>CM067081.1:108991264-109591264 GCA_034008185.1 Gorsachius magnificus
TCTGAGTTGAAGAATAAAACTAGAATTGATCATGTCATATGTAAACAATGTTTTCTTGCATATTGGGCTTGTGCAAAACATATTCCTAGGTTATTGGCTGAGTTTTTGTTCAGGATCTAGAATGCAGTTTAATCTCTGCTTATCTGTGACAATTCATTCATTGGCACTGTATCACCTCCAACACTTGACTAAGGTATGTTTGATTTGCTTCAGTTACAACTTGGGTGCAAAATGGCAGCTCTTTTGCTTTATGCTATCTGCATTAGTAACACTGAATGTTTTTTGTAAAGCATTTCGAAATGGTGCAATACATCCAAACCAATTTCAGTCTTTGTCACTTAAACTGATATCATACAATACAATATCATACAAGCATTTACTTAGTCTGATTACAGAACTAACAGTTTTATGAAAAAAATAAATCAAGCAATAATGGTTAGAGGCTGCAAGATCAGTTTTACACGTTAATATTTTTTCCTTCTTGCATGAGAAATTTTGACCTTTTCCAGTAAGCATTTACTAAAGTAAAGAACAGGAACTATGTGAACAGTGCTAGATGAATAGTTTCCACAGAATTTAATGTAATTTTCAAGAATTTTGAAATTAGTAGTTATCCAAAGCTTATTTTAGCTGCATGGTTTTATTCATTTTAATAGGACCTACTTGAGTTCCACATATGTCTAAGACTAAAACCATCTAAAGACTAAAAAAACATGTTTGCAGTGGATATACATTTATGCTCTAGGAAAATACTATTAGTGAGATTCCACAATTTTAAGGATCTGCCCATGTATTTTTTTGCAGAAATTTGCTCTTAATTTACAAATTTAATTTGCAGATCTGAAAAGAATAGGGTTTCTGATATTCCCAGTGTTTCAAAATACCGTCTTAAAGGCTTTAATTTTCAAGGTATGCTGGTTAAAAAATGAGATTCTTTAGCAAGCTGAAGTGCAACATCATGACATGTTGAAGTTGAAGAAATTTAATTAAATTGTATTCAACTAAAATCAGAGATTTTTCACTGTTATTTAAATCAAAGTACAGTTTTCTCTTGTTAATCAAGCATAAGAAATTGGAAAATGTCATTTATTATATTGCATAAAGTAGTTTATTTGGGTAGAGGAAGAAAATGGGAATTCATGGAAATTTTCTTCCAGCCCTGCTTCAAGCTTTGTTCCAAAAAATGTCACTTCTGAGAACTTTTTCCATTCTGTGCCAAATCTATCTTTTTAGTATGTGAGATTTCATTCCAGGCTTCTAAAAATGCAGTTTTGTAAAACACAATAGAGTAGTTGATTTGATTTGTGCTAGAGTAACCAGAGGTTAAGTCAATTTTCCTTTGTAGTGAAAGTCCATTACTGCTGTGCTGTTATTGCTGTTGTCCTTATTATTTCAGCTGAGTGTTTGCCACCTGCTGAACTTTGTGATGATGGTGTAACCTGCATTAGAAAAGATTTATTTTGTGATGGAGTCTTGGATTGCCCGGATGGTTCAGATGAATCTGAAAAAAGATGTGGTAAGAATGTAAACCCCTGTAAATCAGTCTTTTTAACATACTTAAACCTGTCAGTAGTTTGTAAATAGTTTATAGGCAATAAACTGCACAGTGAAATCCAAATCAGTTGTACTAAAAATAATAAGGATTGTTACATCTTTGTCTTGTAAATGGAAACAATTTTCTTTAAAATTCTCATTAATGAAGAATATGTTAATAAATAAGGAATAAATATTACAATCTGGCTATATTAATATAAAAATTAAAATTTTAAAAAATTATTAATTATTAAAAATTTTATTAATTTTAATTAAAAATTATTAATTTAATTATTTTTTATGATAAAATAAAAAATCATATGAAGTTGTGTACCAGTAATATTAAATAATGTTCTTTCAAAATAAATTAAAATTATGACCCTATACAATTATAAAATCACATCACCTAGCATCAGAAACCACCTAATGGCATATTTGGAGTCAGAAGAGAGGTTTCTCTTTTGATTCCAGCATTAAGAATATCTTCATAGAAAACACTACAAACAGCTTTTCCCAGGTTACTCTGTTCACTCAGGTACATTGATATTGTACTTCCAGAAACTTAGATGGGGGGCAGTGGCAACATTTTGCAGCCAGGGCAGGCAAGCACGACTGCTGCCTTGGCAGAACGGAGCCCTGGCAGGAACTCTAACTCTGTTGGCTGCCCACCTGCATCTCACTACTCTGGGTGCTGGGGAACGGGAATGTCTGTATGACTGACACAAATGTTTGTGTTGCTGGCATCGCAGTGAGAGATGCAAGATGATGATGTGAAAATCTGGGCAACTGGCTCTAGGTGGCTCTGCTTGAGCAGGGGTTTGGACCAGTTGAACTTCAGAGGTCCCTTTCCACCTCAACATTTCTGTGATTCTGTGAAATACTTACAAAACTGAAACCTGTTTGGTTTTTAATAGAAAAAGTTTATATCCTTCAGCGCCTAGTTTGTTTGCCTTTACCTGACTGCCTAGTTTCCCTGAGCACATTTTTGTGCAGAGCAGCCATTGCTCCATGTAGCAATGAACACTGTGAAAATGTACCAAGGAGTCTGACTGCGTTGCTGCTTATCAAAATGTGTGTGCAGCTTTTTGTTGAGGAGGCACGTGTGTTACTGTTGCTCTTCACAGTCTCAGCTCTCAGTTAAAAGTCTGTAAAGTTTTATTGCAAAGAGAACTTCTTAAATGTTTTAGGAGAAGATGGAGTAATTAACTCACTGAGTGTTTTATTCGGTTGGTGCTAGAAATCTGGAAATCTTATTTCCCTTCTGCTGTGAGAACAGCCTTCTGAGCTTTCCTGGAATAACGGTGGGGCAGTCTGGTCTGAGCTTTCAGAAACATGTAAAATGCTGGGGTCTGGTTTAAAAACAAATAAGCAAGTAAAAGACCAATTTTTAAAAAAAAAAAATAAATCTGCAAGCCTGATTTTGAAGGCTGGTGACATGCTTAACCCTTCTACCAGAAGTGGCATTTTCTTCAGAAAAAGAAGGTGGATTGCAGACCTGCCCATTACCTGCATTTTTCTGAGTGCAGCCAACTCAGAAGGGAGACTTAGCTGAACTTTTTGGAGAAAGTATCCATCAAAATACTTCAGTAGAACATCCAGTTACTGTTAGTTTTAGCAGTTTCAGCTCATAACCTTACAGAAATACAGTTCTGGCTGGAGGACAAATTGTTGCTCTGTGACTCTTCTGTTATGTTTTCACTCTTAAATTTTTCCATCCAAAACCTCAGAGCTTTTCTAAATTTATATATTTAGGTTTCTTAACAGACTTTGCAAAAACAGTGGAAGAAGCCATATGCATATTCGGCATATGTGCCAATTTTTCTACCTATTTGATTTTTCACTTCTGTCCCATCCCTAGTGTAACTTATTACAGTCATATAAAAGCAAAAATTGTCTAGATTTTCAGAAGTGCTTCAGAGTTTCACAATGAGATTTACAGCCAATTCATAATTTGTGCTGCAAGTGCCCTTGCACACAACAGAGTTGCTGCCCTTTAAACAGCTTTGTTTTTTTCATCTTGATTATTATTCCCTCTGGTACTTCTGATTTTAAAATATGTTAATGGTTTTAAAATATAGGACAGAAGGGTGAATTTTAATAGTCTCTTCCTGCATTAGACAAAATTCAGTAAAATCTCAGATTCTCAGCAGACATTCAGGCAACTGAACACCTTCATTTTTTTGGTTTTATTGATTAAACTTATCTTGAAAGGTTTCTTTCTGGCTCTGCAATGCAGTGCAGTAACAAAAGGTGTTGCAAAAGCGCAGTTAGCAATTTCAATGAAAGGGTCTCTAGAGAAATGTGAAAGTCTGAACAGCATCTATTAATAATGGCTGGCATTGCTGAAAAGCAGCCATGTAGCATATAAGTGTAAGGAAAGGGAGACTGGAGGCTATTCCCAGGAGGTGTTTCTCTCTGCAGACTCTCTCTGCAGTTATTATATGTCTAGGCTAACATTTTGTGATTACCTACCTCACAGCATCACTATAGTACTGAGAGAGATTAATCATATGTAAGCCAGGAAGTAATGCACTGCCCTTGGCAGAGAAAGGTCCTGTCAAGTGAAATATGTGGGCTTGATCTGACCAGTTTGGGGAGCTTCTCCCTGCAATTCAAGGATAACTGGATTAAGCCCTCTTAATGTGCCCTGTGTGCAACATAAGTAAATAGAAATAGACAGCAAGATGCATGTTGGGGAAAGTGGTTCCTACAAAAGATATCTCCTGTCTCATTAGGAGAACGACTGAGGCTTTTCTGAGGGCTCCAGGAGGCAGAAATGTAATGACTTTTGTGACCCTGCTTGTATTTGACTACATCTGCCTCCTCCCTGCAACGAGGAAGCACTGGGAGGTTCTTCAGGGAAACAGGACCAGTCCCAGCTACCTTCCTCCCATTCCTGAGATATTAAGCATTGGCTATTGCTAGGCCGTGGGTGAGCAGCCCAAAGACTTTTGCCTGAATCTTTCTGTTCAGTTTCAAGATACTCACTGCCTTGTAAGAGATCAGAAGAAACAAATAAAAAGAAACAGGAACAACAGAAATGGATTGTTAACAAGAGCAAACTTTTGTCATGAAATTTATTAGAACAGTATGCTATATCTCTTTTTATTACTGCAGTGTTATAAACTCCTTTTTAGATCAGGCTGTGTCTTGCTAACCACTTGTCAACAGCTGGGCACTTTCTTCTCACACCGATTTTATTCTTCTCAGTGGGAAATGGTTGTAAATTTTAGCCCATATGTAAGGTCAGGAAACACATGAATTAAAATGGACAGTAAGAGTACTTCTATACCGATACCCAGGTCTAAAGCTGTAGCCTATTCTGATAAATAAAAAGGTTACAAAGAATAGTAACCCTCTCTTTCCTGGACCTTTTTTCTCTATGTATTTAAAATCTTATGTGTTCTGTTTTCCTCTCAAAGGCCATAAGGATTGCAAAAGGGAATGAGTTTCTATTCCAGCTCATACATTAGACATATCATCATCAGTGAAGTTCATTCTGCATGATCTTTATTAGCAGTGCATGCCTGAGCCTGCTGGAAACAAAGCTTATTTTTTATGTTGTGTTTGCTACAGTGGTAATCAGAAATAATTTTATGTTATAAGTGAACAGACAAGGAGCCCTGATTTACCATTTTATCTATAATTTCCCAGAGGAGGACTATGCTCAATAAAATTTCCATTTAATTTTCAATATGATTGATTATTCATAATTTGCATAGTCATTATAGGTATGATTTCATTTCTGATGTTAATTAAAAGCTCTATCTAATTTCTGATTATCTGCCTCAGATTGATGAACTTGCCGTTACCTCCCCAGGTAACGATGTATGGTACTGATTTTATCCTTATTTGAAAGCTCTATGATGCTTTCTGAAAAACTGAAGAAAAATCATCACCAGGCAGATACCTAACATAATGTTCAAAAGATTTAACAAAAGCTTCAATGGTGCTTCAGTGTCTGCTGGAATAACTCAATATGCATTAGCATTTCCAATCTTGCTGAGGCTTACAACCACATTTTTTTGTAAATAACTGATTTTTAAACTGAAGAACATGTATAGAATGGAATAACAGCATGAAGGAAAGAAAACTAATAAAAGCTTTTTGAAAAAAATATATGATGATGGATGACATTTACTTCAGATGAATGAATTCGATAGCTGGCACGAAACTTGGGATATCCACTTATCTCTTGGAGTACTTAGTAATATATAAGGTGAGGAACTAGGAAGCTCATAAAAGCAGAGATAGCAATAGTCAACCATATCCCTTCTTGCTGTTATTCGTGATACCAAATTGTTTCTGGTAGTGCAAACTCAGTTTCCTGATTTAAGGTAGCTGTAGATAAGAACTGTTAAGGCTAGATCCTGTTTCCTTACAAATGTATAAATAAAATGGAAGAAAGAGAGTTGGATTCGTTGTTCCAACTGTTAGATTTGAATTATTTGGATTGGTTTGGACTAGTCTGGATTACCTGGATTGTCTCTAATTCAAAAGTTAATTATCTGTACTGCTTTTCCTCTCATATAGTACTTTGAGATCAAATAGTCATAGGAATGAGAAATGGGAGTAAAGTGGTAGTGTGTTTTACTTTGTCTTCCAATTGTTGCTCACAAAGCATTTCCAAGATAATCCACGTAAACCAATATCTAAGGTCATCCCCATTTTGGCTCTGATTCTGTTTTTCAAATGGAATTTTGACAAATGTTCTTCATTATATCTTTACAGCTGCAGTTTGTGATGGAAAATTTATGCTGACTGATTCCTCTGGGTTTTTTTACTCTATGAATTATCCAAAACCGTATAATGCAAATATCATCTGCCAATGGATCATACTGTAAGACATTTTCCAATAATTTTCTACTAACATTTTTCTGTTTATTAGGTGATATTGTTTCCTGCACATCAAAATTAATGTCATTTGTTTCTATTCCTAAATACCCCAGCATGGACAATATGTAATAGCATTTTCTCCTTTGTATTCATGTAACTTTTCTTTAAAAACTTGCATGCCTAAACCATAACTAAATCAGTAATTTTCCCACTAATAAAAATTCTTAGGTATGATTTTGAGAAGTCTTGTGTATTATATGCATGCACAGGAAAATATTTGTAAGCTCAAGATAAATCATATAACTCAAAATAATTACAAGGTATTTGTTTCAAAGTATTACAGTAAATACTGGAATTTTCAAGAATTCCCTTGTCATTTATAGGTACATATTTCTTCTGGGAGTTAACAGCACCTGTGCTCCTTAAGTCATTTAGGAATATGTTTTAAAAGCGCATGAGTATCATTTGACATAATAGCACCAAACGCCTTTTACACCCTAGGAACAAGAAGTGGAATTTGTTTAATAAAGGATACATACCTACAGGGAGGGACAGCTATTTGACTTCAATACTCAAGGTGCACTTCATAGGCCAGGGAAAAAAAAAGATATCTATACTATGTGACAAATCTCATCCTAAAGTACACATCTAAAATAAGCTATATGATTGCAAGTTGGAAGCTCCTAAAAATCCCTACAATGACTGCCAATTCAGAATTTACTGCTTTGAAAAGCAGTAATTCTTATGAAGGCTTTGTAGTAACGGCCTTCCTTTGAGAAGTATTAATTTGGTAGAAGAGTTTCAAAGAAGATTAAGGAAATGCCTTTAAAATTGGATAAGAACTAGACTTCTCATTCCCAAGGCTCCTTTGAAAGTGCTAACCTTTGAGTTTGTTCAGGTCTTTGGTCTTCATTTTGACACTTCCAAGAAAAAGTCATGTTTCTCCTTCTGTTTAGTACATTTGTTCCTTCTAATTTTCAGCAATACTATTCACCAATAATTACTGGATACACCTGGTTTTAGGATACAGGTGTGTCACAGGAAAAGCACAAACTTGTATCATTCAGAATATAAGCCTGACTTGTTCGTTAGTTCAAAGTGCCACGGAATAAGAGCACGATAAATAATCGTGTCTTAAGTGCACTACTTCCCTCTAAGCTGTTAATTTTGCTTCAAATGCTGCTATAGCTGCAAGAAGCATTGCATTAGGTAGATATCTATATGAGGTATGTAGCTAACAAAAGCTTAATTTTGTAAAGAATCATGATTAATTACAAATAATATAGTACAGGTGCTGCAGGTCTGTGTAATTACAGATGGATCAATGACAAAAACCATCTGGTTTTATTTTCCAGTTATCTGTTTTAAAAACATCTGGCATCATTGGCAGTAAAGGCCTGAAAAATTCAATGTGGTACTAAAATTTTCTCTCCCTTTCTAACAGAATTGTTTCTATGAGGGAATATTTTGGATTTTCCAGTAACCAATGAGAGATATTTTATCCTATTATTTTTATAATCCCTATAAAAATGTGTTAAAAGTCACCCTATAATACATCCAAGGTTTGATTTCTCTTCTGCCTTTTTTTGTCTAGAAAGATTTCCCCATTACCTTCAGGAAAAACATTTACATTTTCACACCATTTAACTCCTCTCCAAATTAAGATGTAATTTCCTTTCCTTTTAAAAGAGCAGTATGCTTAATATATCCCCTAAAGATTAGCTTCCTGAAAGATTACCTTTCAACTATATGTTTTACTCTTTTCAAATCAGAGATATTTTTTTTCCTTTGGAGAAATACATAACCAAAAAAAAAAGGAAAAAAAAAAGCAAATGCAAATATTCAAATATCTACTTCACACATCTTTACTAATCAGTACTGATAAGCACCAAGATTGCTGTTGAACAGCAATTGAGCCTCTCAATTCCAGAAAACAACACGTAGTGGTATAGGAAGCTAGGCTGATTGTGATAGTAGACTTCTACAATTTGGACTACCATATATGTTTAGTAGAAAGGCAATGGGAGAGCTACTTAAATATAGATTACTGAAAGAACATAACTTCAACAAAATAAAACCCAGCATTTTTTACACTTTAGTTAAAGTGACTTTTGTTATTAAACTTACTGTGTCATGGTCAGGTTTGATAACATGTCACCAAACAGTAGGTTTGAGATCCTTAAATCTTCATGCAAATCCTATTTTTGTCATAAGAGACATTATTTTGGACTTTGAGAAGACAGATTTTGATGTCTTGCTATTCATACTGATACCATGATACCATTTCTCTGGCTTTAGAAAGTCTATGTGAGCAGTGAGATGTTTTCCATTAGTAATATGTATTAAAAAGTAATTTTAAATTAATAAGATGCAGAGAAAAAAACCTACAAAAAACTGTTCAGCTGAATATCACATTCTAAAGTTTAGAAGATTCAGTTCCTAAAATATACTTAACTCCAGTGAGTAAAGGAGTACTTGTACCATTACAAAAGTTTTATGCCCTATTCCTTTGGTAATTTTACAAGCTAGAAGTTAGCCAAATCGGTCATCTTGATTAATAATTTTGATTAATGTAATTTCGCATTTTTTCTGAATTTAACATTATTCAAGCACGCAAAGAATTTACTATAGTCAAAAAAAGATTACTAGAACATCACTTTCAGTCCTGAGGTTTATTTTTCTCTTGTTATCTTAGAGTGCCTCAAGGGTTATCCATTAAGCTGAACTTCACTTCTTTTGATACACAACAATATGCGGACAATTTAAACATTTTTGAAGGTATAGGACAAAACAAGATTTTAAGAGGTAAGGGTTTTTTTCAGCTAATATTACTTTTCCATAATAAAAATTAAGTGGTAAAATAAGCATTTTGAAGTGAAAAAATCGCATGCATATGTTTAAGTGGAAGAATAGATCTGTGTAAAGTTACCGTGTTAGGCAATTGATCTCAATATATATATCTACTTATACAAAGAGACCAGATAAATGCTTCCCTAATATATTAAAGAAATCTCTACTTTTTTTTAAGACCTTATTTGAATGAACTTGATAACTTCACCAGATCCTTGATCTTGGGGAGTCCATGTTTCATTGGAAATATGTTGTCAGAAGATCCTCTATAACATCACATACAGTAACATAAAATGAAAAGATCTAAACTGAAACTGTTGTGAGAAGTACTATGATACTCCCTGAAATTCATTACCAGCATGGCATTGTTTTCCTCAGACCTTGAAATATTGATGATACCTTATCTCTGTCTCTATATTCTATTTTGGAAAACTGGTATTTTGCTCATTTTTCACAAGACTCAGTGTATCCAACTGAATTACATCAGAGGTGGAATACATATACTTGAAGATATATAGAGATAAAACAGAAAGGTATTTATTCATCTTTATTTTGGAAGCAGGGTGAGAATGGGAAGGAGAAATCGTGTAAGACTCATAAAATAAAGAATGGAGAAATTCTACCCTTTCAGTACTGCTTTGAATTTTATCCCCCTTTGAAATTTCAATTTAGAAGTGAGAGATTGCTTCAATAATATCCTCTGCAGCAACCATTAACTTGCATGGTTTTAAGGACTGCTGTGGGGATGACCACTGATACCACAAAGACAATGTTAAAGACTGCATTTCTGTGGATTGCCTAAAACTTTGCAGTTTGAGGGGTAGATTTCCAGGTATTGGGAATAGCAAATGTAGAGGAAAGAAGGACTACAAGGCATTTCCAGATTAAGACTCTCCACTTAAGTAAGTAAAAGAACCTGAGAAGAAGAAAGGAAAATAGCACACACATAATTAAAAGTGTGAAAGATTATCCCTATTGCATTTCCTTAATAATTTGGCACTCTCAAATATATAGTACTACAAGTAGGTAAATAGCTCTTCCTCAGAAAAGCAAAGTCTATCTGTTCAAAATTGGGCAAGGACTTCAGAAGAGAAAGAGTGGAGGCAAAAACTTTCACAGAACAATGAGGCGTTCGGGATTTTCTTTATCCTGAATACAATCGCTAGTCTAACTGTTGCTGCCTGGCATCATATCAGCTTTAGATGGAGGAGCAACTATTTTACTGTATGATGACTTGTATTGATTCTTTCACTTCAGACTTACAGAATTTATATGAGTGAATTTACATTGACTTAGAATTTAAAGTCAAAATTTAGATGCATTGTACCATACAATCCTAGAACAGCCCAGGTTGGAAGGGACCTTGAAAGATCCTCTGGTCCAACCTTTCATGGAAAAGGGAGCCTAGGTGGAATTATCTAGCACCATGACCAGTTGCTTCTCAGAACATTGCAATTGTTCCTGTACTATATGCCTTCAAGCATACACCACAAAATGAAATTCCTATGTAATTTACAATTTCCTTACTCGTTGAATATCTGTAAGTGTATGTGCTAATTAGTAAACTGTAAGAGAAATTATATATAACAAAAATATGTAACCAGTACTGTGATTCTGGAGTTTCAGAGTGCACATTCGTAAATTTTGAGAACATATACAGAATAATAAGCATGGATATGAAGTTTATAGCATTGCATATGTGTACTATAAGAGATATTTCTCCACTTGCTGATATCCATATTGATGGATAGGAAAGATGGGATATGCAGAATACTTATATGTGAGTCAAACAGCTAAATGCTTTCATGGTTTTGAAGCTATTGTAGGCAGGATCACAGTGCAAGAGGGAAAGCATTTTTTAAGACTCAAAAAGTTAATCCACCGTATTTTTGTGACAGTACTGGGGATTTTAATGTTCATGAGATTGTTTTCTCTCTGACTATATTATTCTTTATTTGTTCTCAGCTTCTCTATCAGGGGATAATTCTGAGACAATTTATATATTTTCTCATGAGGCTACAGCACAGTTCATATCTGATTATTCTGAAAATTACAATGGCTTTAATGCAACGTACACTACATTCAATGCAAATGAACTAAACAGTAAGTGTTCTTTTTGTGTGTGTGTGTTTGTTTGTTATCCCAGAAGTTTGGTAAAACTATATTTTCAGTTTGACAAAATGGAGATGAAGAGGGAAGCAGTTTTTTCTGGCCTCAGTCCACTAACTAGATCCACTTTGAGAAATTTCATACTATTTTAAAGATCAAATCACTGTTTGCAATAAGACTGTCAACATGTTTACAGGACCATATCTAGCAGTAGGGTGATACCTTACAAAGTTAATCTGTTCAAATATGAGTAAAACTCTGGCCACATCTCCATCAGATTCCCCTCAGCCAGATTGTTCACTAATGAACACTGTTGAATCACTGACTCTAATCATTATTCTGTGATCACCTGACAGTACCTACTCTCCAGAGTTTCTGATGTCCTAAGTCATTGTCACAAGTAGTAGTCCCAAATGGTAAAACTAAGATTCAGGAAAATACCTGCTCCAATAAATAGACACTGGAAAAAATCCAGGTGCAGTAAATCTACAATGACAACAAAATGCAGCAATCTGATTCATGCGTTGGTGTTCTTTAGTAGTCAGAAAAAAAATTAGATGCAGATTGGACAAGTGAAGGCTGCTTCAGCTGCTAAATTTTGAGCAGGATGAGAGTAGGGGAAGTGGCTGGGAAGAGAGAAGCTGCAGGAAGCATCCAGGGTGCCAGCAAATTCTTGTCACATAGAAGCCCTTGGCCGGGGGCTGACCTGCACTTCAAGACATCATGAAAAGACACTGAATAAAATATCATGGGAAGAAAAGTTATAAGGATGTTGCAGCAAATATATGTGAGCAAGGAAGGAGCAAAGGAGAAGGACAAGTACAGGGGCATCCCTGGTGCATGGAGAACAGCACTTATCTTCTGAGTATTCAGCTCTGGTGATGAGCCCTTGTATCTGGAGCAGTCCAGGCCTTGGCAAAGAAAAGAGGAAAAGAGCAGGGTTAGCCCTTGGTGTTAGCTACGCAAGGAGTCCTCTCTCATTCCCCCACCACATTACTGGTGAAGGATCAAAAGAGAAAGTTGATGAATGAGTGCAAGATCATGCAGGGCCGCCTTCAGCAACAGTATTTTGTTAACAAGTACAAATGACACATTGCAGAGAAGAGGAAATTGAGTCACCGTGGGTTCTGGTTTTGAAACATATTTAAAAATTCACATTGTCATTACTCATTCTTATGTAATTATGAGAAAACACTTAATGTCTCTGTCATTTTTAGTTACTAGAGGTTCTTATTCACAGATTATGAGAAAGTCAATTGCACTTTTGAAGACGGCTTTTGTTACTGGTTACAAGATATAGATGATGATTCTGACTGGGAGAGAGTTCAGGGCCCTACATTTCCCTTTATGAGTGGTCCTGATTTTGATCATACATTCGGCAACATGTCAGGTAAGATCAAATACAAGTTGATTGCAGATTAAAGGAAAAGCTTGATTTAGCTTATGTTATACCACCATATAATGGTTTCTTCATAATGGTATTATTGGGATGTAATTTTATTCTGCCATAAAAATGAGGGCAGGAGGCTACGAGACAAAATGTTTTATACTACCGATTGCCATCTTGTGGTAATATACCAAAACTAAAAGAAGAAATGAAAGAATAGATAAAGAGATTGAAGTGTGAGGTATTGAAAAGTTTCAATGATGTTAAAATGCCGAAGTGCCTTATCCAAGAAAGGAATTTCTATTATGCAACAGTGTTATAGGTCACATAACTGTATGTTTATCTTAAGGAAGAAAACACGTGTATTTTTGGGAAATCACTTTTATTTCATCCCTGTCTACTGGTGACATCCTCATGGTTATCAAGGAATTATTTTGATTTAACATAAAGTTGACCTGCAGGGTACATAGGGCACCTGTGTCCCCAGTTAGAATCGCACACCAAGCATACTAAATTTCAACACACATGCAAAACACAAAAACACTCCAGCAGCTGCTATAGCATATCAACTTAATTGGAAGAGTGATCATATCAAATGTGGGTTTTAATTAAAAAGACAATACTGATAGGAATCAGATTTTGAAGGTGTATGATGAATGCTTATGCCAGAATTAGACTCCAAAATGTTTTTTCTGCTTCAACAGGAAAATCAAACAATCTCTTTCTCAGGTGATTTGTCAGTCCAGCCAAAACCAGTTAGCATAATTTGGATTTTGCAATGATTATATGTATTCTATTCAAGACTTATACAGAACTTATTCAGTGACAATTAACTGGAAAAATTACAAATTATTCTGGAAGAAGTTACTCGCAGGAAAAGAAAAATATTATTCAGCATGTTATTGGATAGAAATTTTTCACCTCTCTGGGTAAATGCACATCTTCTAAACAATCTTCAGAACACTGTTTTATCTTCCCTGAATATAAATCAGATTAAAACATATAAAATTTGTTTAATAAAACACTTGCCCATGATTTCTAGCTCTCTTAAAAATGCTAATTTATTTTAGGTGCTCTGTTTCACTGTGCTAGGTCTAAGCTGACATATGTAATACTGTTATAGATATTGTTGCTATTATATTGAATATTCAAATTTGTATGACCTGTGTTTGAAGAAAAAATGTGAGCTGCTTCATTAATATTTAGCTGTTACATACATTCAGTGAGACAGTGTGTTTTTGTTTTGTTGCTCTTCAAAAGCAAAGGACTTAATACATACTCAGGAATTGATTCTGAATGCTCAGAGAATTGATGAAACAAAGACAGAGAACTGTCACTTTGCCTATATGAAGACCTTTTCTGAAGAAGAATGCTATGCTCATTTTCTTGAAGCTAGGCACCATCTATACTTTAATACATGCTTTCTAAGTCAATACAAGAATTAAAGGTCTGATTCATATTTCAGACTAATTTTCAGGTACTTTAACCTCTCACATGAAAAAGCTAAAATATAAATACAGAATATAATACAGATTATTTTAATGATATAATTATATTTATATTTATTTGTAGATTCCATGAATATATTTGCATATAGATGTGTTAGTTAGATAGAATTAAATCTAAGATTACAGCCATGATTTCAATAAAGCAATAATTTAATAAAGCAATAATTTTATTTTAGGACTTTTAATTCTACCTAATTTTTATTTTCTTGTGAAAAATCACAGTGCTTCTGTAGCCTGACCTCAAGTTACATTTCCATATGGCAGCAAGAAGTCCAAATTCCCAGCTGCAAGGAATTAATTCAGAAAAAGCTAACCCCCAATTTCCCCAAATAATGTATTTCTCTAGTTTATAATGCTTCACCTTGGTATAAAATATTCAAGAGTCATTCTCTTACCCCCCTCAAAATTCAACCCATTTTTCCCATTATTATGTGGATAAAAGTTATAAAAAGTCAGATAATTATTCTGCAAAATCATAAGCAATGTCAAACAGGAAGATATTTTTATAAACTAAGTAGAAATCACCCAGGTGAATCTCTGCCTTCACTAAATAAAAGGCAGGTCTCCCACTGACTGTAAAAGGACTAGTTTCTCATTTCATATTTAGTTCTGAGGGGTGTCCAACAAGCTTAAAAGCTCTTTTTAATATGTTGTTGACTGATGAATATAACTTGTGATAATCATTCACATTTATTGTGCCAGGAATCTTCCAAGTCATGCAACACTATCTGTACTTGATATTATTGATATTATTTTTAATGTAAAAACTCTCATTTAAAGAAAAAATAAGTAATGCTGTACTGACTAAATGTGTTCATTACCCTGCAGGATTTTATATTTCAACACCCATAGGACTTGGATTTGGAGAAGAGAGAGTCCGGATTCTGAGTCTGCCTTTGATCTCTTCAGATTCATCTTGCTTAAGCTTTTGGTATCTCACATAATTCCTAAACATATATTTTGTTTAAGAATAAAACCAAATAGCATTCTTTCATATAGAATATTAATCCAAGTCAATGTGCCAGCAATAAAAGCCTGTTTCTCTTTGGATTTCCATGATCAGTCTCAACTCCAGGCCTGAAACTTTGACTCCTTCATAGGTTTGATTCTTACAGTTAGCTTTAATGTATTTTCTTTTTCACCCTGCATCTAATATGAATTTCTATATAGAAACATTAAGAAGCCCTGAAATGTTTTCTGTCATGAAGCTTAACTGGGCCTCTGCAGAAAATGTAGAAAGTACCAAGTAAAACTTCCAGGTGTAATCTAAACACACGACTCATTTTATTCTCAAGCCTACTGCAAGTTAGTCCTAATTGCATAAAAACATATAAAAAGCTTGATGTTTTTTCATCAAATTCCACTTTAGTCTAATAATAACAAAATTGCTCTTCCCGCTCTAGGTATTTCATGTACAGTGAAAATGTTTACCGTTTAAGAGTTAGTGTAAGTAATGAGCATGGTTCAGAAAAGATCATTTTCCAGAAAGAAGGAAACTATGGAAACAGCTGGAATTATGGACAAGTAACTTTGAATGAAACATCTGATTTTAAGGTTTGTTAAACTGCTAGTTCTTTTTAAAATTTACTTTATGTAAACTGATATCAGAGTTTTCTGCCAAATGAAATGTTCTAAAGATTATATTTAGTACTGTTAGCTAATGCATGCTATCAGATAAATGTTAACATGCAGAACACTGAAGTATCCATTTAAATTGTCATCCCTTCCTCCTTCCCTGCTCTGGAATTTAAAGTATTATTATTGTGGAAGACAGAAAACCTTAACATTGTCATGAGACAATGAATGTTATCATGAAAGAGAGCTTTCCACAAAACAAGGGTGTTCAAAACCTATTGAAATCTGATGTGGAGTATAAAATCTCAACAGTGAGTGTGATATAAAGCACTTACCCATGAGAAGATCTAAATACAAGTAACTTTAGATTCTGAAGCAGTATTTTCACTAACTAACTACAGAATAATTCACTGAAAGCATGTTCCAAACGGAAACGTAGTTGGCGCCACATGGTTAAAAACTGACCTAACTTACCTGTAAATAAAAGAAGACTTATGCTAGACAGTTCCTTCAGCAACTCTCTGTTGAAAAAAATTTCTTTTTATATGTATTTGGGATGGCTTGTTCTGCTATAGTAGTTTTGATTGATGCAAAAACACTGTCAGAAAGATGCGTTTACTATCTGAGGAAGGAAATGCATCTGTGACCTGGCTGCATCAGATGTCCAGCAAATGTGTGTTTTATGATCTTAAGAAGAATGCTATACCTATCTGTATTTCACCAGCACAAGTTCCTTGATAGTAGGATTACTTTAAATACATGGATATTAAAACAACAACAAACAAATGAGATTACTTCTAATTTTTCATGGAGATACATCATCAGATCAGGAGAAGTTTGGACTGATGAGATGAGTGATACAGTATTTGTGTCTCAAAAATTACATGTATTTACATGTAAAAAGTAGAGTTATTGAATACTTTTAAATCATGTTCATCATTTATACAAAGAAGTTCCTGCATTCCTTAGAATGATCCATTCGGCTTGCATAGAGCTGTTTTGTTTTGTGAAGAATCCTGTCTCATCTCTGATGCCCTCCTCTGAGTGTAGCATCAGTGTAGATTACAGTGGAAATAAGAATATTCAAGAAAGAAGACAGAATGGTTCAGCATAGGAAGCTGAAAAATTTTTCAATAAATTATAAAATCCTAATTGTTTTTTTCATGAATTTCAGGTTATTTTTGATGCCTTTAAAAAGCGTGGTCCCAGTGATATTGCCTTGGATGACATTGGCTTGACAAAGGGAAAGTGTAATCAAAGTATTTATGTAGAGCCAACTGTGATTCCAGCTGTTACTGTTACCCCTTCAGTTCCTAGTAAGTAAACACTAAATTACAGTTGACTGCCATTTCCTATTACTGTATTTGTGTTTGAGTGATTCAGAAATTTTCAGCCTTCAGTTTTGTAAAAAACTCTCTTCCACATTAAAAAGTTATCTTCAGGATAACATACTAGGGATCAGGTTCCCTGCCCATGGCTCCATTGATAGCAACAGAACTGGTAGATTCACAACTTAAGCTATCAGTACAGTATCTTCCTGAACTTGAACAGTGGAGAATATTTAAAGAATTTAGAATTTTTCTCTAAAATCTTTAATTAGTAAAGCTTCCAGGAAGCTACTGAAGAGGAAGGAAGAAGAAAGAGAAGGGAGATTATAACCTCTATATTTGAAATTATAAGCAATATAGCAGGGGAATAAGAGAATGAGCAAAGTCACATAATAATACAACTAGAGGTCATAATAGTAAAAGTTCACAAAGCTCTGAGAACACATGCACACTGAAAGCTCCTATATTTAGGGGAATTAATCTGTAATAGTGCCAGAATGGTTTAAGAATGGAGCATGATCTATGCGAATTTCTAATAACCAAAATGGAGGTATTATCTGGAACTCACAATGAATGAATTCTTTCCAATATTTATTTGGCTGTATTGTTATTCCAACTATATCTGATTACATTAAAAAGGAAAAAGAAAGCAATATTTGCTTTGAAAAAAAAATTAAATAGGGAAGCAGAAAGGACAGAAGAATAGTTAGCAGTTCTTCTGGTTTTGGACAAAATGAGTGGACAGAAAAAAACAATCAAAGGACTCTTTCCACTCCTTGATCTAATGAGAGCTTTGTACAGCTTCATCCAGACTGATTGTATTGCAGAGTCTTTTAGAGGAAAGCACAGAGATTTAAACGTCTTCAAAACATTCCAGTTTCACAGAGTGAGTTAGAAGAACCTCACTGAGAAAAATATGAAAAGATACTTTTAGTCATCATTATAAATCTGGAAAACGTATATAAAACAATGAAGAAACATTGCATATGATGTTAACCAGGTCCACGCATATTCAAAGCAAAAACTGGTATACATATGAATAGAGCTTGTGGAAAAAATCATTAAAATATCTGATACGGCTTTGTAATTTATTGTGAAAGAGGCATGAACTTTCTGGAAAAAGAGATTTCTATAAAAGGCCTATTCACAGATAGCTTCAAATCATTAAAACAAACAGTGAGTATGTTCCACAATTGCCTCCTATTAGAATTATTGTCACTTACAAAGCACAGTTAGTTCCTCTCTTGACAGCAGATAATTAATAAAAATAGTATAAAATTGAAATAATAGAAAAAGACTGTTTGCATTGTATTCATGATGAAGCACTGTGTATTAATATTGTCATGCTATCAAATCTATCACATCTAAGTCTACTGCATCAGGACAGGTAAGAAAACAAAACCTTCTAAATATAAGAGCAAAATTCAGTTTTCGAACTCCATCCTGAGACACAGGGAGGTAAAGTTTAATAAGATGTCTCTGGCAGCAAAATTGTATTGTAATAACACTAGCAAATTCAGTCATAATTTACCAAAGTGAGTTTTGGAATTTGATTTCAGTTTTCATTAAAGTAATACTGTGGAGAGGTGCTGATGTCTGCCACCTCCAGCCATCTTTCAGGTGCTGTGGGTAAACGCACGTCACAAATTGGCATCAGTCTAATGATTAGTTGTAGAATGACCCTGTGGCAAACAGCAGCTGAGTGCTGCTGTCAAAACACAAAAAAAATGTCATTCAAACCATAGATCCCTACCTAAAATATGAGGATGTTTTTAATATTCAAAAAAAGGAAGTGGTCATGTGGCATATAACTCCTTATGAAACAGATTGGAGAGGATCCACAATGTCTTTCAATATGATACAAAAGCAGTCTAAGCTGTTGATGGGGAAAAACTAACTTGTCTGCATAACTTTGTTGAGGCATGCTACGTATACGCTATCTGTAACCTGCTGAAAAAAAGTGAAAGTTATCAATCATCTTCAAAGAAGTATGAAATTACTTTGATGGATATGGTGCAAGCTTACTAACACTAATGGTTTCTCTACAAATATCCTGTCTATAAACAAGAGATGAAACAATTTGAGCTGAGCCAATTTCTTTTGCTATACTTAGAGCTTCAGTAAAAGGCACTGGCATCATTCACAGTGCCACAAAAGCTCATTGAAAAGTCAAAAAAAATTTTGGTGGTGGGAAAAGGAAGATGGATTTGCTTTTGTCTTTTGCACAAGACTGTCAGCTTACACTTTCATCTAAAACAAAGATTGCTTTCATCTTCATATTCATTTATAACTTGTCTTTTAACAAAAAAACCAGTGTGGAAATTACTGTGTAGATTCCACACTTAAGATGTGTATGGCAATATAAATTAAAATTTTGGCCAAAGCACAGGGGAATTTTTTTTTTAATAGGTCATATATCATCTTCTACAGTGTTGAGAAAATAATCTATTATGCTTAGTGAAAGGACCAAGATTATTGGTGCTGATTGCTATTTGATTCTCTGAGTGACAGCTATACTAATACCACCACGTAAATTTGTGTTTAAACATCACTGGAAATTTTTAAAAATTTTTTCCAGACATGAGTGAAATCAATTACCTCTATCATTTTTCCATGCGAGAGGAAGAAGATCATTACTAATGTGCCTTACATGTAGTCAACACCAGATCAGATTTCATCATAAGTTGCCCCTGTTCTGCCATTAAGAAAGTTGGTTTTGCTCTGCTCATATCATCAGATGGTAGTGGCTAAGAATCATATTCTTCATGCAGCTTTACAGTAGTGGCGTGTCTGTTTGTACGTGCAGTAAAGTTCCATAAAAAAAGCCAATGTAATCTTTATTTGTTGTTAATGGTATTTACAGAAAGTAGTCCTCATTGTGAGCCATACAGCTGAAACGTGTGTTAGTCAGTGTGTGATTGTTAACAGTTCCTTTTACCTTCAGAGAGTTTGGCTTTTCTTGCCAGGAGGGATTTGGTGAAATAGAAAGTTTTATAATATGGCTGCTGTGAGAAAGTTCAGATCTTTCTTGTATTTAGTGGAGCTTCCTACAAGTGGGATTCAATGAGCAAAGTCAGTAGGGCTTGTAGATTATGCAGTCCCCAAGTGGCTCAGAGTATGCAATACTGGCTGACATAACGAAATGCAAAATTTGAGCCACGGGGGGGGGTGGTGGTGAGTATTAAAGTTTAGCCAAAGTCTGAAAGTTAAAAAAAATCGATTTTAATTCAAAGAATAAAACAAAAAACAAAATAAAAAAGTTAGATTTCTTCTGCTTTAATTTCTATTTCCTGAAGCAGGCGGAGGAGCACTGATTGGTTTTGAATAAAGTAATTGCAAACAACAGAAGTGGGAAACCACCAAAGTTCATTCTGATGGCACAGCTGAAATGAAAATAAATAATATTTCTCAATATGAAGTAAAGTTTTGAAATATGAAGCTGACATATTTCAGATGTAAACCACCATCTAAACTCTATATTGAAAGAGAATACTGATTATATAAAGTACAATTAGCTATGTCTATGTGTGTGAGTGTGTGTATGTGTGTATATACATATCTACAATATTTGCTTTTAAACAAATTTTATTTATTTTTATATATAAGTGCCTGTACATGTTTATGATAAAGAGTTTCTTATTGGAGCAGTTGTTTCAAGGAAAAAGCAAATGGTTACTTTTGCCATTTACAAGTTTAACAAGCTTTTAGGGTCCTGATGAAATTAAAATAACAGTATAAAGGGGGTTTTTGCTATAAAGTTTATTTGCTAGATGACAAAATGGTCTTTACTTCAGTATCTCTCCTAATGCTGCAAGAAGATCTATCAGATAATAAGCAAGGCATACAAGCTAAGTGCATAAATAGGTTATATTGAGTGGGGGAGGGCTTTCCTCTCTGACATTTTCTAGCTTTTATATTAATGTGCTAGTAAATTATACAGTTGACTATATCACCTTCTGTTCTTCATATTTTCTGTCATGTGCACAGCTTGCAGACCAATAATCACCAAATGAACAAAAGTCTGTGTCCTCTCCCTAATTACATGGGGAAGATTTCTCATAGCACCATCATGAATACAGTTGTGCAGCTGGGCACTAGCACTTCACAACCAAAAATATATGAACTATAGCTGTAGATAACACTATGGCATTGATTGTGTATGTCAAGAGGTCTGACTTGGACACTGTAACTAATACAGACAGTGAATTTCTTACACACCTCTCTTCCTCAATTGTCTGTGTCCTTACCAGAGTGTTGGCTTCTCATAACTCATAGTTTAAACTTTAAACCAATGGCACCGTAACTGAACCCTTACAGAGATGAAGTTAACTTGAATATCCTCTTCATAAAATTACTTTTTCCAAATTATCTTTGTTACAATGGACTGCAAAAGTAAGAAAATATGTTGATTATGTTTTTTAAATGTTTTATTTTTCAGCTGACTGCGGAGGGCCTGTTGAACTCTGGGAGCCAAACAGTACATTCAGCTCTGAAAACTTTCCAAACAATTACCCTAACCAAGGTTTTTGTAAGTCATTCTTCTCCAAGTCTTCAGGAAAAGTTTAGCCTTATAAAAGTAGAGATATTAAATCTGCTTTCCCAAGTAAGTCAGATGCTGTCAAGCAAGAAAGATCTAAGCTATATACAGTGGGATCTTTTAACTGAAGTCTATATGGCACTTAGCAGAAGGTAAGGAGTAATGTGCCAGTTGATTAAAAAGTGATGAAGAGAAGCATAATCCCTTGGAATAGGTTCAGACAAGCTAATTCCATCACGCCTATTATGTCAAATATTTATGTCAATGTAACAACAGACAAGGTGCTGAAAGTCCCCATTTTACCATTACACCTCAATGTATTTGCCAGATTAATTTCATCTCTTCTGTTAAATAGTTAACGTTTTCTAGGGGCAAAGGATGTGTGTATGAATTTTGCAAGGGATCTGCTCTTTATTGAATGTTTCTTAACATACTAGTGAAAAGACATTGTTATTCTACTGATGTTACTTGATTTAGATTAAGTTACCGCTGGCAAAAGTGAAAATGTTTCAAGGTGGTCCACTATGTGATGTTGATGGATGAAGCAAGGAAAAGAACTCTGTCATTGCTTCTTAATGAAATTTTAATTATTTATTACTTCACCTTTAACTGGAGAATTGTGTTGCGATGCTAATCACAAGAGTTGTAATTTTGTGTTTCTGTCCAACTTGAGATATGGCTCTTATTTTCAGGAATTAATTTCACAAGATCCCGAATGAGATTCATAATAATGAGAAAATACTTTTCATTCTAAGAACAGATTAAAAAACAGTTGTTTCTTTTTTTAACTTTCTTTACATTACCATAGTATCCACACTTATGTAGATCAAATACGATAAAGCATAGGCTAAACAGAAGCAAATACTTCTCTAAAAAGACATACAACTTGAAAGACAGGCTTCTGTGACTGATTATAGAAATTATCTTACTATCAGATAGGACTTAAGTGACAAGACTATTGGTCACATTTTCACAGCTACAAAAGAATTAGCTTTGCTACTTTAGGGAAACTCACAGTTGTCGCAGATGGTAAAAAAAAAAAAAAAAAAAAGCATGTGCGTATGTCCTAGGAGCCTAAATCCAGTTTTCAGAAGTGTTTTAGGGAACGAGAGTCAACTGAGTTTTGGAACCAGACAGCATAAGTTGCTTTTAAAGACAAGATTTAGACTTCTAAGTCTCTTGGGTAATTCTTAATAGTTTACCAGAGATTCTTTTTTCCCCAAAATACTTCAACATAAAAATGACATAGTAAATGTAACAACTAATAAGGTGATTTTTTTTCTGTGTTGTTATTTTCTAGGTGTGTGGTACTTAAATGCTGAAAAGGGAAAAAACATTCAACTTCATTTTCAGGTTTTTGTTCTGGAAAATATTCATGATGTAGTTGAAGTCAGAGATGGCAGAGGACCAAATTCCTTACTTTTGGGCAAGTAACAGCATTGGGCACTAAAATGAATGTAATCAGGCAGCTGGAGCAAACTGGTGGATATAATATAAAGGAAATCAATTCTCTCTAATTTCTTTTTACATTTCTTCACATTTTTGGGTCTCAGAAATTAGGAGGAAAACTTGAGAAAGTATACTTTATATGACATCACATTTCCCAAATGTTTGCACACACATCTTTTTATGCAATCCAAATGAAATTAAGTTCTCAATAAATAGGACTGCTCATGTATGTGGACAAACAGAAGTACAATCTCTTAGTCGAACCTTATTTTTCTGTACTGATGTGTCAAATTTGGGGTTAAGCTTTTACTATTGCAGTCTGATAGTTAGGTTTGGGGGAATAACTATATTCATGTGGTAGCAGTATTTGCTTTTGAACCCAAAACATTTTGAAATATGTGAGAACAAAATAGATTCAATGTATTCATGTTCTCCTGGAGAATAGCTGTCTATACAGGACAAGACCCATTGCCAGATGTCTTCTCTACAACAAACCAGATGACAGTTATCTTCCTTACGGACAAGTTGGCAACAAAGAAGGGATTCCTTGCAAACTTTACTACTGGCTACCATCTAGGTAAGCATATGAACCCTTATATTTAAGAGGTTTATACCACTGGTCAAATCCATTTGAGAAAACATGGAGAGTGGAAGGTGACTCTCGGCCCTTGATCAACAGAAATATGAAAAAGTTAAAGAGAAAATGCCTAGAAGTTACCCATATTTACTTTATGTTTTCTAGCACGAAAAGTGACATTTTTGTTGCTTTAGTGTAATTGGACCAATGTCAGTATCATATGCAATTCTGTGTGATATTATGTGAAAAGTTGATTCAGTATTTTGACCAAAAATTATTCAAATGTTAAGAGGGCAAATACAAACTATTCCCTACACAAGCCCCAGAAAAAAACATCACTTTGTGACTTATTTCCAGGTGTCATTAATACGTGCTTAAATGCATTTTTAAAATATTATTATTGATCACATCCACTAGAAGAGAAAAATGTATATCGGAACTCTGATTAATGTTTGCAACACGGTCCTTCTGGCATCTTTAAAAATGTGGTCGTTAGTGTATGAAGGACCTGGGAAGAGTTAGTCTTTTAAATATTTGGACAGCAATGTTTCTGGTCCCAGGCAGTCCCCTTCTGAAAGACTCCCGGTTTTATTGGGGACTGCAATTAGTCTTGTCACTCAAATAAATAATTCAGCAATCAGCTCTCCAAAAACATGTAAAGTGGAGCCAAATGCTAAAGTACATGGAACAGCAATATGCTTACCAGGACAAATACTTATACTAACTCTAGGCCAAATCTTGGTGGAATTAATTAGAGGAATTAATTCTGTGGAAGTCTGACAGAAGAAAAAAGAGAGAAAAGGCAGTACGTATTCAGAGATGTGTGAAGTACCATTCATTTACATGGACAGGAAGTCAACAAGAATCTATGCTTTTTTTTCTTACTTTAAATATCATAAAAAGCAAGTGTCTCCTAGGATGTTTAGCTAGTTGCAGCTTTTTTTTAGATTAACAGTAATAATAATATTAATCTAGTTAATCTTTAAAAAAATCTTAACTATTGATTTAATTTTGTAAAATCAACTCTGTTTAGTCCCATTGAGCGAGACTGAGAGGTAGGTTTATGACCATTTTGCTGCTTCTTGTTCTGCCTTCTCTATCACATTTGTTCAGTCCAACAACACTATGCCTTTTTTTAGCCAGTTCAGCACCTTTGCTGAGCCAGCTTTGCACATATTTTGTTGTAAAATAAAAATTAAGCTTAGCAAGGCAGAGTTCTCAAAGTGGCCATTGCCAATTCTGGTTAAATATATTTAAAAAGTTCCATTTGCAAAATAATTATGCTTATTCATGATTTTGCAGCCAAAGAACAGACTAATATCATTAGCATGCAGGCCCAAGAATAAAAGGGTTGTCAATAATAAATTCATTTTACAAGAAGATCAGATCTTTCTTTGTATTTTATTTTTCCATGAAATACTGAGTTTTTGAAAAGGAAGCATAATTTGAGAAGAAACACTTTTTGGCAGTATGAAATATAATAAAAAACTTATCTAAGTGAGATCTAAGTTCTATGGAAAACTGGCATCAATTATGGCCACTGAATGTATGAAAACCTGGTTCAGGCCTCTTATAAACCATATTCTTTTGCTTCCATATTGTGCAACAGGCTATAGAATGAATCATTTAATATGAAAATTAAAAATTCAGGAAAAAAAGCAATTATCTTGCCTTAAATAAGACTTCTAGATAATTAAATATTTCAGTATGTTAGTCCTGGAGGGTATAATAAAGCAAAAAAAATTCTTCAACAGAATTTAAGTTTGTGACTGTATATTTCATGTAAATATATAGAATGGTGCCATTAAAAAATACGCTTTGGCATTAGAAAGAATTATAAATTTGTATTTACTCTCCATCTGATCTGCTTTTGTTACACAACTGATACTGAAGTAGCTTAATCCTACTTTTGAGAATGCTTTACTCATTCATTTCTGTTACTTTTGTCTCTTCCATATTTCCTTCCACATAGGTTTTGAAAGGAGACTCTTGGCTTTCAGTGCCAATTACTTGTATGTTTGCCTTGACATACTTTAAGGTCTCTAAACTTTTGTGAAGGTGCTGAACATTTGGAACTTGAAATCGTTAGTCACTCCAAAGTTTGTTACATGTAACAGAACACTAGTAACTGAACAATGTTAACTATACCAGAAATGACAAGGTATAATACCATAGATTTTATTCTTAATAAGCTTTTATTTATCTGAAAATAATCTTTATTTTGAAAAAGACCTGTATGGGAAAGGAAAGAAAAGGAAATCAAAGGTTCTGCATACTGTCCACTCAATTTTTCTTTCGGGTGAACTATATGATCTCCAGTGAACATCAACCTTCCTCATAATTAAGGATCCATTTTCCTTTCCTGTTTTCCTCCAGGAGCTTGTGCAACTGATGAGCATCAGTGTGGCAGTGGGGAGTGTATACCATTACGTAACCTTTGTGACAGCTTACCTCAGTGTGAAGACGGCTCTGATGAAGCAAAGTGCAGTAAGGTTTCCTTCACACAAAGAGAAGGAATGCTTGTATATTTGGTAGGAATTACTTAGGAAAACAACCACAAAACCTCAGCTAGGGTAAATTACTGCAGCTGCATGTAGGCCATGCCAATTTACACAGCACTATCTTGTTGAGTTTGCCAGGGCCAAAAAAACATAATCCCTTTTCTGAGACAGTGTATGTAAGTTCCTCTGTGCTTGAAACTGTGGCTGCTTATAATGGCCTCAAAATTAAATGAAAACTCATTACATCATATACATACATGCTTTCCTTCTGTATCCATTTCATATTTTTCTGTAATTAATTTGAGTTTCACAGCAGTATAAATTTTGCAGTGTGAGGTAGACAATGAGAGTGTTCTTGATGGAAATTCCCAGATTGTCTTGTGAGTGTGAAGCTAAACTGCAGCATGTGGCACCCTCCAGCCTGTTTGGACTCCATCTTGTGGCATTGCTATAGGGTGAAGGGATAGCACAGCTATAAAAGCAGCATCCAGAGCTCATAGTGGATGTGCACCTTCCTACATCAAGGAGACCAACAGCTGCTATTAGTCCTCTGGTAAAATAGTTCTTTCCAAAATGTAGGAGTACAGTGTATGGCTTCATTTCATTTAACATGGAAATAGCATTCTCTAAACAATAATTTAAATGTAAAACTGATGTTAAATTCATGTTGGGCCTAGCACAGATATTAAATTGGTGTTTCTGACAAAGTGCTGTTCTGAAAACATATTATGGAGGGCTAACGGAAGAGTTAAAAGAGGGCTTTTAAGTTCATTACCACATCATCTTCCTTTGTTTTAAAGAGGACAGCTAGGGATCAGATATGTCCTAGGATGTGTGCTGACAGTTCTCATTGATTTCAATGACTTTTACAGGTGTATGTATATATATTCATATATTTGGCATATACAAATATATGTATACATTATATATGTCTGAAGGCATGGATTCACTCTTTGTATTAGTGCCATTAGCTATTTTGTTGCAAACATATTCTTCCTTTAAAATGCATAGAATAAAATACACTTCGGCATCTTCTTAAGCAAAGAGGACTTGTATGGGTTTTTCCAGCCATTGCTAGAGAAGATCTGAACAAGGTAACCATCACCTACATTAACATGACGTACATTTTCAAAAAAGATTTATTTTGCCATAGATTGTCCGTTACTTCATAAAAATTACCTCACGTTAAAGGACTGGGAGAATTGTTTCCAAAAAACCATTTAATCTAAACATTGGCTGAATCAATCTAAGCCTTAAAATAAAAAAGAAAATTCAATTAGACATCCTCACATTGAGTCTTTTCAGTGTCCAAAAGTCTTGCTCATTTTCCTGAAACCAATTTCAATTTTTTATCAGAAGTAGTAATTTGAACTAGACAAACTCTCATTTTTAAATATTCCAACTTCTAAAACTTCGCAGTGACTGCAAAGAAAAGGTATAGGATACCTCTTCCTTTGAAGGAAATATATGATGTTTGAATTAAACAGTTGTTGAGTGCTCAATGACTTATTCCTTACCAACAATGTATTTGGAGAAGAACATAAGGAGAAAGGAAAAGGAATTATAATTCAAGTAGAAGAGAGGAGAGGTTTCATAAGTAATTTGGAGAAATCTCACAGTGCAAAGAATTCTCAGGTTTTTCAAGACTGCTCGAAAATTTTTCATGACTGAGGTTTACCATTAATTACTCACTGTATATCACTTCTTTAATTCATGCATTCTGGGTGTCAAAGAGGCATTCCTAAAAGTCTAATACTTTTTTTTACTATAGTGGGTTGGGTATGCTTTACTTTTTTGTGGAAATATTTTGGTAGAAAAAGGTTTTCTGGACAAGAAATTTTTTAAAAAAAATAAATTTGGCAACCAATAAATTTCAAATGCATTTTCTGTTTTTCCCTGCTTCATGCTGGCAATAACTGTCATCTGCCTAAAATGCAGCTGTAGCACCTGAGACATATGTGGGATTCTGTTGACCTTCTTAAACCTTACGGTCCAACTTCCTTAGTCACTATGCCAATAGCATAAGATTTTTCTCCAAATACTTACTGAGTTACCGAATATTTTGTTTTGGGAAAAGTTTTGATAGAAAGGTTGGGTTTCAAGGAGCTTTTGTTATTTGTGTGTGTGCTTTAACTAAAGCTGCAATGAAAACAGTGAACATTCTCATAGCAATTGAACTGAAAAATCCAATTTTTCTGTCAGCTCTGCCTTTAGCCTTATTTCCAAACGGTGTTACTGGGCATCATGTAGCTAAAGCTTCACACACTGTCTGGAAATTACATAACACTATCTAAGAAAAAGCATTGGTTAGAGTTGATGGAAAATGTACTGTTTATTGTCTATTCATGAGACATCTGCAAAATACAGGGTATGAAACTCTCCTGTGGCAGAAATATAGAAGTAGATAGCAATAACATTTCCTTCCTGTGGGAGCACAACATTCTGGAGATGCTGTGTTTATTACCAGTCTAACATACTTTAACTTATTTTTCTTCTTTGCTGGCAATAACAACTCTATTTACAACATATTTCTGTTTGTTTGGAGTAGGGGAGAGGGTGGTTTACCACCTATCTAAAATGTTACTGTCCATTTTGGTCTACAGTGAGATTGCTTAATGGTTCTCTAAGCACTGAAGGGCTGGTACAGGCCAGGACTGGGAAGACATGGCACCTGGCATGTGCAGATGGTTGGAATCAACACATTTCAGACAGTGTTTGCCAGCTGCTGGGATTAAGGTGAGTGCAAAATATTCATTGTCCTTGTAACTTGTTTGCAGGTTTGTTGAGTCTGTATATTGCTGTTTTCCTCATCATTTTACTGGTGTCTTTACCATCCAAAAAAAGGGCATATGTATTTTTCTGTGACAAGCAAAATGCTTCATGTGCCAACAAACTCGTAAGTGTTGAAAACCCTGTTTTGATGGCATTCATTACAAGATTGATGACTCTGAATATGGCAGGTTAGGCATGAGGATACATATTGGAGAACGTTGAGAGACTGACGTGGAGGTATTAGTCTTTTATCACTTTATGTCATCATTTACATCTTCACTTCTATGAGGATGGGTCAAGAATAAAGCTGGAGAAAACAGCAGCCTTGGCTGTTCTGCTATCATAGTAATGTTCATTTCAAGTAAATTCAAGATCATCAGTTGGGTATTGGGCTCCCAATACATTTCATACCTATCATTAGACCTGAGCTTTTGGGAGAGGAAACTGTATTTCTCTTGAGGTATACTTAGAGGGGGAAGGGAGGAGGGAAGTATATGACTGAAATATAGATTTGGCTTAAGTCACTGTCCAGCAGAATTTCCAGGGAAAAGGTGGGGAGGGTTGAGTGCAGAAGCATTGTATTTTTCAATCTATGGTAAAATTTATGGCCTGAATTCTGGCCTTACTTCACTGCAACTTCACTGCCATCCACTGAATAATAAATAGCTTTCCTACAGTGCTGAGGTTTTTAGGGAATGTCACTCATCCAAGTAATAATCAAATTAAATTTTAAGCTTGCGATTAATTATGTTGGTCCCTGACCAAAGTAGGATGCCTGCAAATGCCCTTCTGATAAATTAATTGTAGAAATCACAGAGTTAGGAGGACTTAGAAGAACAAGTGTTATTCAAAAATACTTTTAATCATTGGATGAATGCTTGCTGGTTTGGTTTTTTTTTTTCTTTTTTCCCTTTGGTAGGTACTGCATTTATGTAAATATCAGATACCTGCACGCACAAATCCTGATTTTAATTTATGTATGTAGTTATCTCTTTTATGCATGCATGTAAGAAAATACAAGCTATGACTAAATGTTCTTCTAGTTAAATACCTTGTCCTTTACAATGGCCAGAAGCCTTCTTCCTCTGAGTCTCTCTCCCTCCCTCCCCCACCTCCTTTCCCTCTATAGCTTCTAGACACTAGTCATTTTGTGGTCTATTGGATTAATTTACATTTTTATGTTTGATAGGCTTCAGTGAACCTTGTCTCCATGGTACTTTCTATTATCTTTTAAAAATTATTTACGCTTTTGTCTCCATAACATTCTGTGGCAGTATGTTTCAGTTTGTCTCTATAAACTAGTAAGATACACTTGCTAAACAAATTCCTATTAAGTTTCCTAGTTACTTATTTTTTAATTCCATTTCTCAGTTTATTACATATTCCCATTCACAAGAAAAAGTATTTTTAAACCTAAATTGCATCACATTCTCATATCCTGGGTGCTAATGCTGTTACTGATCCCACAGAATAGGATAAAATTCTCATATATATATATACACACACATATATGCATGTATCTATAACTCCTGTAAGCATCACGCCAGTCTGCCTTCCACAAATACCCCTGTAGCAGCATATTTGTTAATAAGTGGCACGGTATTTGTTACTAAATGGATTTTTGTAATAACAGGTCTTAAGTAGGCTATAGCTCATGCTCCTATACTGAATAATTACCTAGAATCATGCTTTATTAGAGAAAGAGGCTAAGGTTCATCTAGAAGAATTTACTTCTGCTGTTAATTGCTTATACATTTGATAGTCTCATTTACTGTTTAATTTACGAAAAGGACTCAAATTATAAGAGTCCTGTAGGATATCCTAATTATTTATGTAGCTGAGCTAGAAAGTGCAATGTTCCACACAGGTTCTAATAACTCACACATGTAAATCATTTTGCCTCCATTTTTCAAATATGTGACTGTCACATTTGTGATATGTGCCAAACACAAAGCAAATCTGGAGGCATACCTAGGTATTTGTCTACAAAATATAGCTTAGGCAAATCATTTACAAATATTCTTAATGAGTCTGGAGCACAAGATGCCCAAACTGATGCTCTTGAAAAACCTGAACAAGATCCTTTGCTCAGCTTGCACTTGTAACTATGTGCATCTGACAACACTCTTAAACCCTGAGTATTGTTAGCATTGCTTTTCCTTGAACCAACAAAGTCATACATTGAGCTTTTCACCATTTAACTGGTCTGGTGTGAAACCTGCTTGTTTCTCTGGGACCAGAGCCAGCTGGGTCTTTACTGAATTGTACCCAGGAATGAGGTTGGGCCTTGCAATTTTGCCATATCCAAAAGTCCAACAGGGACCAAGAGTTTAGAACTTGCTGTCAACCCTGAAGTCTATTTTCTTCATGAACTCACAAAATTCTTTAGAAGGAAATAAATTCATTGGAATACAATGTCTTGTTTGAGATTTCTGGGTCAGTTAGGATTTCATCCTCCCCACTTATGAATGGTCAGTACTAACTACATGCCTAGCTCCTTGAGACACCTCAGAAAATCCTGTCTTTGACTGTCAGACCCAGGTCGTCCAGTGTGCTAAAAATATAACATACAGCCTGAAAGGGGTGGAAATGATCCCCCAAAACTTATGCACAAAAAATGTATTTTGATGGATAAATTATGATAATAAACAGATAGCATGATCTTACTCTGCTGTAGAGCCAATGAAAGTCATGTGCTGCATGTAAGAAAGAGCTTCACTTAGGATCAGACACTGCTAGTGAGCTTGGCTTAAACCCATTGGTTAAGAAGCTTCATTTCAAATCCAAAGTATAGAGAGGTTACTTTTATTTATCATTTGCAAATTTTCATATGAAAATTGTGTGCGCGCAAGCGTTCAGAAAACAACAGCTCTTCTTAGAATCCACATGTCAACAAAGCTTTTTTATGCAAAAGAAAGCGTCTGCTAGTTGTAATTTGTTACTGTTCTTCATTGTTTTTCTGACTGTCAGAAAATCAGCAGATGAAACAGAAACACTGCCCTGTGTCTCAAACACAAGCTGCAAACATCCCACAGCCTGAGAACTAAACAATTAATTAGAAAATGGGCGAACATATTTTCTTCAAATAAGAAATGATTAAAAAAAAAAACAGGGAAAAGAATTATAGCTATCAGACAATTGCACTTCTATCCTTACTCTGAATAATTTTGTCAGCATGGTACCACATCATCTGAATCTTTCCCAACATTTGCTATTGCTTATTGTTACTGAGCACATATGAGACAGAATTAGAGACTAAAATCATGGTGATCCATAGAGTATTTAGGTACATGAGGGCCAATAATATTGGAGGAATTCACTGCACAGATATCTCTGTACATTTGTAAGAGACTTCTAAGACTATTCTCTCAGTTTTCTGTAAGTTTTGCCTAGTGAGCATGTTGAATGCAATGAGAGTTACTTAACACCTAGGTTAGCCTCTTAAAGGCCATTTTTGTCACAGCCTGAAAGATTTCTAGAAGATCATTTCCATTAACAGAAATGAAAGAGCTGTGACACTGTGTTTCTGGACCTGCAGAACAAACTATATTCTTGTTCCTAAACTGACTATCTCCAGGAAAATGTATGATTTCTTATACTTACAGAAATGCTTAACCCTCATCATTTGCCAATAAGTTAATTACAAGAGTAGCAGATTGATTTTTATGGTCATTCATAAAGCTTAGAGATTTCCAGTTATGTGTTCTTCAGCGCCCTAAGAAACCAAATTAAATCATCAAAGGTTTTCTCAAAAAAAGGGCTTAGGTTTTATTTCAAAAGCTGGGGAACTTAATAAAGCCCCTCTGGTTACAGAGAAGCTCAGAGAAGTTCCAAACTGTAATCCACAAATTTCTGCATTTATTAAAAAAAAAAAAAAAATAAAAAAATCAGAAGAGTGGGAAATAGTTTGCTCAGTCTTTGCTGAAAAAGACAAAGAAAGATACTGAGGTGTGATGAGAGACCTTCACGAGTTCTAAGAGGTTGGTGGAAGCTTTGGCTTGGAAGGTTTATAGTGTTTGCCCTATTATAGGGTCTGTTACAGTTGAAGTTTCCTAGTATAATGTGCCATGGAAAATATGTCAGTAATATTCATAAATGTACATACTCTAAGCTTTTCCCGGTAGCATGTTCATTTTTTTACATTGGTAAAAGCTCCTGCTCACTAACTTTCTCAAGAAACAACTTAGGTGATTTTTACACACATTTGCACTTATCATAGCTCAGTGATTAGACTGGTTTCAGCCAAGTTCCTCATTGTAGATTTTGACTCTGCTTACCTGGGTTGGCACTTCACTACTCTCCCAGACCATCTAAAAGGTTGTGTCAGGGTTCTGGGAGAGTCTCTGAAGTACATATTAGTATACTAGTGCTTTAAATTGAAAAAAGTCTGTACACTAGGCTGTACATATATCTAGAGACAGAATTAAGTGGGCTTTGTCATTTCCAGATTGAGAATTGCTGCAGTAATAACTTTTTCATTAGGGTGGGTCATGCAGCTCTCCCAGTGGCACAGCAAGGCTATTGAGCAGCTCCTTTCTCCTACGCCTTGTCTTACTCTCTACACACAACAGATTTGCAGGCAGATTCTGGACTTCATACTTCCCATGAGAATGAGTTTTGCTGCACTTGAAGAGAAGAGGTGGTACTTCCTTGATATACAAGTGTTCCCTGTATATTAAACCTGCACAAATGTTTCTTGCTCCTGAGATATGTATGGCTAAAGGGTCAAACGGGAATAGGCTGTCACCCCCAAAAAAATTGTATAGTCTGACCAGAGCTATCTTTTTTTCCCCACGCTTCATCAAGAGAAAGCAAATATATTTCTTGGGTGTATGTTCCAAGCGGGTCATATGCAGTGTCACAAAGTATATGATGCACAATGGGCTAGAAACTAAATCTGGATATGGGTTGTAAATATCAAAACAGTTTATCTTACCAACAGTGCACAGAATTCTTGGAGTTTAAAAGGACATAATTACAAAAAAAGTGAGTCGAATACGCCCCACTTCAAAGGAACTATCCTGTTCAATAGCAAACATGACACCCTTGACTTATTCCACAAATAGTTATTTTTATTTCAATAGATCTACGAAGTGAAACTTAACTTATAAGGAAGGTAGCATTTATTCCATTAGATTCTTCATGATATAAAATATACTTTCATTTCTACTCTAGGCACAGATGTATAGTATCAATGTAATTACCCCCCTCAAAAAAGCAAAACTTTGATATTCCAAGGTTCAGCTATTACTGTTCCATTTTGGATACTAAGTTTTAGCTCCATATATTTAAGAATCGGTACTGCAAACCCTTCATTGTGCCATAGAAAAGCAGAAATGAATAATGTACTGCTATTAAAATAATTATTTTCTGTCTCTTTCAATATTATTGTAGCATTAGAAATCTTAGAATAAGACGTAAGAGTGAAAGTACGTGAGTCACATTTTAATCCAAAAATCTCCTGATAAACAGTCATTATTTCATGAAAAAAAAAATACAGTTTATTCCACCAGCATAATCATTTCCCAAACATTCCTTCACTGGTGGAACATGATAAATATCTAAAAATACGCATGTGTGTCTTTTCCTTGCAGGGATGCAAATATGTCATCAACTGTATTATTTGCTGGAGATGGCCCCTTTGTCCACATCACCAAATCAGCTAATCACAGCCTAATATTTACAAAAAGGTGGGTAGAGTGAGGCTTCTTCCTCATACAAAGGAGAACTTAAAGTATCATGGTGATCACTTATACATTAATTTCTAGCTGAAGTTTATCTGAGAGGTAGCATGATCCTGTATGAGGTCTGGACTATAAAAATATCTCTGTTTTATTCTCTGTCTATTGATGAATTCTGTGTAACACTGAGCAACCCACTCTTCCTCCTTCCATTCTTGTCCATCTATTGTAGATTTAAAAGGAGAGAGATGTTTGCTACCTTTTTAGCTAGCATTCAGTACAATCTTAAGAGAAATCTTTATACATTTACTGTAAAAATGATAAATACTTCTGGGTTTACAAAACATTTTTTATCTAGAAATCTCTAAATTAAGAATATATAATATAGTAGAAGAACTAAAATGGAATGGTGTTCACCCATGGTTATATAGTAGTTATCACACTAAGTTCTCTCTGTAATCAATAGAGAAAAAGAAGCACTGCAAATTGCAATCCATCAAGGCATCTATTGATTTAGGACTAAGTGTGGATTGCTAAGGTAAGCAATCCCCAGACAGGTATCTATATTTAGACAAATTAGTCCCACTCAAAAATTACTTCTGGATTTGTCTCCACATTTAGAAGTGCATCATTGGATAAGATGATCCTCAGAATACATTCAATTATATTCTAATCTTTCTCAGTCTAAACAACAGCTGAAGTGATTCTGAAGTGTCCTACAAACTGGTAGAGTTTCTTGTAGATAGATTAAATGAAAATGTAATGTTACCACAGGATTATATTCTCAGAAAATTCTGGGATTTACAGTACACCTCCAAAAGGAGAAAGGCTTGCTATCATAAAATAAAAAAAATATATATAATTACTTCAATTACTGTCTTTCTGCTTATAAGAGGGCTTATTATACACATTTTCCTGGAATCCTACCAAAAGCACTGAGGCAGAAAATTACTGTCTAATTGCTAAAATGCTGAAACCATGCTGAGGACAGCAAGAGTCCATGTTCTTTCAGGTTTCCTTTATAAACATACCACTTAGTAACAAAGCAGGAGAGGATTCTTAATTTTACTGTATTTTATCTACAGTGAGAAAAAAATATTTTAACAAAGATACTTTTTACGTTCTAATTATACTCTGTTAATCCCAAACATTTATCTTTCTCACTGGTGGTGAAAGTTATGTTAAATTAAAAGAATATCATTGCAAGCTATTTTTCTTTTTTTCTTGAGTGGATGTCTAAACCAGTATTGCCACAAGAGATCTTTAAGAGCAGTAATCATTTAACGATGTCTTCTGTTACTACCTATTAATCACTAAAAAGTGATTAATGCAGAAGGAAATGGAATAAGTTCATTCATCTTAGTTGTATTTCTGTTGCAGAAATAGGTATCTTCTACCATGTTTCATCTGGGCAGCTGATAGGAATCATTTTACAGGGTGACACCATTACAGATTCACACACTTTTGTCCATATAATGAATGACAGAAAGATCACACAGATTTGATAATTAAAAAAACCCAAACAAATTCACTAACTGGTAATCAAATCATAAAGTGTATTTTTCACATTGTCTTTGGCATTTATTCAAGCATAACTACTGTTGAAGCAAAGGAGGGCACATAAAACAGGACTTGAAAGGTATGGTGGCAGAGACAGCAAAACTGTTCTCTGGCACCCTTAGATAATGTATTTCTTGGCAGGATAGCTTTGTAACAGGGCAAAATCCTGCCTTGAAGATATATGTGAGCAGATTCCACAGGTGTGATTGCTTTTGTCAGTCCTAAGTGAAGATCATACTCACAGATATCCCAACTACTCTAGATTTTTGCCCTGCATGCTACTTCACAGATGAAACTCAGAGAGGAACATAGGATGGGTATTCAGCATATGCAATGTCTTTGTTGTCTTTTGGACTCTCCTGTGCTGACCAAGAGGCAGGTGAGGGCTGGTGAATTGAAGTGCAGGCAAGGAAGTGGTTTTCATACTGGGAGACAGCTTCAGAAAGAAGAAAAAGCAGAGGCCCATGAAGTAATTTCTACTAAAGCAATCAGTAGGTACTGGTGGTGGGAAAAAGACCCTCATTACATGTGACTCCCCACTTCAGTGTAAAAAAAGGACAAATCTGGCACGTTGGATGTTAGTTTGGCTAGTTTATGCATCTACCTAAGAGAAAGCATAGGACCAGACAAAGGAGCTAATACACAGTACCACTGACCACTCTTTTAAAGCCAAGGAGGGGAGCTTGGTCAAGAGTATTTAGTTGCTATGAAGTTTATGCAGAAGATGGTATTGTTTTCCTGTGGGTTTATGCATTTCTGGTTGTCCTCCTTGATGTTTGTCTCACTACCAAGGGACAGCCTTATGAAATCAATACAATTTTGAATACAAATTACAGAATTTGGTTTTGACTTTTTAAATTACAGCTTTAAAATTATGCATATATCTTGAAGTGAAAATGACTATGTGAGGCTATTCAGGGCTGGAGGTATATCTCATTCTTACCCTCTCTGTAGTGAAGATTTAACTGGGGAGATGGGAGTGGCTATGAATTGTCCCACTTGCCTTTCCTGCATCACTATGCCATTGTGAAAATGCTGGGTCACATCATGCATTATTTCCCTCACAACTGATATTAAATTTTAGAGCAAACATAGTGAGGGATACATAATACCATACCACATTCAAAGTATCCTTCCCTTTTTCTATTTAAAAATTATGTGGAAATGCATACTGTAAACTAGCCATTGGTAGATTATTTTTTTTGTCTGGTATATTTCTGTGTATATCAGATTTAAATTGCTAGCATACACACACTGTCCCAAGTGCTCAGATTCATTACAAGCTATGAAGATAATCTTAAAACCTCTGGGCATCAGAAATGCTTGAGTAGTTTTGATCTGTGGTCTTGTGCTCTTCAGACTCTGGCTTTGTATCTCTGCTAAATAATTTCTAACTCTGTATATGCAGCTATATATTTTATGGTGCATTATAATCTTAGTAAAAAAGTACAGTGATATCAAACTAACCTTTTAAATTCTTTGGTCATACTGATCTCTAGTGGTAAGGTATTGAAAACATTTCAAAAGGTAGAAAAAAGAGCATGTGCAGTTACAATTTTATTTCCCTAGAAAACAAGGGAATTCTACTTCTATTTCCATAACATACACCAACTAATTGTCCATTGAAGGGGTATATATGCATTTAATACTATATATAATATAATTTTGTCTATTTATAATCAAAATATAATTAAAACATATAGGGAAAAATATAATATTTAACAGTTTGATACCGATAAACTAATATCTTTACATATATGTACATATATGCTTATATACATTGTTTTATATATGTGTGTATGTATGTGTATTTGACACTCATTTAGTGTTACCTGGTGTGCGGATAATTGTGATTTAATTGCACTTTCATTCTAGAGAACACTGTTCAAACCGCCTGGTGGTTCATCTGCAATGTAACATTAAGCGTAAGTACACATACCCTGGGCATATTTCACACAGAAATCAAATTGTTCGGTCCATAAAGCCTAATGTTTATAGTTTGAATTGAAAGGTTAGGGAATGGATGATAAAAGCTATACTCGTAATGATATAAACACAGGAAAATTTACAGTCTTCACTTGCTTTCAGAGTTAAGTATACACTAGAGATGGGTCCATACTGAAAACATATATAAAAAATCCAGAACGTGTGAGGAAAGAACACATCTAAATCCAAGTTATAAAGTGGCATCTTGATTTCAGCTATAAAGCGCCAAACTTTTTTTCACAGTAGTAGTATTTATATCAGTAGCACCTCAGATATTACAAAGCCTGTTTTTCCAAGAACATTATCTAGTCTAATAAAACATGCTATACACCCCTAAAAATCTACAATTTCTCTTTTTTTGCTTGTTTGTTTTTTAATTTTAGCTTGTGGAAAACACCTGGTAACTCAGAACAATGGAACAAGGATTGTAGGTGGAAGTGATGCCAGAAGAGAGGCTTGGCCTTGGATAGTTTCACTCCATTTTAATTCCAGACCTCTTTGTGGAGCTTCCCTTGTCAGTGATGAATGGCTGGTGACAGCAGCACACTGTGTATATGGGTAATGTTCACTGCACTCATAAACTAACGCATTCTGTCACTCCCACAACATGCAAGCATCCAAATGTTAGATCGTCTTCAATAAAGCTGGGTGGAAGCATGACCTGAGCCATGGATCAGTCCTCTACAGAGCAAAACACGTGATGAAATGACTGGGGACTGGCACTTTTTAGAGGGTTACTAGATGTTTACTTTAGAATGAAATTAGTATAAATTCACAAGTGCCTCTTTCTCTCTACTGACTCCAGGACATCTTTCCAGCTAGCTAAGATGGCCATATGACATCCATGCTGTCTTTTCTTTTTTATTTTAACGATGATGAAATAACTTGTATTTTGTGCAGTTTCACTAAGGAGGCATCAGATTATGAATAATTTGTGACACTGATATACAAAATTAACAGCCAGCTCACTATTTAATTACTGTGTTTTGAATCACTTGTGGGCTCAGCTAAAGGCTCCTTTATTTCCTGGTAGACCCTCAGTCCTTACTTTAAAGCAGAGAATCGTGGAAACTAAGCAGGACTTTCTGAACAATGAAGAATTGTACTTTAAATACATGGTATTAATACTGAGCATTTGCACTTAACCTATAATTAATCTGGGCCTCCATTAATTTGTTGAATCTCTGCCAGTCATATAAAGGATGACATCATACTTCATTAAGGTAAACTCAGTGTTGCCTGTTCCTCCTGTATATTATCATAGATTGATCGAGATTTTCTGTGCATCATTAGAATGAATCTTGATTTATGTGCATTGATTAGGCAATATTGGATATCCTCTAGATGGTGTTATTTGCACCATTCAAAGAAGTGATACATGTTTAAATATTTTCTAGGGTTTGCTTCCATAACATCTATAATAAAAACAAGAAGACACCTAGAAACGGGAATGGCAAGAAAAGAAACATTAATATTCAAAATGACAGTAGAGCTTTCATTATAAATAGCTAAGTAGTAAGGCAGTGGAGACTATGCCAACATATTAATGCTGCTCATTGCATGACAGGAGATATATTCCACACACAAACACTGAAATGGGAAGGATCAAGCCCTCTTAGTTTTCTCACAATAAATCCACACCTGTCTTGATATGTACTTTTCACTTAAATCACCTTTCTATTTTCACTTAAAACTCGTTTTATCATCTTGACTTTGCTGGAATTTTTCTAAGTGGGAGCTTGCAGTTTCACACCTTCATTCTGAACATTTAACTTAACTCCTAGTTTAGAACAAGATAACCTTGATCTGCAGAAACCAACTCAGTACAACAATCAGGCTTGAAAACATATTTTTGAAACTATGAATTTGTTGATTAAAAAATGGCAAATAAATAAGTTGTCTAACTTAAATACAGCCGCAAGCCAGCATGTGTAGCTCAGAAAAAAATGAAAATTATGTCATATTTTGTCTTAGTGTATCTTTTTCGATCTAGATTAAAAAATTAAAAGACCAATTTTCTGAGTCTATGAGTTGCAGCATTTCCAAAGACATTTTAGACCTATTATTCTTTAGATATTCCATAATAATTTTCTAACTGGGACCAATATTAATTGCCTGGTGGGCAGTCAGCAGTATTCTTCACAGTGTTTAAAAAGCCATAGTAATTTAGTTAATGTATTTTCCTCCTCTGCACTACTGTCTGATTAATTCTTTATAAATAATGCATTATAAATTTAACATAAAAAATCAACCACCTATTTCCCCAGTGTGGATGTTTAAGATAGTATTACTATCACAAAATGTAAGCACATCTGCTACACTCTATTTATTTTGACAAAATGTGCAAATGCTATGAATTACCATGAGGTTAAAGATTAGCATTTACCTAACATACTTTTCAAAACTTTCATTAATCATTCATAATTGTGAATATTCCTTGCAACTTCTAGGAGGCAATTAAAGCCATCTCAATGGAAAGCAGTTCTTGGCTTGTATGACCAATCAGATATGACACAGTCTTCAACAGTAGTTCGAAACATTGATCAAATAGTTATAAATCCTCATTACACGAAGCGTACAAAAGATAGTGATATTGCTCTCATGCACCTTCAATACAAAGTGCAATATACAGGTGAGTTGTAATTTTCCCATAAACCAGATTTATTCTATTTTGCACAACTCTAACTGTGCTAAGCATATGAGGGTGATGGGGTGGCTGTACATTTTTTACGACCTGATCATTCTGGAGTCAGTCCAGTACTTCCTGGATAACTTGCCCCAAAAGTGGGTTTGAATTAATGAACATTTTCTTGCATGACCATAAAAACCTGAACACAGGGAAGAGGTTGAAAATGATTGCTTGTTTCTCGTTCATAGATTACATACAACCTATCTGCTTACCAGAAAAAAATCAGCAGTTTTTACCAGGAATTAATTGCTCCATTGCTGGCTGGGGTAGTATTGTGAATGAAGGTGAGTCCTCTGCTTGGAAAATTATGACAGGCATGAAGCTGTGAGGGAAAGCTTGCTCCTGATTCCACGGGGTTTGCTAAAGTCGAATAGTTTAGAGAGGTACTCCTCCATATGAAAATTTGGGAACTATTCCCCTTCACTGTTCCATCTCTAAAGCAAGGTAATAGAGTCATAACATATTTATTAGAAAAAATATACACAGCTAAGATAATTAAATTATGAAAAAACCTTATTGCATCGCCTTAAAAGTTGATGACTACTGTTCTCAATACGAAATACGTACATCTTATTTCCAGATATTGGGTGGGGGAGGAGGAAGATTAATCTTTCTGACAATGTGTGAATGATTTTCCCCAGAAGTCAAGAATACTGACTATAGCGTGAAACATACGTTCTGTTTGTATATCACATGCTCCGGATTTGGAGTCTCTGTGAAACAATAAACACGCCACTTCACTACCACAGTTCTTTGTATGCATTTACTTCTACCTTTTCAGAATAAAATTGCATTTAAAATTTTGGGTAGGAATTGGTAACAGAAATTTTTATAAAAACTTGAAATACTCAATCAAAATTACAGAATGAATAGTGAGGAAATGTTGAACAATCCAAGTTCCTAAGCCCTTAATTATCACTTAGATCTCCCCACAGTCAGTTCATAGTCGTTGATTCTAGTAAATTTAATTATAACCAAATTCAGTCCCATTACACAAATGAAAGACATGATTCAGCTAATGAGAACCGTTTAATCAGTGACTGTGTTACAGGGGTATAAGCCTGAATAATACAGCAGCAAGGCAGGGTTTCCTGCAGCTCAGTTCATGCTGGAACAAGAACAAAACTTCTGGTTTTCTGAGTGGGGAGTACGTATTTATTACAGTGGGTAAACTTTATATTTTCATCAGGTCCCACTTCAGATATATTGCAAGAAGTGGAGGTCCCTCTCATTTCAAATGAAAAATGCCAACAACAGATGCCAGAATATAGTATTACTGAGAATATGATCTGTGCGGGATATGACATAGGAGGAGTGGATTCCTGTCAGGTAAATACAAACAACTTGTTTCCACTGCTAGCATACACCACATCTAATGACTGAATAAAATGCTCCCTGATCCTCCAGTCATTAAAACCAGGACAGACACTGTCCATGAATGTAATTTCTACTCAGTATTTTGCCCATTTAATACTTTATCAGGATACAAGTTGAAAAGATAAAAAACCTACTTTGTATCATCTTGACATGAACAAGCATGGAGGGAGATAAATATGAGGACTGGACATTTTCTGCGCTAAGCTTTGAATAATTACTGCTGAGTAATTCCATGAAGGAGAGAGGGACATGCTTAGGGAAAAGCAGAGTACAGAGAAATAAATACCAAATAGATTGAAGTCTCAGAAATGCTTCATACAGGGAAAGAGAGAGTGCAATGATGATTTTCCCCAGAATCTGTAGACTCTGGAGACCTTTTTTAAGTGGATGCCACAGTATTTTGGAGAGGCTGCCTTTCTGCATTGATCTCATATGCTGCTTCTTGGGGATCTAGTTTTTATCCATTTCAGCTCTGCTTATAACACACTGCTTCTCTTTGAGGACACAGTCAGAGTCAGCTGTCGCATAGTTTTTCTTCCAGCAATAGGGAGTCTATGGCATGGAGACTGGCTGGTTCTCTTCAAGTCTGATGAGGAGCACTCTGACATAATTGCTCTTGCCTCACCCTCACAACCTAAGCCTTCATCAGGTGCAGTGACTTTGGCTAGTTTAGTCTAGAAGGATGAGTGTATACAAGCCAAATTTCACTTGCTATTCGTTCAGCCTCTGTGGCTTTCTTCTTTCCTTTTTGCCTTCTGAACCTCATACAGAAAAAAAGCAGCGTAGCAGTGTAGGCTGATATAGAGTACCAGTGACCAGTGTTGTGATCAAAGACCATTCAACCATGAACAAAGATGAGCAAGTGAGTCCTGATAGTGCTTCAGCCTTTAGGCAGCTGTCAGAGCCTTTGAACTTTTGCAGATGCCCTAGAGTTATGGGCAGAAGTATTTTAATCACTGAGTCCTTGTAGAATTCTCCCATAAAGCTCCATTCACAGGGCCATGGGAAGACAAAAATTATACTGGTTCAACTAACTCGACAGACAACAAAATATAGTCACTGTGTTTTTTCTCATCAAAACAAGACACTCATGGCTGACTCATCCCCCACTTAGGCTGTGGGGTGAATTGAATCTGGTCTCCCACACTCTCTTGCAATGCTATGTCTGCTAAACTATTGAGAAGGAGGTGTGACAAAAGGACACCTCCTCTTCTGGCAATCTTGCAATCTTTTTCTCTAATTTTGAAATTGCAGAAACCCTGGGGTGACTGAAAACAGAACTGCATTTTGGCTGAATAGATTCAATTAAAAAATAATCCTATATATTTACCCAGGCTTTGTAAAAGATGAAGGGCTAAATGTAAAAGTAAGAAGCAAAAAAAAAAAAATCATTTGAAACCCAGTCCTGTATTGAAAAACTGGTAAGAGATTACGATCACATCCTTTAAAAAAAAAAAAAAAAGAAAGAAAAAAAGGAAATGGATTATCTCAAGAACTTATCCACATGGAAGAATTCATATTGATCTCACCTCTTGTGCCCAAGACATATAGGGATAGATGTCTAGGATGAAGAATCAACATGAACAAAAGATCATAAAGAGGCTCTGCTTCGGAGTTGACACTGTTCACTTTTAACTTTTGAATTTCATATTGCAGGGAGATTCAGGTGGCCCTCTGACATTTGAAGATGGCAACAAGTGGTTTTTGGTTGGTGTAACATCATTTGGCTATGAGTGTGCACTTCCCAAACGACCAGGAGTATATGTTCGAGTCACCGTGTTTGTGGACTGGATCAAAGAAATCATCTATTAGCTTGATATTTTTTAACGATAGAAATAGAATTTAAAGGTTGAAAGTAGGCCATTGTATAACGTTGTAAACCAAACTGGCATTCCAGTCTCAAGGTTAGAGAAACTGAATAAATATTTAAATTTTGGGGTGGAAAATATTAATAATTGAGAACTCCATTACCAACTGAGAGCAATATTTCAAACCAGGTGCTGTGGATTTGTTAATAAATAGTTTTATCATTTAACTTTTTCTTTTATATGAGAATGTGGGGAAGCAGTTTGTTTGAACACCAGTGCATTAAATGCACAGTGGAGGGCTTTACAATGCATGGGCAGTTAAAAAAAAAGAAGTTTGCAAACTGCAAATGCTTTATTGAAAAATGGCCTAAATTATTAATTTCAGGCTAAATGATACCTGGTTTTATGTTTTTACAGTGTATTTTTCAATGTGCATTTTCATCTCAATGCATAGTCAGCTCTTCTCAGTAATCTCACCACATATCAGAATGAAGGTATATGTTATCTGTTTAAACTGGGCTCATGGGAGTTTCATCTTGTCTATTACAAAAACCTCTGGAATGAGGCTTATAATGTATCATGCTACTTTCTAATGAATAAACTGAACGTAAGCCAAAAGTTCTCTCTTGTGTAATTTGTTTGGAATTAATAGAGTTAAATAAGGACTGAATATAGCTTTTTAGTTTTCTTTTTAGGCAAGCGTTTTGGCAATTATTCAAGCAATTATAGATATTGTGTACACCCAAGCACAGACTCACAAGACTTCAACTTCCTCTCATAAAAAGTAGTGTTTTTAAAAAACATCTGACAATAATGAGTATCAGCTATTCCTGGTGGATAAAAAGTAGTAGGGTTCCTCTGATATATTCTTCTGTACTGGTGACCTTTTACTGATTTTGTGCTTTGTATAAAAACTATCACCATAGCCCATTACAGCATTCTAAAGAGGAAAGAATATGAAGTAAAAAAGGGGGGTTTTATCTTCTTGAGCTCTTTTCTAAATAGGTTTACATTAAAATATAATTCTCTACTTTTAAATGCCTTAAATTAATTTTTTATTTTTTTCCTATAGGCATTTAATATATTTTTAATTCCAAAGTACTGCATGAAAATACAAAATGCATTCTAACTTACTGTGTATGTGTATCTACACATATACATATAGATGTATGACTTTTGTAAGGAGCTCCTACGCTTGGTGCTTACAATGCTAAATGCAGATATGATGTGCTCAAAACACAAGGCTAGCTTACAAACACAGGTTGGCAGTCACTGATAAAAAATATCAAGTCCCAAACTGTTTTCAGGTCTTTATAAGCATTAGAGGACTAGGTCCAGACCAAAATATTTAGCTTTATCAATACATCTATGACCACAAGGAACACAGACAGATGTAATTAAGCCAGAGAGAAGGTAAAAGGTGGTTTAGACACCTTATTTCACATAAACCATACAGTTTTTAACATTAAAATGTTAAAAAGTTGCAAATCCTATCTTTTCTAGTGGGCTACTGTTTCTCCTATTACTCTCCTTCACTTGAAAACAGCCACTGAAAATAAAGTGCATTCTGCTATCAGTATAAAATTATTCGGATGAAGCAATTACATTAAAATGCTTAATTAAAATATGACATGATTTCTGCATTATTTGACATACATCACTATTGTAAACGGTGTTTCAATCCGTTAATGAAATACAAGAGCCAGCTCAAAGTAGATCCAGTTACTAGAAAATATGCTTCCCAGAAATACAGTAATATACATTTATTTATGTGTACTTTTTGCTTCCCAAAATGCAAAGCATTGATGTATTTTGAAGTATACATTAATAAACCGTCCCCTCAGACTAAAAAATTTGCCTATTATAAACTCCGGTATAGATACATATATGTAATCTAGACTAGTATAATTAAAAATAAACATTTTATTTCAACTAATTTATGTCTAGGTAAAACTAACATGACCTTAGTCAACCACATTCTAGCCTTCATTCAGCATCCATTACTTCGTTTGTCTGTATCTTGACCTGTGGAGAAACCAGTTGTTACTGTGTTAAAATGTGGGCAGAATAGATTACTTTCAACTGAGTCACAGTCCAAGATGCTTTGAAATAGGCAGTGGAAGCTTGATGGTGACTTACACTTGCTTGCTCCCAAAAAAAGTTTAAAATACTGAAGAAGGAAACAAGAGCTTTCTCTCCCAGATGATTCTTACTTACAAAATGCCAACATCACTATGGAAAAAAAAGAAAAATTCTATTCCCTGGGGAAAATAGGGATGGTGGGAGTATAATGTTTTTAAAATACCAAACCCAAGCCATGCCATCCATCTGAGGGCTAGCTAAGGTTTACTGTTCATCCTGCAGTTCCTTGCGTCACCTACTGCTGCCATTTGGAAGAGATTTAGAGGGCAGTGAGAAGGGAATGTGGCCACTGTAATGGGACCCCATAGCTGTACATAAAAGCCAACAAGCTTATTCAAAGTGGCTTTAGTTGATGAAATCTGTCACCTGAAATTGGAAATAATTTTCCTTTCTCCATTCTGAAGAGTATAACGTGAATATGAAGAACAGAGAGAGTTAGGGGGTTTTGTTGGGCTTTTTTTGGTTTTCTTTTTAGGTAGCAATTGTGTTGCCACTAATGGACCATGTCACCTAAATACCCATTGTTTTTCTGGAAGGCGCAAGAAAATCCAAAGGAAATACCAGCATAAAGTCTAATTTCTAGGTATTCTCTCTGCAAGTGTGAAACACACCTATCTTTTTTTCCCCCCTTTCCTCTTTTACCCTTACTCCTATCTATCTCCCTTTTGTGTGTGGAAATAAGGGAAACAAAGCTGAAAGAATTTGTATATGTATGGGATTTGTATGTTTTACACAGCATGTAATCACCTACTTAAAGGTGGAAGTCATAAGACTTTAAGATAGATTCGCGCACCATTTGCAGTCTTCTAAATAGGTTTCTTCAGATTGTTTAGATTTTACCTGGTATCTAGGAATAACATCCTAAATGAAGGAAATAAATGTAAGGAAACTATTTCCTTCCCCTAAGCAGGTGATACGAGATGGAAATATTTTGCTGCAATAATCAATATTTCCTATTTACATATAGAATCTGATTTCATTACAATAAAAGCATTGCATGCCACTTCCCATTCTTCCTTCACACAGAGTTTAAGACTGGTCCATGCTAATAACTGCCTGGAAATTGCCTTTACCCTGTTCGAAAGACATCTGAAGGTATTTGCATTCTCCTATATGCTGCATGGAAATGACTTCTGTCACTCCTGTGGCATTAATCAGAATATCAATTGCTACACCTTTACACGTCCTTTGGAAGCACAAAGTATCGAGAAATATTTTTATGTAAATCTTCACTCTCCCCCTTCTCTATTTTCTTTGGAGAGTTAATCCTTCAAGACCATAAAAAAAACCCAACACACCACACTTTACTGCAACTGTTCCCAAGAAAGAGGAATCTCTTGCCCTCCACTGATTTAAACAATACTTAAGACAGGAGAAAAACAATTCTGGTCTTGGTGATCATGCAGGATCATAATATTTTCTCTCTATTTACAATCACTACAAATTAAATTTCAGTAAGGGATTGAGCAAAGAAAGAAGTTGTGACTGGAAAAACTACAGAATATTGTGACAAAAAAATCCAAAAGCTGTTCAGCAATAGCATTGCAGAAGTAGTATTAGCGGCATTGAATTTTGAATGTTGGAGTTTTTTTCTTTACTCAGAAAAATTGACACACACTTGTCTCTGAAGTTCAAGGCTGTGGTAAACATGAGGTAGCACAGTGTAGGCAACCCGAAGAGTAATAAGGTTTTGCTTCTGTCCAGCTCTTCACCCAGCAGTAATTTTGCATCTGTGTTAATGGAAAGCCAACTAGCTTGAATTCATGCTCTTGAACTCTTGCTGCAACTGCAGCAAAATCCCTTAACTACCTGCTACAGCACCAGACTGTCACCAACAAATCAGGCACTGTTATTGCTACCACCCTGAGATCTACTCCTAATGACTGGTAAAACTATTCTTATGGCACAGAAAGCTCTTAAGGAACCAAAGAGAAAGGACATTAATGATATTAATAACAACTCTAAAAGAAGACTTTAAATGCATCAAGCTTACCTCTAAATCTGCCTATCAATTAACATAATTAACGTTTTTCTAGCTAATAGCCTGAGTAACATTGCAATCAATCTATTAGTTCCACTTCCAAGGGAAGCCATTTGTCTTCTCTTTGATCCAGCTTTACATTATTCCTCACAAACTATTAGCTGTACTTAAATGATCTTTAATGTCTGCCTTACATAGATTTACTGAAACAAGTAATTTTAATATTACTCTTGCTCATTGTGATATTTTTTTCCCCCTCAGAAAAAGTAAAAAATATTTTACTTAAGTAACAACTAATGGCTGCCTTCAAAGGGCACCTCATTACCGAGGTATCACTTGCCAAGTGATTTATGTTGACCTTGGACCAGTTATGGTCATTCCTTGGCAAAGTGGATTCTTTACATGCCATCAAATAACTTATGAACCCTTGAATTTTGCCACATCAGATCAACATCACAACATGGTGGCTATCTCTGCCAGTGACCATATTAATACATAATAAAACGTGTGCCTGAGAATAAAAAACTGTGTTAAATGTGCAAATAAATACTAAACAAATATTTTGTATCAAACATTTATGCAAAGATAAATAATTGTTACACTGTAAAATTGTCAGTTCCATTTACAGTACATCAACTACATTACAATGTATGAGAGACTAAAGGAAACAAAGAGGGTTTAACTACAAACAATCTTAAAACTGATATACACGGTAGATATTTCCCCATAAAAACTTCAAATGCTCTGTTCATTTCATTGCTCACAACTAGCTAACTTACATCTCTCAGCAAAATAAACACATACCCTTTATTTAGCATGGCATATTTTGTTACTGAATTAATAATCAAACTTTATATAAAAATGATCTGAACATTTGCCTCAAGGGGGAGCTTACAGTTCATTCTGGTATATCCTTTGCATTTTCAAGCCATTCCAAGCTAATGTTCTTTGATGACATTATAATACAGCCTGACAGCAAAATGTTATTTTTGCTTCGTTTGCAGTCAGTAAATCATTATACCTCCATGCTACTGTCCTTCCTAGGCGTCTTTGAAATCCATAGTGTGGACTGGTTTGGACTGGTTTTTGTTCTTCCTTTACTGAAAAATAAAAATATAAACTATTTTCAGTGCATGTGCGCCTTTGTAGTCCTGATTCAGGTTCATGATCAGACCTGGGTATTTCATCCCCTATTGGGATGGCCATCTTTGTTGCTTTCATAGCGTAGGTTCCCCAACCACAAAAGGGTTGTCCCCATGCTGCACCAAGCATAGCACTGCAGCGGTGAGTTGAGGTAAGCAACTGTTACCAAAGTTACCAGGCCACCCTGCTTTGCAGCACTCCTCCCAGGAACCAAACTGCCTTGGCCTGTATTTCTCCCCCCGCCCCCCAGTTCACAGTCAACCACATCTACTCACACAGAGTGGTCTTTTCAGAGATGAGCGTGGACACTGTTTGACTGGGTGATGGGGAGACTGGGTGCTTCCCTTGTCTGGGGAAAACATATAGGGGATAGGAGTATGCACACCCCCAAGCCTATGTCCAATGCACCCAGGGTGCAGCCCACCCACCCCAGGGGGCCACTGCAACCCTGTCCACACACATCCCGGAGCTGCACCCCCATGGCCACGGTGCACTAACAGGTGCCAGCGTGTACTGGTACGCCAGAAAGCCTCTTCCCTTTAGGGCTTGACCTAACTTCTAATGAAGTAATGGTGCATGAATCAGACTCCTAGCAATGAATGACTGGTAGAAAGCTTCCTCAGGCCTAGTTTTCATTCAAAACTGTCACTAGTAGTTTTTGTGGGGTTTTTTAATAAAAAAGATAAAACTGGTTTCTAAAAGCACTTGCTCTGCAACACTGCAAAAATGTTCACACTAATCTTTACAGATACCCTGTAAATTGATGCCAGTCTTTCCACATGACTAGCATTTCTGCTACGACTGCCACAACAGACCACCTTCCCTCACCTAGATGGCAGATGACAGTGCACTGCAGCCTACTGAAAAGGCACTTCATGAGCCACTGCAGCTGCATTTCAATCAAAATGTTTTTCCCTCTGGCCAGAATATATCACACTGATGGTTTTTTCCAACTACGTAAAAACCAGAGGAGAAGTAGCCGTACACAATTCTGTGAGTTGGAAACCTGAGTCTCAAGATCCCAACAGTCCTATACATTCAGTTTTACTCCTTTCCTCATGTGTAAATGTAAGCAAGTCTGAGTTGATTTAAAATGTACTTTAAGGGAGCTGTATGGTACAGTAGCTTTTAGTCCCTCCAGACTTACCTCTGAAGTCCTACAAAGTAAAGCATTATGTACCTGAGCCCATTGGAGTAATTGAAAAAGACTCCCATTGGTTTCAGTGGACTTTAGATCAGGCCACAATGCTATAAACAAAGCAATTGCAATGAATCAAGTAGTTTCAGCACTTCTTTCTTTAAGAAACTGATTCACTACTTCCTTCCAGATTAATACAGCAAAATCAGGCATATTTTGTAAATTAATGATGAAATGCTTTGACTGGAGCGTCCTTGCCACACAGCAGGAACAATTGCTAAATACCTTGAATCAGAACTTTAGCTGTGTAAGATGAGTTTATCTTCAGCGAACCTACGCTGATTTTCAACAACTATACATCTGATTCAGGAAATAGGTTTTAGTAAGAAAGGTAAGGAAGATGCAAAAAATAGCTTGAGCATATCACTGTTTTGACCATCAAACACAATCATAGAAACTGAGAAATATACCAGGTTGGAATTTAAACTTTCTGCAAGGCATTCAGATGATAATGGAGATGGGTCTTTGAAGCAGTTTCTCCTTGCTTCCCTGGAAGAAATGAAAGGGAGAGCATCTAAGCATGAATGAGCTGATCATTTCTACTAGCTACAGGGAAGATGTTTTGCTTTGCCTTATTACTACCCTTTAAGAGCCCAACGCCAGGCAAAATTAGTCATGACCTTTCAAGCTAGGCATGTCCTGGTTGGCCATGGGTTGTGGCTTTCAGAGGAAAGGTCACCATGTTGTGGATGCCTAAAAAAGAATGAGAAGTCAGGTTCATTTGGAAAGTTGGGGATCCCTCCTTCCCCAGCAGGACAGAGTCCCTTTCCTAAACCTCTACAGTGTCCAGATGATCAGTTCAAGTGGTTGCCTCTTTTTTTTTTTAATTTGCTTTTTACCCAAGAACTGTGCATTTGTGGTGAACCAAAATGATTTGCAAAGTAGGTCATATGTGGAAATATAACTGAAAAAGATGGGGAAACATTTTTTAAAAAGAAAGTTCTGTTTCAACAGATAAAAAAGAAAATACTTCATCTTTAGTAATACCAGAATATCTTCTTTCAACTTAAATGAATTTTAAAGAAAATTTGTATTTTCTTTAATTAAAAGCTTTAGTGCAACCCAAAATGAACATTCTGAAAAAAAAAAAAAATCTGTTTTCTTTCAAATCCATTATCTCCCTGATTTTTGTATCATTTAATCTACCAAACTAATCAGCTAACAGAAAAAGTACAATCTTCCAAGCTGAATTTCCAATATCTGTGTCAGGCAATTTTTAAGTCTTGGAAGTTCAGATGAATTACATCTGGATGAACTGCTATAGCATCAAAGGCCTGATCAAAGCCCACTGAAGTCAACACTACTATTTCTATTGATTTCAGTGGGCCATGACTCTTTCGTTGTTTTCCCAGGAGTATTAAGAGAGCTGAACCTTTTCTGGGGAGAGAAAGGGTTGCCAGAAAAGGTATGAACACACATGTCATACTTACCAAGAAATCAAGGTCCATTGTAATAAGGGTTCCAGAGTCAGATTACATATATAATGGCTATTGTTATACATATGATTCCTTTACTACTCTTTTTGCTTTGAGTTTTCCAACCTTCTACAGCCCCAGTGCTGAGGTTTGGATACAACCTTTCACAACAATGAATTTGCCTGCCATAAGACAGGTTGGGAAGTGCATGTCTTCCTTTTCTTTGTAGGAAAGTGCATAACATAAAGACACAATGTAGTTTATGATGCAGACCTCATAATATCTTTTCTTTATGTTCACTTGTTTCAACAAGACACATCACTAAGGAGTGCTGCAAACAACAGTGTACTCATACAGATATAAGCAGACTTGATATTTGGAGTGTTTTCCCACTTGAAATAAGGTATTTCCATTGTTTGTAGAAAATGCCAAATAAAAACCACAAAGAAAAAATACAGACTAAGAGTAAGGTGGATTTTTTTTTCTAATTGCCTAAACCAGTGATGTCATATTGCTTACTAGTATTCCTGCTCTTCAAGAGGGATAACAGCTAGTGAATCTGTTTATTACTCTTGTTATTTTACCCAAATACTGTTTATCCATAAAACATATTTCAGTTTAAACTTTTCTGGATTACATTTACTTGAGAACACTTCCTGAAAAAAACCTACAGAATGAAAAGTATCCTTGAAAGTTTCAGAAAGACTAGTTCAGGAAAAAAAAAAATTTTATGTTGTCATATCTTGGTATATCCTATTTTGAGAAAATTTAAAAGTCCAAAGAATTTTAAAGCATGGATCAAAACATATCCTGTCTCACGGGCCAAAATGTTTCCTATTTGCATATAATACATCTGTTTGATACTACATCCATGTATACACATCTACTTATGCATCTTCTCTGATAGATACATGATGTACAAAGGAGTTGCACTGGCATGTGGCTCAAAACATGGTTTTGCTTTTTGTTTTCAATTTCTCTGCTCCAGTGGCCCATCTGCTGCTCATATGGGATATGCGTTAAACAGCTGCTGGCACCTTAGGTTTTTCCTTGGAAAAAACTGCACTTTTGGTCAGAAATTGAGATGAGTCCTTGAGCTTGCTCTGTATCAGTGAGGATCCCACTATTACTCCCCAGGGCCCAGATGCTGTAGAGGTGGTAATCATGATGGAAGAGGTGAAGTAAATGTGTTGACAGTAGCTCAGCATATCAAAGAGTCAGCAAAGATATCTTTTTCAGAAACAGGTGAAGTCCTAATGGCAATACACTTTGAGAGACGTTAAACTATTTCAGTGTATTGTGGAAAAGCCTGATGGTGAATGTTCAGCTGTAAACTACTTGGATTTTAATAGATGAAAAGATGCTTATTTGCATATTTGGGGACAGATGTAAGCAGTCTTTCAGTATGAATAGCTTGCCAATGGAAACATGAATTCTGCATTATAAGACCATTTTGGATTAGCATATTTTACCTTTTATGAAGCATCTGGAAACAGCAAGTCCCAAAAGCCACTAGTATCAACAGCAGTAGTGGTATAGTGGGTATTACAACGTAAATTAGATTTGGAATTATACCTACAAGACAAGAGTTCTCATTAATGTCTCCCATGTTGAAATACTCTTAACAACATGAGTAAAAATCTGGAGTAAAACATCAGAAATACATTAAATTACACAAAAGAGCATTTATTCATGCCTTCTACAGGAAGAGCTCCAAAAAGATGACACGGCAATATCAAGAATAAAATAGTACTTCACCAGCAATGTGCAAAACATATCTGAAGGACTTAAATTCTGATATTTTCTATATGCATCAATGCAAGATTTCCAATTTTATAATTGAAAATTCAAATATTTAAAGAGAGTCTATTTCATGGCCTATTGTTTTTACGATCCATATAACCTGTCTACTTAGTGGCCCTTACATGTTGGATTCCCACCCATGCAAGACCACAAAAGGAAAAAACCCTGCTCTTGTCTCCCCATTTCCCTTAAAAGACAAATGTACACTGTCCTTGACTAATGAGGAGAGAACTAAAGGTGCTCCCCTGAAGATCCCTTGGCAAAAGGAGTGGGAAATTGTTCAAACTGGCACTCTATTATCTGACTAGAACAGAGGATGGGGTCTACAACTTCCAGAAAAGGTCTGGCTGTTTTTCAGTAACTATATGCCCTTGTTTTATAACAGTATACATTTAACATACAAATTGTGGAGACTTTCTTAGCCATTGTCCTCTTTTGAACGTATTTTGACTAGCAAGAATAAATGTGAATGTTCAGGTTGGGTTTGTTTATGAGTTCCAGATAGACAGTCTTTCCATGGTTTGTAAAAATAGTGTTAAAATATAGTTCATCAATATATCCATTCCTCTGGAGTTACAAACAATGGGAAACATCAGTTAGGAAAATGGCTCAAATCCAGCCAATGAGTGTGGAAAGGGAGTGCCAGCTTTCCACAATCCTATGCTGTCATCCTGTAAAATGCTACTCAGAGATGTTCAATTCCTTGCATTAAGGCCATGCTACAACTCTTCACAAACTGCAGGACTCCATTCAGGACATAAATTGCTGAATGAGCCAGGAGCATTACAGAAAGCTCCTAGGCAGTAGGTATCCATTTTCAAAATATCAAGCACCATTTCTGCTAGAAACCTCAGCAAAGCACTTAACTCCTTAGCACTTTGTATTCCTTAAAACACAGGGTACTTGGGGGAGCTATCACACAGTGCTTATTCTGCAGACAACTGAAAACTTCTGTTAGGAGAGTTTCATTTGTGCCTTTTCTGTGAGCCCCAGCTATCAGGTATAAAAGATAACATATGTACCATATGTTTGTTACACAGGTTGGGGAAGAGGTGGAGAGGAGATAGAGGCAAGGCACGGGTTACCATAGCCTAGAAGGAGACGCTCCACAGCTGGGTGAACACGGGTGAAATCTCACATCTTGACAGAGACTTACCGGGGCCAGAGACAATGCTGCAGATTTGGATCAAAGTTTGGTGAGACATGGAAATACTTTGTTTCCACAGTTACAAAGAGGGCTGACTAAAACTTTTGAAATGTTATTCAAAAGTATACTTTTTCAGACAACTTCCTGAGGAAATAGACTGCTTTGTCCCATTGACAATAATAGAAATTGTTAAAGATTAATTCAGCTAAGGACTGTTAATATTTTTACCAGAACACTCAATTCATATGAACACGTTACCTGTTTCAGTAGCAATGACATGATACTGATCTTCTGGTTTGCTTGTGTCATAAGGATTTCCTGCTGGCACCGTTGGAAAAACACCTGAAAAGGATATCAGACATTTTAGGAAAACAGAGTACAAAATATGGCTGTTATGTTGTTAAATAAATTAATAGTGATTACATCTAAACTTATATTGGAAAAATTAACATTGTCAGATTGACTAAATAGATGAATATAAACATGTAAACAGGATTTTATTGCAAAATTAGGATTACATATGGAACAAGAATTATGAGCAGTGCTATTCTGAAAAATAGCCATATATTTGTAGTTATTGCTCTCCAAAGGATTAATTTTTCCTATGTTCTGGTACTAAACTATGGCTGTTAAACTTGAGTAGTTTTGGAGGTTCTTGTAAGCTATCCTTATTATGTATTTACCATTGCAACTCAAGTTAATGTTTTGAAATTTCTTACCGTAATCTGGCTCTGCTCTGTCTCCTAATTCTTTTTCTAAGACATTATCTGTTAAATCAATATTTGAAATCAATTGTTGAAGAATGAAAACTGTGTGTAATAAAACAGATGTTTTCATTATTTTGCATGCACTATCACAGAAATAGATACATTCTTCACAACAATAATTGCTTCATTCTTCAGCATTTAGTCTTCTTACCAAAGACTATTTGCAAACTAGTGTCAAATCACTTCTAGTTCATACTTTTTTGCTCCTTAGAAAAGGGCTATAGTTTATTCTAGTTCCAATTCTTGGTGGCCTTTGCTAGGTTACTGGCTACATCACTGAATCACTTAATTTCTTGTGCTGAATAAAACTCCTAACACGTTCAAAGTTTCATTTGTGCAGATGATCCTAAAACAATATAAGAGAGGAAGTGTTCTTGATTAATATTTAAATCTTATTCACATTTTCAAAATAATGTTTACAGAATGTTGGCTATGAAGGAAAAGAAAGCAACACAGGTTTGTGAGGTTAGATGTCAGCTTCATATAATTTGGTTTTGCAACAGGCAGCCCTAAAATACAAATCATGGGCAGTGGGTACTAACACATCACAAACGGCAGTGAAATTACCAAAAGAGGAACGATAGTATCATTTCTTGTAATGCATCAGGAACCGCTTCATGACTTTGAGCTATTGCTACAACAGCTCACAGAGATTACAGAAATAATTACCTCATATTGAAAGCATGGGCATAGGAGCGGAATCTGCATAGTTGTTTGAATACCATGCCTTTATTATAAGATTATATTAATATTATAGTGCTATTAGCCAGCAGTTCAAAGAGTCCTGATAAACACATAATGCTTGGAGAAATCAAAAGAGCATTAAAGCCTATTTGAACATAGGCAATGATTTCATCTACTCTGGTAAAAACTGGCTATATCTGGCCACATAAAAAGAAAGATAGCAAAATACTACAAAGAACTGAGTTACTGGCTCTAGAGAGCAGAAGAGGAGATGAGTTTTTAATTTGATTGCATAATCAAACCTACAGGAGCTGGACGGGAACTAAATGTGGTTGAAAGTACCAACCTATAATTAAATTTAAGATTGCTGAATGATCAATATCATCTAAAGCCAGACTGAACATTGCAATAGTAAATTCTGTCAAGGGAGGTACTATAAAGAGGGCTTTGAAAACCGTGACTACCAGAAATGTAGTTGCTGCTTGAGTAAGACTGCCTAATAACCACTGCCCTGAACTTGCTGCAGATACAATTATATGCAACTTCAGCATGGTCACCTACAACCTCTGCATTTTGGCGTATGACTGGTATCACACGCCGTATACTCAAAACAGACAGGAAAGTTGTGAAAAACAATATACTCGGATAAGAAAGTGAAATTCAATACACTTGTGGCACTTTAATGCTGGTAAAATGGATGTATTTTGTATTGCAAATGGCTGACATTGAAGCTATTACAGTGATTTGGGGGTAGGAGAGGAAGGTCATTTGTAAGCCTTACTAGGTTTTAAATAGCAAATGTAGTTTTCTTACTAACACTGTGTACTTTTTTCAGGCAGTGAAAGAAATGTCATATACCTATTTATATACATTTATGCATCTACTCTTCTTCTCCATGTGGTAGAAAAATACATTTCTGGAGAATAGCCTCTTTTCCTAAAGAGTACAATTCCAACAGTTTGAAGAGTAAACAGCTACAATTCAGCAGTACTGTATTTAGCTGCATAACAATGTCAGTCCTAATAATAATCTACCTATTCATTGTTTGCCTTAATATATGCCTCATTATACACTGGTAATCTATGTTTACATAGTGAAAGAAATATAAATTCATTTTCATTGTTACTGTTATCACTTTGTTTTCTGCCAATCCAAAATACTTGGCATTTTTTCAGATGGTGAAAGCAATAGGAAAAAACAACCATCACATCACAACCAGAATGGTAAGTAGTTCAGTATTACAGAATAATTATTTTGCTTAAATTTGTTTGTTTTTAAAGACATGAAATATACTTGAAACTGAGACCTCTTAATTCAACCTGCATTTTCTGATGTAAAAATTGCTATTTTTAAAAACTTATAACACTTTTAGTGTGTTCTCTTATTTCAAAATAATTGTTATCAAGTGTAAAAGAAATAAAACTGTATACATCACAGTTCCCTGAATGGACTGCGTGACCCAAGTTTATAACTGATCACCGTAAGACAGTGATAGTCACAAACAATTTTAGAAGCAGGAACACATTTGGGGGTGGGTGTAAAATGTGTAGGTATAAAATGTGTGGGTATATGAAGCTTTCCAAGTATTTAATATTTGCTTGCAATATCAATTGCTATTAATATCTCCATTAAGATATTAGACAGTGAGAAAGCTACCTATCCACCAAAACTGAAGGAAGAAAATAGCCTGGATCTCTACAGATGGATCTCTACAAAGACTGTGATTATAGCTAGATCATGAGCATAGAGAGGGTAGAAAGCAGGTACAAAACTGCAGAATTAGGTAGGTCAAATACCTGCCAAGAGTAGGATTTCATGGGTAACCTGACTTTCAGCTTAGTTTTTGAAAAGCAAACACACCATAAATTATTTGGAAATATTTGCATGATCCTGATGAAAAACAAGTTTCCATTCACTGTAACTACCACCAAAAGTAGAAACTGTTACAGGCACAACTTGAAAGTTTACTTTTCACGTACTTTTTCTGTTTGCACAAAGTTCTAGTTTATAGTTCATGTTTCCTCTACTGACATATACAGAACCTATGTCATGTCTGGAAGTACAGCCAAATTGCTTAAGATCTGGCTTTTTCTGTCATCATCTGAACTTGTGTGCATCTGCTTTTCTTATCTCTAAATCTATATATATGAATGCAGAATTTTCTTCCTGGAGTTCTATTTTCTTTCTTTAAGCCAAAACTTTTATAAACAGCCATCACACATAAGTTGGTATAAAATGTCAGATGCCTGAAAGTGCAAGGACGTTGTGATTTTTTTTTTTACAGTAGGACCAAGAGATGTCTTGGTCATCCCACTTGATAACAAGCAAGGGAAGTAGTAAATGGCCACTTAAAACACTTTATGGAGAATAAAATAACTAGTGAATGAGTTAAATCAAAGTAAACAATTGGGCTTGGTGATCTTAAAGGTCTTTTCCAACCTAAATGATTCTATGACCCTGTGATCCTATAAACGTGGGAATGCATGACAGTGAAGATAACCTTGAAAACATTCTTATTGGATACAGGTAGGTTTACTTAAATTACTACTAGATTTGATATATTACATCCCCTGTTAATGTCAGCTCAGCTGTGCACACACCAAAGGAATCAGTACTACAGGCCACAAGACATTGGCAGATTCCTTCACAAAAGGCAGTTGTTTTTCTAAGAAAGTGTCCCACCTGTGAAATATTAATTTACTTTCACCTACCTGGGCCGTACTTGCAGATAAAATTGTGCTTCATGTTGCATCTATCATCATTCCATTGATAAAGGTATGGCCCTCCCAGACCAGGGTTTGCAGTTGGCTGATGATACATCACAACACAGGCTTCACTTCCACAGGAAGGCTCATCTGTATACCAATTTCTAGTGGCACACACAAAGACAAACTTTCAAATTTTGAAGGTAAGGTTCATTAGGATGACAGGGAAAGGAGTTTACATCAGTGAAAACATGCGATCCCCCAATGATCCCATCCTCTTCAAAGATACACTGCATTTCCCACAACTCCTCTGTGAAAGTTTAGGGCCTGGCTCTACATCTCTGGATCTTAAAAAAAAAAAATCTGTCCAAAGCACCGTTTCAGAAATAACACCCTACTGCTCTGCTGCCTCTTTTCCTTCCTATCTGACTCTTACCTGCCCCATTGTCCTGAGTTCTGTGAGCTGCTCCTACTCTGGCCTTTTGCTTGATCAGGAAATTAAAGGCTTTTCAAAAGACAAGGTAGAAACAGATCAAGTTAGACCAAGAAACACACATTAATTTACTTGGTGGCTGGCTCCCTGATTTGAGGTGGCCAGTCTTGCACAAGTTGTCTGACAGCTTTCAGAATACATCCTAAATCCTCTATGTGGGACAGAAAACCTCCAAAAGCCATACAGAGGCAAACTCATGAGATGGGAGCAAAGAAAACTGTAGGCTGAAGCCATGCTATGCCATCCTTTTACTGCTTCAAATTCAAAACCCTAGTTGCCAGCTTCCTTTTATCTGGAGAAGCTAAAGAGGGATGCTACTAACTTCATGGGGCAGCAAGTCTTCAAGCTCCTTTCTAGAAGACTTGCCGGGCATTTCACTCTCTTTCCATGAAACCTTCTCAATAAGCAGTTTTACAGGCTTACCTGAATGGTGAAATACTTCCATCAGCCCACTGGTAGAGGTCAGGGCAAGCACCTGAGGTGGCTAGTCCATCACCACTTCTCCACAACCCAATCCAGAAATCACCATCAGAAATCCCGGAGCCTGACTTAGTGAGGTTTTGCAACATGTTTTCTATTAGCTGCTGCTCAGCTTCACTTTCCAGGCTCAGTAAAGCGCCACCATCAATTTCACAAGCTTGGCGGGCCTCCTGAAAACCCACACGTCTAGACAAGTCCTGGAAATAAGCTAACTTGTAACAAGAACGCTTGAGGTCACCATAGCACACCTTTTGACCTGAAAAATATAAATATGAGAGTGTTTAGAGTATTAGTATTTAATGAATATCACAACTGGAAAAAAAAATATAGCACAGCATGCATGCAGTGATGGAGAAGGACAGTAGGTTTTTTTCCTATGCCCCTCTATGAAAGGGCTCACGATGATACAGTGACACTGCTGGAAAACTTAGCTTTAATTTAAATTACAAATATCGTACAGTTCATGGGAATCTATGGCTTTCTTCCCAAGGCCTGTGAAACTCTCCAAGACACTGAAAACTCCCACTAACTTCTGGAAGAACGTTCTCTACTTTAATCACTGTACCATCAGGCCCCTCTGTTAAAGCCAGGATCTGTTTGGAGGGTATTTTCTTAACTATTTCATACTAAGGGACCAACTCTACTTCTATTTGGTAAGCAAAGCTATCTGATCAGAAAAAAAGTGTTTATAATTCTCAATTTTAGTGGCAAGAAGCAGCTAGAATTTTCTTGATTCTTCTATCTACCTTGAGAGGGTGTATTTACAATAACCTCATAGCTACTCTTCACTATAATGCGTCTAAATACAGCCTGTAAGGGTGTGTGGAAGAAGAATGTCTGCTCTTTTAAGAGTATCTGGTCAATGACTTTTTCAGTGCAAAAAAGAGTAACAAGAAAAGGAGGAAGCCACAAGCAAAATAGTGAGATATAAACCTGAAAGGAAAACTTAATGTCGAAAAAGACAAGAAAAAACCTTATCAGACACACTAATTGGCAGGCTATCAAGAAAACACAGGCAAACAGGACTTTGCAACTTCATAAGGATGCACACCTGGGGACCCAGGATGTTGGGGGGTTGGTGGGACCTTGAAAGGGAGGAACAAAGGGGGAGTGGACAGAAAGCAGTATAAAAGAGGCCAGTTGCATGTAAAACAGGGGAAGTGTGTGTGGGTCTGGACGTGTGCCTTCCCTAGTGACCTATCTCTACCAGCCGACGAGGAGTTGGCCGTTTATGTTTTATGTGGGTCCCACACACGGGTGCTGTTGAAGGCAGCACCTTGTGTGTGGCAATCTGTGTGATGGCCGTGTCACAGTCCCATCTGGGTGGTGCTGGGATACTTGCTCAGCTTTGCTACTGGTTGAACCAGCAAAGGGGAAAGCGGCAGACGCAACCATCAGCTCAGAGAGAGGCCCTGGGTACTGGGGTGGGCACCAGCGGCCAGGCAGGAGGGAGTCCTGGGACTGGAGGCAGGGGTCACACTCTTAACATCCCTCAACACAGCCAACAGAAATTCCAGATATTAGCAGATATTACAGTACTATCCAGATACCATAAAGGTGCCCTGTGATGCTTTCAAAAAGCACTATACCTACTGCATTCACATCAGTTTTTCCTTGCCCTTCAGGGTTATGTATGTGGAAAGAATCAAAACCCAAATGACAAAATAATGTATTTTTTTTCCTTATAGTTCTTTAGCTGAAAAAGACACCTCCTTTTTCCTAAAAGGAAAAATAATTATCAACATCTTCAACTAGTGAGATTCTCTAGAGTTTATTCAACATACACAAGATGTAGAATCAACAAACTCACTTATCAGCTACAACTGAACTCCAGTATGTTTATTCAGGGATAGGAGAAGGGTTTTATATATTTATATATATAAGAAAATAAGCTAACCATCTCTTAAAAGATCATGTTTCTTTCACTATGGAAATTTATCATTGGTGAAGAAAAGTAGGAGAGTTTATTTTGCTAAGTAAGAATTACCAAAGGATACCGAAGTAATAAGAGTTACCAGGCATTATCTGGAATGTTTAGAAATAAACAAATTTTATCATTTTCCTGGAAAATTTTGCAAGGACAGTATTTTATTTTACCATGTTAGTTTTGCATTTGCAAATCTTGTATTTACTCCCACTTTTGAGCAAACCCAGATACATGACTCTCTCCCTTTGGCTTTACATTTGAACAGGTTTTATTGTTTTACCTTAAAAAAAATTAATTTGTCACTGGGAAACAGCAACATCATCCTATAACTTAAGTTATACTTAAGTTGTTTAAGGCAGTGTTTTTCTATACACAAAGAATAAACACAGAAGTGAACAAAGAAGCCTAAAAGATACAATAAAATTACTTCTTCTTGATTTAGTGTTGCTTCATTTTCATATTTAGTGTAAGAGTAGCATACTTCCCATAGCAGATTGCATACAGGCATACAGCACAAGATCGGACTTCTCTATATTTGCACAGAGGATAGTTTCAAGACTTTGCAGAGAATAAGCAGACTGTATCAAAGTTGCATGAACAGAGGAACATAAAACTATGATCACCTCATACTTTTTAGCTAAATCAGAAAGTATCTCTTATTGTGGGGATCTTTTTAATTGTGAAGAGCTATATAAATTATAAGGACAGTAGGGATAAACTACGTTTAGTTTTCTAGTTTTTCCTATGGCTTTTGTAACCTTTCTCAAAAAAAAAATCTCTGAAACCTTTTCTCTATGACACCTCATTAAAGTCCATCTGGGAGAAAGACTGTCAGTAACAGAAGTGTCTTTGCGGTCTCACTCTTATTTAGGTTTGGCAAAGACTTCTGAAAAGCTGCTTGTTATCAGTAATTGATCTGCCAAAATAATACAGGAATAAGAATAACCTAATGTAAGGACAAGCTTGTGCCACAGAAATCTATGGAAAAATCCAGGCTCTGAGGTCAGGAAGAGACCATCTATTAGACTTTCTCTGCTAACATCCTGACAATGCTGTGTACGTCCCAATTCCTTTCCTGTCATTTCCCTTTATTTATATAGGCTAAGAGCCTTGCTATCAGTGAAAGCAGTAAGAGCCATAGTCTCATGGCATAAAATAATGGGTTTCTTCATAAGATTTCATAGAACGAAAAGAAAAACTACCCCTATTTATCATTGTAACAGAGTGACAACTCTAAATGCTCAAAAGCAGGAAGTGCAAGAATGAAAGTTGCATATGAAATTGCAACTCATTCTCTTCATCTATGATGTTGCAAATCAAATTTTGCAAACATGATCACAACCTTTTTATTTTCCCCAGAAGCTCTATCTCATTGGCAGGATAGAATGCACACTGAAGGAGGAGCTGTTCAACATCTTAATCCTCACCACTGGGTGAGTGACTATGGCTTATTGCCAGACTATGTACATCACAGTGCAAACATCCAAAGGCTAGCACTGAATTATGTAGGACACTAATCATTTACAAGGAAAAGGGACCACACCTCTGCCTGTAACTAAATATTACATTCGAAGCATTAATTCAAGATGTATGAGCAGAAGTGTGGCGAGTCCTTTGCCCACTGTCTTGTTCTTTTTATTTCCCAGACAATTTTTAGAAAAAAATTTTTTTGTAATTCCTTTCATTCTGTGCATATACTTCTCCTTGACACAAAGTATAAATTATGAGCAAATTCAGGTATCAAAATATCCCTATCATGATTTCAGTCATGCAGGAATGTTCAATCCACTAAAATGAGTGGGCTGGTGACTACCGATCACAATTCCTGTGCTGCACTTCCCTTTCATGGGAAAACAGGTAGCTTTTCATCTGTAACACACACATCCGCTCCCCTTCCCTGCGTATTTCTCGGGTGGCTGAACTGCCCCTTCACTCTCTGTTCTCATACAGTCTCTGCTCTTCTGTGATTGTCCCAAAACCTCAATCAAATGAGCTCTCCAACAGGAGAAATGGGTCCTCGCTGGCTAACTGACCAAGCCTCTTCAGTGTACTTATCTTCCAGTCAGCTCCTGCACAGAGACTCACGTTGCCAAATGGCTTGTGCCGTTTCTGCTCTGCTATAAGGCTCACGTTCCTAAGTTGTGCTGTATACTGGCCCAATACGGAGGTTGCATCAGGGTCAAGGCTCAGCAACATCACCCACACCAAGCTGAGGAAACCAGGTGGAACTGTATAGAGCTGGGAGGAGAAGGACAAGCACTTGTGATGCACAGCAGCAGCAAAGCTGCTTGATAGGTGCCACCACAGCCCCTGATATGTGCCCGTGTTGTGGAGTCAAGTAACAGCTTGCCCATGTTGTGCACGCAGAGCACGAAGCCTCCTTGGAGTTATCCAGAATACAGATGTGAAGGCCTAATCCATACCCAAGGGTTTATCTGAAAGGGTTAGCGAGTTAAAACCTGGAAAGTTTGTGTGAAGACCTTTTCTTTTCTTCCCCTAAACTGATCATAATTTTTGAGGATACTATTGTTATCACAGATGTTTGTGCAGGGTTGAATAATTCTAAAATCAAGTATTACAAGGAGAAAGGCTTGAACAAGTGAAAATTTGCATACAATCCAACTCCTAAATTACTTCTCTTTCATTTGTTGCTCTCTACACCTGTGGCAAAAGTAGTAATTTCCTCCTTACAGGCTGATCATTTGTGAGAGAATATACCTCTAGAAAACAACAGAGAAAACAGCAAGAAACCAAGAAATATTTGGCATTAAGACCCATCTGGTGTGAATGAAGTATGTGATGCAGAGTAGTAAGCTTTCTGGAAGAAGCTGTGAATTTTTTTGTTCTAGTTAATTTAGTCCCTGTGTATAGGCAACGACCTATTCTGAATCTTTTCTTTCTTCTTTTGAAGGGGACTTTTATCTGCTGTAGCTGAGCTAGTTCAATGTGTTAATGGAAAACTGCAGTTGTGCCTTAATAGCTGGCAAATCAGTTGACATTTTAGTGCTCTTCTTGGAGCACACTGAGATGTCAAGTTTTCAAGCTTCATTTTCTACAGCTTTCTCTCACTACTAATTTCTAAAAGCAGAAATCATTTACCAGTGAAAAATGACAGAATGGACCATAATGTATAGCAGACAAGATAAGTATGGAAACATTAACTGTGGGCTATTTTACCCTCTTCCAACATCTTTGTAGCAGACAAGACTCCACTGTTAATTCTAAAGCACCATTTGCCACTTGAACTGCATAAACTGAATTCCAATTTTTCTGTCACAATTGAACAGAAACTAGATTTGTAAGTAAGTCTATTGGAGTGAATCAGGCTAAGATACTAAGCAATGTTAATAAACATAGGTAAGTTAGGCCTTTACAACCTTTCCACAAGATCTGCCCTGTGCTGCTTGAGAGATGAAAACACGAAGGTAAACATTGTTTCATCACAGGGTATCCAGAAAGGAAAAAAGAGCAGCATGTTATTGTATTCAGTCCTCCCTTCAGCATGAGACCAAAGAACTAACTAATTTAATAAGATCTAAGAACTCATTCTTTCTTACAACTCAGACAAGTTGAGGTTTCAACCAACCCTGTCTATCTGCATACGTAAAGGTGGAATGCTTACACTCTTCCTTTCATGGAGCGTATCAGCTCCCTTCCTTCACACCTTCCCTCATGCAAGCAGAACAGCCCAGACCCCGGTCAGAAGTAGGCATAGAAACAGGGAAAACATGCACTTGGCTTGGTGTCATGAACCCACCCACACCTTACCTTGTCATCAACAATTGCTTTCTTGCCTGTTGAGGGAAGAGTGCTGTGTTGAAGCAAAAACTAACTGACAGACAAGGACTGTTCTCTTTTTTTCCCCTGTTGCAAAACTGCAAGATTAGGTATCCCCAGTTTCCATAATAGAAATGTCTCCAGGTTTGTTTTTTCTACCTCTCCTGCATACACCAGCCATACAACACAGCTCTGGCCCTGCTCCCTCAGCCTTTGCAGCTGTAGCTGCCTACTGCAGAGAACCTGAACTGGCTGAAAATCCCTTGCACCCACTTTGTCTCACCATCCCATTAGCTGAAAAAAGCAAGTGTACAGTACTTGCTGTAAGGGCTAGCTACCCTTTCCATCCATATGGATCAGTTTTCCTCCTTGGGTGGCACAGTCCATAGTAGAGTGTTCTGATATCAACATTAAAACAAAGAGAGCTTTTCGCTGAAATACTTGATACTTAGTTAAAACATTCCTGTAGATAATTCTGCAGGAAAAAAAAATCTCCTTCAAGTGAAAAAGAAACAAGTAAAGTCTCTGCTTGTATTTCAATCAATTATGTTTTAATAAAGATGCATCATTAAACAGGAATAATAGGTTCCTTCAGATCTGTCATGACAGAAGTTACAGGAAAATGTAATTTAGAAGCAAAGTTACTGATAAAGTACCCGCTCGAAGACTAATCTCTGAGAGCATGAGGCTCAGTCCTAACTACAGCCCCATGGGCCATGAGGGGCACAAAGGTTATCTTGGGTAACAAACATGACTCAGCTGGAGGTTTTGAAGATATCAGGTACAAGATAAGCTCCCTGGTGGTAAACCTCATCCCTCTTCCTCTTGAGCCTTAAACTAATGTACAGTCCAGGGTCCACCACCATTAGCATCCACCTAGATTAGTGAGGCACAGCAGCTGCATGTGCGTAGCATATGTGAGGAGAGAATAAAGGAATGCACAAAGCCTGCTGTAGAAAAGTCCATTATGTTTTCATACTGTGACTTTTTTCTTCGCAAGATAACGGATTCAGCAGAAAACACAGAGGAGTATTTGGTACAAAGGAATGTGAAATATTTAATCAGAGGCCCAAAGTCAGTATGAGGGCTGATGGCGGCCTCTGACAATAAAGTAACAAAATAAAGACATATGGACTTAAGTGAAATTGGTCATTAAATAATAGCAAGACAAATCTACATAAATTAACCAAAATATTCCACTAGCTAGATAACATTTCTCTGCTTGTGTTACAAAGACTAGTCTTGGTCTTGAGCTTGTGTGAGCACACTGACCTCAGGGGCTGTGTAACCAGCATGAGGGACACTGGGCACAATTTGGTTTCACCTGTCCCTGTATTACAGGGTGCTCCATGCCAAGTCCCAGTAATGCACTCCAAAATGTGGCCTGTAAGAGGCTAAAAGGTATTACATTTTCCTAATCACATTTTGATTCAAAGCTGATGCATCTTGTCAACTGACCTTTATATTATCCAGTCAGATTTTGATTGGGTTCAGCTGCTGGTCATGTTTTGATATATTATGTTACTGCTGTTGATGTTTCACTGCATCATATTTGTGTCCATCTACTGAATTTAATTTGGGTTTTTGATGATTCATATTACTTTTTAAAAAAATACTACTGTGATAAGACTTCATAATTATGTTCTGTCTTCATTTATAATAAAAGCAAATTGCCACCTTTTCTCCTGAAGTTTGTAATATTGAAGACACGTCGTTCTCTGGTTGAGTCAGTATTTAAATCACAGATGTTGCTCAGATCATGCTCCTGAGCAGCTTAAGGAATTCTGTGTGCTAACAAATCTGCCGTTCAAACACAAACTGCTATATAGATCATATGCCAGCCTGTATCTGTATTGATACCTTCATAGCTAACTCTTCCATACATTAATAGGTACTTTTTCCTCCTACCCTCCTAATAACCAAGTCTTTAGAGAGAAGAGACATTCATTATTGATTTATACTTTTTCTGGATTAGGGTTTATACCTAGTTGTCATAATACAGTTTCTCCAAAGTGGTTTTTCTTTTGTGAAAAAATTTCAAAGGTTCCAAGTCCCTTTTAAGGGCTTATATAAAACAACTGAGGGCCGCATTTGCCTTTTAAGTAGCTGTATTTCAGGTAGATATGTGTACAGGCAGACAGTTTGTATACATCATATCATAGTCATTAGCATGTAGACAATGTCTAACCTAGCTGGCCCCAACCTCTCTTAAGCAAAATTCATCCATTAGCCAGACTTCTTACAATACTTGTCATAATGAGAGTCCCTTTCTTGCTAAATTCTTAAGCATTACCATGTAAAAATTACATATGTGTAGATAGCATGTATGAAAATATAGGTAAAAGGCAAATTCTTTCTGTTCTTTCTCAAACACAGGCCAGATAATCTATCTTTAGCCATTAACAATCCCATATCTTGTGAATTAGCAAAGATGATAATAGAGGTCCTCAGACACCAGCCAAACAGCCATCTCTAGGATTAATGCAACTCTTGCAGAGAAAGAAAACGGGGGATGACAGAAGTTGTAAATAAAAAGGAAGCACTGTATTATACCATATTCATACAGAGATTTAGTATAGTTATGCAGAATGTGAAGCTACACAAGAAGCATTTGTCCCAGTCCAGTCCCCATCTTCTTTATTTTCTCTTTTGCCATGTGAAGTGATTTTTCAGTTAATTTATTGCTGAAATTGAGTTTTTACCTGTATGTCAGCCTTTTCTAGTTATGTTATTGTGTTTCCAAGCATTTTTGGGGACATGGAGTTTATTTGGTTATTTCTGAATAACCACTGTTGTCAACAGACCCATAATAGCTACACTTCTACAAAACCAAGCAATCAGAAAGGAGGCAGTCTGTAAAGGAGCATTGGGCAGTGCTGATTTGAATATTAAAGAATATTACTTACCACTAGCACCTGGATTTTGCCATCTGGCTGAATATAAATGCAATTAATATGAAATCTGATGGCTTCCCTATTGCAGCAAGATAGCTGCTTAGTAAAATAGGTGGTTAAAAAAATATACATGTGAACACTGATGACAAGTATTGATCTAAATAGATTATTTTGGGGGAGGTTTGTTAAAGCCTCTGTGTGCCTAGAACCTGCACGGTTCTAGGTCTTGGGAAGGTACAAGCAAGGACTCCTTGTCCTGCAAAATATAGATAAGTTTTTCATTGTGTTGAATAAAGCACTGGGAGGATTTGTCTTCCCCAGAGCAGACTACAAGTTTGTCTGGATTTTCAAAATCAGGGATGTGGTGGTTCAGAGATCAGCTTGTTCTTGATGTACTAGGAACTGGAATACCTGCCCTCATGAAAGGCTGCCATCTTCACCGAGCAGTGATAGGCCTATTCACTCATTTTACAAAGAAAATAAACACACACATTTATTTGTTATAGTTAGCTTCTCAGCCCTGGCACACATGGCAGGGATCTCAGGCCACTGATAACAGAGCTGTAAAGAAGTAGCTTGATGTCTAAATCTCATTAGAAGCTAATCAACACTTCACCATCCATAATTAACCTTGCAGAACAACATACAATTACAATTACGTAAATCAATACAGGGTGTCTTCAACTGGAAAACAAATAGCCATTTTTATGAAAGTTTTAATCACTGATTTGACTGATATGTCAGTGTCAAAAAAAATCTTTAAAGTATTTCCCAAGTATTTTTTTTCCTCCCCTGGTCAAATCATTAAAGCCCTGACAGTTTTCCTTTCTTCTAAGTGAAGCATACCTATTTTTTGGCATCAGCTCTGCTTCAGATGTCTAGCACATCATAAATTTAAAGCCTGAGACCCATTTAGCTTTTCCTGTAATAACAGTTTTCCTTTCTTCTGATCACATGAACTTTATGGGTATATATCACAGGGCTGATCATGGCAGACAGCCACTTGCTTCTATAAGGGGCCAGTGCAAAACTGCACTGTCCTAGTGGTTCATGCAAAGTGCCAACACAGTTGCCAAGACAACCCTCTAAAACTTGCAAGTTGCCTTCCCTTTTCCCATGTTAAGAAGGAATGGAGGCTGGTGTCAGATCTGTATTTTTCCCTTGTCTGTCTTTGAGAGGTCTAGCAACATTGCCACTGCAAGCAATGCAGGCTCCTTGGCACCAGTGATCATGGTGAGGACAACGCACTTAAAAACTTAGCACTGGCATCCACAGAGATAATAGGCTTGATTTCAATGCAGCACCATATGCATCTTCTCAGTTGTGAATAAGAAAAAAGTCACCATGAGCATAGGGCATGCAGCATAAACGTTTTCTTTTGCAATATATACTCAGGAGCTCTGTTTACCTAACAATGAATTATATTTGTTAAATAAAATGCAAAATTACCCAAAGTATAACACTCTTCATGAGTATAAATAACCCTATTCAATTCCACAGACATAAGCAGGGAGGCCAATGATAACACCCAAATGTCAACAGAATCTATTTGAGCTTATTCAAAATAAGAGGAAATATGATGTGTTAGAAAGATCTACAGATCTACAAGTCTGCTCCAGGATGCAAATTATTTACCCAGGACTTAAAAAAAAACAAAAACCCCACTTGCTGCTGAAGGTGTTAGCAGTGTCTTTTCTTGATTGTTTTCATTTTGCTGAGAAAGTCTTATACACTCACTAACATTTTTTTTATATAACACAGCCTAAAGACACACCAAGAATGTTCCATCATTTCAGCTGTTTCATAAAAAAAAGCATAAATACTGACACAAACCCTGACAAGACTGGCAAGTTAAGCCCCTTCATCAATAGTTTTCTGTGTAGCTGTGAAGACCAGAATAGATTTCCCAGATACATTTAAGACAGACATAATATGGCAGCTGGTAAGTTGTTGTTAGCATGTTGTGGAATAGACTTGACAAAAACTGTAGAGTCTGAATGGCTCAAGTATAACGTGTGCCAGCCTAGGTGAGCAGGGAACATTCTTATTCTCCTGTCCCAAACCGGCAGACATTTTCACACATACCTAATTTTATATCACAGAATAGAATCATAGAATCGTTTAGGTTGGAAAAGGCCTTTAAGATCATCAAGTCCAACTGTTAACCTAACCCTGCCATCCCAACACTAAACCATGTCCCTAAGCAATAGAGACATAGTCCCTAAATACATCAGCAGACTCCCTCAACAGGTTTTCTCACAGGCATAAGTTTAAGCAATTCAGAGTTTCTGCTGATTGCTCATGTATTATTTTTGTCTCTAAAGGAAGTAGTTCATAAATCTTTAGTCATTAAAATATGCTCTTCATCAATCATTATCCAGAGCAAGCATCATCCATTCTCTTATCCTTTTTCAGTGAAATTGTAATGCCTTTTTCCAAGTAGGTGTATTTTCATGGATTTTTTTTACCAAGATACCTGTATTTGCCACAGACATACATAAAATTTATATATAGATAGATGTGAAATTATATTAATTGCCTTGTTTATAGACTTGAAGTTTCCTAGAGTGGAACACCTTATATGCATCTCAGTACAAGAGTGCAATAGAATGCCCATCTTTTTCCACTAGTTCCACAATTAGAAAAGAAAGCAACAGGCAAGTCCTTGCTCATTCACCTTCTTAAAAAAAGTGGGAAAAGCCACTCCGCATGGGATCTCATAATTGCTGACAGTTCACTTAAGGCAAAAATCAAAGGGACCTTTGAGGGGAGGAAAAATAAGAATATTTTTCCCTTAGGGTAAATTATCCTTTATAATAAAGTAAAATGGAGGTAAAGCATAATTGGTTCATTCACATCACATGTATACAACTCTGTATGGGAAGAAACAGTTGAGATATATAGAGCAGGATTCATCTCACCAAAATTTAGTTATTCACAATGTACCTGTCCATATCTAAGCTGGCTCACTGTCCTCACTGTGTAGACAACTGAAAGAAACAATCATTTTTAGGGTGTGCCTGCAGTATTTTCAAGACCTATGTTAAGTGAAATTAATCCCACTCTAAAAATACTGATTTTTTTTCCTTCTCTGCTTATAAAATGAGCCTAGAGTGATTAGCTGTATACTGCAGCTACATTTAGATTTAGAGCCATGTCAACTGTTTAGTTAGGACTCAGTATTTCTTAAGATTGCTTGGAACTGAAGGTCCTACTGTCTGTCAGTGGTGGGAGTGGGGACTGCTTCAGCAAGAGACTCAATTTCCAACTAGTGAGTGACAGGTGTGAGTAGTAGTAGAAATGACTGTCAAGTCATTGCTTCATCTTACTTATTTCACATTAGTACCATACATTCTTTTCTGATCCATGAGATTTGCAAAGAGGAAGTAGTTATGAGAATAAGTTTCAAAGATTAGTGCTGTATTGAGCATTTTATGAACCAAAGCATGTTTTCCTGCAAACATCTTATAATCAAGAAGTTTAACCTACACAGGATCAGACCTGAACTGCAGAGAAGTAAAGTCAAGGTTAAGAACATGACTTCAACAAGGTGAGAAACTTTTTTGTACCTAACTGCTGCACTGAGACAGCACACCAGCCTTGTCTCACCAAGAGCAAGAAAAGCCATGTGAAAGACAAGCAGACTATCCATACTGTCCCACCTGTTACTTATCACACCTCCCTCCATGGCAGGTATCTTCTCTTGGGCCCCTTAGCCAAGCAGGGCACTGGGGCTTGGCAATCACAAATTTGAGAATTGTAATGCCTTCCTCTATCTTTGAACAAGATATTGAGAAGTAGTTGTATTCCTGGAAAAGCAGCGTGCTCACCTGAGACAAAATGCTAGAATTTTTCATCACTGTTTCCTTAGCCCCTGAATAGAGCCACAGTCTGGCCAACCTGCATAACTCTCCCCCATAGGCAAGGTAAGCTTTACAGGGGTGATAAAGGGGAATCACCTCTAATATAGAAGTCTGATTCTTGAAACTGATTTAAGTACCTTGGTATATCTGCCCAGCTATAGAAGGACTAATCCACCATGACACATCTCAGGTTAACAAAACTATGTTCTCATCTATGAGTCACAGTTTACCTAATACAAAGTGTCTTTCCACAGGGTATTATGGAATTTCTTGGTTAGGAGCGAAGTGTGTTTAGTAGAAACATGTATTATATCCAAGAGTCATCACCTCATTTCACTTCAAGAACCTAGATCATTGATTTGTCCACAAGATGACATTGCTCAGAGTAGGTGCATAAAGAGGCAAATTAATAAGGGAGTCTAGGAGAGTTAAGTGCCCAACCTCCCTCGCAGTTCTCAAAGTCTCAACTTTAGTCATTACCAAGGCCTATAACTGAACAAAAAGGTCTTGTACTATGTGGGCTTGCATGTCCATTAAAAGCTTTTCCAGTATGGAACCAAATGCTAGGCATTGACAACAAAATGTTGTGTTCAGTACACAACTGTTGCATGTGTATTCTGTACATGAGACTGGCAGTCTTTTTTCAAATTATGCTTTCTCAAATTCTGAGCTAGAAATGTAGCTTAAAATTAACAGTCCATGCCGTGCCCCCCCCCCCCCCCCCCAAAAAAAAAACCACCCCACAAAACAGTAGAAGGTTTCATCTACAGAAAATACTTAAAGCCTGACAGGCAAAATTCAGGTGCAATAAGCAAGCCAAGCCAATTGAACTAAATTAAATTGTGCCTTTTGAGAAAGGGTTTTTTATCTCTATTCAATTCATTGCCCATGAAGATACTTCTTTAATTATCTTACTTTACAATATTTTATGAGCAACTGAAATCCGGTCATAAGCTTTGCGAATGAATATATCCACATCCTTAAAGGCATCTGAAGCAAATACACTTATAGTTTAGAGGCAGCTCTCGCTGTTTCATGACCCACCAGATGTTTTTCTTCATTTAGTGTTTTATATATCAAAATACTTTTACACCAAAATAGATATGTATTGCTTTAAAATAACATATCAGAATTTAATCTGCTATCGATGCATAGCGATAGCAAAGACCAAAATTTAAAAAGCCATAGAAATACAAAAAGACAGCAAACAGCAGTCATTAAAGTAGAATGTCTATGATTAATACATAGGCTGTTAAATGATTAGTAATAAGATTAGCTTGCATCTTTCCTGCCCAATATATACTTAAAGTAATTGCATCTTTGCAAACTGCATTATCATCACTTCATGCTCTTCATGATGTCATGGGACAGCAAGGCAAACTCAGCACTTTCTCTTGAGCCTGCTTTGATTTTTTTTTCTTTAAGAATCAATTCTTTGGCAACACTGATATTCTGATATGGAGGCTGTGAGCAGTGCTCATAAAACATCCATCTAACACACTAAAAATTACAAAGCATTCGTATTACTTCTCTTCAACAATTCCCAAATTAAAGATGACCAAAAAAAACGACACCCAAATGTGAATTCTTTGATGCACATAATAGTTTTAAATATATCCTAGGAAAATTAGCATACTTGGAAAAAGAAACAGAAAACCTTTACTTAAGGAAATGGCATTTTGAAAAGATAGAGCCTTCCTTCTCTGCCCTCTTGACACTGTGGTCAAAATGGTTGCAACTTTGCAATTATTGCTAGGCCTGCTGCAAACTTACTGCAGTAAATGGGAATCTTTCCACAAGCTCCAACCAGCACTCAAGTCAGTTTCAGGAACAGTTTCTAAGTGAGTGATAGGAATTATGTATTTAACTTATGTGGAATGAGAGCAGTGAAATTTCTATTTATTCCAGATTATCATGACTGAAGCATAAATTAGCAATTTTTCAGAAACAGGTCTGTTTAAGATGCAGACTTAATATTTTAAATGTAAGCTTGAGTTCAAACTCTTGATTCTTATATAAGACAGAGAGATAAGCTAGACAGAAGTCAGGTGAACAGCACACGCTGCCCAATAATTCAATAGCACTATTTCTTGTTTGAAAAAATGCCAACTACTACTATTAGTACCAGACCTATCGATGTACATGTGGCAGGGTAGGGCGTGGTCCTTGAGAGGAGAAAAAAAAATTCTCCTGCCAGTATATCGGAATATTCTGCCATAAGCATACTAATTATCTTTGGTTGTTATTGTCTAGCAAATCTTTATCTAATTAATACAACTTCAGCTAACAGACCTGATAGTACATAAATGGCTATGAGTGTCTTCAAATCCTCTCCTGTATTCTACCAGCCAAGCATTAGCCACATAATACAGCGACATGAGACTCATCTCATGCTTTGAAATGCTTCAGGGAAATATGGGGGTAAAGCCTGTATTCTTTCAGAACCCCAGAGCCTTATATGCATCTAGGAACAGTTTGAGTAAGCAGTATTCACATATTACACATTGTTTTAAAAGCTGGACCTCTACTCAGTCTGCCACATGTGCCACTTAAATGCAGAAGCTTCACCTAGAAGATTATGGGACTGGGTTTCCTCACGCACACATGGACTCCTGCACTGAGACTACTAATGCAAAATGCATCTCGTGGATGAGTAACCTTCACTATTCCTTAAAATAACAAAGTGTTATGTGGTATTCATATAACTCGTTAGACTAAGAGCTTTCCTGTATTGCATATGCCTGTACAATCCACATTATAACAGGTAGATGAAATATTTCAGGGTACGCTTCAGGCAGGCAAGCTTTTTCAAAACATTGGAAGTACTGCTACTTGGCTATCGTTTCCTGGAAGATACAGTTTCACCAAAAGCCCAATAGCACAGCTCAGTTCTGCACGTGAACTTCCTTCAAATAAGACATCACCAAAATGGTTAGTGACTGTACTCCATCAGCAACTAAAAAAATTACCCGAATTAAGCAACCAAATGTTTGCTACAAAAAAAAAACCACCCTACAAAAAAAAGTTTTCTCAAGACACTACCATTAGAACCTCTAAAACAACTGTCCACAAATAACTTGCATTGTTCTGGAATCAGTTTGTAGAGAGACATGTTCTTACCTGCATATACAGAGATTTACACACAAAACCCAGTAACAAGTGCAGCCAAGTGTGTAAATCTTTGTTTCAAGACAAATGTATGGATGTGCTTGCACACACAAGATGCCTCCGAGAGCCTGTTAGCTTTAGCTTGGAGAGTTTGACCCAAAGTGCAATTAAAAATAGCCTTTTCATTACATTTAGCAGCTTCTGAGCATGTGCATCTGTGTGCTGGAAATACACAATGTGATCCTACAGCTCTTAAATTAAACCTCAACTAAAGCTCAAATGTTAGATACAGATTTCTAAAGCATTGTTCTCCCCTCGGTTTTGACAGTTGTAGATATACCCACCCATGACAAAACTATTCATGCTATATGCTCTTAAAAGTTTGCCTCCTAACTGCATTACAAAGAAGGAGCACTGCTGTACAGATGCAAACTAATCTCAATGTATAGCTGGTTTTTTGAGCAATTAAAACGCAGCTACATTACACAGGCAATCAACCAAACCTAAAGATCTGCCTGTACAGGACGGCACCGTACTGGCAGGAACTGACTTCAGACCGCGGCAGAAGTTTGACAGCCTGGCTTTCTCCCTCCGAAGACCGAAACGACCCGAAGCAACTGGAGGAGTTGCTTCCAGCTCTGGCGGGTGCGCCGGTCCCAGGTGAGCCCCAGCCGGCCAGGACGCGCTTACTAAAGCCAGGACTGCAGCGAGGGCTGCTCGGGAGCCGCCGGGGCAGGGCCGCGCTCAGAAGCGGGTCCCCCCCCTCGCCTCCACCGCGCGGGACATTTGACGCGCGGGTTTGCTCCCAGTTCTCCCCCTCGGCGGTTCCCGCTCCTGCGAGCGCCGAATTCCCACATCGGCCCCCGCCCCGCCGCCGGCCACCATCCGGCCCCGCGCCCCGGCACTCACCGCTGAGGACGCGGCCGGCGAGCCCCCCGGGCCCGCACAGCACGGCGGCCGCCAGCGCGCCCCGGGGGCGCCGGCGGGGAAGGGGCTCCCGCCCGGCCGACCGCCTCTGCCTCCCGCCCGGCTCCGCGCCGCTGCTCGCCACCGCGTCCCCCTCTCCGCGCCGCGGCCCTGCCTATATCTGCTCCCCCCGCCGAGGGCCGGCCCAGGGGGGCGGCGGGGACCGCACCGCCCGCCGGCAGGGCCTCGACGGCGGTGGGACCCGGACCCGGACCCTGCCCCTGCCCCGCCGCGGGGGCGGGCCAGGAGCGGGGGCGGCACCCGGGGCTCGGCCGGCTGCGCGGGGGGTTCCGGGCTGGCGACTGCCCTACCGGCCGGCGAACGTGGTCAAGACCCAGGTCTGTGGGGATTTCATGTCTGTTAAGAGGCTTTACAGACTTCCCCGGCCTGTGTTTTCCCTAGCAAGAACAGAAATGTACCTTTGCCAACCTAAAAATGCATATATACAGGTACATACGCATATGTATGCATATATACAGGTACGTATTCTGGAACGTCCCCTTTTCTCACATCCCTAGAAGATACTGTAGTAAAATTCACATTACTGTCACTCTGAAAACACACTGAGGTAATTCTTTTGGACCTCTTCAAAGGACCGCTTTAAAGACTTTGTTCTTCAGAGTCAGGCTGTTAAGGTTTTTTTCTACAAACACGGTGTGTAGATTTCTGTTGTTACTTGTGTACCTGTGAATGCTTTGCTTTTAAACGGGGTAGATCATTGTCATAGAATCATAGAATCATAGAATGTTTTGGGTTGGAAGGGACCCCTAGAGGCCATCCAGTCCAACCCCCCTGCAGTGAGCAGGGACACCGCTAACTAGATCAGGTTGCTCAGAGCCCCATCCAACCTGGCCTTGAATGTTTCCAGGGATGGGGCCTCCACCACCTCTCTGGGCAACCCGTTCCAGTGTTTCACCACCCTCGTTGTAAAGAATTTCCTCCTTAGATCCAGTCTAATCCTACCCTGTTTTAGTTTAAAACCATTACCCCCTTGTCCTGTCACAGCTGGCCCTACTAAAAAGATTGTCCCCATCTTTCCTATAGGCCCCCTTTAGATACTGAAAGGCCGTAATCAGGTCTCCCCGCAGCCTTCTCTTCTCCAGACTGAACAAGCCCAACTCCCTCAGCCTGTCCTCATAAGAGTGGTGCTCCAGCCCTCGGATCATTTTTGTAGCCCTCCTCTGGACCCGCTCCAACAGCTCCACGTCCTTCTTGTGCTGAGGCCTCCAGAGCTGGACGCAGTACTCTAGGTGAGGTCTCACCAGAGCAGAGTAGAGGGGCAGAATCACCTCCCTCGACCTACTGGCCACGCTTCTCCTGATGCAGCCCAGGGTACGGTTGGCCTTCTGGGCTGCCAGCGCACATTGCCGGCTCATGTCCAGCTTTTCATCCACCAGCACCCCCAAGTCCCTCTCGGCAGGGCTGCTCTCGATCAAAGTAGGTGGGTTTAAAGGACATCTTGTATACAAATTATTTGGTGGTTTGCCAGTCAACTTCATCTTTCTCAGAACTCTGCTAGAGATCATAGATACATGGCGTATTGGTACGTCATTTTCCCTTTCGATGTTTATAGCCACGTTTTGAAGTCAATACAGTTCAGATTGCTATGGATTTTAAAACACTTGATGGCTTTCCTAGCTGCCTTAAAGCTACTTGAGATCAGTTTCTTACTAAAAAAACACCCTTGAAGTTTGTAAGTAGCAATGGAAAATTATTTCAAGCACTGCTGTGTTTTGCTACCAGCTGCTATCAGCACAGTTATTTGTTTGTTTGACTGATACAGGTTTTTTCCATGTGGATTTTAGGCTTCCAAGCCACTAATTTTTTCTAAAACTGTAGGTAGGTTGAGCTGTGATCTAAAACTGGTCATACTCAACAACACATTCTGAAACGGAGAAGTTACCTGAGATCTCCATGGCATCTGAGATTCAGCCTTTTCTTCATGGAAAACCAATGGCATGCAGAGAGAAGAGCACGACCAAAACCTATAATGAGTACAATGAGAATTTTAAAGCATGTTTGGTAATCAAAGCCTTTCAGTTCTATATGTTTTTAACCTACTCCTGTGTTGCAAATATGGGGGACTTCATGTTTGTCTGAATTATCCTGGATCTCAAGTGATGTCCAGCCAAAGCAGGTGGGGAAAATTAGAAAGGTGGTGTGAGTTTTCCAGAGCGAAAAGTCTCCTACTGTCTCAGAAATGACACCCTCCAAATTGGTGGGAATCTTATGTGGATTACCAGCCATAGACAATGAAAATGTTGTCTTTCTTTTTCTTATGCCTTTGCAAAAATTTTTTAGCTTGCCAGTTCCTAAAGCCACATTGAAATGAAATTGTTGTATATTTGCGCAGCTGAAGAAACTCTCTAGGCATCCACACTGCCATCTCTTCTCCATTGGATTGAGCAGCATGCAGAGGGAAACAAAACAAATTCTGTCTTTAGTAAATTATGCAGCACTTTTTTGACATGCTTTATGCTGGTTTATTAGCCAAAATTGTATATACAGTGACTGTTCCTGGCATTCTGCTGATCTTTGCTGCACTTCTCATCACAGAAATCTCGGGGGGGGGGGGCGGGGTGGAGAATAAGTGCAGTTTTGTTGAGACCAAACTGCATTTTCATAATTAGCTGCAGAAACTTTCCAGGCTTGTCTTCATCCTACTTGCAGCCACTTGCTGTTTTCTTTCCTGCAGAAAGAAAACACAGAGCCCTGTGATACCGCATCAGAGGAGCTTTCCTTACCAGTGCCAATTCACACCAGCTAGGAAGGTGCCTATTAATCTGTCTGCTTCTCCCTGTCCTTTCATAGTTGACGTATATTTCTTTTTTTTCAGGAAATAGTGATTTCACTTTCAGTTAAAAATAACCACTTCCCAGACCTGGCAACTGCATAATCTGCAGTTGTTCATCTGGGCATTCTAAACAATGGTAACAGGACTCAACTGCTGGGACCAGGCTTTTGGTCTTTATAATACAGTCACTCTGCTGATACTGTAGTTCCATCTGCAATGTATGTCCCATCTCAGAACTGCACATAAGGCACAGTGGCATTGTGAAGTGCCTGAGCAACCTAGGATTTTAACAAATTACAATAATTGCATTACAACTCAAAAAACTAGCAATGCGTATTTCAAAGTTCTGGTACCCAGAATATATAAAACTTCTAGTTCATTAAAAGTTTATGATAATTATTTTAAAATCCTAATACCTTGTATGTCCACAAAGCAAGTCTTTGAAAGGTGGACTGTCTTTTCTCTGGCATCATGGTTTTGCCACATTTTCAAGGTTTTATTTCCTATTCTGGAAAAAACAGAATTAGAACGAGGATCGTTTAGCTGAACATAAAGCTTTCAAAATATTGCTGACTTCAAATCAGGGCTAGGTACTTTTCTAAGGTAAGTTTTAGTCTAAGTCAAATTATTTGCCTAATCACAGAAGAAAATGGATAAACTTGAGCGCTTTTGTTCCATAAGGTGGTTAAATCATTGGATAACTTAATGGTATTCAGCCTATGAATTTGTGGAGAAGTATGATCTTTAAATGCTGATGTGTTTCTCCTTACTGCTTTTTAAACACTTTAAAGACCAGATTTGGCCAATCTTAAAATAAGGTTACTATTTAGTATCACTAATCAATTTTCAAACAAGCCTAGAAGGGGAAAAAAAGGAAATTAAGTTGGAACAGTTGCCCTTTGGGATGGTTTAAGAGTTCTTGTATTTTACCATTCACCAAAGTGGTAGTACTGTATACTTTGCTTTCATGAAGCACTGTTTGAAGTCTGAGTTATAGCTGTTTGCTCCGTGCATTTCTCAGCAATGATAATTTTCATTTTCTTTTTAAATTTCCCACTTGTATCTAAACTTCTTGTGTCATTTGCCTATGAGCCTAGATGATGCAGTCTCTAAAGCTGCCCCGGAATACAACTGAAAGGAGGAGGAGAATTTTGTACATTTACCGTGCGCAATGGCTTGCACATGGATAATTTATTAAATAACTTTGCTAGAGCTCTATCAATTTGATATTTCATTGGCTTCCAAAACCAGTTTAAGCTACATAGCTTCCCCTGCCAATTTTCTTGGGACTATAATAGCATTATATTTTTAATGTTGGGGGTTTTTTTCTGTAGTTATGGAAAAGAATTCAGTACAGATGCTAAAAACATTTGAGAAGATGTAAGATGTACTAGAGGAGGGAAGGGATTAGGGGAATTTTAAGCTTCCCTCACCCCCCTTTAGCAGTATCTGAGGTACCATCCACCCATAAAGTTAAAGTGAGTCAAAGGAAAAAGAGGAACGGGAGGGTGGAGAGAAGGCAGGAAACGTACCATCATGCGTTATTCAAGCATCTAAAAATTTATGTCTAGCCAGCACAATACCGTGCTGCTTAGAAATTCCCAAACTACCTGCGAGTTAGTGGTCTGCGTAGCTGGGGCCAGCGAGGTGCGCTGGCTTGAATTGCAATACCTCAGTTAGAATGGCACTGTTCCCACCTTAATCAGTCAGCCAGCTAATTCAGCGCTAACTCAGGTATTTCTGCACAGTGCTGCATTGCACAGTGCAAAATGCCATTGTGGCTGTACATGCAATGCCGTATGACTGACAGTTACGCCAAGTTCTGCCAAGGAGGACCAAAGTAATTTAATTTCCTTCGATTATAATCCATTTAGATGTAACATATAGCAGAAGTAGCTTTAAAAAAAAATGAACAAAATGTTTTAAATAAACAGCGTTTCTTAAAGGCCACAGGACATTTTTTACGTATGAGCGCAAAAATTGTAAGTTCACAGATTCTTTAAGCATTCTTAAACTGTGGTATCTTGTATCTACTAAAATAACATGCTTCCTCCTGCCCCCCCCCCCCCCAAAAATATCATTAAAGCTAGTTCTTCAGCAAAAAAAACCCCACAAAACCCAGTTTATTAATATTTCGTAGGTTTGGATCAGACTAGTCAGTAGAATGAAACTCTGTGCATGTTAATTAAGCCTCATTCTCAAACCAGATGTGAAATACTAATCCTTAAGTGAGCAGCAGTTCTGTCCCAAACCAAGGTAGTAAGCAGTGTTTTGAACTGCCAAGGTGAGCACTTTGACAACTTTAAAGCTTTATTATGAAAACACATTCAAGGCAAAGAGGTAATTGAAAACAACTGTTGTTAGGAAATTCCTTGTATCTGTTTCTTAAAGCATGACTACTAGGCCAATACACCCATTCTTTCATTCTCAGCTGCTTTCAGGCATTTGAAAAGAAAACGTGATTCAAAGAAGATGTGGTAACCAATAAAGACTGATGACTATTAGGTCTGCTTAGCGGTAGAGATTGCCTGGCAGTCTCAGGATCCTTCTTTTCCCTGTGGAACCTGAGCTGTGGGGTGTGTTTTGCTGTTTCTTCTTACCGTTGGAGGTATTTGTACCTACCAACAGAAGGGGTTCGTCTAGGCTGTTGGAAATGAAATGAGCGTCATGTAGTGGTTTTGAGGATGTAGTGATGTTTCCTTTTAAGCACTTTCATGCAATGCGTTTCTGGTTTTTTCAGTTCTACCAATGCTTATTCTGTTCCTCTACTCCTTACCCTGTTATCCTAATTTGATAATTCTGTGAGTGTTGCTGCAAGTATCCCGCAATGTTACCCTGTCTTGACCCTCTTCTTTCAGCACTAGGTTTCCTTAACTCTGCTGATACTGAGGCCTGCAGCTCATTTTTGCTCCTCCTGGTAAGTCTGAATCATGTTCTGTAAGCCCTGTAATACTGTGAAAGCAACTCTGTAGTGCTGCTTAGTCCTGATCACCTCCTAACAGCAACAATGTGGCCACATGGAGAAACCTCCTTGTTCCCTGCCACACCTTTATTTTTTGTCTCAATTCACCAATAATCCTGTTTTCCCTTTCAGGTTCTGCTGCCTCCTAATGCTGGGACATGAGGTCTAGATGTCAGCAGAAGAGGTGAGAGTACTGAGGCAGCTGTGGGTGGTAGGGATGTCTTCTCTCTCCTTCTCTGGGAAGGACTTAATGTTTCTTAAGTAGAACAAGGAGTCCTGCCTGTCACTCACTGTTTGCTTTTGTCAATGTCTCAACTTTTTAATGACCTAAGTAGCTCTAATGCAAATCAGCATTTGAGTAGAAGAAGAAGAAAAAAACAACAAAAAACCAATAACCTTTGTTTCTCAGCCTTATTTTGTTTCTTAATGTGTTCTGATAAAATCGTGCAATTTGTTAGCAAGAACTCTCACCAAGCTTACAGCTTTATGTTATGAAGTTTGTAGTGCACCCACCTCTGTCTCTTCTAAGCAGAAGAAAGAGGCAATGTTGATGCTGGCAACATTACTTGAAGTCTACCTTATGTAAGTAGCTGTTGAAGTGTGTTCTTCCTAGCCTGGATAGGTCAGCTCACATGTCTTAGCCAGCCTACGTGATGGGTTTGGCTATGATGCAGCGGGAGTGAAAGAGGATATCTGTGTCAAAGCAGACTAAACTATGCTTAACATCAGGCTGGATATGCTCACAGTGCACGGCATGAGTGTGTGTGCAGAGATGATTTCTTGCACCTCTGCTGGCTGAACTGTGTGGACTGTAAGTTAACGGAGTCATGACCAACTAAAGCAGAAATGCAAGAGCAAAGGGAAAGGGATATCAGAAATACACAGGAGCAAGATTGTCTTGTGTTGCTCCAGAGGCTGTTGTACTTGCATGCCTGCAGCTGACATTTCAAGTTTTTCTCACTGCCCTTCTGATCCATTCTCACCAGCAATAACAATATTACTTAGAAAACCTCAAAATAGAAATATGGTTCCTGGGAGAAAATTGTTATCCTTCTTTAAGGGCCACTCCAAAGTTCCTTAGAAGAAGAAGCCTGACACAAGAAGGTTACCTTGCACTAGCAGTATGTAGTTAGTGCTTGCCAACCTTGCTTGAACCTCCAGGCTGGCAAGGCCTATGTCTTTGGGACAGAAACTGAAGTAAGAAATCCCTGAATCTCTGACCCGCATTTCCTTGTTGGCCTTGCAAAGGCTCATAGCTTGAAATTTTGACATTGCCTCCCAGCTCATGAATTCTTCATGTACAGGCACCAGATCTGACCAACTTCTGTCACTGAAGTCCAAGTTTCCACTAACAAAGATCTCCATTTAGGCCTGGGAGAGGGCAACCTGGATGATACTCTGGAGCATCACCTCTCAGACCCAGATCTGAGGAGAGAGAGGCCAAGGTCTCAGACCCTGCAGGCTGTAGTGCAACAGCAGGCTAGAGCCACAGGAAATTGAAGGATGACTAAGGACTTCGCATCCACTGGCTTAGGTCTTTAACTCCTCTTTATGAGAAGGAATTATCCTAATTCGCAGGCTTCAATACTGAGTTATATATATATACACTAACAACAGTTGTTAGGTGCTGCTGCCCTTGCCACCTTTGTCGTCTTCTTCATTCCCACACACAAACAGGGTTCCTGCACAAAACAGACCTTCACAGCTCTGGCTTTGTTGCAACCTGGAGTCCTGCAAACCAGAGAAAGATACCCCCTGTTGGAAGCGGAAGGGGTGGTGAGCACTGGTGTTCCTATAAATTTCCAGATTTCTGGCCTCCTGTTTTTCTGGTTCAGCTGCTGGCAACTGGATCCCAGGGCAGCTGGATCTCAGCCTTTCTGCCTGAGCAGCCAGCGTTTCAGATTTGTGTACATTTGTGCTTTTGTGTATGGATACAGTTTAAAAGTAAAAGGTTTCTGTAATGAAGATAGGTTGCTTGTATAAATAGAGCTTGAGAAAGAGCTGGGGTGGGGTGGAGAAAAACTTGGAGTTCAGCTGGTAGCTAGCTGCAAATATGCAAAACCTGCGAAAGCGTAGAATTTTTAGATCAAGTACACTTAACCTTTAGTATTCCAATTAAGGAAAATGCTCAATATTTGCACAGTAAGATAATTGCCTTTCATTCATATCCTACATTGGTATACCTATGGTGTTCCCTGCCTTGTTTTCTGGCCTTTTAGTGTTTCATTTGAAAGACTAGACAGTATGGCTCATTAACATGGTCTAGTTCTCTGAGTGGAATCAAATGAGCTGTGATGCTGAAGCTCTGGAATAAGCTAAACCAAATGTCATATTGCTATTCTAACTTGACATATGACACTAAACCAGTGATCTCCATGGATTTGTTGTCCTGAACAAATCATGGTGGTTTCCAGACACAAGGTCTGTTAAGGCTACCTACACCTTGGGAGATTGCTTCTCTATTAAGGGGTATCTTTATCATACATCTCCCTCCAATAAGAAGAACTACCATGGTCTCATAACTGTCGGTAATTCCGACAGCAGTAACAGGGTGTTAGCAACTCCTTGCTGTTTCATGATTCTAATTCCTGGAGAGCTGGGATTAATCCAGTTGCAGATGTCAATTGTTGCTAATTCAGCTCTGCAGCGATAAGGTGGGTGATTCAGCAGGAAACAGAATTAATTTTCTTCTAGGCACATACTGGTATCTCTTTTCATGAGTTAAGCTATTTGTGATCCTCCCTACCTTGCAGAAGCAGGAATGCCAGTTATAAGTACCGTTCTTGCATTCCCAATGAGGTCTAATCAGTGTTAGGGATGCCAGGAACTCTGCAGGCTTGGCTCTCATCCTTCTGTCCAAAGCTGAACCTTGGCAACTGATAGCCATCTGAACATGCTGCAGATCCGAAATTGTTCTGTTTTCCTCCTTTCTTTTAATCCCCTTCTCCCTGCAACTTCCTGAAGTGAACCACTTGGGGAGGGGAGAAGTCAATCCACATGCAAAACACCATGCAGCAGCTAGTTTAATGGATAACATGCATGAAATACAAAATCACCCTCTCTAGAAAGTCTAATCAGTAGATTTTACTTCATCTTTACAGAGAAAACTGAATCATTTATTGAGACTACATCATTGAATTAAACCTTCAGTTGTTTCAAGGGTGGAAGGTTTTGTTCAAGGAGGAAGGAAAGAGAACTGCTGACATCTGCAGTGCAAAAAGAAATCTAGAAATTTAAGAAATAAGAATTTCTATATGAAAAATTTGATTAGTAAAAGCGTGAAAAAAAATTGTATAGCTTCATAGAAGGAAAGAGGAGATGATTCTGTTCCTAGAGGACATTTGGCAAACGTTATTTTTATTGCAAGAGGATATACTACCCAGGGTCCTATTTCAAAAACAAACATCTGGGGGATGAAAGATCTATGTAATAAGTTTATGCAATACATACTCTGACTTTAAATATGTGAAATACCTTAAGGATATCTGCTCATTAAAATGATTCTTGTCAAACACTATATTGCACAAGCTGACCCATGGCTTCATGAGTTTCCAAACTTGGAATGCCTTCAGCTCTTTAGAGTTGAATGTCAAATGACAGGCTGTATCTACAAGGGGATGGGATGGAAAATGCTTCATATCCTCTTGGAGGAAACTCACTGCAGAAAACTGATTTGAAGGTTTATTGTTCCTTTTGAAGTCACCTGGCCATTATTCTGCATGTGATGTAAACTCTTACCTTTAGTAAACAGGCTGCAGAACAACTCAGTTATTAGGGAATGTATGTAGTGAAACCAAAGAGTTAGTATTACTGGCAAAGCTTCTACCGTATGGCTAGCTCACAGGCAAGATAACTGAGGATTGCTCTTAACCTTTTTGGATCATCTTCCCAAATGAAGGCCGCTTTAATTAGTCTCTGAACGTGTTTGTGTTCTATTCTTTCCCAAAATCCTGCTAGCAAGCACTTGAGTGAGGTAAATATATTACTTAACCAATAATAAAAGCTAGTTACTTTTTATAGCTCAATGAAATAAAATTAAATAAGTAATTATATTAAAATAGAACGAAAAAGGGTAAAAGTTACTATAGAATCAGTCTTTGGTGTCTATTAGCTGTGTACAGGTTAGCAATTTGCAAGCGTCAGACTAGTAAAACTGCTCATGAGAATTTAAATTATACCTAAAAGCAGCAACAGAAAGCCTTTTCATTCATCTTTGAAAGATCACATTATGGACAAAATATCTGTTCTTTTGGAGTTGTTGTTTAATTATGATTGTTTCAATAGGAGATAAAGCTTGAAACACTTTTTTTTTAGCACTTAGTTTCAGGGAGACTCAAACTGAATCAAGAATTAGAGACTATATATTATATAAGCATAAATATATGTAATAATATACTAATACATGCTAATTTTAGTATATGTTCTATATGTGTATATATATTAGAGTATAATATTCCCCACTATCCAAATAGAGTGATGATAACTATCAAATAATCAAGTGCTGTAAGCATGAGTTTATCTGTCTCAAAACAATGCAAAAACCTACTAATTCCTGTGTTTTATATAAACTGCTTCTGTCATAATACTGAAAAAAAAAAAAGATCATTTCATTTGTCACATGTACCCGTCTTTTTGCTGGAATTTAAACAGTTTTAGAGACATATCTGTTTCAATCAGGAGTGTTAGATTGCCATATCTTTCTAGGTTAACTTTAGCCAAGTGGTTAATGGTAGGTAGTTGAGCCGTTTTAAAGTGTTTGGATTTTTTGGTTGGGTTGGGTTTTTTTTTTAAAATTAAAAATTTAACACACATATAATTAATCAAATTATTAAAAGACCAAGAGTGTGCCTGTTTGGGGTCAGGGGATGGTAGCAGGAAAGTGCCTTTGTACTTGTAAATGCATAACTACTACTTTCTTTTTCCTATCTCTTATTATTTCCCCCAAAATGTAAACATCTGGCTATTTTCCCCTCCTTTCTTTGTAGATTCTTCTTTTCCTCCTTACCAGATTTTTACAATAGACCAGTCTGATCTCCTGCCTTGCACTGAAGTTGAGCAATCCCACTCCCCACAGAGCCATCTGATTTCATCCAGGGGTTTCTTGATTATTTTTTTTCTTTCATATATATTGTTTAAACATTCAGTATTGTTCAAGTTAGGGCTAAATTTCCCACTCATGGAGATAAATCCACTTCAATATATCATAATCTCTCACTAGTTGAATCTTTGCCTTTGGATACTACTTTATCTCCATGATAACCCCCTTCATTGTCCCAACTTCTACTCCATTGACATTTTTGCATGCAATTCTCTACACATAGTCCTCTTTCCTCTCTGTAGAGAGAGAATGCTAATAACAGAATCTTCCTTTAGGAAAGCACTAACAATATAAGGTTATTTTGCCATAGATAAAAGAAGAAAATAATTTTGCATACACAAAGTTCATGTTTCTTGCCTCTGAGCAGGGAGCAAAATTAATTAAATCATTACATGCAAAACATCTTAGTGTTTGTGGCTGTTCCAACTGCCTAATATGGAAAACCTGAGAGTGTTCCTTTGCAAGATAGAGTAAGGGATTGCAGCCAAGCGGCTGCATGGGAACTCTCCTTGAAGTAGTGATCTTAGCTGGCAGAATTTAGCTATAGGTATGTTGTGGTGCTGAATTAGCTCAGGAAAGGACTGGTTTTGTCTAATTGTTAAAAGCATCAGAAAAAGGTATGAGTTAAATTACATATACAGTAAGATACTGTATTTCAAACATATTCCTAAGCATGTTAAGGAAAATAAAGTAACAGCAAGGTACCTTTGAGAACTTGCAAATGTTTACACATAATGCTGTAGGAATATCTGAGTGGAAATGAATTGTTAGTTTAAATTTTGTTTTTCTTGTCTCTGCTTAAGTGTTCTTCCCCAATTGTCCATTCACATCAAGATTGTCTCCATCTTGAAAGCACAGAAGCTAGAAATACGTGGTTCTGCTGTGTGTTACAGGAGCTGTATTTCAAAAGTTTTGAGTATCATCTGAACATCTTAAAGATAGTTTTGCTGATCCAGATGTTATAAACAAAACCTGAAAAATCTCAAAGCATCCTATTCTAATCTCATGTGTGTTGCAGACCCTGCCTTACTTGCCTTAAGGCCCATGACAGACTTGCTGCTGACTTGAATGACCCAAGGCTTGGGAATCGTCTTTCTGCAAATAATACAAACTCAGCATCTTCTCAGGGGCTTTATTGATCTCAATTGACATGATGTCACTGAACTGTTCCCAGACACCTAAGATACTTTCCCAGGCTGCTAAGACCTCATGGAGCTGTATCTGGGATTGTCCTGAGCCACACAACCTGTCCAAAATTGCTGGTAATCTTGGAGGGAAACTAGGACTTAATTATGTGGTCTGCTTTAATTTGGGGTGAGTATCTGGGAGATGTGAAGTACTAGAAGTCATATACCACAAATATCTTTGCTGGTGCTCCCCCCAGTGTGAATTGCCTGTTTGGGTAGCTAAAATGTCCAAGGTCCTGGGGAATGGAAGGAAGCCTTCTGGAAAGGGATGGATTCCTCTGTAGTGAATGTGAATAAATTCATGGCACAAATTTTATTTAAAAAATAATAATACTAATAATAAAGCATTGCTGATGGAAATTGGACAAAAATGTTGCCCTGCTACTGAGTATTTCCTAGAGGGTCCTACACTGCCATCTTCTGGGGGCATGAAAGGAAGAGAACTACTAAAACAGACATGGACAATGAGGAACTCAAGGAGAGCATACTCTTTTCAAAGGCTGAAGAAGCTACTCATTGACTTCTTAAACCAGCTTGCAGAGGTCAGGAAACATTAGGACTGCTGAACTCCATTTTGCATCTTCTTGACCTCTGAATAACCTGTACACTTACATTTCTGATGATTGAGTACTCTTCTCTGTTTAAGATTTTTGATCTGACTGTGTGGTATATGGACAGATAACCAAGAGGGTCTGCTTGCATCTTCAGGCCCTTATTAATAAAATATTGTCATAGTTACAATAGAAGCTGGCCAAAGTAACTTTGGAAAAGTTTTTAATTTTTGGTTAAAAACCTATTTGAGTTACAAGTCTGAGAGGTTTCACTTCTGTTTTATAAAAAGGAAAATTGATTTTATAGAAACAAATCTTTATTAGAAACATCAATCTGTGGAGGTATGTTGGTTGAAATCCCTCACGAAGTAAATTCAGAGGAAACTATTACGTAGAAAATCTCTCTTGGTAAAAACAATTTTTACCTAATGATTCTAATTGCAATGAATCTGGAAGCTGTTTGTCAATTTCTCATTTGAAAACAGCAAATACTTAGTTTTTCTTTCATATTTCTTCATTCTGTGGTATTGGCTAAAGTTGCCATTTTCATATTACTACTTTCACATTAATACTTTCCACTTTATGACAAACTAGGCATACAACATTAGAGCTTTTGACAGTTAAGAGTCAAGGGTTCAGAGAATCCTAACAGCACAAGGAGAAGTTTACCAAACCATATTTAACAAAAAAAACCCCCAAACATAGTGGGGTTTTGATAGTGTGTCAAAATAAAAAAAAACTTTTGCAGTTTAGCATACTTTATCCAAGTGATGGACTTTTCACCCTGTTATGAGATCATCACACATGGTCCATATGCCATAATTTATATTTCATTGAGTTTTCAGATTTCAGATCTACTTGGTTATCCATGAAAATCAATATAATTTCTGTATCCATTTATTAAGTTTTGATGGAAAGGACATGAGTCATCACTGGCTAACTTCACTTTGTTCAATATGATACAGCATCAACTTAATAGCCTTTGAAGATCTTGTCACATTTAGCTGTACAGCACTACTGTGGCAACCACTTCTGTGTGATTTGTATGTTGTACCCCTTCCAATGCTATTAACGTGTTTCAGTCATTAATAGCTATATAGTTCTTCAGGTGTGCAATAAAGGGTGCTTTCAAGCTTATCACTACAGATGCAAGGTGCAAAACAAAAGTGGCAAAGGAATATAAATGATTTACTTCAAGGCTTTGTTTGTCTGTATTTGTAACCAAGAAGAAGACTGTGTGTATCCTTCTCCAAATGTCACCCTGATATCATCTTCAAATGTTTGTTTAGTGAAAAAAAAATAAAATGCAAGGGCAATGACAAGGGCTGTATAAGGATAAGCATGATCACTTGTCTGTATAAGAAATAGCAAAAAAAGCAATGGTTGTAATTTTGTAAGAAGATCTAGAAAAGGGTTTCCCAAGCTTCTGGCTTAACCTCTAGATATGTTTACCTCTGTAACTGACTGAAATGGTTCTCTGAACTCAGTAAGTCTGTCTGTTGAAGGATCATCCTAACGAATCATCCTTAGGAATGCCTTGGATGCCATGTTCAGAATTGTTGTACTGCTTAAGTGCCTTAGATACCCTTTTGATTCATGGAGAAACTTGAGAAGCTCAGTGAGGCTGTAGTAATAGAAAGGACTTGAGTCCTCACTGGCTAACTTTTAGGGCTTAGAGAGAGAAAAAACCCTTCAGCATTGAGCTAGGCAATAAATTTAACCATCATAAAGAAATTTTGGGTGTGCTAATAAGTTCTTTACGAAAGCTTTGTATGTTTGTATGTAATGTTTGTACATTAACAAGATCTGAGGTTTTCCTCTTCTTTAGTTGAGGGACAGACCAGATAAAAATGCAGTATTAAAAGTACGCTGGACAAGATGAATAGGAAACCCCAGGTTTGCAATCCATAAGTGCAACTATCCAGTTACTTCAGTTGTGGGTGTTGAGAACTGTTTACTAAACAGCAAACAAGCTGCTAAAGAGGTCTCCAGACAGATACACTTTCATGTGCCTTTTTTATGAATTTTGGATTAATTGAGGCAAGGGGCTTGGACCCAAACTGTTTTAAGTCTTGTGCAAAGGACTACATTGAAGGCCAGACACAAGGTGTCATGAAGCCAGTGGAAATCCTGTTATTCATTTCCCTGGGCTCAGATCCATTATGTAGCTCTATAACCTCATCTGCACTTGTTGGCATAACATTGATACTCGCAGCCAGGGCAGGTGAAATCTGATCTAATGGGGGAGAAGAACTGTGCTGTGACAGCCTGACACAGAACCACGCATTGCACCAACTGGCATTACTGGATAACTCCTCACCTGCTAACTATCCTGCCCTTTTGCAATATGCAAGCATCCGTTCCCATAACTGTTGGGAATTATACCATGTGGATGGCATCCTTGAGAATTATACCATAATGAGTATTCTGCTTTTTAAAACATGCTTCCTGAATAGTATTATGTGAACAGTAATTAATTCTGGTAGGCTCAGAACAGGATTATGAAACTACTGTCTAGTCTATCTAATCAATTTACTGCATCAAAACACCAAATAAAGAAACAAAAATGGGGGGAAAAAATATTCTGTCCACAAACTAGGTTTTCTTGTGCTGTGAATAAAAATATCAGTTCCCTAAGGAGGAAGAGAATTATGCTGCAAGTCTGCTGTAGCATTCATGGTACCAGAGCTAATATAATAATCATTACTCACGTCATCTTTGTGAAATAGAGGAAGAGAACAAAGGTGAACTAAATGGTCATTAAAAGTACTTGAGTTAGGGAAGGTGCTTTTCTGGAACAGAGACTTCTCTGCATGCTGTGGATTTAATTTTGACAATTTGAAATAGACTTGATCAGAAAGCAGAATTTTCCCCCTGGAGGAATAGCCTAATTTTTCAACCTGGAAGTCCTAAAATGAAATGTGAATGAGAAAACTCAAGGCTAATAATTACAATAACAACACTGTGAATGTATAAATACAGAGGTTTGTTTTCTTTTCAGATCTGATCAATAATACTTTACTTCTAGTTCAGAACAAAACTGAAGTATTTACCCTGAAAGTGAACGCTGCAGTGGAGTCACCTGCTAAGAAAATCAAACCAAGTGACCTTTTTCCTCCCAGGAATGAATGACCACTTCTAAACCTCTGTTCATGCCAGTGGTCAAATTCAAGGGACAACATTATGACAAAGACTAAACACAGGGATGACAGTTGCAGGAGATTGGGAAGGGACAGATTCTATAAGAAACTAAAATTACCTTGGGATTGATATTCAGTGTATGTAGCCCTTTTCTGGAAAACTTTTAGTCTTAGGTTTGTTTCTAAGGGAACACAGTTTGGAGTTTGGGAGTTGAAATGAGGACTAGGAATGTGCTCTCTTCAGCCTGTCTCTCTCCTTCTCAGAAATCTGTGCTCCAGCACTTTAGAAGCAACCCAGCCTGCAGGGCAGAATGCCCTGTTGCTGATGCTGGGTCAGACTCTCCTTCACGTTTCCCTTCCAAGTATGCCCTGGAACCACAGCATGCTGCTGAGGTCCTCAAGGTCTGTTACACATCTGTGTGGTGCTCAGCAGAGAGATTTGACTTTCTCTTTTCTTTCTTGTTTTGAATTTGCCTAGAGACAATGTCCAAAGTGTATATTTCATTTCAGGCCACCATATTTACTGAAAACCTGACCCTAATTAGTTCCTATTTTGATTATCCCCTTCTCCTCACTTGCTTATCTCTGCATATTTACTTCTCTGAAGTTCACTCATACAGTGTCAGCTCACAAAGCTGAGTGTGATTACTTGCATTTAAGATCAGAATCCAGCAACAGTCCTGAAGATGAGTATCAAATATTTTGGCAGATATCTATGGCCGCTTTCAAGCCTTGAATACCCCCTAAGAAAGGCTATTCCCTAAGTAATCTGAGGTGCTGTTGATCTGTAAGCTGGTGTCATCGGGTGGAAGTTTTGAGGCAGGGTATGCAACTGTAATAAGTCAGTAGCGTAAATTGTATTCTCTTCTGATCGCTAAACAAAGCCTAACCTTAGTAATACCTGCATCTCCCCTATTCCAATGTGAAGGCTTATAAAGCAAGTTCATATGGGAACAATCTGAAATGTGTAACCAGCCAACTGGATACCCAGTTACCCAAAGTGTAATATCAGTGCGTTAGCATTCAGAAGAAGACCAGATGCAGCTGTCAGCCTGGTTTCAGTTGTCAGTCTTGGTCTAACAACAGTTAAGTGAAAAGCTGATGAGAAAGGGTAGCTTTGTCACCAAGGCTGAGCTTTGAGATGGGCTTCATTTCTAGCTTTTCCAACACCCTGGAACATGTGATCACAATCAGTAAAGTAAAGTACTGATCTTATATCTGTTATCTATGTTTTCTTTTTAAATTAGTCTGCTATTTGAAGCTGGCATGATTTCCTTCCAGATCGTACTAGCAAAGGTGGTAACAATAAAGATCAGAGCTTCTGGACAACTGAGCAGCACAAATAATAATGCTGAGGACAAATCATGCCAGTGAAGAACTGATGAGCATCTGCTTGCATAGAGACTCTGAGGACCTTTTTTGCTTCTTTTTTATCACTAGCAATTTGCATGTGTTGTCTTTGCTAGTGCATTGTGTTTCACTGCCATAGCCGAAGCAGAACATTAGAGAACACTCTCTTTTGATAAATTTCATCTGCAAATTAATCAGCCTCCTTTCTCCTGAAAGAGAAAAATGTCTGTTTTCTTCTGCCATTTGGGTTGGCTGGCAATTAGTCTTCTGACCTGTGTCACCAGGACATCATCAGGCACTTGCAAGTCTCGGCAATATCTTCAGCTGATAGATAAGGCAGTAAAAAAAGTTCTGTTTTTCTATTGTCTTCAATATTGAAAAAATCTCAATGTATACAATACTGGTAAGTTAGCTGCTCAGTATACACATATCTGTAGTCACTTCCCTACCTCAGCTCTTACCATAACACTATCCAGAGAAATGAGTTTATTATTTTTTTTAGGAATTTTTTACTGTGCTTACAGACATTGTGTAGCATGCCATTGGCACAAATAAACTCAGTCTAAAAAAACTGAAGGGTTCAGAAGGGCTAGAAATGGTAACAGCATAAAGTACATTCTGTACTAAAAGAGGCACTGTGTTAAATGCTCTAGAAAAAAACAGATGAACTGGCACAGATCATTGTCAAACTACCCAAAGTGTTACTAAGAATTTGTCAGAAAAGTGATTAGGGAAAAGGACTTCGGATTTTGCTTTACCTAAGTGTTCCTGTTGCACATCTCAAGGGAGCAAGTGTTGCAATGTTTTTTATTTTATTGGTTGGCTTTATATGTATAATCTCATCTCTCGCACCTTCTGTAGAATTTTACAGGTTGAAGCACTTACCAGGGACAAGACTAGTGCCAATTGAAGCAGGGGTGAAATTAGGCCATCAGAGACCTCATTTCTACTAGAAAATGCATGAGCTGTAAAAAAAAAAGTAGCTTGGATTTCAGATTTAAGGATGCTCTGACAGTACTGTTAGTAATAAAATCCAAACAAAACAGCATTTTGCATGTGGACTGAGCAAATTTGATCTCAAAGTTACTGATTTGCAACATACCCAGAAGCCTGAAACCAGTGTGGTGTGGCATGGACATATGGCCTGTCTGAGGGAAGCTATTTGCAATACCCAAGTCTTGCATACCATTTCTTATGTACTGTTTTAAAGAAAACTCTAAGAGGTTCTATATGAAAAATGAAGATAAAATGCCTGCCTGCCAATGGAAATGAATTGAGGTGAATTTGCCTGGGCATAATAATACCTCAGAAATATGTATATGTATCTATTAATCTGTCTATTTTTTAACGTACTTGTAATGCCCACTACAGATGGTATTGTGTTCCCATGGACAACTGGATGGTTCCGTCAAAATTTTTGACAGAAGCCAGCCTGAAGGTTGTCTAGCCAACCGCTCAGCCCACATACTGAGAGTTAAGTCCACCAAATGGATCCCTTAGCTGTCTGGGCTTTTTAATTTCCCAGCAAAACATTTGAAAAAAATACAGTTAAACCTTCCTGCCAACTGCATTAGGTAGTCAAAGGATTGCTCTGATAAGGTACGGTTCTGGCCTGAATGCAGCTCATTCTGGCTTACGGTGGGCTGTCCAGATAAATAGGAGGATGCACTGCATAAGTGACTGTGGGTATCTGTTTTACTCTTACAGCTACCTTCCAGATAATTACTTAATGTAACCATACAGTTTCAGTAATTCTGAGGCTATTAGGAGCTAGAGGTCTTCAAGACAGATCTTCTGTGGAAGCTCTACTAACAATACAGGGGTTTTTTTCTTTATTTTTAAAGGAAAAGTAGGTAAAATATATTTCCCATTTAATTCAAAGGAGCAATTCTAGAGGGATGAGGTTAAAACAGGCTAAGGCATCTTAGGATATTTAAAAACTGACATTTATTAGAGCATAAAAAGCACACTTTTATTGGCTCACTGCAGAATTTACAGTTACAGTTAAGAACATTACCTTACAGTATATTTCAAAGAATTCTATTATCTGTACCATAGTACCTTAGCTGGTAAAAAGTTTGCTTGATGTATGTACATTACTTTATTAACTTGCACTTTACTCCATGATAGATTTATTCCTTTAAGTGACACTGAAAGTGATAAATATAAGACTTTAAATGAAAAACATTTTTATTGGCACAGTGGAGAGAGAAAGAAAAAGCAGCCTATAACATCTTGGCACAAGCAGTCTACACTTGTGAAATGAGGCCAAATTAGTGTGGAAAAACAGTTAGAATGGAGCTTCAGCATGCTGTTAATTTTCCAATAGCTTTAAAAAAAGAAAGACTGAAGGCCTGGTTGTGAATTTTTCACTGAAGTGCAAGCAGTGGTATATTTTCTTGCATTATGGAAAATGGAGGGGTTTTCCTGGTTCCAAAAATATCCCGCTGCACTATTTGCAACAGCTCAATATTACCATGTGTGCTGCTCAGAAGCATACTATGGATGTGCAATTCAACGTAAGAGTTCATCATGCTGTGTAGGAGCGTTGAAAAAAAATGCAATAGCTCTGGGTTTCAGCAATCATTTTCACATAGCATATACCCTGAACGGTTTGCAGTCAGATCTGTTCAGGTTACTAACACAGAGACAGAGGTCAGTTCTTCCTTGTACACATAAAAAGAAATTCAAGGGCTGTTTTGCACTCAGGAGGTGCCAGTTCTTTCTACATCCCGTAAGAAATGCACAAGCACTTGCAAAGCAGGTAACTATTCATTAATAGCCCAGAAAAGGTGATAGCCAGCTATAAAATCTTATTTCTGATGCTGGGAACCTCGAGGTGATATGGTATCAGATGAACCTACGGTCAAGGCACAGCACGCTGCGCAGATCCCATCCATGGTGAGGTTCGCCAGCTCTAAGATCCTGGTATTCTTATAGGGTCTTGGTCAAAATACAGATTTCTCAATCAATGACAGCAGTCAGGACTGTAATATGGACTTAGCTTTGAAGAGTGCCTTGGACAATGCACTGTTATATTCTTAACTTGTTAATAAAGCTGCAGTTCCTGAACAGATGCATAGAATAGTTCAATTGAATAAGGAAATATACTATACATATACTTGAGATTAATACAATTTGATTACATGTACATCTACGAACTATACAATGACCGTATATATATAGACTAAATAGCAATCATATGACACCCATGATACAGAAGCATGCACCTAGATTAACCATTATGTGCATCACAGACTCCTTGTACAATATTCTTCCAGGCTAAACACTGCAAGGGGCACTTTGATCTTTCTTGTTGAGATCTGAGATAAAGGCAAGCTACTGTATACAGACAGGAAGATTGACAGCTTTGAGGGAACTAGAATTTCCATTTAAATTTAACATGAGCTAATATTACAGTTTTTAATTTCTAGCCATTAGTGATTTAGTATAATGAACCTCAAATTCAGTTTTACCGAGGGATATCTATATTAATGATACCTACATTATTCAGCAAATCCATGAAGTGTCTTGAATTTTCTGTTTTAAACTTCATTGCTGTCTCCATACCTTACACATTGTCCTTATTTAACTCCTACCCTCCTTCACTATGTTAGAAGTCTACCATGCAAACCCAGTGAAGTCAGTAGAAATTAGTCAATAGGAATTAGTAAAAACAGGTTCATGTCAGATGACAGTGAGAAGATATCCGAGATACTGACTTCCTACATTTTCCTCCCTTCTGACTTTTTTTTTTTCTTTGATATGTTCCTCCTGCTGCTCTGTCACCACCCTGCATTTGAGTACTGGCAGTATGGTGTCATTCTACTTTCTTCTTATCTCTTCTATATCAGTTCTCATCCGCAAGTCCTTCACTTTATTCCCATTGTTCCAGGGATTTCGTATTAAATATTTCTAGTTTGACATGATATGGTATTAGGTTTGCATGGCAAGGTTTTGGTAGTGGAGGGGCTATAGCGGTGACTTCTGCAAAAAGCTTCTAGAAGCTTCCCCCATGTCCAATAGAGCCAGTGCCAGCTGGGCTGGCCAATGCCGAGCCCATCAGTGACAGTGGTAGCATCTCTGGGATAACGTATTAAGATGGGGGAAAAAACTGCACAACAGCAACTGCAACCAGAGAGAGTGAGAATATGTGAGAGGAACAGCCCTGCAGGCACCCCAGTCAGTGCAGACGGAGGGGCAGGAGGTGCTCCAGGTGCCCATGGTGAGGCAGGTTGTGCCCCTGCACCCATGGAGGTCCACAGTGGAGCAGCCCCCCCAGCCATGCTGGAACAGGCTCCTGGCAGGCCGGCCCTGTGGGGAGAGGAGCCCATGCTGCAGCAGGTTTTCTGCCAGGACACATGACCCCATGGGTGGACTCAGACTGGAGCAGTTCTTCAAGAACTGTAGCCTGTGGGAAGGACTCACATTGGAGGAATCTGTGGAGGACTGCCTCCTGTGGGAGGGACCCGCAGGGACAGAGTGCGAGGGGTCCTCCCCCTGAGGAGGAAGGAGCAGCAGAGACAACATGTGATGAACTGACCTCAACCCCCATTCCCCATACCCCTGCGCCTCTCAGGGGGAGGAGATAAAGAAAATTGTGAATAAAGTTGAGCCCAGGAAGAAGGGAGGGGTTGGGGGAAGGTGTTTTAAGATTTGGTTTCATTTCTCATTACCCTACTCTGATTTGATTGGTAATAAGTTAAATTCATTTCCCCAAATGGAGTCTGTTTTGCCCATGATGGTAACTGTTGAGTGATCTCTCCCTGTCCTTATCTTGACCCACGGGCTTTTTATTATATTTTCTCTCCCGTGTCCAGCTGAGGAGGGGGAGTGATAGAGCGGCTTTGGTGGGCACCTGGCATCCAGCTAGGGTCAACCCTCCACAGAACCAGTCAATGAAAGGTTTCAAATGGACAAACAGCTATTGGCAAGCCAATATACCTTGGTCAAAATGGATACATAGACATCTTCTGGAGAGCAGTCATGGTTCAACATTCCTGGTGTACAGCTCCCTGCGTTTCCATTTCTTTTCTGCTGGTCATTCATCTTTCAGCAGCCAGACATGTGACTCTGGGTTGATGGTCAAGAAGTGTAGATCTTCTGTGTGTAATGATCATCTATTGGAATCAAATAGAAATGGTCCTTACATTTAGAGGGATAATAAAAATAAATATATTCAAAAATTATATCCTTTCCTTATGGAGATCAAACCAGATCAATTTAGTAACAGCACATAAGTCTCTCATCTCTTTTAACATCTGCTAGCAAAGGCAGTAATTCATGCAGTTCTTGTCATCCTGGCTTTAAGGCTGTGGGATTTTTGTTAATCGAGACTCCTCTGACCACCCAAATGGGTGCTGGTTTTAGGTCATCTGAAATACAGATGCTTGCAGTGATGTTTCATTATGGTCTTTGTGAAAGTTTGGCCACATAAATTATTATGTGTCACATTTCAATTTTTATTTCTACATGGGTAATTAGACCATGCCAAATTTCCTGCTTTGGCTAGGTAGTTTCTAGCTTTCAAATCAGCTAGTTTCAAAACTAATTTAAGTATCTTTACTAACATAAAACCTGTACTATGCACAGACTGTTAAATAGGCCTAACAGAATTCAAGAATAAATGGCAGAAATTCCTCCTACCCATTCCAGCAACCAAACAATTATATTTCTTTTATTGCCTGATCAATTACTGTAATATTTTAAAATGTTTTTTAAACTATACTCAAAACTGCAAAGAACTAGCAGCTTTTAACTGGGAGCACCACTGTAGATCAGTCAATGTGATCTGGTGATAATCTCATGTAACTCTTCCCATAGCCTTGTAAATTGGCCTGATTTGCTTATTCACATTATGTGTTTGCATCAATGCAGCTAATCCTGTCTATTTTTTTTACTGAAAGTAGTGATGACAGTGATGACAATTGACAATTGCTTTTTCTATTCATGGATGAAGCTCATTTGAGGAGCTTATTGCAACAGCAGACTGCTATCTCATTGGTTATGTCACTAAATTTTAATCCTGAATCAGCTTAAATAGTGAAAATAATATTTTTTTTTCTTGTGGATCAGATATCTAATGACAGTTTTCCATGGGAACATTGAATTGTGTTGTTTAGCTATTTCTGATTAAAATCACTCAGATTTGAGATTTTGAGATGTTTTGTGGCTGAGATGGCAAAACCAGACATCCTGGCATTTAGAAGCATTCTTCCCTTATTGAATCTTACGTAAACTCCCTGTCAAGCCTAAATCAGTTGTGATGCACCAATCAGTATCAGTGGGAGACTAAGGTGCATTATGGTTGATGCAGTGTAGCATCCTAGCAGGAGCTCTCCATGAGAAGATCCTGGCTCATGGGACAATGAATAGGTTATGCAGGTGAATTGCTTTACCTATGAGGTTATGTAGTAGCTCAGAAGACATTGCAGGGGGGAAGGGAGTGTTTGGTTTTTTGGGGGTTTTTGTAAAATTTTTTCTAGTACTTACTATAGCTGTAAGTAAATAACTTTTTCAGAGTCCAAACAGATGGGAATACATTGATGAAGGAACCTTTTTCCTTTTGACATCTGTGAGCACATCTGTATTTCCATCATTCTTCATGGTCTTTCCTCACACTCATATGTCATTAGCTGTGGCCTATCCAAACATAAGTTCACAAGTCTGGTGGACATATAATGATGACTTCTATATATAGATATGTGAATAGGACATACTTTTGCTGGAGAGTCATAGCTATAGTCAGCAGTTAACATATCTGTGATGAGAAAGGCAGGAATTTATGTTTATTGAATTGGAATTAAGCTTTGCAGGTGTCAACCCATAAAAGTTCACTGAAACTTCATGGCCAGCAGCCACAGAAATTAAATATCTGCTGAATAGGGTGTTAAATTAGCGGGGCTGCTGAAGCAGGCTTGCTGATACAACGTTGTCATATTTTAGTCTGTCAGAACTCTTTTGTGCATGTTTCTGACAAAAAAGATTAATTTCACATGACACATCTCTTGTTTGGAGATATGCAGGGTGATTAAGCTGTTAATACAGTTTTTTATTATTCCTTTAGAAGTATTCAAAGAGTATTTCTTTAAATACAGCTCAACATTGTGTGGCAAAGGTTGGGGCACCTGTGTAGCAGTGAATGAAGGCTATCTAAATATGAATGACTAATTATCAGGGAACGGGAAAACACTAGTTTTCTTTCATAACTGAGATGGCTTCATCCTATTCAGAATAATCTGTTGGGAAAATAATTAGCATAAAGAAGATGGAGTTTTGATAAGTAACTTTGATGTTCATAATTATAGTAATTTTTGTATAATTTATTTCATTTATGCTCATGTTTTATTTCAGTTTTCTCTTTCAGTCATAAAAGCTGATATTAAATTTTATATTAAACCTATCTCACTGTAGACAGCCTCCTTAGGAAAAACTGTTATCTTTGTATGATAACAGTGGACTTAACACAAACTTGCTGTTAGGATTTCTTTCCATCTCTCTGAATTTGTCTTCCCTACAATAATAAATCACACAGATTAATGTGTCAGGAAAGGTCTAGAAGTATCAAATTTAATATGGCATAAAAAGAAACCTTTTTCACTTCATTTGTATAATGTTCAATATATTTAACTTTATTCTAGAGAAAAAGGCATCATCCGAAGTGTTGAGCAAAGAGTGGAAATACTTGGGTTGTTGTACCATCTGAACAATAAAGGGCAATCTTCCCACAGTAGCGCCTGAGTCTGAAGTAGTAGTGTCTGTCAGAGGTGTCTGAATGTTGCCAGCCTGTACTGTGCTTGTTCTTGTGCTTAGTGCTATAAAAAGGGTCTTACTCTGTCCTAGCTTTCTGTAAGGCTCTAGAATGTATATCAGTCGGCTGAGAAATCTAATTTCTTACATGAAATTTCTTTACACAAAAATGAAAAAATTAGTTTAGACTTTAGTAGTGCTTTTCAGATCTATTTAGATATGAATCTATTGAATAATTTCCAGCTCCCTCCTCTCCTTTGCTGTCTAAGGAATTAACTACTAGGTTCTCCCAGTAGCTAATTTGGTGTTAAATTGCTCAGATTGTTCCTCCTATCAGGGAACAGTACTGATAGAGAGGCTTTGTTTCTCTTTTCCATTTATTCTACTGTGTGTGTGCATATGTTGTTTAGTAGGAATGCTTGGAATTCAGGGTGCTTACTCTCTGAAATCCTGCTTAAAGCACTGTGGTGTTGTGAAGTACTTTCTATCTTTTTCTTTTTTTTTCCCTTTTTTTTCCCCCCCACAAATGGTGTTATGTATAAAAGGTTAACAGGATTCTCATAGCTTGTGTAGTTAAATTATACGCCTGGCTGCTCACAGCTCAGTGATGCTGGAGATACCTTTTTAGATGGCTAGCTATGCTACTAGAGGAAGAGACACGGAATACAGGGGCGTTGAAAGATGAATTGTTGCATGTGTTCCATTAAAATCCACAGAGACGTTTGTGCAATAAAATTATTGTCCCGTGCGAGAGAAAGACTTCTGGTCTGCAGCTGTGCAACTCGGCTACAAACTGTTGAGCAAGGCAGGGAACTCATGACCCAGTGCAAACTATGTATATAGTGCAGGCTATATATTGCGGATGCAAGCAGGGCTACAAAGGAGGAATTTAGAAAAAATGTCCAGGCATGAAGTGATGGTGCCAGGAAAACCAAAGTTGAGCTAGAGTCAAGACCTATGAGGGGAACAAAGGGCAACATGAAGTGTTTCTACCACTATGTTACAGCGTCTCCCAGACCCCTGTGCTTAGTGGCAGGGTTCAAGGAGGAGAGCTACCAGCAGTGGGTGAAGACTGAATCAGGAATAACTTGACCAGTACAAGTCCATGGGATCATCCAAGGGTGGTGAGAGAACCAGTCGATGTCCTTTGAAAAGCCTCTATCATATTTGACAGGGCATGGAAATCACAGGGACACAAACCTTTGATGAATGGAGAAAGGTAAATTTAAAAAAATGTCCAAGAAATCAACCCAGAGAATTGCAGGCTGGTCAGCTGCACTTCATTCCAATGGAGAACCTTATTTGGAACACATTTTTGGGCATAAAAAGCAGAAGGTGGTGATGGGGAACAGTCATCATGGATTTACCAAGGATAAATCATACCTAACCAGTCTGATTCCCTTCTAAGATGAAATGTCTAGGCATGTGGATTAGGGAAGATCAGCAGATGTCATTTACCTTGACTTTATCAAAGCTTTGACTCTGTCCTTCACAATACTTTTGTGTTCAAATTACAGTGTTATGGTCCAGATGGTCAGACAAAACTGACTGGATGGTTAGGCTCAGAGTGTGATGTAATAAATCCTACTCTAAATATAGGCCAGTAACAAGTGGAATACCAGGGGGAGTTATCCTGGGTTCTGTCCTGTTCAACATCTTTGTCAATGACCTGGAGGAGGTGATGGAGTGCATGCTCAAGTTTGCAGCTGACATCAAATTGGGATGAGTGTGAGCTACTTGAGGGCAGGGCTGTCATCTAGAGACATCTAGATAGGCTTGAGGAATGGTCCAAAAGAAACCTTATGAAAATCATCGAGGACAGATGAGAAGTCCTGCCCCTTGGAAGGAAGAACTACTGGTAACAATATAAACTGGGGAGCAGCTCTGCTGGAAAAGCCCTGGGGCTCTGGCCAGCAGAAAGCTGAGCATGAACCAACAGCCTTCCCTGGCAGCAGAGATGGCCAGCAGCAATCCTGGGCTGTATGAACAGGAGCACAGTTGGTAGATCGAAGGAAAGGATTATGCACCTCTGATTGCACTTGACATCAAATCTAGACTGCATCCAGTTTTGGGTCCACCAATACACAAAAGGCTCCAATAAACTGAAGAAAGTTTAGCAGAGGGCCAAGAAGATGGTCAAGAGCTGGAGCACTTACCCTGTGAGGATAGGTGATGGGCCAAGGGCTCCTTCAGCCTGAAAAGGTGAAGGGGAAGATGAAAGGGAAGCCTGGGGGGTGACCTAACAGCTGCCTGCCCATACCTACAGAGAGGTCACTGAGGAGGCAGATACAGGATCTTTACAGCAGTGCATGGCAGCAGAATGAGAGGCAATGGGCGTGATTTGAAACAAGAGACGTTCATACTGGGTACAAGGAGAAAATTTTTTCCCTGTGAGCACAGGTCGACAATGGAGCAGGTTGCCCAGAGAGACTTCACAGACTCTGTCCTTGAAGGTTTTCAAGAACAAGCTGGAGAAAGCCCTGAGCAGCCTGTATGACCCTGTAGCTGACCTCCAGAGGTCCTTTCCAAACTGAATTATCCTGTGATCTTAAGGATGGGTTTAGAGATGCTCAGTTACAGGAAATCTTTGGATGGTCTGCTCATAGGAGAATCCCATCAAGTTCTGCTTTTTTGTAACCTTGATATGGTTTTATTAATTGCAAATTACATCTTTCCCTAGAATATGGTAGAAATAACATAAGGATAAAAAGACATGTAGCAAATACACTATCTGATGCATTCTCAAAAAGTTGATTCAATTCAGTTATTTTTTTCTGATTACTTAGTGTTTTGGACAGCACAGATTAGGAAAAAAAAATCTATTTGGCTCTCTGAAGCCATATTCCTTAACACTGCATAATTTGCTTGAAAAAAACACACTTTTACTTATTTTCTATTTCCTACGCATCAGGGTAAAAAGACTTTCTGCCACACATCATCGTCAGAAGCCTATGGTAAAAATTAATTTCATGAAAATGAAAATAATGTCCTTAATAATCAGAATAGTTTATTTTATTTTTATTTATTTTTATTCCATGTAACGTCTATTTGCTACTACAAGTAGTATGCACTGCCTTCTTAGGGACTTGCTGCTACCCACTAGCTCTTCCTAATTTGCAACTGGCTTCTCAGCAAATTTTCTGGTCCTTTAAAATAGGAATATCCTCCATTTCTATAAAAAGTGCAGTTTTAACTTTTGCTTGAGATGTACTTGGTCAGAATAATTTTCCTGAACATTCAGTTCCAGTTTGGTATTTTTGATGTGTTTGAGACCTCTGTATAGGAATGCTTTGATAGCACAGCTGTTTCCTAGTAGTTCCAGATTCTGGACCCTGGGGATAGAGTGAAAAGTCTGGAGAATATAATCAGGGAAGTCGCTTTTATTTCAGGGTCTGTTAAGTGAGAAATAACAGGAGGGGTCCCCACTTGTTTTCCTGTAGTGGAGAATCATTTTGCACTTTTATTTGTTTTTGTGATAGGATGAAATAGCAAAATAAAGCAGATCTTTATCTGACTACAATTCAAACAATTGCATTTGGCAAGTCAATATTTTTTTTAAGAAAATTAATAAGAAATCATTAATCACACTGCTCTGTAATTGCAGCTGATGAAAAATGTAAATGTATGATAAATTGTCTTGTGGGTAAAGTAAAGACATATTCAAAGCATCCAATTAGTGAGTCTGACAATGATATTAAAGAGATAAAGATGAGACAAAATGTTTGAAATGTTAGCTAAATGATAGCAGTGAGCCAATTAGAAACTGAAATGGCAAATAGATTCAAACCTTCACTAAAAGCTGCTTCACCACAGTGATGAGAATCTGTCTGATTACTATCCTTAAATTAACCATAATCCATTGCCTTCATTGGCTGCGCATCCTGAAACAGCATCGATAATTGCTGCACAGTTGAGACTGGTCTTCAGGCACAGAGTGTTGTGGTTGTCAGGAAATCCTACAGGCAGAAAAGAGACCTGTCACGTCTCTGTTCATTTTAATTTTTCAGATTCTTTATTCTTTCTCAGTATCCTAGCACTTCATTCTCCTAGATACCTATCTCTCCCCTTGTATCATATATATATATCCATGTGGCCATTTTTCTTTTCTCCCTCTGCACACAAATCTCCAACTCATCTAAGACACTCACACAAAGACTACTTTACCACCTGATTTCTCCTTTCTCCTAACTCCCGTATTTTAACATTTCTCCGTCAAAATTACCCCTTTCATTCAATTGCTTCTCCTCATCTGCATTCTACCGTGATGCTTGTTTCCACCAATAACATCTCAAAATCTAAAATAAAAGCATTATAGTCCTTTAACCTACATTGGTCAATTTTAATAGTATTTTATTTTTGGAAATGTTGATTATATATGCCTTTTTAATGACATTGTGTGAGTAATGTCTCTTCAACTACTTTGAGACCCCAGGGTGCTCATGGTCTTCTATCTGACAGGAAAAATAAAAAACTAAAAAGGCTGTATAATGTAGCTAGTCAATTTAGTATGTGTTAGTCTTTGGTTTTGTTTGGGTGTAATTTTGGATCTTGTTGTACATTGCTTTTGCTATGTAAAAACCAAAAGGATACAAAAGCTCAAATGTTTTAGGGCCATGTAAGGAAAAAAAAGGCATGCAAGTTACATGATTCAAAAAAAAATAATAATGCAGAAAAGCAGTATTTCATGTCTAGATTTATACTTCAGGTATTATTTGCTGGTACAAAACTCCAGCACACAGTTCTGGTACAGAGAAAGATGTTTCTGGAATAAAGAGAGTTTGAAGCAAAGCTCCAATGCAGACAAATACATACGTAGGCAGGAAAGACACTGTCCTTGATGAGGAGGTGCTGAGAGGATTACCAGTCAAGAATATTCACCAATTATCCATGCTGAATTCGTGACGTATTAAACCTTTGTACAATATAACCAAGGCTTTAGTCTTACAGCAAGCCATTATTTGTTCAGATAACAAAAGATAAGAGATTCTTCTGCCATGATATGCATGAAGATAATTTGTCATGCTAAAACATCATTGATATTGCATCCTTAATATATCTGCTCTGAAAAAAAACCTGTTTAAACCATCATAAAAACTGTATTTGGATCACTATGATAAAACAGAGAGAACTCTTCTCTTAAAAGCAGCAATATTTTTCAGTCTAAACACCTGCCAAAAAGCCACTCCATTTCGACGTGTTTATGTAAGATTACCATCATAGCCTGCAAGCTGTACCTGCTTGGTGAACTGTCTTGGTGGATCTTTTTTTCATGGTGAGTGTCCTCTTTCTGAAAGAACCTTAGAATGCTTATATTTGAAAGTTAAGGATGCTAATTTAGGTAAATCAGTTTTCTATTATTCTGTATGTATATTCCATTTGTCTCAAACCACAGAGTTAGATGTTATATTCATGATGCACCATGAGTCAAATTATGTTCCTCTAGCTTGAACAATCTACAAATGGCATCAACCAGGAAAAACTGGTGGTGTGAACTCCAAAATTATATTATACGCTTTGGCTCAGAAAATTCATTGAGACACTATTGCAATTACTTGTCCCTAAACAGAAGCAACGAAGGCACTCAGGGATGCTTTTTGTATTAGAATTTGACTCTACAGAGAATCATACCTATCATCCAAAGTAATTCTGAATAATATGTTGTCAGACTAAGCAATCACTTCAAAATACATGATTTATTGTTCATCTGTCTTCCCTGATACAAAACAGAGAATCTATTGATTTTTTTGAAGCCAATTTTTATTGTGGTGCAAGGCATCACAATTGCTATTAACTATAACATAGTATGGGCAGTGAAATAGTCAGTGCTGCTAGTTAATGTGCAAGCAAATATCGACCAGTAATTTTCAACAATAAATGTAATGATAAGAGACATGAGTGTTTGTTCAGCATTTTATTTTGACAATCCAACAACTGAAGAAAATCTTAAGAGTCGGGATCTAGCTACCATCAAAATTTATGCAATGATTTCTGTCCTAGGTTCAGCAAAATGCTGTGAGCCAAAGGTTTAATGACTTTTGCTTTAGAAGAAAATCAATGGTATGCAAATAATTATTGAATTGTCATAGACTAAGCAAAGCAGCTCAAAGTTTTAAACAAAAACGGGAGTTTTAATTTGAAGAACAATGACTTGCTACTATTTCCCTTGAAATGCAAGTGGTGTTTGTATCAGTGGGAAGCTGAATGGCAAGCATGTTTAAGACAAAGTATAGCTATCTCTTTTACCAGGAAATATGTATATTCTCTGATAGAAACAGAAATATTTTACTTTTTGCCTGTGAGAGCATTTCTGTAATAAACTCTCTGCCACGCATCAGTGCAGCCATAGGTGCTGTGGCATAGAGCCTCTCCTGGTGCCCATTGGCTTCAGTGGTGCTATGTTCCTTTGCCTTGGGCTGCACCCTCACTGATGTCAACGCTGAAGGATGAATGCAGTCTGTAATGCAGAAAATATGACTTTGCCATTGCTATCAGAAGGCCAGAGGCCTTGGGCTTGCCTTGGGCTGAGCTGGCTTTATCAGGTGCCTCATGGCCAAGTAAATGGGAACGGCTTGCTCTGGTAAAATAAGGTCTAAATTTACAATACAGAAAGGAAATTCATATTTCTCAGACAAAATAATTGTATAGCTAGCTGAATCTTTAATAGTAGAGGGATTGTTTATTTGGTGGTCTCCTTTCAGGCATAAGTGATACCCCTTTTCAGATCTGAGGATTGGCATTAGATAATGTTGCTGGAGACCTGCACAAAAGTCAGAAATATTTGCTACCTATTTTGTGTAACAGAGGATATGGTGAAATGAAGCAGAAGAGCAGCTGACCTCTTTATTGAAAACCAAATTATTTTTCCGTTAACATTAGCCTATACCACTAAAATATGAAAGATTTATTATCAAATTACTAGGAAACACAAAGCATTCAATTAAGATTTGAATCTGTGGTTGCATGTTTTTAATTCTTCATCACAAGCAGGTCTTTCATGAATCACTCATCATTTACGAAATACATTATGAGAATATGCACAATGTTCATTTTCTCAAAGAAGGGATTAGAAGGAAGTCAATTATTTCAACAGACTCTATATTATGAAAAAAAATTATTTCCCATCAGTTTTGTCAGTTTTCCTCAGCACGATGTTAAGTACAGAGTAGCCATATTCAGTGTAGCTTCCCTTCATTTATTTTGAATTAACAGTATTGTATTTTAACCCAGTAAGCATGGTTATACTGCCACTGCTGAGGTCAGGCATCAGGCTAGGGCAGGTCCTGGGCATGGCTGTGCTGCCCGTGGCCTGAGCAGGGCTGAGCCAGGTTTACCAGGTGCCCCGTGGCCAAGTGCCCATTGCCCAGCCTGCCTGAGCTCCAGCTCTGTGAGGGCTGCTGGGGAAGGGGCTGACAGCCCCAGGCAGCGCCTGCCAGACAAATGGTCCCTGGGAGGACTGGGGGGCTGCAGGGAAGCTTTCACCCCTTCCCAGGGAGCAAGGGAAAGAGAGAAGGCTGAGATGAGAAAATGTGTAATGGAGTGGAATGGGACACGAGATTGAGGACAGCACCACAGACAAGGGATAAATACTAGGAAGGTGGTTTTGTACATGTAGTAGCTTTGACAGTATTCTTAATGCGTCTTTGTTGCATTGGATAATTTGGAGTATTTGACTGTGAAAATGCTAATTGGACAAACAATAAATGGCATGCTCCCTTTGCCTGTAACAGTATTTTGAGTGTAAGAGTATTTACCATAGAAAATATATCTAATTTACATTTTGCTGATTAGTATAACCAATAATTAATTTGTTGAAAAAATTACTCCTGTATTTCAGAAAATGTACAAGTGATTAATTTTTCCCATTGTATAACAAAGAATAGTTAAAGCAACCTTGTCCCTCAGTTAATTTATGCATTAAGGACTCTTCAGCCATCATTTTCTGTCTGTCCTCTTGTTTTCTTTGAACTGCAGCAAGCTACATTTCTCTTCAGCATCACAAATACCTGACTTTCTCACTGGTTCCAGGGCATGCACTCTTGTAAAATGCTTGAGAAACAGAAAAACTACTGCATAGCTTAGCACCTGAGTCACAGAAACGGTGATTTAACAGTGGTTCGTAGAGGTCTGTGGCAGAGTGGAGAATTAAACCTTGGCACTGTAGGGCTTAAAATTCAGGTCCCTACTATCACTAAAAGCAAAGCTCATCCATAACATTATGCATTCCCAACAAAATTAGTGACCATAACACTAGCTAGGGGTTATGGGGAGGAACAGAGCCAGCTACAGGTTTTGAAAGGATCTTGCTCTCAGACTGCTAGTTGGTCAGGGGGAGCTCATGGCCTGGAATTGTATCTGTTCATTTACAAATGCAAAATCAGTCTTCAGGACCTCAGAGATGGTTCATGCCAGAAGAATCGAGAATCGTCTGCCTCTGGGCAAGAGGGGTTTTGTGCACTAAACAGGGGTAGTTTTTGTAGCTCTGTGGAGCTGAAAAAAATGCCTAGCATGCACAGAAGCATTAAGTCACTGTTGATAAGAAAACACAATATCCTCACTCTGACAAGATCTGTGGTGGTTCTGCCTGACTTCAGAACTGACATGATCAAACTTCACAGCTCCCATTGCCACTCTTTATCCATTCTTTCACCATATTGCTTTACCAATACCATAGAGAGAATTGGGTGTTTTCCTTTTCTTCCCCCTCAGAGTAAGAGGTGCCCTGACAGGGAAGAGAGCAGATTCCACAGGAACTGCCATCTCTTTAGCACCACCACACAAGACTCTAGTGAGACATCTGTAAGATAAGGGATATCAAAGGTGATATTTTGTCAGGCCCTGCAAGCAGAAGTGCAGATGGTACACTAGTAGAAATTATTTGCTAATAGAATATTCCCTCTCTTTCAGTTTGAAAGCTTTTAAGTGTAACAGATGGCAGTACTATTAACATAATGTAAGATAAGGGGCATTGGCTCATACTGGAACACCACTGATGTGATTGATAATATTTATGCACTTGGAGACTTTTTTTTTTTTTAAATAACTTGATTCTCTTAATCAGGCAAGAGTTACTTCCAAAGAGGCACTGTCGTCGTCTGGAAGTCATCTGGAAAATATTCAAACATCACAAAGGTCAAATTAAATGACTGGTCTTATTTCCAGTGTGATATATTTCAAACCATAAGATCCCTTCACAGCCGAAGCAATTCTGAACCTTTGCTTACAGAGGGAGTGGATGTTTCATGAAGAATTATTGGGACCGTTTTCTAAAATCAGGTGAAAGCAAGCTGAGAGGCGTTGGAAGAATCCTATCAGTGCAGACATTGACTCACTTATTTTGTCTGTCCTGGTTTCAATACTTATCACTTAAGTAATCACAAATAAGATCCAGTCATCTACATTTTGGAAGTTTTCAGTGTTCACTGGACCTGCAAGCCGCGATTTTTTTTTAAACAGAACTATTATTGTGTGTCTGAAATAGTAGAGCACAGGGACTAGTACTAACTAGACATACATCCAAGACCCCTGAAAATATTAGACTAAAGGTGCAATCCTACTTGACCCCTTGTTAATATGCATTGCCAAAATTTTGTCTGGATTGTAATAGCTGAGTTTGATTTTTCTTATTAACCTATCTTATACCTAATGATTGATGGCACACTGTGAGATCTTTAAATTTTGACAAGCAAATCAAATATCTTTGCTACAGAATCCAATCTGGATCTAAACCTATTAGCTTTTTAGGATATCTCACCAGTAGGAAATTATTTAATCTATTTATTTTAATTCTCCTGCCTGTAGGACATCTCTCTCTGTCTTGGAAATAACATTTGACAAGGACTTCAAGATTATAATGTTAGGATTGTAATAATAATTAGATCCATTTGCAGCATTTCCTAGTCATATTATAATATAATAGTACTGTAGTAAGAACTATTCAGTGTTTGGAAGAAAGAGCCTGATTGTCCTCTTATGGTCAGTGCCAGATTCTCAGGTGGTGTAAATTAACATTGCTTCCAAGAGTTAAAGATCTTGGCTTCTACTTTTTATACATACTTTGTTTACAACATTATTTCAGAAGCATTGTGATGGTAATTCTTTCCCTGGAAATTATTTCTTCCATTTGCAAGTTTTCTTTCCTCAATCCTGTTTTCGTTGAAATTAAAATGAAGGAGTTTTTTTTCACTTCATCATTAGTTTAGTGATTTAATACGTGATGCTTAGTTAGCATCAATTTTACTGACAAGAGGAGAGTCCTTTTTAATTCTATGTTGTCCCAGAGTAAATGCTATAGATCCTTCATTAGTAATGATTTTTAGTTTCTTAGACAAACTAATGGGTGTTAGACATTATTTCCAGTTCCAACCTAAACAATTCTGTGATTCTATACTGATATGGGCACTGTGCTAAAATGTCTTTCTGTCTGAGATCTGACCAGTAGGTTTTTCTGTATATTTATACATACAAAATGAAAGCTTCCAGAAGAAGTAGTAACGCAAATCACTGAATTTGATTCCCTGTGTTCCAACTAAACTCATTGACAAACTTCTCTTCTGCTTAACCTTTTATATTCATAACTTTCTGTTAACAGGCCTCTTATTAACTGTTAACCTCTTGTGCAAAAATCAAGTCTCTTATCTCCCAGTTCATAGTCCTTACCGGCTTTTGCTCTACTTACAATTCCACTTCTATATTTTGTGTTGCAGTTACACCTGTTCCTCATATTCCTTCCTTCCTGAAGCTCATTTATGTCTCTTCTCATTCTTTCTAAAGAGCCACCTGTTTCCTGAGGTAACAGGGTGGCTGTTTTGCTCCAGTCCTCCATTCTGCTCTGTTGCTCTATTTGTTCATTTGCTTCACACTGTCTGAAATTCACTGGCACATTCTAGCCCCATATGTATCTATTCCTCCCTCTCTGTGATGCTGGTCTGCTCTTTGCTCAATCAGGCGAGTATTTTCTCCTTTATGCAGGGAAAATCTTTAGTAATGAGCAAAATTTGACCTAACATAAGTCTCAAAGACCCACTTTTTTCTACAATTGCTACTAAATTAACCCTAATCCCCCAGTCGGTCTTTCCCGCATAGGGCTTCCAAAATTATGAACTGAGCCTACCTAAAAAACAAGTCATGATATTGACTGAAAAGAACATGTGACATGACACACGCAATGGTATATTATTACTGACAAATTGTGAAGACTGCAGAAAATACAGTTTCTTAAATGCAGGAAGTAAGGTCTCTGCAGATTTGCCTCGGATAGGATCATTCACAAATTTTTTGTTCTAGCTGAGGTCTGGGAAGATGTGCCTAAACAGTGCAACAGGGCAATACCTGCTCAGTGGGATGGAATGTGGGTAGAATCATGTCTTGTACAGTATCAACCTTGTTTGGGAAAGGGTGATTTTGACTCTGAAATGGATTTCCACAAGAACAGCAGAACATTTCATTTCACCCAGGGGTTGTGTTCTTTTCACATCTGATGCACTGCAGCAAACCACAGAGAGTAATGTCGCTGTCAAGAGCAGGTTGCAAAAATGTAAGTGGAAACATTAGCTGGATTTGGCATAGTAACCTCTACTGTCTTCAACGTAATAGTAGTTGCTTCACCCAGAACTGTTTAAGGTGAGCAGTACTCGAAGACAGTGAGTAGGTATTTGCTTCTCTGAAGGTACCATTTCTGGAGCACTACCATAGGCAGTACCATCAGTCTCCCTGTAGATCAGACAAAACCTAAGATGTTAAGGTTGCTAAGGCTTGCTCTCAACCTACTGGGGTATTCTGTATAGCTTAATATGCCAAAGTAAGCAACATCTGAAACAAAAATGTAATGAACTCTAACTGGCCCCAAAGGACTTTTAAGTGCTTTTAATAGTTCAGCCAGTTTCTTTCAACTGTTGACCTCTGAAACATGTTGTTCGCTGCTCTCAAATAAGGAATGACTTCAGTTAATGACACTTTTTGTTAACTAAATTTTCTTGAGATAATCAGCCTACATCTTTGACCTCTCACCTGAAAGGCAACCTCTGACACTATAAAGTTATTAGAATAGAAAACAATGCAATTGTACTGAATGCACTTATCACCTTGTGCTTGCAAAATTTTAGTTAGTTATAGGAAGAAGTCTGTAAATTCAGACATGCTGTAGGTCAAATCTGAGTTTCTCATCTTAAGTTGATGGAGAAACTGATGGATTGTTAGTCTCTTTTTCTTTTTTTTTTTTTTTTAGCTCTGTGATTTACAAAGCCCTACAAATCATCACCATTTCATTCGCTTGCTGTGCAATTTTGTTGCTCAGTCACTTCAGAAATTGATTGTCAAGGCTCTTTGGTGCTTGGTTTGTATGAAGGAGAAGCCAGGTCACTTTGCTCATTATTAGGCATAAGCAAGCTGAACCAGACAGACAATATTGCAAGACAGTAATAATAAGATAACAATAACAATAATAATGTAAATTTGAACAGGTTTCTCTAATATTAAAGAACCTTTCTAATGAGTGAATTGTAATAACCCATAAAGTAAGAGCAGAACTCTTTCCTGATCATATTTTTATACCATTTAGTGCCTGGTAGTCCATGGGAATCATGCTTCCCAAAGTGACTACTAACCTGACTCATTTTTATACACAATCCTCAGCTTGCAGCTTCCTTGTAATATCCGTAGACTTCTAATGTGTCTTTCGTCTTCTTTCCATGGGGAAAAAATCTTGAAATGTCATCCATTCACCCCTACAGATGCAAGAGTAAGGTAGTTGGATTCACAGAACAAGATGATGATGTGTGTTTTCAGTCACTGGAAATACTTGTCATATTGAAATATACTTAGCAAAATGCCTCATGCTGAACAACAGAAGAGGTGGGTTGTGGTCTTTCGACTGTAGATATGACTTGGGTGAGGAACCTTGGCATTGTACCCTCTGTCTCTCTGGTTTCTCTTACGTTGGCCGGGTGGTGGGCAGTAAAGGGCAGGTCAAAAAGGAACATTGTGATTCCATTCTCCAGCATATTGCACCAATCCCAGCTGACTCATAAACAGTTCCTTAGAACAGCCTGAGCAGAGATCAGTAAAATTTCTTTAAAAATATACACAGGCTTCTATTGGCATTCCTGTCTAAGAAATTGTAGAGAAATGGAAAGGAAGTCTTTAGCCACCGAGGTGCCTAAAAACAAACAAAAAGTATTGGAGACAGAGTACGGACTGCACAGTTTAATTTGTTGGTTTTTTCTTCCCTGTTAGTGAAAGGAAGGTTCAAACTGTGTGTTGGAAGACATCCAGAAGGTTGATGGCTCATGTATTCTGTAGGGCAGGTATGTGATGGAGCCAGACAACCTGGTTCCCAGATCATGCATCCTGGGAAACCTGTGTTTTCCCTCTGTGTGCCTATCCATCTAGCACTCCCTGCTAACAGAAACCTGAGTAGCCAGGTCTCCTTCCACCATAAAATTACATTGTAGCTATGCAAACACTTTTCCCATCATATAGATACAGGCAGTATCTGCAGGGTCACAGGCAGTGGCCCTGTTTCTCCACTGTTCTTCAAATCGTGAATTCACTGTAAGGGAAGTTTTCACAACTGTTTGGGTCAAAAAACACAGTCTGGGGATTTATTGTCCCATGTAGCATAAAATATCAAGGCTCATTTCCTAGGAATATGAAATAGTTTCCCTGAATAGAATGCATATTACTGTATTCATAAAACCTTTGATGATGGCAGATATCTTAGATATCCCTATTTTGTATATTAAGTTTGTAATAAAGTTTTGGTCTTTTGCAATACCTAGCATACCTCTTTTTTTTCTGCAAATGTAATGAGCTCAACTTGAGGGCCCAAGCCATTCTTTTCAGTTTGACAAACTGCAAAGTGAATGAAAATGTTAACTAGAGTCTTAGGCATCTGTAGCTCAAGAAAAGCATTGAAGTTCCTCATTTAAAATCTATCATCTCCTTCCTTCACAATGTATGACTGGAACACAACAGGAGCAAAAGACAGAAAGCAACAGCTTATTTTGTCTGTGCTTGACCTTGGGAGAGCTTTTCCCCAGCAGTTTTATTATAAAGTTAAAAAAAAAAAAAAGTTGTCATGAAGCTTGGCTCACCTGGTAACCATGCTGTGTATAGAGGGGAAGCTGTTTTGGAGAGGGACAGGGCAGAGAAACAGAACATTCATACAGAGGAACCTCAGGACTCTCAACCAGAGACTGCATGAGCTTGTGACAAGAAATGGCTATCTAATAGTTTGGAAGGGAGTATAATCATTAATTACTGTACCTTTTACTGTATAATAACTACTAATCTTTCAGTCTTGATGTCACAGGATTGGTATCTCCTGTAAGAGGGATACAGGAGACTGTATTCTCCATAAATTGTAACTAGTAAGGAAGTAACCAGTATCAGTAAAGCAACAGAGAAAATGGCATTTCTGTTTACAAAGCAGGGATATCTGTACTGGGTTTGCATGGTAAGGCTTTGGTAGAGAAGGGGCTACAGGGGTGAATTCTGTGAGAAGCTGCTGGAAGCTTCTGCTATGTCCAGTAAAGTCAATGCCAGCCGGCTCCAAGACAGACCCACTGCTGGCCAATGCCGAGCCCATTAGTGACAGTGGTAGCATCTCTGGAATAACACATTTAAGAAGAGGAATAAAACTGCACAACAGCAACTGCAGCCAGAGAGAGGAGTGAAAATATGTGAGAGGAACAACTCTGCAGGCACCCACGTCAGTGCATCAGGATGGGGAGGAGGTGCTGGGCCGGACGGACCCCCGTCCTTGTGGTCCTGTGGGGGACTCAGGACCCGCACTGGACAAGTCTGTGGAGAACTGTCTCCTGTGGGAGGGACCCCACGCTGGAGCAGGGGCAGAGTGCGAGGGGTCCTCCCACTGTGGAGGAAGGAACAGCAGAACTGATGATGAACTGACCCCAAACCCCATTTCCTATACCCCTGCCCTGCTAGCGAGGGGAGGAGGTAGAAAAAATTGGGAGTGAAGTTGAGCCCAGGAAGAAGGGAGGGGTAGGAGGAAGGTGTTTTAAGATTTGGTTTCATTTCTTATAACCCTACTCTGATTTGATTGATAATAAATTAAATTAATTTCCCCAAATGGAGTCTGTTTTGCCTGTGATGGTAACTGTTGAGTGATCTCTCCCTGTCCTTCGCTTGACCCACGGGCATTTTGTTATATTTTCTCTCCCGTGTCCAGCTGAGGAGGGGGAGTGATAGAGCGGCTTTGGTGGGCACCTGGCATCCAGCTAGGGTCAACCCACCACAATATCATAACTAAGGCACACTGTAATGAAACACCTTGCATGTCATTAATTATGCATTGCAGATGGGCTATTGCGTGAGCATATTATGGGAAAGAACAGCATAAAGGAAAATATGATACTGTAAAATTGATGGGAAAAATAGCAATGGGAAATTCACCTTATGACTAAAAAGAATTTTATACAATGGGACACCTGGTATTCCACCAGAATGAGTTAACAAATCGGTATTGGTGGAATATGAGAAAGAGAATAGGAAACTGCATATTTTATTTGCATTCTACCAAAGTTGATTAGAATAGCATGTTCTATGCAATGCTAATGATTTAAGCAGAAAGAATATGTTTTTAAAAAAGAGGACAAATTCTTGACTCCGTGGCTGAATGAGGTATATGAGCTTTATCATAAATACAGTAAATACCGATTGGTTGGTGTATTTCTTACTTTTACACGATTTACTTATATTTTCAGGTAATCTTATCATGTTTCAATTATAAGAATTTATGTACCCTGCTTTTCATAAATGTTACTGCTGATTCCCACAAGTCCTAGTTTTGCTGTCTTTCCACAGAGATGAGGATAACAATTTTGTAGACCAAAGAAGGGGTTGGCAATTTGACAGAAATTAAAATCAAAGGAGGTGGGAGCATTTCAATCTTTCAGCAGAGCCAGATGTAATATAGTTGAATCAGTAGAGCACTGAGCCATAGCTCCTAAATCAGTCCAAGACTATAGCACTGTGGCAGTGTGCTTAGGGAAGCATGTATCTCTGGGTAGCATCAGTCTGCACTAGTTGACTATCCCTGTCCCATTTGGTAGCAATTAATGGGTTCTCTGAACTTTTTCTTTGCTCAGTATGGAAGTCCCTATAAATGTTTAGAAGCATAAAGTCCAGTGTCCTCTTTTTCAGGTATTCAGCTTAGAAAAGCTGCATTGTAATTACACATTTAAATCCATCTTTACAAACCTTCCAGTGGTCATACCTTATAAGATCACTTAGCTCTATGCTTGGTAATAGATACCCAAGTTTGGAAACAAAGGATTAGATTTTTAGTCTCACTATAGTACGACAGAGTCTTTGCCCCTATATATAAGGGAGCCACAGGCAAAAATAGTACAGCTACAGAGTGAAACAATTAAGCACTGGCCAAGCCTAACATGTTATAGCAAAAATGTGATTATTACAAATCATTCAAGTTACACATGGGTCAGTGCTGCATAGACATGGCAAATCCATTTAGATATTATGTAGTCTTGTGATCAATTCGTTCCAAGCCACTTCTTGGTATTAATTTTCAGGCTTTATCTATTTTGATACATTGATTTTGTTTACAATTTGTTTACAATTTTGTTTACAATTACAAGTAGATTTTTTTTTACATTTAATCCACGAACTAATCAGAATATGTTTTTGAAACACTCTAAGGCAATTTCTTTATTTTTCAGATGTGTTTATTGCTATGTTTCTATTTGAAAGCAGAATGCAAGTTGATAATCCATTTTACTTTAGCAATGAAAATTGAAGGAACCCTGCTCATTTCGTTTCTCTCTGAATGACCTGATAGAAACGACATTTTCTGTATAAGTAATTTTACAGCACTAGAAAAAGAGGCTTCATCTTCAGTTTTTCATAAAAGTTCTCTGTGGACTACTTGGCTGATAATTAATTGCTTTGCACAGCATCTACATAAGGTAAAGATGGCCCAGAACTCCTCTAATTTTACTTTCCTCTTTTTCCCTGGCAGATATCTCTACTCATCTATACTTTTTATCACCCACTTTGTACATTCTAAACCATGTGAAAATCTATTACCTCTTCCCTCAAGCAAGATTCTGCCTTTCTTATTTTTTTAAGCACACTTTCCTCATCCACAAGCCCATTACATCCAGTCAACTTCATTATGTAGCTCGGAGTGGCTTACTGCATAATGGGAGTGGAGTTTTTCTTAAAGTCCCAGCAATCCTAATCAACCTATCCGTGACTTTTAAACCATATCCCTGCATTCATCTTCAGTTTCACTTGTAATTTTTGAACACTACTGACTTAGGTTTTGCTAATCTCTGAATAAGTAATAGATTTTTCTGTTGGTAGTATTTTTATGTGGTAACAACTCTTGTTTTAATATACAAGAGGAATCATTCTGAATTAATAAGAAAAGCAAGCTTACATTAATCTTGAGTCTTATTTTATAGAAAACCCACTGAAACTCCACACCGAGGAACCTAGGTATGATTCCTTTCTCTATGGGGGAATAAAAAGACACTCTATTTTAACAATAAAGTAGTTGTACTTCAGTGGCACAATAAATTAAAAACCATCAAGCAGAAATGAAGGTCAAAATTCAAGGTACATGCATGTAGAATATCCATAAATCTTAAAATACAGAAGAGGTGATCTTTTCAAAATTGAGTTGATGGAGGGAGAAGCTGAGTCATGAAAAGATGAGAGTAGCCCATGGTCATCAGTAGCCCATCATCACAGAGCAATAGGAGAGCCAAGCATCGAATGCAGCATAAGGCCCTATATTCTGGCCTCTGTTGAGCATCTAATTCACTCATCTTTGCTACTACTGAGTAGAGCTCTGAAAGAATTGAAAAATATGTAAACAATATTTTTGGTCAAAACCATCCTGGATTTAATTCCACTGTCTTTACCTTGTCAAAATTACTCTGCCATTTAGATATCTCAAAACCTGCATGCTATTGATGGATCCATTTGATCCTGCTAGATATTTTTTGCCAAAGGACAAAGCAAACTTCACTTCCTAACTTTGGAGGGGGGTATGGGGTGTTTGTTTTGCTTTAGGACAATAGCATGTATCTCAATTTTTAGAATAATCAGAGGACTATCTGATGGAAAAGTCAGGTATGTGTAAGCTGAGAACATAAGCTTAATTCCTGTGGCAGGTTCTTTCAACTGCCATACAGTTAGCTGTGTTCCACAGCTGAATAATTTGCCATCAGCTGCTTTGCTAATACTGCTTTATAAATACTAAAACTAGATCAAAAGGAATTTTCAAAATCATATTGTTTATACATTTTTAGGTAAAGAACCAGAGTGTATTGACAATGGAAGAAACTCAGGATGTCAAGTTAATACTAATAGGACTAAACCAAAACTTTGTTCAGGTGAAATGAAGTTTCACAAGATCCACCATGACCACAAGAAATAGGAAGGTAAAATCACTATTTCAGAGCAGAGATGTTCAGTTTCACTCTAAGATTCTACCAGGTGGAACATCCCATTTTAGGCACTTGATCCATGAAGGGTACAGAATAAGTTAAGGAGCATACACAGAACATGCTGCAATATTAATTGCTTAGGAAGGCTTTGGTTTATTTTTGCATTGCAAGGTAGAATAGCAAGACAATAGGTCACAGCTCATACAACTCCTAAAAAGTACATAAAGCTACTTTTCACATCATTTCTCTCTTACTGATGAGACTGAAAGAATTGTTTCTTTTACTGCCCATATGGGATGAAGACCCAAACAGATGTACAGCTTATCACCACTGCTTCACTGTATGTCTGGTGCATGCAGTTTTAGAAGCAGTGAAGGAAAACTTCTTAGTCTTCAGATCAGTGTAACTTCGTCAAGGGCCAGGTTGTCCTGAGAACAACTGAAATGCCACACAAGGTGTATGTAGCTGAAGAAGACGTCCGAGAGCATTTGTCTTCCCCATATATCCTTGCTTCCATGCTCACTTGAACAGAGGCAGTGTGCATCAGAGTAGTCTGAAACTTTTGAACTCTAGGTTTTCAAGCCCAAAAGCAAAAAGCCGGTTCCTTTCCTGCTGTAGTCATTTATGTCAGTTCATGCAAATTGTGTGAAGGAATATTAACTCTTTCCCTATGCTCTTTCATGACATGCTCCACTTGCCTTCTTTAAAATGTCCAAAAAGAGCAGCTGAAACCTCCTATCGTGGTCCCTCCAGCCAATTCTGCAGTGGTTGTACCCTCTGACACAGGGGTGATAGCAACCAGCTAAAAGAAAGTCCAGCAATAGCTCCAGCACCTACTTGGTTAGGGAACATATGTCATTACCATAGGAGATATGTAGTCAAACACCAGATCAAGAGGATTATGCCACAGGGAAGAAGGTAAGATGCATCCTTGTGTACTGGGGAGTTCCTGAGCCTTTAGATTATCCCTGGTAGATTCCTGTTATCCCAACTGAACCTTCATGGGTTATTCTGCCCGTAAAGCCAAACACATGATAGGTTGAAGAATTCCTTGAAATAGCAAAAACTAGACAGCGGTGCAATCAGCTGGGTGACTTGTAAGACTGTGAAGAACTCTCCTACCATCACAGAAACCTCAGGCTGGGAGCCTGCTTTATGACTGCGGCTGCTATTGCTTTGTTGTGACTGCGGCTGCTTATTCCTTTGTTGTGCTAGCAAATAGGGTCTGACTGTCAAAGGATTAAACATCTCCTGTGGGAAAAGTGAGAAATTCACTCTCTGACTGTTTGCCCCAGTTGCCCTTCTGTGATGTGGGTTGTCTCACTATAGCTGTTAAGGTCTACAGAATGAACTGGGTCACAGATCTCTGTGAAAAATAACAAACTTAGCAGGACAGGTTGCTTCTAGTTCATTGGTCAGATCAGTTCACTGGCTGCATGTATATGATGGCCACTCAATGCAGTTTCCTGGGTGCACAACCAGGGAAGGCAGAGGGATAAGAGGCAAAGGGTAGATTTGTTGTTTATGAAGGTAAAGCTGTGCCCTTATCCTTGTGTGCCCTACAGAATATGAGGTTGGACCTCAGTCTAATGGCAAACAACATGCCTAGTGAGAGCATATTTAATATACCAACTGAAGCTTTACTCAATGGTAATTTATATTTGTAAATGTGAGGCTCTTGCAAAGATCTTTTTTTATAAAAGTCACAGGTATCAGACTTAAAGTCAGTATCCCACAAAAGAGAGTTAAAGTTGGAGGAATATTATCTAAGTTTAAAGAATAAACTTAAACTCATCAAAGGATTTATGACAGGATTCCACGTGAAGTATTTTTGCTTAAACTGCTTGAAAGTCTTTCTTGGTATAAGGGAAGGAAGTTATTGAACCCAGGCAAAATTTCCTTGATAATAACTACACAATCTTATATCTGGCAAGTTCTTAAATGTAGGTGTTTAACGTACATTGTCTTTCCAATTCTTTCCACACTGTGTTTTCAGTAAACAGGCAGAACTGAAATGAGGATAGTGGATATTTCTCTAAATTACTCCACTTTCCCAAATGGATTCATATTGATTTTGCGAATGTGTCTTCCAAACAAATTATCTGTTTCTGCCAGCTAGATGTGCCAGTCTCTACTTCAACTTAATTACCACACAACGTTGCATGAGATTGAAATAAAACCTTGCTAGTTGAAAATGAAGAAAATAAATTTTATCACATCTTGGTATATACATGTCTTCAAGCAGATCGTAGAATAACTGTTGACTGATTTATACTTTCTCCCCTGTCTCTATGAAGTCAGCCCTCCCCAGTCAAAATGTTTATACTGTGGTCCCCGGTATCCAGCTTTTACAGCATTGCATTATTGGCTATGTGTACCGAAGGTATCGTTAATTCCTAATAGATGTATGTGTTATCTATGCAAATCCCTTGTGTTATGTACACAAATCATGCTTCTCACGAGCTTAGAAATCCCTTAAGATAGTGCTGCATAATCATAGCCTCGCTGAAAATACCTTTAGTTTTTGAACAGCTGTGTGTTTGAGCTCACTGCTAACATAAGGCAATTGGAGCATCTGGCTAAACTTTTTTCAAGGTTTACTTTGGCAGTAGCCTAGCTGATAAATATTGATGAATCTGAATTTGAAAGAACGACTCTTTGTGCAGAGGTCTCAGCAGAGAGGGCAGGCAAGGAATATCTTTTGGAACTGCAGAGCTACACATCTGTGTTGGACAGAGTCTGTGTTGTCACTTTGCTTGCTGTGTGTTATATGAAACGGACTGATTTGGAACAGGGGGAAGTCTGCCTTCTTCCACTAGTCCCTTCCTTGTGCACTGGCTGAGACAATAGCTCTCAGTGGGAGCCGATGATTGTTCCTTTCCTCAGAGGAGCGAGTGATGTTTTGGGAAGGGAAGCTGCTACAGTGCAGCGAGGCAGGTAAAGAAAACAAAGGGGAAATATAGAAAAGGAGGGAGTACAAAGAAAGACTGTGGAGTCCTAGAGAATATGAATACATATTTTAGGCATTTATGCAGTGGTCATTATAAGGAAGTGGCCAAAGCTCTGGCTCAGAGTCCTAGTCCCATCACTATGTTTTAAGAACATAGGACTTCCAAAATCCATCTCATCCCAGGTCTCACATAAGACAGTTCTGGGGACCAGATTCCCAGAAGTTTCCTGCAACAAGTTAATACTGAATGGTCTTTCACCAAAGTATCATCTAATATCTGGGCCAGTAGTGAGGTTAAAATAGATACGTGCGAAAAATAGTCTTTGCAAAGAGGAAGTGATAGTATCCAAGGGAAGGTCCCATCTAAAGCCAGAAAATTGCTTTTTTAATTAATTTCATAGAATCATAGAATTGTTTAGGTTGGAAAAGACCTTTAAGATCATCAAGTCCAACTGTTACCCTAACCCTGCCATCCCACCACTAAACCATGTCCCTAAGCACCTCGTCTGCCTGTCTTTTAAATACCTCCAGGGATGGGGACTCAACCACTGGAAAACTGGTAAGGCCTAATATCTTAGAGTTTTCTTTTAGTTTACATCTAAGAGAGAGAGAATTGTAGCCCTACTACACCCATAATGCAGGATCCAAGAAGATGGGGATCTGTTATCCTAAAAATTATTCATCTGAATCTAGAAATTTTAAGAAAATATCAGGTCTACACTGTAAATACATCTGTAGGTTTAAAAAGTCAGTCATCATTGCCTCAAACAAGACAACATAGGGTTTATTGATCACTACTGGACTGCAGACTGTAGGATTCTTAAGTCCAGAATACTAATGGCTACAGTTTCAGCTACCAAAACAAATGTTGTATCATATTAGAAATGTAAATAGAAAGAAGGTACTGTTTAATATGATTTTATGGATTTTTAAAATATTCATTTTAAACATCTGCTATGAACATTCTCACAGTGTATTACATTTACTAAAATTCTGTTTTTTACTAAAGGAATAATGCCATAAAAGAAACAAAAAAATTAGCTGAAAGGGCTAAGGGGTGAGCTTTGCATTATGGAACCTCCTACATGAGTGCAAAAAGAGGGTAAAACATTAGCTTTTTTATTTGTAGTATTTAAAAAACATTTTGCAATGTCATTAGTGAGTACACCTAGTGCAGCATCGTGGTGAATAAGAGTTGAAATTTTCCAGAAGAAAACAAATAGAGTCAAATTCCAACTTATGTTAAACTGATGCAAATCAATTTCCTGTCTGGGCTGAAAATCAAAGCAGGTTTTGATCCAAGTACTGTGCATAAATCAGGTATTCATCATATGTAAATTGATACAGTTTCACTCCTTCCCTTTCAGTCATATTATTCCAAAGGATAATTTTTCTCCTGTATACATATATATGCCATGAGCTTATCAGTTTAAAGCTCATCCAATGGTGTATTCAAATCATTCATGTCTTTACAAAAAGCAGTATGAGTCATATATGTGACTAAAGTATCATTCTTGTGGTTGCAATGACATTAACTATGTTTAGTGTTTGGGACTCTAAGGATCAAAACTCCCTCTTTTCAGGTGTTTCTATCCACTTACAGAACAGTAAAAACATCCAGTGAGGGACAGACTTCAAAAAATATTTTTTAAATAAACCTTTGGCATTAACAATTTTTATAACATAGAAGAAAAAAATTTAAGATCATAAATGGACCAAGTCATATTTAGAAAGCTCCACCAGGTATAGGAGCATTGCTGTGAAGCCTTTTAAGTTTGAGTGTGTTTCATGAAGCTAAAAGTAACGTGGTTCAAAATGAAAGGAGATAAATCTTTGTGCAACGAGTGGTATGTTTGTGGATGTCTTTGTCATAGAAGAATGTGGTTTTTAAAATTGTAGGAAGTTCAGGAGGAAAATGGGCAAATCACAGAAAAGAAATTCGCTAAAAACACGTATAAGCTGTGAAAACTACATAGAAATACAGGGATTTCCTGAGCTAGCTGAAGATGCTCTAGAAATACTAGGGAGAAATTTCATCCATATGTGGGCTTTTGTCTTCTCTGGGCATCTGCTGAAGGTTACTGTTCTCTAATAGGACACTGAGAAATGCAGTCCTTTGTTCAGACCCACTAAATTCTTAATCCTGAATCTTGGACTCAGCAAGACTTTGGGTCTTGTTGAAAAATTATAATCACATCTTCACTATAAAATTACCTTTAGGGGCTGGCAACCCCATCTGAATTTTCAAAGGTGTGCTATATCCTAGCTGTACTCAAGCTCTTTGGTCATTTGGTTTTGCATTCCTTTACTTGAGGCAGTGCTTCTGGAGAGCTCCTGTGATCTGTGGTTATGCACTAGGCTCAGCTCTTTCAAAGCAAAGAGGAAAAGCATGACTCTTTCATTTCCTAGGTTATATCTGTGGAGATGTTGTTAATCAGTGCTAGGTTAGGATGCTTCAAATTTCAGATTCCAGCTTCCATTTTAGTTTGTGCCAAAGTTTGGATTTTACTATGAATAACAAACATGGGAAAAGCTGGTATTGATACAAACCAGGCAATTAACTTGAAAAAAAAAAAGGTCAATACTAGGTCCAGAATATGTATTTTGATTATGGCAAAGCTTAACATAACTTTCAGCATGACCTTCAATAGTGACATAGACCATAGTCATGGGAGCAGGTGGATATTGTTTTCTAAATTGTTATAAGTCAATTTGTTTACTAATTTGGAACAATCATGTCTGAAGGCTCCTGTAAGTTGTCAACAGTTTTTTTCACTATTTGATAGATCACATTTATCTTCTCCTCTGATAGCCCACAAATCTCTAACTCCTTGTACAGGTTAGAAATAAAGTTGTAGTTGCATACCACAACAATGCCCACCACATAGTCATGCTAAGGTTAAGCCACCATTGAACTGCAATACGTATAAAAGCTATTGGACATGCTCTGCATTGTATACTATATGAGAAAATATGGCAGGTACAGGGGAATATTTAGTGAGTGACTTCTCAGAAACGATTGAACTGGCCAAAGCAGCACATACCGCCAATGATTTGCAGTCCTGAAGAAGGAAATAGGTAACTGGTTGGAAAACACTGCCTGCAGGAAGAGTTAAGACACTTGAGGTTCTGCTACTTCCTGAAGGACACTGCTTAACTTTCCCAAGTGAGGAAGCAAACTGAATGCAGTGCAAGTAAACTCTAAGGCACTGGGTCTTCACTGATAGTTCCCCTGAGCCCACCAAGGAAAGCATGGGAGCTGCTGTGCCTCTTGGAGGCAGGAAGAATGAAGAATGATGCATCTACCTATGTACACCTCTGAAGGACATGACTTCTGCTCTACAAATTCAGACCAGTTAAGCAACATCAATAAATATCCTGTTGGAGAACTCGCATATCTATTTCTCTGTGAAATCCTTGGCATACCTTTGTTAGTGAAAGGACTGAAAGCAGCCAATACCCTGGTTTTACAGCATTGAGACAACTGTCCCTGATTCTAGCTCATTTTGCCCAGCAGTGATGGTCATAGTCTTTGTACCTTCTCTTTAAGAAGCTCTGTCTTCTGGAAAACTATTTCACTTCATGCCATGAGCAACCCCTCTGAGGGGGTTAGTGGTCAGTTCAATTTGATTTCTCCATTGAGTCCAAATGATGATAAAGCAAATTGACAAAGCAGGTAAGGACCAGGTATGGACCAGGTTAGAAACACAGGAATTCCAGGAAAAGAGGAGCAGGATTTGCACATTGTTTAAAGTGAGGGATGGAAACAAGTCAACTCTTTAATGTGTGTTTTGATACTTTGTGCTTCATTTGAAAGGAAAAGCACTTGAAAATGCCGACCTAAAAATTCTAGCATCAGCCTCATCAGACATGAACATCGCTTGTTAAACTGATAATGTTCTTCCTCCCTCAAGGAGCTTTGTGGTCACAGACTCCTGAGAACAAAGCACTATCATATTTAGTGTATGATTCACATGGAGCCCTGCCAGACATGCTAGACAAAGAGGTTTATCATATCCCCTGTGCTTTCAATTGACCTGTTGCTTGTTGATATAGCGGATGGTGTTCAGGGCAGTCTGAAGAAAGATAGTGTGAGCTCCATACAGAAATTCTAAATATAATTCAGTCTGTTCAAGTCAGCAAGAGGCATAGTATTGATTAGAGATGGACAGGTGTCTTCACCTTTTCTGAATAAGACAGAACAGAGTAATGAATGTGTTGGAAAGATGTACACTTTCTTCTCACATGATACATTACCTTAACATATCTTTGGCCTACTCCCAGATTTCTTTTCAGAGCCAGTTTCCCCTCAGGAGAGGAGGACTCACACAGTAACTGTAGTCTTATTTCTAGTGAGTTGCAATGTTAGCAGAAGATCTGCTTTATTATTCCCTGCTTATATGACAGAATAATCTGCAGAAAAGTGTGGCCTGATCATGAGGTATTCACATGGCAGCAGGTATGTCAATTGCCCCAGATGTTGTACTTTCTATCAGGTTGAATTCTTTAATACATTTACAGCTGAATTACCACATGTGCAATGTAGAAACTCTGTTGGTATAAAAAGGTCTAATTCATATCCAGTGCTTGATGGTGGGGGTTTTTCAGGAACCACACGCATATTTCTCATCTTCCTGGAAGGCGGAGGGGAAAGGAGGAAGTCAATATAACAGCATATCCTTGCCAGTCTGTTACTGAACAAATGTTTCAACTGCAGGATGAAAGCTAGGTAAAACAGTGGCTGATGTGATACACTGAGCAGGCTACTATAGCTCTTCAGAAAGCCATGCCGAGCGTAAGGTGAGAGCTCCAAAGAGGCTGTGGCAGTGGCAGTGGCACTGACTACTTTAATGCCTGTGGCCTTCTGGACTTTTTGGTGTGACAGATAAACTGCAGCGGTGCACAAGTACCCAGGTTCTTTGCTCAGGACAGCAACACGGTCGTCACCTGCGGTTGCAGGTGTTGCACGACTGGAAGAAAATCTGGGATGTGACCAATGTTCAGGTTTCCGCCACCTTTTCTGAGACCCCATACACAGCCACATGCCCCAGCAGGTGATGTTGGGCACAGTGCCGAGCGAAGTGCCAGCTGGCAAGTGAGGATTGGCCATGGCCGTATGGAGCAGGTGGTCACCCACGAGATATGTTGTGGCAGAACCCAGCCTGCCCTGGAGAGGTGATTAACAGGTGCACTTGAGTTTGACTTGCATCATGCTACTGCTTTCATATGTTTCTGCATGTCATTGACTTGGTGTTCATATTTCCCCATCCTGAGAAAGCTGATTACAAACCTTTTCCCGTGTATTTGATCTATATTGTGAAGACAGAACTGATTTCATAGATTTTTATTTTTTTTAATCTCATTAAATACAAGCTACCAAAGTGGAGTCATTTGTTCTTCTTTTAGCGAAAGAACAAGCTTTAAAACTTCTGGGTTTTTTTTTTAGAAAGCTCAGAAAATGTTGCCCTTTCCTTCCAAAATTATATTTTATAAAATCAAGACTACGAGTTAAAAATAAAATTTGTATTTACCATTGAAACAAATTGATCTTCCTAGCCATGTAAAATGTGCTTTGTTGTTTCAACATGGTTATATAGTTCAGCTATTTTATTTAATTGAAGGGTTTCTGGCACATGTCAGATTATAGAAAGCAGAGAGAGAGAAAGCTATTAGATCAGTGAGCCTAGATTTCCACAGTCTGAATTATTTTAAGAAGCAGTCACTCAGCAGAAAGAAGAAAAACTTACTGGGGCCATTGTTAGATAAGCTGTTGAAGGAACAAAGGGAATTATAGAATTTACATTTTACTGCAGTCTTACAGACATCCCTGGGCAATATGCAGAAAATATGATTGTTTCAGTAAAAAAACCTCACCCAATCAAAGTAGCGACAGCCAGAACCCGGTTTCATGCCACTTCCTGGGTGCTGTTTGAACCATGGAGCTGCAGCTATGATTTCTTTTATTTCTTTCTGTTTCCAGAAAATTTGCAACCAGATCATTAACTGTGCAATGACAAAACTGAAAAAATAGACAGCAGATCAATAAATAGCAACAACTGACAGAGTGACCCCATAGAGCTTCTCTGTTGGTATTGTCCAGACTACTCTCCTGAAATCTGTAGGTCTGAATTACCTCTGGCAAGGGAACAAATGTGCCAATGACTAAGATATTTTGTAAAAAGTAGTCACTGTAAGTGCTGTCACCAGCTGTAGATATATTTATGACCCAGGAGCTCCAAGTCACATGCCTCTCAAATGGAACTGGAGTTCAAATGCTCCTCCTTCCAAGCATTATTTTTTTCATTGAATTAGATACCTCCTCACTCAGTCATCCTGCTGCTGTGGATTTCATCCCCAAGTGCCTGAACAGGGAAGTATTGCCTAGTGGACCCATATGCCTGCATAAGGCAGCCGGGCTCTACTTTTGGAAAAGTGAGGAAAAGTTGGACACTGACAGGTCAGAATTCCCCAGTGGTCCTAAATTCTGGTGAAACAGCAAGGAGAGAGAATAAAGAAATTCAAGAAGTGTCTAGCTTTCAGCACTCAAACACAGAAAATAAGACAGCTCCTTACTAGGGTCCCAGGTAACTCTAACTGACAGACTAGGCACAAAATGAAAAGCTTGAAAGCCTAAACTACCTAGAGATGTGGGGATTAAACTTGTGATTTGGGGTGGTGTGTCGGGAGCAAGCAGAAGTTGAGGGAGTTCTGTGATGCTCTGGAGTGTCTCGAGGCTGAGGTGTGGCAATTAGCAGACATTATTTCTGCATGATCAGAAATTTGCTTATAGTCTGCCTGTGTAACTCAAAATCCTCATGGTGAGCAGCTGGACAAGAATTCCACTTGATTTCTAGGTTCAATGTCAGCTAGAAACATCTTTTAAGGTTTTGTTTGGGCTTCAGATTAAAAAAAAGTGTATGGGAAAAAAACAAAAGCAAGATTCCTTGCCAAAGTAAAACTTCCCTGACAGGTATGTATATGAACTTTAAAAAGTGCTTTGCACTACATGTTAAAGAGAGAGCAACGAGACTCCTTTGTGAGCTACAGTTATAGTATAACCAGAGAAATCCACCATCTTCTGGCAGGCCAGAGTAAGTGGAGTTGTCAAGGAATCTTAGCCCATGCAATGACATGGGTATGCTCTAAGAGACAAAGTGGCAAGTGTCTCCCTTGGTTTTCACATCCAGCTTGTATCAATTCCTCATTCACTGTGAGCTTGAGCAAGTTAGTCCTCCACCAAACCCCTCTCAGCTAGACACTGTGATTGTGATTTGGAGCACCAGGGAAAACTGGGATTGTGTTCCTGGTTTATCATAGAGTCTCAGTCCCCAGTGTCTTGGGTTATGTTTTTTACCACATTCGCTTTGCTGCCCAGACTATCTGCTTGCAATTGCAAACTTGACTTTTAACATAATTAGTGACAGAGCCCTGCTTTTTAATGTCAAAAGATTTCTTGGCTGCTTTTCCCAACCTGCTGCTCCCAGTGTTTGGAGCCTGCACTGAGCCTGAAAGCCCATTACTGGCTGTCATCAGCAAAATAAGATATGAAAAAAAATTGCTGATGCATCATTTACTGCAACTGGAAACCACTTAATTAATATACTGGTTTTATGCATTTAGTAATTAAAATTTAGTTTATTCCTCTTCCTTATGAGTGTACAGAAGGGGTAACACTCCAACAAATGCTTTACTTATTGTTTTAAAGGCATTTGGACATTGTCTTATGAGAACTAAAACATTCTCTTCATATGCTTCCTTTTTTTCCTTCCAGCTAGCTCATGAACTAAGAACTGAATCAGTAGAAATTATGCTCAGAGCTGATGGTTCATCTATTTCCTTTCTTTGGCTGCTTTTACAAGTAGGCAAAGAAAGTGCTGACTTGGCAGGCTTCAGAGCCAAGACTTTTTAAGACCAACTAGTGATTTGGAGTTCTTATGTTTTATATGCCTGGCTTGAAACGCTCTAGAGGCAATTGATCTTCAGAGGAATGGCACTCAGCACTTTGTAGAAATCCAAGCCCTTTCTAGCACTTTCAGATTATTGAGTACTTCTGAAAATCTGGTCCAGGTCTTTGAGTTCAGGGTCTGACAGTGAAAATCTGGGTGGAGTTTTGCTTCAATGCCTCTGAGTGTTTGGATTGCCACAGCCCTTTGGAGGGGAGAGGTTCTCTTCAGATGTCTCTTTCCACCTCTCATGCTCCTTTTGTTTCCTTCTCTGTTTAGGAACTGAGAGGAATTGATGTAGCTTTAGTTTTTCTAGATAAAAATAAAATTCATTATATATGCTGCTTTGGACCTCTGGAAGTACTTTGAAGTTCAGTTTGAGGCCACAGGTGGTTTGGGTGGAAAACAGAATGAGTATTTTGAATTTCTCAAATTTGTTATTTTGGATAGAATTATAGATAGATTCATAGAAGAGGAGGAGTTCTAATTTCTAGCCAGTGCCTGCTTTAATTCACAAGTTGGAGCACATGAAGAATTGAAAGCAAGGCCACAAAACCAAAGGAGTATATATGTAAACACTCTCTCCTGGGATATAGACACTCATTAGGCAGAGTAGGCAGTGAAAAGTGTCTGTTTTCTGCCTTGCTTCCTGGGTCATCAGGAAACACTGGCTGACTTCTCTGGCTTTCAGCAAGATAAGGCTACAGATGTTGTCAGCTACAGTGTGGGAACAGCCAGGAAGGGATAAAGCTATACATGTTTATGTCCCAACACTGAGGGGAGAGCAGTACCTGCAAAGAAGGGATGAAAACTTCTTTCCTGAATACATAAAAACCAGAGAAAACATTTCACCAAGCAAAAACATCCCTATTTTTATCAGTAGGGACTATCCTGCAGTCGCTGAACAGGACCTAGCCTGGACTGTGTCAGGTAGAACAGGCTGAGACTGAACAATACAATATAAGTGGAGTGAGATAAGAAGTCTTGAGTGGGGTTTTTTTCTGCAGATTAAGAAACTGTTGACATTATGCCAGCAGATTAAGCTATCAGCCTAAAACTGGCAGCTGTGCTATGCCATACAAAGTTGAATAGTGGGATCCATTTCTGGATTAGTTAACCCGCTCCATGTTCTGAGCGGGTTAACTAATGAAAGCACCTCAGAACAATCTTAATATCAATTTAATAGTTCTCCTGAACAATTTTGTGGTGCACAGTGGGAGAAGAGATGGGGGGCATAAATTCAGAGCATTACATTAATGGTCTATCTATAAAATTAGGTAAATGCACAATCATTTTAAGAAGAAATATAGTAGAGAAAGTGAATAAGTAGTGTGATGCATTCATATTCTAAATTTCAAGGGCAAATAATTATTCTGATTTTCTTTTCTCACTGAACTACTTTCCTTTTCAGTTATAATTATTTCACCCACATGTGCAAATCTGTACAGAATTTAAAAGAAAAAAATCAGGTGCAAGACATCACATGGCTGTTGGTATGCCAATTAACTCAATTTTAAAAATTCTTCCAAAGAAGAACCAATTCTGAGGGACTTGATTTAATTGTACAACCAGGGCAAGAAACATCTAAACATCCAAGAAGTTTTCTTTAACACTGCATAAGCACTAGTTTTCCTTCCTTCTCTCTGTTCCACTGCCATCATAAGAACCAGCTTTCAGTATTTTAAGATTAGGTACTTCCCTCCATGTGTGGAAACAAAGTATTTTCATTACAAGAGAAATTTGTATAATATTTATCCCACTAATATGAAATAAAACCTTTAAAAATGCAGCATTGTGAAACTTTAAGTAGATAGAGAAAGCATAAGTGTTTTCTTAGGAATTCTGCTGCTAATCCCATGCCATACAGACTCAGAAAATGAAAGAGTAGAATAGGAGAAAAAAGAGAGCAAATCCTGAAATAGCCTGTACTTTTTAACTGTGGTGAACTTGTGCTAATTTATTAACAAAGAAGCTATTGGTTTTGGACAAGAATAAAATTAGTATATGAAACTCATTGATTGTCCTCTAATATGATTATATTTATATGAAGTTATTATTACATATATTATGCTGTCCAGTTGCACTTCCAGCATTTTACTTTTGGCCTGATAGCAGGCTATCTTGTCTGTAAGTACCTAAGAAAAAAGAACAAGGACTTTTTAAAAAAATTATTTTCCTGTTTGAAAAAATTTTAGTGTAAAAGCCCCAAATACTGCTCACTCTGAAGAAATATGAGACTATAAAAGAAACTAACCGTATTGGGTTTTTAATGCTGCCCTCCATAAGAATGCCTTTGATCAGACACATCTGGTGCCTTTTGAAGTATCAAAGCTGGTTTAAAAAATTAAACAAATCACCAGTCCTTTTAAAATGTTGACTTATAAGTCAGTGAAATTTAATAGAAACTCATCAATTTCACTGAAACTTTTAACAGGAAACCAGACACAAAGGTCTTTCCTACTTAATACTTAAGCATTTGCCTCATCAGTCAAGTAGCAAAAAGTAAGCCAATGGTTGTTTGTCTTGTCTCAGAAAAAAATATTCTGGGTGTATCTTCACATAAAAAAACTGTTTTGGCCGCAGATGCCAAACTGATCAACAGAATTTCAGAAAATAATTGTTTATTTGCCAGCTATTTCTGTACAAAAATTAGCAGGCATACTGCACTGTTCAGGCAAACCAAGGGGAAAGACCAATAACATGGATATCACAAACAGAAAGTATATACACTTTCTTGGATCTACAAGTGTTAAGCTGTGGTAAATTGCAAGGAAAAATAATTATCTCCACTTCCTTAACTTGCTAATTTAATACTCTCCATCAGACCATTACTCAAATGTGCTGTTGATATATTTAGTGGCTGAGAATATTTCTTGAGAAATGTTTGAAAAAAATGACTGTGAAGATTATATAATTGAGATGAAGAAGAGGGAGAAGGAAAGGAAAACAAGTTCAGTTAAATAGCTTGAAGTTAAATTTTGATTTTAAATAACTTTACCAAATTCACAACCTCAAAAATCATAGTTATGCTCACCAGAATTTTGGCAGATATATCCTGTGGTAGATATATCTTTAAAAGTCTTATGTCAGAGCTTGTTAATACCTCAGAATGATAATGAATTATTTTTTAATTTTATGACTTTTTTTGAAGTAAGATTGTAACAATTCTGCATGTCTCATACAAAATTTGAAAAGCCACATATAAGTAAATAAAACTGGTACAAACAAGGGCATTTTAGGGCCATCTTCTCTTCAACAGCACTCATCCTCTTTGTCTGATGAAATTGAGACCAAATAGGCCTGTACATAATACCTGCAATTTTAAAATGTTGTAAAATAACCATAAATCCAGCATCCGTTTGACATATGAGCAACCTATGACTGTCTTTTTTAGACACAAAAATCTAAGAAAAGTAGATTATCAAATAATTCTACTGTGATTTTTGTAATAAAAGTTAAATTAAACCTGTGAAATAACTAATAACTATTTAATCTATATGTCATAAATATTATTTAGATATGATATTGACTTTACAGGGATTGCACGGGAAACATAATGGCTTGATGCTGTCTGACAAACCAACTCCAACCAAAATTTCTGTCAAAGGCTTCTCACACCTTGGAGAGAAGATGTTTCATGGCTGATGTAATTAGAAGCAAAAACCAGGCCAAAGAATGGAGCAATATCTATGTTTGAAATATTTGGTTTGTACTGTTCTAGGATCCATAATCAATTGCATGCCAAGTGATTAAACAAAGGCTCACACTTGTGTAGGTTTTTGAACTATCCCATGAGCACATGCAAGGAGAATGTCTGAGCTTATATTTTGCTCATAGGTACACAAGCAGATACAAGTATCCACCAGCCTGCAGTGGGCATGTACATAACTGTGTTTTTACAGTTATCAGGTATCAATATCAACTGAAGCAGCAGACAGGAGGGATATGAAAGTCTGTGCTACCCTGAGAAGCTTGTGGATGTGACTTAAATGCCCAAACAATAAGCACCTGAAGATTGTCAATGTGAATGAGTGTAGATAAAACACGTAAGTGTGAGAGCACAACATAGGTCTCTCATCCTACGTTTCACGAATTTTATACATGTCCAAGTAGACTTACATCTACTTTGTTCTCAGGTCTGAGGTATAATCAATAAACACGTAAAATCAAACCACCTCATTTGCCAAATGCTAGTCACAGGGTTGTGAAAGCAAAATATGCAACTAATGTCACTGTCAGAGCTGCTCACCTAATAGAAAATATTATAAAAATGTTGAAGTTTTAGGAAATGCTAAAATCTAAATAAATTTATTTTAGAAAATTATTTCTTAACAGTTCCTGTTCACTTTCAGTCTTCGCCATTTTCCTTTTTACACTGGATTCCCTTTCTACCTCTTCTTTACTATCAAATATTGCAATCTTCCCATTTGCTGAGCTGACACTCAAGTGTTTTTCATGGTGTATGAAGGGAGATAGAGTTTGAGGTGATCACTTCATTGAAGAGAAGACAGGAAGCAGGTAAATGAACCACAATTTGCATGAAGCAGCATAATTTCCCTTCTGAATCAGAATTTTGAGGATTGGGGGTTTTATTTTTCGCCTGCTGTAGGTGAACCTGCTTTAGCAGGAGGCTTGGACTGGATGATCTCCAAAGTTCCCTTCCAACCCTTGCCATTCTGTGATTCTGTGATCAATGTTTAAAATTTTCAGCAGCCCTCAAGTTGAATATTTCAATTGTAAAACCTCATTTTTTAATAATTTTGGTCACAAATTTATCAAAGTCTGTCATCTAGCCAAGCATCCAAAATGTTACCATGCAAATTTAATGATCAATCACAACATGGTAACACAAAGTCATCAGAAAGATAATTGAAATTAACACACATTGAACAAACCAAAGATGTAATTGTTTTGTGTGAACCAATCTGGTAAACAAAAAAAAAGGATATAAACTTCTCAGCTAGTATTTCCTAAGAATAATCCAGCCTGTTTATGCACAAAATATGTGTAAGGTTGGGGAAAATGAGGAAGAATTATTAAGCAAGTGGATCCCCAGCTCCGCAGTGCTGGCTGACCTACACCAACCGCTAAACCTGTTCATCCATGCTGATGAGCACTGCATTCAGAAGAGTGATACGTGCAGCAGCTTTGGTTGCATGTATTTCATCAAATAAATACTGCAGGTGGTATAATCAACAGAATTAATTCAGTTAGACTGTGTAAGAGGCTGCCAACAAACTGCTTGATGGTTCACTTCTTTGCTAACGTTTCCAGCAAGTGTGTTGCTGGTACTAAGTGGCTTGGGGGCTGCTGCTGCTGCTGCATGAGAAGCTATAAGAATATGCTGAGCTTTGTAAATGTGTCCATTTTATACAGTCCATGAAATTCACGCTAATTGATCTGCAAGGAAAAGCAGCTCCCCGTTCCATTACCATGTCTTCCAAGTGCCTTTTAGGAACCAGCAAAATCGATACATTTCTGTAAATAAAATGTGAACTATATCTGTGTGGTTATAAATTTGATAAAAAGCTGGCAAATTTAAACTAATAACACTTTAATAAAATACATATCTGTATATCAGTATTTATTTCCCTATGGCCACATTTAACTTGAAAGAAAATAATATACCTATGAAAATATATACTTTATCATTTGCTATTATGAGAGGTTTTTGCCTCTCCCTTTTACTGCTTCATAAATGCATTTTAGTGTTGTTACTTTAATTAAATTTTAGTCATGTTGAAAAAAAACCTATGAACATGCATGAGCAGGTACACAGGCAGTCACTCAGTGGCTGCAGCTGCGAGCAAATGTATCTGGGTTTATGCTAACCCAAGTTGCTCCCGCCTACGGCACTGTGGATCCATCTGAGATCAACTTAGCACCCCAAGTCCAGCATTCAGCAAAAGAGCTGTCACCTTACTGCCTGTGGCCCATATTTTCTTCAGGAGAACCTTAGTCCTTGCAGACTAGGGACTTGCCCCGTTTTTCCAAGCTCAAATTTAGTCATGCTTCAATGAAACACTTTTCCATGTAATACTGACTATTAATAAGCTCCCCAGTGGTGTTCAAGCAATGCCTGAGCTGTGTATTGGTTGCATCTAACAGGCCCTGCAGCAGACCATTAGGTACAGTGACCAGTTCATTGCCTCTGGCTGTCCCAGCTCTTGTGGTCACATTGATTCCATGCTGCTTTTGACTCTTCTTTCTTGACTTTGCAAGAGATGTTGCCAGTTCATCTCTAGTGTGTCCAGCCAAGACATGGACATTCTTGCAGCCATGAAGCAACCTATTACAACACAACTGTTCCTTTGCAATCTTTGTTACCCATCATGAAGTACTGTTGGCTCTTAGAAATGAAAAATCCTGTCAGGCACTTTTATTTTAGTTTCTCTTATCTATTTTTTCACTCTGCAAGTCCCCTGTGACTATTACAGCTCAACATTCAATTTGCATCCATTTGTAGCTGAAGAAAAAATTATCTCTGTATTTCAGTATATGATAAGTCTGCCAGGTGCCTTTTGACCATGGCACTAATGAGTTTATGGGAAGTTTCAGCTAAGGCTGGCCTCTCATAGATAAAGTTATACAGTTTTTATATAAACAGATGAAGGCCAAACCCACCTCCTTTCTTTGGGCAAGTGGCTTTTTTTTGCTCACACCCACTAATATACAAGCCACCAATGAGCAATGTTGATGCTATTTTGTTAAGACATTGACTCCAAACTGCCCCTTGAGCTGTTTACAACCAGTTTAATTCTGTGCTTTTTATTGCAGTACCTCAGCAGTGCTAAAACCCCAAGCTCTCTATTAAGACTTACAACCCATGAACACTGAACACTTTTACACATCGATGCTTTTAAGGTACTATGGGTAGCTATATCACGGACAGATAACTTGCTGGCTTCATTTCTCTACTGTAGAATTTAATTTCCAATACACAGTATTTAAATGTGTTTATTCAGTTGTGGGTCCAACAGTTTTAAAAGTGGCATCTCAGTATTGCTCACCCTTTCAAAGCTACCAGTTGCTGTTTTCACTACTTTTCCCAAAGGGGAAAGCAGGTTATTTCTGTTATTCATCATGCTCAATCAATACTATCAAGCTGTTGAATTTTTTAGTGAAATAAATGAACCCAAATGGTAGTCCCTTGAAATCTGCCTTCCAAAGAGGTATAAAAAACATAATTCAACTTGTGCTCTGGTTTCATAAGTTAACCAAACAGACCCCTGGTGATAATTTAGGAAGCATAAGTGGCATCAGCTAACTCCCCAGTAATTTTTCTCCTGTACATATTCTAGAAATACAGGATAAAATAGGTTGTAAGGTTATTTGGTTTTGGAGGTTATATGGCCCAATCCCAGCATTAGGAACTGTTCTCTTTTAAGTGTTATCTTTCTTAGAAGAAAAGAGAAAGGAGCAGGAGAAGTTTTATAAAGGCATAAAATATAATCTGTGGTAGGACTATAGTTCCTCTGGTATTTAGTCCTTTGAAAATCCACCTACCTCCTGAAAAACATGAACTGCAATTCCAGAAGTGTACCTTCATAACAGAAAGAACAGACAGGTACACTTGAACCTGGTAATGTTCCATTTTTCTGATAATGCTACACAATTGATGTCTTTCTAGATCTTTTGCCTCATTGCTTATATTGCAGAGAAACTACAGTACAATGTTTGTTTTGTCTTATCACCCTGCTATAACAATAAATTATCTGCAGATTTTATCTTCTACTTACAGTGCCATTTTTGGCACCATGGACAGCCTTTACATTTATGCTCAGCATAAGTTAGTAAATGTTTCACTTGCTTTTATATTAACATTCCTATCATGCCCTGCAGAAACACTTTCCATTACTCATGTGAAGAATCCCTCAGTCATTGTCTGTGTGTCCTACCCTGTGTTTGTAAACATTTGCAAAGCAATGAATTTTGGCATTTTTTTTCATATGCTGCATGCAGGCTTGGCAGATGCTGTGTATGTGGTTTTCTACAGTCCTCTGTAGGGGTTGTTTTCAGCCTGGCTGCCACACACCTACTTAATTTGTAGTTGCATCATGTCCTGTTTATTGTGGTGTTCCAAAGCCTTGTGAGGCTCTGGGCAGGGCAGGTGGGCTCAGAATTTCCTCAGCAAGGATGTGAGATTGGAGTTCAGAAATCAGGGCCAGTGCTGGGGGGTGGTGACCTGGTGATGGAGCTCTGTCTTGCAGGTAGATATCGCAGATGTGATAATCCTGACGCTTGCTGAATTAGAGTACTAATCACTCCCATTAGCAGCAGTCTGCCTTCCTTTTCTTGCCAAATTCTAATGGCTTCCTACATAATAACTTCTGAATCTTCCAGTAGTTTCTTTGTGGGGGACTTATCTGGTCAAATGAGAACTCTGCAGTAAAAATACCTACAACTGTGTTAGTCATTTTGACTGTGTAATCAATTACAGAAAATAGGTACTTCTAGGGAGTACTTCAACTTACCCTAAAGTGAATTTCTAAAATAGATTAATCATGTTCTAGAAGATGTCTATAGAGGAGTCTGTACAAATTGTTCTGGGAAACAGCAACACCCTAGGTATCTGAAGCCAAATGGGGATTATTACTAGCCTTTAAATCTTCCCAGATTTCTGTGAAGGACTGAGAAAAATCTACTGTTTAGCCTTATGTCTAAAATCAGTTCTTCCATGTTTTCACTTCTCTCAAGTCTTTTATGTTTCAATTTTTTGGTATAGAATGAAGAATCAACAGCTTTTGTATTGTAAGTAGCTTTCCTACCTGCTTTAGCTGGAGACAGTTCAACATATGAGTGCCAGAAGCAGATACCAATAAAAATAAAATTATTTTCTGCCCACCTTCAGTTTTCATGACACCTGTGGCTTGAAGGTGCAGCATGAAGCACTGTTTAAATTTTCTCCAGCTGTGCTTTACACTTCAGAGAGTACTTTTGTTGTATCCCTACTATGCCTGGTTGCAGTGACCAGCTCATGTCTAAGAGATCTGCAGCAAATATGTTGCTCTTGAGGGGGTCCAACTAACTGGACATCCCAATAGTAAGACCTATACTCTCTCTGGGGGGAAAAAAAAAATCTCTGGCTCCCTTTTGCCTACCTGTACTTCCGTCAGTCTTGTCCTAAGGCTGCACAAGAGGGGTCACCCCTGAGTTTGTAATGACTTCAGCATAAGTGAACTTGTTGGGGGAGCTGTGAAGGTGCTGAGAGCCTTCCCTGCTGAGTGGACTGAAGGTCTTCCTGCCCAGAGAAAGGGAATGTAAAAAGGGCAGCCCTTTCTTTTTTCTGCTGGACCCGCAACAGAACAACAATATGCTAACTATCTAGATCATGAGCAGTCCAACTAACTTCTTACTCCATTGGAAACATGACAAGAAATGGGGAAGAATGCTCTAGGATACAAAGTGAGACAGATGATCTGTTAAAAAAAAATTAGCAGCAGCAAATCTCTTTAAGAGGGAGTTGGAGTCTGCAAAAAAACCTGAAAGAACCAAGAGGAAGCTAAATTACTGCTGCTGTTCCAGTTTTATGTGTGCACAGTTGTGTGGGCCTTCAAAACAGAGGGCCAGAGTCTTCCCTGCATTTATTTAGGTAGAGATGCCAGTAGGGAATTTAGCAATCAATCAGCAGTCAATGCAAGCCAGTCCAAATGTAATGTTTGTATTGAATTTTCTGTGGGAGGCAGAGGTAAGATGAGGTTAAGGATTCTCTTTCTCCCTTTTTCTTGTCTCAAATTTAGCTGTTGGAAGATTCTCAAAATGATGCATCTGTGAATAAGGTAGATGTGATGCTTAGCAGCAGAAATGTGTTAAAGCTATTTTATTGTGCAAGCGACTGATTAGGATTCCCGTCTGAATAACGTATTTCTCTTTCGCCTGTGTCTACATGCTGAGATGGAGAGCATTTCCCTACTTCTGAAGAACTACCAAGGCCTAGTTTCAGCTCTGAGTGTTTTAATTCCTGTAGTTATAGACATATTAACAGAAGAAGCAGTCTCCCATAGGGAAAAAAATATTTAATTCTGTGACAATGTTATTGGCTTCATTGTAATGAGGTAAATCATGACAATAATGAGGTATAATGACTGTATCATGACTGTATTGAGGTATATCATGACTTAATATAAATAATGACACAAGTGGCAAGGCTGTAATCAAGGCTTGTGAAGAGGCCAACTTCTAAAACAGCAGCAAAAAGTTAGAATGAGAGCCTTGTGGCTCAGTCCAGAAAGGGTGGCACTGGATGCTAGGACAGCATGGACGATATTGGAGGAGGGTGGATGAATAGAAAAGGTTTGAGTATTTAATTATTGGTGGATGGAAAAGAAACTGGGAAAGCTTTATGGAAGGTGACTGTGCTATTAAGAGTGTAACAGAAGCTTTTAGAGGAGAGAATCAAGCTCTTTTTTTTCAAGCTCAGGATACAGTTGAGAAAGTAGAGCCTGTGCACAAACCATAGATGCCACAGTAAACCTCTGTGATGATGACTGAGGCACTCAGCAGAAGTCAGCATCTCCAGGCATTTGATCTGCCTGGGCAAGCTGCAGAGGACTGCTTTCTTATTAACAAGAATTCCCCATTTGGATCGAGTGGCATGTGATACTACTTCTGTGCATGGTTCTGGGGCCTTAATTTTTTTCCTTTCTGTAGAAATCTAACCAATCTCACAAAGACAGCTTGTTTCTAGAAGAATGCAAGCAGGTGGGAAGTGCCTGCAGTTCACTTCGAACTTCACCATTTAAAAAGAAAATGCTGTTTCAAATTTCCATACTTTGTCACGCCAATCAATCCTCAAAAATTCAGCACCATATGTGGAATAACTGCTTACCTCAACTGAAAAACCTTCAGCTGGAGAGGAAGAATTGGGGTTGCTAAAGACAAATCTCATAGCAGAGAGGGCCAGGGCAGTAATACACAGGAAGTTCAAGAGATGGAAAGTGAAACAAATTGTGGAGATGTAGTGAAACTCGTGCTACCCTAGTTACATTTGCTGACTGACCGGCAAATCTATTCACAGTGAATTTATACTTCCAGCTCATTAATAAGGCAAATCACCAGATTCTCACCACCTGAAACCTGATATAGAAAACTGCTCCTGAAAAAGTCCCTTGTCTTTCTGGGGATTTTAATATTCATACATATTCCTGGCACTGGCACGCTTGCCAAAGAAACTGCATTTTTTTGGACAAGAATAATACAAATATTGGGGTTGGGTCTTTCTGTGCCCGTTCTTTATTCTTTACTCTGATGTACCATGCACTGACAAAGCCAGAAGCAATAACTCTTTGAAATTATTAAGCAGCATTTTCTCTGGAAATGCTGACTTAGATTTACGTAGGTAGTGCAGGGAACCAACAAAAGATGCCACAGAGTGGAGTGAGCAGATGGGCTCTGTGAAACAGGAATGGATGAAATTAGCAGACTAACACAAAATACTGGTTTTCTCTTTCCCTATACTTTAAGAATGGCAGGGAAATAAAGCTGCACAAGAGGAAAAGGGAATCAAGTATTCACTCATCTGTCAAGCGCTTGGAGACAGGGAGGCAGGGCTGGAGTTTCTGTCCATTAGCCATGTTGTGATCAGCTCTGTCACTGTGCTGGATCTCTGACAGACTTTCCAGGTAAGTGAAAGTCAAATCAGAATTGACTTTGTGAGGCAAGGCCCTATATATGTGGTCTGACACTAGGGCCACATATCTACTCTATTATTGTCCATGCGAAAGAGAAACGAAATCTGACCAGCACTAGAACAAGATGTACGTATGCACGGTTTCATTCTCATTTGCCCCTACAAAACTTGTTCCAGAAGGTGTTTCTTCTTGCCATGTAAACATTGCTGTCTTCATATCTCCTTAGATTAGATTTTGATTTAGAATAATTTTACTGTAATCAAGCTAGCTAAAACTTTGACCTGATTTCTCTTACAAGTTTTTAACCTCTCCAGTTTCATTATAATAAGATTAAATGTGCGTTTCTGAATGTGAATTTTCTAAATCATTAGAGCAGACTGAACTACCTCTTGAGACAGAAAGTAGCCATCTGAAAATGCTGATCCACATTTCTGGCCAAGAAGGAACAGTATACCAATTCTGTGTTTTGCTAATGCTGCAAGCTTCCCAGCATCAATTCACTCCAGCACCAGTTCACAGCACAGGGCTGATTTGATTTTCACTGATTGCCAGCAGCCTCAAGGGGCCAGCTGCTGTAGCAGCTGGACACCAGCCAGGAGTAAAGTGGCCCTGGCCACCGTTCCCTGTGCTGATGGCAGGGGAAGGAGGCATATAAACTACTGCAGCAACTACCTGAAGATTCCTGAAATGGGTCAGAAACCCAGCAGCTGCCAGCTACTCTAGTTTTTAGGTCAGCTTTGACCCAGCGAACTGGTGCAAAACAGTCTTACTGGTTTGGTAGATCTAGCTCCATGTGTGCATGCTTCCTTACATTTTTTTCTCTTATCTTGTTATATTGCAAGCAAAAAGTGGTTGGCTGTACAAAAAAAAAAAAAAAAAAAAAAAGGTATGTTTGCTTATTTCTTAAAATAAAATGAGCTACATTAGTCAACTTAATTTGTGTATCGTGGAACTGTAGATGGTCAATATACGAGACAATAAGTGAAAAAAGTTCTTTTAGATCCTTACTTGAAGATTTATACAGATTTTAACATCTCAGATAATCTGTGGGGAGGTTAGAGAAGGCAGGACCTTGTAAACAGCATACATTCGGTGTTGATGATCTGGAAGAGTGCAGAGCTAGCTCCAGCTCGCAGTTATCTAAGCCAGGACATCAGTAGGGTACAGGACAGCATTCCAAAATCTTGCTGGCTCCCAGAGAGGCAGAGTGGTGTGTCTGAAACCACAGTACAGGCTCAACACAGGCCAGTGCTATTCCAAGTGTATTTATCATAGATGTAGCAAATAATGTAGAGTCCACAGGTGTACTTTCTACATAGATACTTACCTGCAGATCTATCTTTTCATATGACAGGGAATAAAGCCAGTAGAAGGGTACTTGTACGTACTTAACAATATATGAGATCATTTTAAAGGTCAAAGTCTTTTTCCTTTTGAATGCCACGCTTTAGGGTAAAAATAAAAAGCCTCTTTTCTAGTACTGTAGACACGCATATTCAGGTTTTTTTTTACTATGAACTACCAGTTATTAGTAAAAGTGGCATTTTCAAATTAAAAGTTGTTACAAAGTAGATATAGGTCAGTAAGACAATTAACAGCAGTCTTACACCAAATCAAAACTTAAACAGTCAGTTCTTCTGTTTACATAAAATTCTTAATAAAATACACTATTGTAGCTAAAGGGGTGATAAATTTTCAAAACCTGTTTGTCCAAATTTCACTTTTTGCAATAAACTTTACGCAGGCCTAGGATAAGTGAAAAGAAAGACCCTAGAATATGTCACAGCCTGACATCTAAGACATTAATCTGAGATGTGGGAGATTTAAGCAGTCTGCAAATAATGCCTCTGAACCTCATTAATAACCCTAAAATTATTGCTTCCACAGCCAGGCAGTCCACCAGTGGTACTCCAAACAAAACAGCAGTGAAGGTATATGTGAATAATTCATTCTCCAGAGTTGTTTTTTTTTCTTGCATTTATTTTGTGCAAGTTGCCAGAATCAACTGCTACCCATCCTCAGGAAAAATTCTGTAGGTTTCAGTCTGGATTTTTTTTTTCTTTAAAAAAAATACTTTTTCCTTTTTTTTACAAACTTGTATATTCAACATGCTGCTAGAGCTATGGCAAAAAGACAAAAATGCAAGTGAAGATGTAGTTTTAAAAATGCTTGTTTTGTAGTTCTAGCTATACTGTAGCTATCCACTTTTTATTTCAAATTCTCATTTTTAGTAGAAATACAAGTCAACAGTACAGAATTGTTACACGATGTCAAAAGTGCTCCAACATATTCAGTTAGCTACCTTCTAACCATCCACACATCTCTAGGTAAACTCCCCTGGCATAAAACTTTACCTGTAATGGTTATAGACAAAGGGATTTGCTTGTACCTGAGTTTATTTTTTGGTGATAGTTATTTGAATTAAGTGAAAAAAACCACCCCTTTATAAATAATGGAAGTATTTTTGTCAATGAATAGTCTGAATAGGGTATTTTCCTCCTTTTCAGATAAATTATTTTATATAAATATTTTCCAAAGTAATCTACTTCACTGAAAATTTTAGGTACTGTTTGTTCAATATGCAGACTTTGATAAATACTATAAACTTTATAAAAAGTTATTCAAAAGAAGGTAATGGAAAGCCGGATTTTGAACATTTTTTTTAAATTTGAAAGTTAAAAGGTGTGTTTTGTTAGCCACTACTGATACTGATTTATGCTGATTCAGGATTCGGCCCTTTACAGATACTTTCTGGATGTATTTCCACAGGTTCAAAGATATTGTTAACAAATTCTTAAATGGAAAAATATCACAATATAAATAGGTTGCTTTTGTCCCTCACCTATGCACACACACAAACAAGGCAACTATAGAAAATGGGCTTTCTAATTACATAAACACATTTACTTGCAAAATCTAAGGCTTTGTCCACCTAGACAGATGAAATCCTGAACACCTCTGGGATCCTAACATTTCTAAATACCTTTATTGTCAGAGGAAACCTATACTTTCAAATAACCCTCCACATCAGCCTATGTGCACTTCAAAGGTTTCTGTCTACCTTTTGAAGTACACTATCCATATCCAATGCTAAATCTTTTCTAAGTGGAGACTGGCAGCTGCAAAAATAGACTGTAAATCTGGTTTCAGCCAGACTGTAAGTAGATTTAAAGGTATATTTTAAAAAGTCCTGAGAGCTTTTCTTGATTCTTGTGCCAAGAATTTCTACCTTGACATTTTCACTCAGTAACTCCTTTCCCTAGTGGCCCATCAGAAACCTCTCTGCTCCTCATCACCTTCCTCTTAATGCTTCTTAAGAAAAAACAGCACTGGATATGAAGTCCCTGATGTATATTGCCTCCAATGAAAGGCTGAAGCAAATGGTCAAGGCTTTATCTGTAGACAAAAATACAAGAATTCTTTCCATGTGCTGCCCTATTGATACTAATAGGAACAAGATAAACACACTGTGCTTTAGTCTTTAATTCTGTTACAGAAAGAAACTGCTGTGGACTGCGTTCTTCCATTCTAACCTGAAACGACCAGAAGCTTCCTCTGTTATTCCTGTGCTCCACACTTCAGTCTTCAGTCCACAGCATCCTGAAGGTAAAAAACAACATTAAAAACTGGTGAACCTAGCTAAGTCACCTCTTTCTGTATAATTAGGTACTAAAATGCTTTACAAAGATAACAGTCATATTCCCTTTGACATAGATGTAAACATAAGGGTACACCATAGAGATATGTAATCTTTTTAAGGTTAATGTTGTCTCTTTAAACCCATCAAGCACACCAGTGTGACAGCAAGGAACAGGACCTTGCAGCTCAGGTATGCAAATGAGTTATTACACCAATGAATCCACAGTATTTTTTAGTCCATGACATCTGGTATTCACAAAGAACAGTTATTTGTTACAGCTGAAGGTTTCTCATTTTAATGTCTCAGTTTCTGGTCTTCTGAACCCCAACCTAGTACAGTGACTGTCAGCCTTTTCTATAACATGAGTCTCTGTTATTAAAGAAACCATTTTGAGAGACAATTTTCCTGTTTAGGAGATGAGATTTTTGCAAAGCACCTAATGATGACCATCAACAGGAAAAACACATAATGACTCTTGTCTCACTTATTAAGACTGAAAGAAGAAAAGAACTTCTGGGTCCCTCTTACCGGGAATTGGGTTCAATGCCGTATTTAAGAGTCTATTATGGTTCTGTATTTGATTGTGATGTTTGGCAAAGTTAGATTCAGCATATTCCTAAAATGTATAATTATTTTGAGCTAGATCACCTTAATAGGCCTTTGAAGGTATGATATCAGATAACTTCGTAATATATGGGGCCACTTACGTTGAGTTTGTCAAAATTGAAAACAAATAAGTGTCAGTGCTGGCAGAAGACTTGCCTTCTTACTGGAAAAGTATTTATTGGTTTTTGTTTTTTTTCTTTTATGTAGCAAAAGAGGAAAGAAAGTGAGCATGAGAAGAGTGGTTAAGACACTTTGGGTAAATCTGGAGTACTTAAAAAATACCCTAGGTGTTTGATGGGATGTTGAATTGCTTTTTTCTAAGATGAGCATAAGAAATTATTACTTTTAATGGCCCTGCCAGTGGCTTGCAGCCCTTGCTCCTCATTCTTGCTTGATCAGTGTTTCAAAACAGCTGTTCCAGTGCCTTCCTTTGCCCTTACTGATTCTCTTTTTGGGAACAAAGGATTCAGCAGCACAGGACTTATCCCAAATTAAATAACTTGCAAAGTAGGTGTATTACATTCACAGGAGGGTTTTTTTTTTTAAATTTTTAAGATTTACTGTGAGGTTTTAACATAAATATGGAGAAAACAAGTCTGTCTCTTTTCTTGTCTATCTTTTATGTTTGCCATTACAGCATCCATACACTGTTCAGCGCTGTAGAGTTTTCACAGAAAATAAATCTGTCTTAATATTTAGACAGCACAAAACAACCTATCAGTATTAATATTTGCATATTGGTTTATTAGTAGTGTCATGATTGCAAAGAACTGTTACTGAGAAGTAATTACTGATGAAGAAATTAATTACAGTAAGAATTCACTAGAGAAACAGTAACATCTGGCTTCATTCTTCATGATTTCCATTCTGATAAAGCTATGAGGTCTAATAACATTAATAGTAATAAAAAACAAGCATTGTAACGCATTCTGATAGGTGGAACTGCTATACTATAACTGCCTTGTCTAGGGCTGCTTTTCAGTGTATTTATTGTATTAAAATGTAACAGTTGACAGTCATGGGGAGGTGGTGGTGTTTTTTCCTTTAAAAAAGATTATAGGACACCCACTCATGCTGTGGCTGCTAAGCTGTACAGCTTCTCCCAGGAAGGAATCAAGCCATTTCAAAATCTCTTTGACCGTTTTCTCCCCTGCTGCCACTCAGGGCAGATAAATGTCTCATCTCCACCCTTCTGTTGGTTCTGTTGTTGTCCTTGCTTTCCCTTTATTCCCTAACCTATATATGGTGTGCAGCATTGTCCCCATAAGCCCTCCTTTGGCTAGATTGGGTACAGTGAGATTTTTAGGGTATTAGATGTCAGCCAGGCCTTCCTCCCTTCAGGACTGGGGATTTTCAAGCCCATATCTGAAAAAGTGTATGCATATACATATGCATGCACATACATATGCATCGTCTCCTGTATAATTCAGGTGAGTCCCTCTCTCTCTCTGGAAGGCCAGTGCTGAGCTCAGCAGGCAGGGAGGGGAGACACGAGAGAGTGGGAGCAGGAGGCTGTGGAAAATAATATTAACCATGCTTGGGGAATGGGCTGTAATTAGGATTTTACCAAAATCAAGGGAACTGTGTCTAGCACAGCTTCAGTGCCCTTGTCCTGGTAGAATGCGTAAATTTATGATGAGTTGGGATGTGAGCCCCTAAGCCCACACGGCTTTGCCATGGTGGTTTACTAGGTCAGCTCCAGAAGTGATATGACAAGCACAGCTCTACATCTACTCCAAGAAAACAGGGCATATCCTTTCTCTTCGATGAGCTCCAGTCAGGGCTGCAAACATGGGCAACCTTAACCAAATCTTGAAGCCTAGCTCTCTTTTTAGCACGCAATTTATATGCAGCCTGTTATTAAAAATGATGCATGAAAGTTAAGGAAGCACTAAACTGTTTTGTTGAATAACATGCCTAAAATAATTTCCTAAGTTAAGGAAAGGAGATTAAGAATGAAGTACACCCTTGGACAGAAAGTACATGCCTATAACTTAAGCAGTGATTCACCACAGAGACAGGGAAGGTAGTCTGACAATTTCCAACATCTAAGATGTGTGTTACTGGTACAGACTGTAATGAAGAGACTCTTTGGGGAGAGGATTCACGATCCATGATCTATATATTCTCAGAAGAATGTCTCACTGAAACTTTGCAGAGATTTTAAACATCCGTTTCCAGGCTACATGCCACAGTGGGGTCTGCAGGCCTGCTAGAAAGCTTTGCTTATTCAGCTTCTGAATGTGTCAGCTTCAGAAATGATGTCTTAGCCCAGGGGCTTAGCAATTAGACCCTGATCCATTAAGATACTCTATTTAAGAGCTCTCCACACCCACTCCTTGCCCCCTCCCCAGTGCAGTAGCAAGGAAAGTAACAGGGCTTTCTGTAAGTGGTGTGCATTTCACCTTAATAGTATATCAAATGAAATGAGCCCAATTCCCAGCTCCATGGAGTTAATTGAATTTCACATTTTCAGGATTCCTTTACATTACAATTGATTTTAAGATTTCCCTCTTTTCTTTCTTAAAGTCTTTAATTATTCCTAGCTTTCTTCTAATTTCATAGGTAAGGCGTTGTTATTATTACTTTTATTCCTGTTTGTAAATTTTCCAGTCCTGGTAGGTTTTTTTGCATTGCACAGAAAAACATGAACTCTGTACCATTTCCACAGGACTTGATCTATCATAATTCATGAAATTTATCTATCCTGTAAGGGAGAACTTATATGCATTTCATGTTAGGGGAACACCATACACTATCTGATGATCAGGAATAGACATTTTTTGCAATAAGCACTACAGCTGGATGAAAAATCTGGAGGAATATTTCTGAATTAAAAAGACAAATCTGGCAACATTTTTTTTTTCTGAAGTTTGGGTCCATTTGTCAAACTGGGGAGGGCAAGGGGAACCTCTGAAAAGTTATTAATTTCAATGTTTTCTAAAGAAGTATTTAGACTTATTATATTCAAAATCCTTTCTCATGCTGAGATTTCCTATGCTATTTTTATTTTAGAAATATAAAAGTTATGCAATAAAACCATTTTTTTATTAGTTAAATCAGATTTTCTTTTTTAAGATTTTTAAATTCATCAGTCAACCAAAAAATTCATTTTAACCCAACTCCATCATTTAGGAGTGTTTTTAGGCAATGCTATTTTAGATACTTTTAACATACCCCATTGTTAATATGTGCCAGAAAGTTTTCATCTGAGTGGTTCTTAATTAAGCATAATTGGCATGACAAGTGGTAGTACTGAGCCATCTCAGAAGGAATATGGAGACACTGAACAAGGACTTAACAATCAGCTACACAAGGTCTAGGGGTATAGCTTTATGAAGATACATTTTTATAAGCTATTTTACCCCAGTTCAGTGATTTGATTGTGATGTCTCACAAAAAAACCCAACCAACCAACCAAAAAAACCCCAACAAACAAATCCTGCAGAGCTGGTATAGCTAGGAGGAATAAGCAGATGGTGAGGTTGTACTGCCTGTGAATAGCACTGCCACTAACATATACAGTCATGACTATGGGCATGGCCTACAGTGCTGGTGCCCCAAATCTGCTTATCATCAGGGGTGTCTCAAAATCCTTCCTTGAATTTCTTTGGAAAAACAGTTTGGAAAGGCTAAAATTGCAGCAAACGCAGAACATTTACCAAGCAAATAAATGCCATATCCTAAAAGGCTAAAATACACAGGTTTTACTTTAATACCTTGTCCTGGTTTCAGCTGGGATAGAGTTAATTTTCTTCACAGAAGCTAGCATAGTGTTGTGCTTTGGATTCAGTGCTAGAAGAATGTTGATAACACACTGATGTTTTTAGTTGTTGCCAAGTAGTGCTCAGACTGCTCAAGGACTTTTTGAGCTTCTCCTGCTCAGCCAGGTGCATAACAAGCTGGGAGTACAGCACAGCTAGGACCCAAACTGTCCAAAGAGCTATTCCATACCACATAACGTCATGCTCGGGGGGGGGTTAGTCGATCGGTCGGTCGCGGGCAGAGTGGTCGCAGCTCGGGGGGAGTGATCGCGGCTCAGGACGGGCTGGGCATGGGTCAGCGGGTGGTGAGCAATTGCATTGTGCATCATTCGTTTTGTATATTCTGTATATTCTGTTATCATTCTCATTGTTACTATTATTATTATTTTCTCTTATTAAACTGTCTTTATCTCAGCCCTTGGCTCTAACCTTTTATTTTCTTTCCAGTTCTCTCCCCCATCCCACTGAGGGAGGGGGGGAGTGAGCGAGCGGCTGCGTGGTGCTTAGTTGCCAGCCGGGTTAAACCACGACAGTCCTATATTTCAGTTAGTACCTAGAGAGAATGTACTGAATGGGGGGTATAGATGGTCTGTGGTTACTGCCAGTGTACCAGTAGGTACTCTGCCTGGAGACACTAATGGTTTCTAAAGCCCTCCAGTCAGAAAGACTACTCTACCTACTCTGGCTAGAGTGTTCCCTCCTCTTTAGCAGAAATAAGTACCTGTAGCCCAGGTAGTGTCTAGAGCAGGAACAAAACAGTTACCACTCTGTTAAGCCCTCAGTGGGTGACAGAGGGGCACTCACAGAATCGCTTTAATCTCGTTTGCGTTTTAGGTCATCAAAATGGATCTAGGGGTGAATAGGTTGCAGTAAAATTAATCCTAAAGGGTCTTTTTTTCCAAAAAAGTAGGGCAATCCCTGAAAAAATTATCATATTAGAACTGAAGTGATGAGATATTTTTATTTAAGGAGGATCATTTTGACATTCTGAGCTTTTACTCTGCATTTTTTTCATGCTTTCAAGTTTTTCCTTAAAATCTTTTTTTTCCCCTTCTGCTGTTATTTTATCCAATCTTTTGACTCCAGAACCTGGGCTTTAAGAAAAATGTTATGTATCACAGGGCTCATAATAAAATTGAGAGAATGATTTTTTAAATTAAGGCTTTGCATAAAGCAATTTTTTTGAAAGCTACAAAAAATAGCACACATTTTTTCAATGAAAGGGTTATCAGGTGCTGGAATGGGCTGCCCAGGGAAATGGTCAAGTCCCCATCCCTGGAGGTATTTAAAAGATGGGTGGATGAGGTGCTTAGGGACATGGTTTAGTGGTGGAATGGCAGTGTTAGGGTAACAGTTGGACTTGATGATCTTAAAGGTCTTTTCCAAACTAAACAATTCTATGATTCTATGATCCTATATGTACATATATATATGAATGACTAACACTTGTCTATGTCCATTGGGGATTGTGAGTATGTTTGTTTTCTTGAAATACCCCAAATTCTCTCATTCATAGCCTAAAGACTATATTTAGAACTTTTATCCCTGGAATGCAGATTTTTTTCAGTCAGATTCATAATTCTTCAGAGTTTTATTTTGTCAAATAACTCAGTATTGTGTGCATCCACAAAAGGTTTCTTGCACAATTTCCTAGTTTGCTTTAGAAGTCTGAAATATAGGTTAAGTAGACATTGTTCTATTATATCAGTGTCTAGACTCTGTAATCATTTAACAACTTCTTCAACTGTTATCTATTCTGTTCCTAATTCCTCATTTTACTGCATTGGTAATTTGATCCTAGTGCAGGCAAATCTCCATCTTCCTCACTTTTAAAGTCAGTACAACAATGACTTATTTTTCCTTATCTTTTGTGTATAATTCATCATTTCCTCTTAGCTGGATTTTTTTATCCAAGTTTCTTCTGTGCACATTTAGAAAAAACATTACAGCAGAACTATCTCAAGCTCTTTCTAACCTGAACCCCACCAAAACACTCTACCAGATCTCAAATACAGAATGGGGGAAATTTAGGCTCATATATGACCCCTCAAAGTGCCACAAGAAGTAGTGACTTAGCAGAAAGCACTGATTCTTTTGAGTCAGTTCCAGTCACCCTTTCTAGGGGGCACTGAGGTGAAAATATACCTTTTGACTAAATATTAGCTTAAAGTACTAATTACCCTGTTCATTAAAGATCCCATTGCATCAGAATAGATTTTTTCAGAATGGTTGTAATCCCATTCCCTTTTCCTAGTGGACTGTATTAGGAAAATACTGTAATGCAGTTATTTTTCCTAAAAATTCTTCTAGTTCTAACAACACGCAAATCAACCATGTTTCAGTGATGTTCTCTGGCCCAACAAAGCTGCTGTCCTCCACCCCTCAGTTGGCTTTTTCAGGGTTACATTAAACGACCCTCACAGATCTTTACATTCCTTGCACTCCTCCAGAAACCAACCACAATTACAGTCACTGCCAGTGACAGTGAAGAGAAAAGCAAGCCCAAGAGAAGTCTTCCTGGGGCTAAGGTTATCAGCCCCTGGGGTTCAATCCAGTGGCCAGAAAATTCGATGGGAATCACTTCACGGATAGCAAGAGGTAATATATCAAATCTATAGAGCTCTGTTAGCTCTACAGAGCTCAAATCTGCAGAGCATCAACAGTGTCCATGCTTCTTGCCTTGATGTAGATAGAGTAGGGGCCAGAAATCACCTGACAGTCATCTGCTTCAGAAAAGAAATGCTGAAATTCACCTGAAAGCTGTGATCTCTTGATCCTATTGCAATTCCTTGAGTGCAGTTTTGTCTAATGTCTGCTGGTATTGTGTTGAACAATGCTAGAGATGTGTACAGTACAGACAAAAAGAGTTTTGCAACCTAGTAAACAAGTCATTTCTGTATTTTGGAAAGAACTGATGAAGGTCAGAAAAACATCTGGAAATCCTCTGGCTGTGATATTTCTCCACGTGCAAGACTTGTAACATTTTCACAGAGTGAGATCAGCTGTGATTTAGGAAAAAAAGTGCCTGCTCAGGTTTTGAGGGATTTTTACACTACCATGAAAGCTTCTGAATACTTCTAATTAACCTTGGTCTTGTTTTATCTATCACAGCTTGTTGTCATAGCTTTCTTGAACAATAAAAGCCCAAAAACTAAAAATCAAAACCAGAAGTCTTCACTTAAAGATTCTGTGTTTAGTGGCTGGTATAGCCTTCTTAGGGCTTTATTAGTTTCTTCACAGATTGAATACCACTTGCTTCCTGTAATGAAATTTACGGCAGTTTTCTTGAATACATCTTCCTCAGATTAACTGAAGCCACAGAATCTGACAAATATGAAATAACAGCATGTCTTTATAAGATACTTACTTGTGTGTATTTAAAAATGCTACCACTGCACTCCAGTTAAAAATTAGATTATTTTCAAACAGCTTACCCATGCCCAACTCGATTTTCAAGCCAAAGAACTCAGTGTTATTGCCTCCTGCATCTGATTAAATTCATCTACAAATATTGCTTAATTCTCTTCTACATTAGATGATTATCTGTGATAAATGTCTTTTAGCTCTGCTGAAATTCTAGTATCCATCTCTCTCCTTCTAACAAGCCATATTTATTTTAACAGAGACATATTTCTCTTCATAGTATAAAATCTGAGGCCGAGATACCTAGCAATTCACTGTAAGGGCCCTATTCTATTATTCTTCACAAAATCAAAGTGCTATGTATGTATTTTTTTTAGCATGTTTCAGGTTTTGTTCTCACTATTTTCCTCTGAAATTACTGGTCAGTGTGGTAATACTCACATGTGTGAGATGCTTGGAGCAAAAAGCTTCTCTCAACTATGAACTAGTTTGCGCCTTACTCTGGATGCAAGAAAATGTTTTGCATTGTAAAAAGCTACCGCTATTTGCTGTCTGCTGTCCTCAAAAGGGCAGGACTTCCAACGTCATTAAATATTCCACACAGGAAGTAAAGAAATTGAGCTCTTGGCACCAACCTTTTTCCCAATTAGTTGACATGCAGAATGAATGGATATTAAAAGGACATAGCAATGACTACTGTGACAGTCAAGCTGCCCTCACCCATGATCCAACACCTAGCAGAGTCCACACCAGCAAAGCATTTCACTGGTGTGGCACTAGGAGGTAAGGGCATGTTTAGAGGCAACTTGTTGCTGCTGATATGTAAGCTTATAGGAAGACATGGTTGGGTCTCAGCGTAATCTTCCCTTATTGAATATCTCAGAGGGATGAGGGGTAAGGGGCTTAAAGGAAGAAGGAAAAAGAAATCATCTCCACCAAGGTTTGAAAATAGTGGGACAATCAAGGATGCAAGTGAGAGGATGCTACAGTTAAGTTTGCTCATGAGACCTTAACTCATTCATTGTCTGTATATCTCATCGCAGCCTTAAATACTGAGTCAGAACTTTTTCCCATAGGGAGTTTTGCCTTTAAATTGTGCAGAATAGATATCCTCTGAGTAAAGAGGTCATATGCAGTTACGTCTACAAAATGCTGGACTTCCTTGCTGCATCTGTTGAAAGGTATAAAATAAACAGAGCAGACTTCAGGAAGGGAAAGGACAGTATCCATCATAAGTGTTACTGCATGATGTTGGGTACATTACTCAAAGGACCATTTTTACAAGCATTCACAAGTTGAGTCCTTCTTATTTTCTGGTGGGTTGGCTTGCAATTTGGATATTAACATTGCAGAAGTGCTGAGCACTTACTGTTGCAACTGGAGTTGGTGGGATACATACTTTAAATACCAAGGTACAGTGAAATCAGTGATACGTACCTTAAATATTAATGTACAGTGTCATGCTGACAGCGGCTTGTAGCTGCATTTCTAACCCTGGACCAGTTAACTTTCTGAGAGGTCCTATCTCATGATGCTGTACGGACATATACACAAAGGGCTTAATAATGTTAAGTTCCTTGAAAAGTCACGTTATGTGTCTCACACTGGGCACTGAAATGAATAAATAAACAATTTCCTTCTCAGCCTCAATTGTCTAATCTGAAAAAAACAAGAATAATAGGTGCCCCTTATCTCACATGAGTAGAATTAAAGTTTATTAATGGCAGTGAAACACTCTAATACCCACCAGATTTAAAAAAAAAATTTTAAAAAAATTATGATGTTCAGAACTGAACATAAAATTAGATATGAGGAGGATCATTTTATTTTCAGTGTCCCTGCTTGACTTGCATTTAGGAGCACACATTGACCAGAGAGAAGACTGATGCAGGGATCCTGTGGAAAAAAATGTATATAATGAATTAAAGAGCACAATAGTGTTTGCAGGTAGGAAGCTATGAGAGTGGGTGTTGAAATGGCTCTGTTACCTTAATCCTAACTTCAGGCTTTTTGTTCTTTTAAGGCTTTTTCAGATGTAGATCCACTTCTGAGGAAGAGAACCATGGAGCAGATTCTGGACTGTCCCCCCCACACAGGTGCCATCAGCACATACCCCACTGGTACCGTGTGATTGCAGGGTGCTTCTCCCCCTTCTTCCTAAATGTGCACCTCTCTCTGCTCTGCATGTGCAATTTTGTTTTTTCATTGCAGAGGCATATAGAGAAGCACAACTGAAAGCAGCCCTTCCTCATGAGCACTTCCTCTGTAATTTTTTTTTTTTTCCTTCCTAAAAAAGTATCCTTTCCTAGGGATTTCTTTCCTGGTATGCCATTTCTGGCATAGGCAGTTCCAGACAGAAGGTAGCTGGTTTATAACTGGCAGCTTAAATAACTTTTCCACCAATTTTACTATGCCTTCTGGTAGGTGTATTTTCCACAAATGATATTTCTCTCCTTATAAGAGAGTTGGCACATATTTACAGTAGTGCTTGATATTTTTGTGATTTCTGCCAACCCAAATTTCACAGTATATAGGAGCAATAAATTCTGCCTTGTAATAGACAGCTGGAATTTGAATAGATATTTCAGTTTTAACCTCTACCCTCATCAGCATTAAAAAGTAACTGCTTGCTAATATAAAGCACACAGTTGCCACAGCTGTTTTCCTACTCAAATGTGGACTAAAGATGAGTTTCTCAGAAAGCATTAAAAGGACAAATGATAGCCTGTTATAGAAACTACTGCATTCTGCAACAGCAATGTTCCCTTTTGAGTGACTGGTCCCTAAAGCTGGAGCAATAATTAAATCACTGTAAAACCTATGTATAAGATAGTTCTCATAAATATATGGGTATTTGCTTGTATGATCTATTTAGCTTTGCCATAGTCAGTTTCATTGATGAGTATTCATAAAATCATAGAATTTTTTAGGTTGGAAAAGATCTTTAAAATCATCAAGTCCAACTGTAAACCTAACACTGCTAAGTCCACCACTAAAACATGTCCCTAAGTACCGCATCTGCACGTCTTTTGAATACCTTCAGGGATGGGGACTCAACCACTTCTCTGGGCAGCCCATTCCAATGCTTGACAACCCTTTCAGTGAAGATTTTTTTCCTAATATCCAATCTAAATCTCCCCTGGCACAACTTCAGGCCATTTCCTCTTATCCCTTGTTAGTTAGGAGAAGAGACTGACACCCGCCTCGCTACAGCCTCCTTTCAGGCAGTTGTAGAGAGCGATCAGGTCTCCCCTCAGCCTCCTCTTCTCCAGGCTAAACAACCCCAGTTCCCTCAGCCGCTCCTCATCAGACTTGTGCTCCAGACCCCTCACCAGCTTTGTTGCCCTTTTCTGGACACACTCCAGCACCCTAATTTCTTTCTTGTAGTGAGGGGCCCAAAACTGAACACAGTATTCAAGGTGCGCCCTCACCACTGCCAACTACAGGGGAACGATTTATTCCCTGGTCCTGCTGGCCACACTGTTTCTGATGCAAGCCAGGATGCTATTCACCTTCTTGGCCACCTGGGCACACTGCTGACTCATATTCAGTCGGCTGTCAACCAGTACCCCCAGGTCCTTTTCAGCTAGGCATCTTTCTAGCCATTCTTCCCCAAGCCTGTAGCATCTCATGCAGTTGTTGTGACCGAAGTGAAGGACCCATCACTTAGCCTTGTGGAACCTCATACAATGGCCTTGGCCCATCGATCCAGCCTATCCAGATCCCTCTGTAGAGTCTTCCAACCCTCAGTCAGATCAACACTCCCACCCAACTTGGTGTTGTCTGCAAACTTACTGAATGTACACTCAATGCCCTCATCCAGATAACTGATAAAAATATTAAACAGAACCGGCCCCAGTACTAAGCAGATCACCTTGTCATAGAAGGAGATCAGGTTGATCAAGCAAGACGTGACTTTCATAAAGCCATGCTGACTGGGCCTGATCACCTGGTTGTCCTGTACGTGCCGCATGATGACATCTTGGCACTCAAGATGATCTGCTCCATAATATTCTGTGGCACCAGGGTCAGACTGACAGGCCTGTAGTCCCCCAAATCCTCCTTCCCACCCTTCTTGTAGATGCGCATCATATTTTCTAAGCTCCAGTCAACTGGAACCTACCCGGTTAGCCAGGACTGTTGATAAATGATGGAAAGTGTCTTGGTGGGCACTTCTTCTAGCTCCCTCAGTACCTTTGGGTGGATCCCATCTGGCCCTATAGACTTGTGTGTGTCTAAGTGGTGTAGCAGGTCACTAGCCATTTTCCCTTGGATCACAGGGGCTTCATTGTGCTCCCTGTGCCTGTCTTCAAACTCAGGGGGCTGGGTACCATGAGAACTACTGCTCTGACTATTAAAGACTAAAGCAAAGAAGGAATCAAGTACCTCAGCCTTTTCTTCAGCCCTTGCCACCATGTCTCCCCCTGCATCCAATAAAGGATGGAGATTCTCCTTAGCCCTCTTTTTATTGCTAAAGTATTTATAGAAACATTTTTTATTGTCTTATACAGCAGTAGCCAGGTTAAGTTCTAGTTGGGCTTTGGTCCTTCTAATTTTCTCCCTCCATACCCTCACAACATCCTTGTAGTCTTCCTGAGTGGCCTGCCCCTCCTTCCAAAGGTCATAAACTCTTTTTTTTTTCCTGAGTTCCAGCCAAAGCTCTCTGTTCAGCCAGACCAGTCTTCTTCCCCGGTGACTCATCTTTCGGCACATGGGGACAGCTTGCTCCCAGCCTTCCTGGACTCCTTTTCCCTTCAGGTCACTGTTGCATCGTACTGATGTTGTATTCAGCTGAACAGAGATGGAAGTTGAGGAGCACTAAGTGCACCTCAGCTCCCCCTCCCTCTTCACCCCAGTTGTGTTATTTCTACCTTCTCTCACCCTCTTGGATCAACATTTCTGGTAGGAGGCAGTGCCTTGTATAGGCACAAAGAAACACCAAATGATTACAACTGCTACAGTTGGAAATATATGTTTTATGTTCTCAGCACCTCTAAAACTTAATCGTTCCTTTATCCATAGCTTGTATTGGCTTTTGTTCCCTTCCTCTGTCCTAATACACAGTCACAAACACACACGTGTGTGCATGCACATTTCCCAGCATCAAATCATCATTCTGCTCTGCAGAGTAAACTCCCCTTGTGCATATTCTCCTTGCTGTTTTTTTCCCACCCATTCACAGCCTCTTCCACCTACAGTGACTTTTCACCCCCAAGTCACAATCCTGCGCTGTTCTTAATGCCAGCTTCTGTGTGACCTGGGGTGGTATTTGGTGCTCTTGTGATCTTTCCCAGGCAGATTTGGATAGTTTACTGCTGAGGTCCAACTGGGTTGCTACTTGGCTGTTTGCTGGCAATGCTTGGCAGCAAGAGCTGATTCTGTTACTCTTTATTACAGAACTGATTATCTCTGCTATAATATCAATAAAAATGTGGGGCTATTGATTAAGAGGCCAGACAATGGAGGTAGGATAGAATATCAGTAATATATACTAATACATTCCACATGCTCTTGGCTCAGATATTATTCTTAAATGTATATCTTCTTCTGAGTGATCTCTTTGCTTTATCACAGTAGGTATTGACTTAGGTTTTATCCATCCCCCAATAAAGTTGTTGCAAAACTGTAAAATAAGTAAAGAGTAACTCTAGTGTATTTACGCATTGATTTAATCCTGTTCCAAACATGGAAATGCTAAGTTCTGAAAAGCAGCTTTCAGCTGCAATCTATGGGATTTATCTCCAAATGTGCAGGGGATAAAATTAGGTGAGTACTGTTCATCTTGTCCGTTGTGCCATTTAACTCCCAGTAAGTCCTTTTTCTTCAGGCATAACTCTCTGCATAGCTGTCACAGCACTATATAACAGAGCTGTTCATTCTCTAGCTTGACTTATTTTATATGGGTTTGCTGGCAATCAGACTTAGCTGTACATGCGTAAGCTCCAAATCACTTGGCATGGTCATCTTAACTGTCACTGTTTCCTCACTTTTTCAGCCAGCAAGGACTGGAAATACTGGGAAAAAAAGAAACATTTCACATAGCCCTGCCATCTGTCCACATGAGTTAGCACTGATGGACTCCTTAGAGAGCAAACCTCACCTGCCAGATCAGGATGGAAAATACAGAGGTGGAAACAGAGAGGTAGTTTCCTCCTCTGCTCCACAAAGTAATGTTTCCAGAAATACCTTGGCTTGATTTACTGAAACAGAATGATAAAACATTTTTCAGGTTGTAAGCCTTACGATAGTGAAATATCAATAACCTCATCAGCCAATAAAACCCACTTGTACACAGGCTTTACATTTATTTAGGTAATACACCACTTTACACTTTAAAGAAAAAAAAAAGGAAAAAAAGAAAAAACAAGCAAACAAAATAAAAATTAAATTGCATAAGCTATTTTAAACTGCAGCACAAAAGATTAATTATCTATTACTCCTATTTCCCAGTTCTATGAGAACTATATCTTTATGTTTTGTTCAACAAATGGAAATGCAGCCAGTACTTAAGATTTTGTTGTGCACATAAAACTTCTAGTCTATTGTACTAACTGTGATTTTTTCCTTGAAAAAAGTGTCTAAAACTCAGAAGCCAAGCAAAAAGAAATTCACCCTGCAGGCATTCATGCATTTAAACATAGTTATTTCCTGTATTTTAAAGAAATAATTTCTCATAATGATTCATTATCGCTCCAAGGATTTAGACAGTTTTCAAAAACTTAAATCAAGTGGCTGAATGAGTAAATACAAAGTCATCAAGAACTTGTTACAAATCTTATCAGATTTACACATGCAAAATCAGACCCCAAGCATTTTGCTGAGAGTTCAAAGCAAAGAAGTTGGAGACTAACAGAGATTTTGGCTCATTAATTATTGCAGTATTATTTTGGGTTATATTGAACAGTTGTCTGGGGGTCCAAGTTCTTATATGCGGAGAGGTCTGCATTTCAGATACAACGATTCTAATTCACATCAGTGGTAGGCATTTGCCATAGGTAGTGATGGACTTTCCATGGTACACTCAAGGTAGACAGAGCTCATAAATGGCTTCTTTACCTTGATGGCTTGTGTGTATTTCCAAATACGTGATCCTGGAGCTGATGCATACAATCAGTCTTAGATTTAACTGAAAGAGGGTGTGCTAGAAAAATTGCTGGTTTGAAGATCCCACAAAGCACTTACTGTTGAAGGACTCTGTTGAGAGAAGCTTATGACACAGATGGAAGAGGCCTCATATGCATCTGATTAAATTGCAAGGTTTTGGACTAGGACTTTACATAAAAATATTTTTGTACTATAGAAGCTGGATTACTTTAAATTCTTTCGGATTCCTTAAGAAATAAAAGGCAAATAACATAATTTTTGTTCATTTTTCAGTTAATTTAGATTAGAGGTTCATTAAGCTGGGTACTCCGTGAGATTTCCAGAGTGCATGGTTAGATGGGTTTACTGGGAGAAAGAGAATACCATCAATAAACACTAGAACAGGGACTGTCCTTTGTATTTGTAGTCTCCTGTCTACATAGTTGAGATGTATCAACCCAGACCCTGGTGAAGAGTCTGGAGCACAAGTCTGATGAGGAGCGGCTGAGGGAACTGGGGTTGTTTAGCCTGGAGAAGAGGAGGCTGAGGGGAGACCTTATCGCTCTCTACAACTGCCTGAAAGGAGGCTGTAGCGAGGTGGGTGTCAGTCTCTTCTCCTAACTAACAAGGGATAAGAGGAAATGGCCTGAAGTTGTGCCAGGGGAGATTTAGATTGGATATTAGGAAAAAAATCTTCACTGAAAGGGTTGTCAAGCATTGGAATGGGCTGCCCAGAGAAGTGGTTGAGTCCCCATCCCTGAAGGTATTCAAAAGACGTGCAGATGCGGTACTTAGGGACATGTTTTAGTGGTGGACTTAGCAGTGTTAGGTTTACAGTTGGACTTGATGATTTTAAAGGTATTTTCCAACCTAAATTATTCTATGATTCTATAATAAAGTTGTGAAGTATTAGCAATAACCTCTAGGACAGTGTGTGAATATATAACAAGTCACCTATTCAAAACACACAGGTGGGCAGCCAGTCTGCTGCAAGATCTGTTTAGCTGCCATGTGCCCATTCAAGGCAACGGCCCTGGGGATAGTGAGGAGAATACAGGAAGGAATATTCCCTCACTTTATCAGCTACTGTGGCCAAGGAAAGATGAAGGACCCAGCATGTATTTTTTTTCCACCACATTCAGTATACACAAAATCTAGTTCAGTTAGTCATATTCTCATGAGTCTTCCTTTCACTCAGCCAACCTTTCAAACTCCTGCATCCATGAGATCAATCACTTTGATTTTGGAATGCACTTCTGCACCCATCCATCCTCCCTGGAGAGACAGCACAGAATAATTGGAGAGGATTAATCCAAAGAAGCCAAACAGACGTTGGAGAAAGATTTCTTCCTACTCAGTCATCTTCTGACTGAAACTTATCTTGTCCTTATCAGAGATGGCCCTTTCCATTTGTCAGGCATGCTAATTTACTATTTAAATATGTACCATTTAGCTAGCACTGGAGACTTTCTCCCAACATTTTAGTGAGAGGTTTAGAAAAAGATTCAAATAGCCTCGGTGCATGCAGAGAAATTTACAATCATGACAAAATGCAACTAGAATTTAGTTTTACCAATAGACTACATCTAAGTTGCAGGCTTTAATGATGGTGCTGATATGATAGTGCTGGTATCCTTGAAGGTAAATTTATATTTTAAGTTTGTCCATTTTTATGTAAATCATGTTCCCATTGTGTAGGGATTTTGTAACAATAATTAAAAGACATGTTTGTCAGAAATAGCTAAGAACAGCAGGTGCATCATGGGCACCTTACTACAGTAAGACATCTTGGCCATGTTGATTTCCACGAGTATAAACTTCAAAGCACAATGAACTTCAGCAGATCCAGCCTCTCACCTTTTACATGGAAGACAGGAAAGGCAAGGGGGAGGGAGGGAGGTAAGAAAAGCAGTAAGGAAAACCATCTGTTATGTCTGTTTATCTCTTAGCTCCAGAAGGTCAGTAAATGATAAAGCAGGAATACAGACCACATGGGACGAACAGATAGAGAGGACTGAAAGAAGATTTTCTTGGGAAGGGTCAGAAAAATCCCTCAGAGGGAAGCTATAGATCTCCAGGTTTAAAGTGTGTATAAAGCAGCAGTTATGCAGGGAAAATGGTCAGCTTCTTGGTCCTGCTTGGGAAAAGCGGCAGCCTGGAGGCAGGCAGCACCTGAGAGCCGTGATTCTGTGCTGAGCAGGAGCGAAGCAGCGCAGCAGCAGAGTGCCAGTCCACACGCATGCAGAGGTGATGGATAGGCCCATTAGATTTTAGCTTTGTTGTTGAGAAGTCAGAGTGCTGCCTTGTTATGTGATGTGACACTGGTCCGCTAGGATCTGTGCTGTGTCAGTGAGCTAATTTGATATTCACTCTCTAACATTTGCCTGATATTGCTTAACAGTCAGTGCTTTCTGGTATTAAACACCTTCTATCTGTTTAAAATGTTGGGCTTGAGATTAAAATCATAAATTCCCTCCAGTTCTATGTCCAGAAAATTTTCTACTTGCAAAAATCTGTGAATAATTAGGCAGTTTCATAGTACTGTTGTGAGCAGAAAAGGTCATTTGCAGTGAAAAACCTCGTTTCCTCTATAAAACTAGTTTTACTACCAAAAATTGAACAATGGCCCTCTAGTCTTCCCTAAATTTGCTGCACTTTTAAAATGGCATTAATTTTAAATAACTTACTTTCATATGTCATAGAAATACAAGGGATTCTGCCACCTTCACCACCATAAAAATAAATAAATAAATAGATAGAGAAATATAAACTAATTAAACTTTCTTCATGAGGCATATAAAAATAGATGAGACAGAGCAGGTCACTAGCTGAGTACTTTCTTATTTAATTTGGTATCCTGATGTAAAATTTAAATCTCCATTGGAAATACAGCAAATCTTGAGGATTTTCAGAGCTAACAATTTGGGTTTCACCCCTTTCAAGTTTATAAATAAAAATTTAAGGGACCTTTCATTAGGTTTTTTTGTATAGATCAGATCTGAGTCAAATTTGCTACAGTACTAAATTCAAATACAAAATTTGGAAGAGTTATAAACAACTGCTTCATTTTGGATGACTCAGAAGCATATTCCCCAAAATGATCTATGATCTTTCCAGCTGAGATGAGCATGAACAATTTCAGACCAAAGGTAAACATGTAGGACCTATGCACTCTACTCTTATTTCATATTTCAACAGACAAAACAGCTGTGTTACAGTAATACTAATACTCTGGCCAAAGAGGTCAACATTTCTTTCTTCATGACCTAATTTACAGTAGGTGCTGAATTTTGGTAGTACTCATGGCCTTCAACAGAGAAATAGTAGAGAATCACTTCATAAAAATATCTTTTCTGGGTATAAGGTGGGGGTTGGCCTCTTCTCCCTGGTAAGGGGAGATAGGATGAGGGGAAATGGTCTGAAGTTGCGCCAGGGCAGGTTTAGGTTGGACATTAGGAAAAATTTCTTCATATAAAGGGTTGCCAGGCACTGGAATGGGCTGCTCAGGGAAGTGCTTGAGTCCTCATCCCTGGAGGTGTTTAAAAGACGGGTAGATGAGGTGTTTAGGGACATGGTTTAGTGGTGGGATGGCAGGGTTAGGTTAATGGTTGGACTTGATCTTAAAAGTCTTTTCCAGCCTAAACCATTCTATGATTCTATGATTCTATAATATTGCATGATGCCATGTGAAGGCACTGTGGATCCCAAAGTCCTCTCAGCAAGGGTAGCTAGACCAGGACAAGTGCTGAGCTTCTTTGTGCACCTGAGAGAACTAATTCCGAGTTAATTCAGATTCCATCGCGTTGCACTAAATCCTGCTATGCAGATGTATCTACTACTTTTTAACTCTCTGTGTCTTCCCAAAACTACAGATAGCAGGTCTGCAAATACCACAAGTAAAATCAGAACTCATTTAAGTGTCTTATTAAATATTTTGCACATGCATTCATGTGCTATCTGCCACAGACTTGCTGAAATATCAAGGCACAAACTAAAAATTAAGAACTGCATTTTTTTCCTTATATAATCTACATGTTTAATTTATTTTCTTTTTTTTTTTCCATTTCCAAGTCATTTGACACCTGTTCATGATCTACTGTTCTCCTGCTATAAATTAGTGATATATTTAAAGCTAGGTTAAGTCATTAATGTAAATAACCTTTGCTTCTAGGTGCTACAGAGTCAGATAAAGACCTGAAGACCAGTGAATGTACAAACTTAGAAGATGTCTACGCTATCACATACTTTACCTAGCTTGAAACCATCATGTTGGAACATGCTGGTTGTGTTTTGCTTTTCAATGGAAATCACGTCCATGACCTGATGTGCTTAATAGATTAATAACAAATCAAATTGGTACAACCGGAGGTCAGTAAACTGGAATCTGGGGGACAGAATTGAGGTATATGGGGAGGGGTTGTAAGGAATACATAAAACATTTGCATAAATTTAGCCTCAGAAATAGATAGTGATGTAACTTTGTCAGCAGCATGTAAGTTCAACAGCCGCATGGAACTCAACACATGTTGCATAAGTCCAGCATGGAGGCCAAATACTCTGATGGGTTAGACTGCACCAAGATACATACTGCTGGCACCCAAGGTCAAAGTTTCACGGTGCCAGCCTGGGGAGGAAGAAGTTGTCCATGTTTGGGACCGGCACCACCAGGCCACTGCTTCAAGCATGCAGTTCCCCAGACACTACCTGGCCATCTACTGTGGGCTAAGGAAAGGTGCAAAAGAGATTTCCAGAATGCAGTGACATCTTTATGCATTTAATTCATGATCTTTGATTCCTGTCTAGTTCCTGAAGAGAGAGTACATTTTCTTTTCCTCTGGACCTTGTAAACTGGCTGTGGCTTTTACCCTTTGCCAATGATGATGTTGCCACTCTCTTTGAACAGCAGTATCTGACACCTGCAAGAGTTATGGACACTGCTGGTCCTCTCTCTGAGGCAGGTGAGCAAGACAGAAAATATGATGGGGGGGGTAATTTTGACTTCTTTAATCATCCAGTGTGCTCATCAGAATAGTGCAGATGGCACATAGTGAAAACAACCATCTGCTACCAGTAAAAGTGAACGTTTCCACCCTAGAGGTAGCACCCTAGGCCAGTTAAGTTTAACTGTGTCTTTTTAAGGATTGGTTCCTCTCCTAAGACACTCCAGTGTGTTTTGCACGGTTACGTGCTATCCATGCAAAACATTTATATTGCTTCAGATTGGCCCTATATGTTAGGATAACAGGACTGCTGGAAACATTCCTGCCAATTTGTAAAGCATCAATCTTGCCAGGAAATCTTGATTGCTTTCTTCTCTAGAGTTATGAAATTAGTAGGGAAGGCAAAAACTGTGGCTTTTTAGGCTGAAGGAAAGCATTTAATCAGTGTGTCATTAAATCCTATTCTCAGAATTATTTTAATTGGTTTAGATATGAACAGAATCATATAGGTCAAAAATTAGCTGAAGGGCTATAAACAAAGGAGTGCGTATAAGAAACCATTGTGCTGAATGCAAAGTAGAGAGTGAAGGGGTTTTCCTCCTTGTACAACTCCAGGGTTCAACTCCAGAGCCATTATTTAATTTCGAGGAAACTGCTCATTGATGGACTTCAGGAAGGGTACTAAATTAAAGGCTGTGGCACCATAAAGGAGCGAGAAGGAACTCAGCAGGCCAAGGCTCTAGCTTACAAAACCCTGTAACAAGGTGCCTAAATCCTCCAGCTCTCATCGGCTTCACTTTAAGCACAGGCTTAATGCAGTTCCATTGCTAAGGCTCTTTTCCATGCCTGAATATTCTCAATCACATGGTCCCTTATGTGGTGCAAATTAGAGGGGAGCAAAAGGGCACTCTCACAGGCTAGCTTATCAAAAAATGGGAGAGCTGAGGTGGGAGCTAATGCCAAATGGTTTTCCCTCCTCTTCAAATCTGGAAGTTCCCGTACAACAGTAGACTGTGACAGGCGTGGAGAAACACAGCCAGCTGGAGAGGAGCAAAACTGGCAAGTGGGGTGGCATTTTCTCATGCAGAAAATATATTCGAACTTAATGTTTTTTGTCAGAGCCAGGAAAATGCCACCACAGGAGGAGGATGGCTAAAGAGCAACTAAAAAAGCATGTGAGGTGGTCAGAGTTGCCTTTTTTAAATTGCAGGCTCGTTGTGCTGCAAACAACCTCTTGTACGGGGCCAAACACAAAGCTGTGCTTAAAAGCAACATCTGTTGGGATTCAAGTTTAAAGTCCCTTCAGGTGAGGTCTGCTGTAAAACAACTGGCAACCTCAACAGCTTTGTGTGAGATGAGCACCCAGCGTTTATTTTCTTCTCCAGCCTGTTTCACAGGGGTGTGGAGGGGATGGTTTTAGGCCTGTTGTAAATTGCATCCCAGGGATCAGGCTACTTAGGGTTGGATGGAGAGCTGTTGCCTGGAGTCTGAGTTTTTTGGGATAAGGTAAGCACACTAAACCGTTTGGTGCAAAGTGGAGAAGCAGCCCAAAAGAAGTCAAACATTTATCATTTTTGGATAACATGCTTGTGCCAAGCCTGGTGACCACAGTACATCCTTAAAGTTTCTGTGTGTTCGCTAAAGGACCAATACCCACCAGAGACTGAAAATATTTTGAGGTAAACTAAATAGTTTCCTGGGGGCCGCATGTCTGGTACTCTAGATGAGATAATGGACGTCAGTCTAAATCATTAAACACACCAGTTTTGTATTATCTCCTAGCATCCTAATGTAGCTTAAGTACTTAAGAAGCTTGTTTATGATGTAGTGGATATTATTGTAATCAAATTTAAACATTCAACTTTAGGTGACAATGCTACTGTGGGCATTTTCATTTTCAGGTTTCTGTGACAATTTGAATACTTTGAGTTGCTTATTACTCATCACTAAGGAAGACCCCTGTTTTTATACCCTTCCTAGGGTCTATACCTCTTACCAAAACCCAGTAATATGCTAGTGAATGTCTTTTCCTGTGAAAAAGATGAATGAGCATCCCTATATCACAATACCATCACAACCTTTAGATTGTTTTTATTTTGTGGTACTGAAGGATTCTCTATGCTAAATACAAATGTCTTGATGGTATTGTTTAGATAAAAGATAAAACTATTTAATTTCAGACCAGATCAATAACGTGCAGTCCTGAATGCAAGCTGGTATTGCTGGGAAGCTGAGATGCAGCCTCTTCCTTCTTTTTTTTTTCTTACCATGGGTATGCTATCAGTGAGCAGCTTTGCATGACTAAATAGTCTAAAAGTTGTTTTGCTGCCTCTCTGTAGCAAGGAACGTACTGAAAGAATGGCATGCACAACCTTTCTCCATTTGTGCATCCTTCCAGGGCCAGCAACAATCTGGCCCTCAAGATTATAGTGGCAGTCATGGAGACTAATGTAGCGCCTAATGTGTCATCTGTCTTGCAAATGGATATTATTTAAACAAAGCAGAAAACAGCTTACAGTCAATTTTCATGGACTGGGGGGGTGGGGGGGGGAGTGGGGGTTGGGGAGAACCACCTCTGTGAACATTAAAACTAATGATGCCTGATGGGTTTTTATCTCAAAGTCTCTGCTGTGATTTTATGATGCCTGTTGAAGGGTGAGCTCATACTTGCTCCTTTTCCTCAACAGGGCTACTGATTGTAGAAAAGTAGCAACTCCTGCCTCTATTCAGCCACTTGTAGGAACTTAATAACTTAATATCTTCTCCTCTGTCAGATTTGATCAAAATTGGACAGGAGATTCTAAAGGTATTTAAAAGGAGACTAGCAATAGACACACATATGCCTGCATAGATAATCACATAAAAGTCATTTACTTATTAAACCAGAATAAAACCAGTCATCATTGTAGTAGACTGTGCATGTAAAATATATCTCATATGGTAGGAATTGCAGAAAGATTTTCCAATATGTTTAGGTACCTTCATAACTCTACTTGATTTCAATATTTAGGATGCTATGCTCTCCAAGAATTTACCATCACAGATATTGCAATACCTAAAGCACTTATAGCTTTAGAAGAAGTTTTTGCTTGCATTATTGTATGTTTTCTGAGACTTAAAGCATGAGAAATGTGTTTAAGATCTCCTTATAATTATATCCAAACTATCATAATTTTATCACATAATATTTTAATTGTTTTAATGAAAACTTTAACTACCACCACCAAATAACTACCTACCTTGGACAAGCTGCAACCATTTCTGCTAGTTAGATCAAACATGAGAAGTGTCCAGTGTTCCTGTCTGAAACTGTTTGTGGTAGGCAGTATATGATGCAATGTCAACATATTCTTTCACGTTTTAGAAGGGTTAAATGGTGGCTGGGATAGGCATCTGCAGGTGGGCCTATCTTTGGAGGTGGGAGGTTAATTCTGGCAATGCTCCTGATTTCCCTCTGAACCTTTTCCTTTTCAGTGTGGTTTTTTTAAGGTATCAGACAGTAGAACCAAAAAGCTCGAAGCAGAATTTTAGCTTTTGGTTGAAATTATGCAAGTTTCCATTTCTCATACCTACCAAAAAAGCTTAAAGCTAGTACAAAGATAAATGAGGAATTTGCCTCTGCTTTTGACCATTTACTTAGGAAAAAGAAGAAAAAAAAAATCCCTTGATTTTTCAGCTGCTTTCACTATTTGAGGAACTCATCACTTTCTTAGTATTTTTGGCAGTACTTCATTCACCAAGAGCAGATGCTGGTGTTGTAATATCTTCATAAAGTCTGGAGTAGATGTCATTTTTTGTGAGCAATTATGTTGTCCTGCACTTATGAGGAGATGCATCCTCCATTGCTCAGAATGTCAACCCACCTACCGCAGGTCATCCTCTCCTGGAGGTCAGTAGCACAAATGCTCAGTAAACATTTGCTAATCCTATGGCATTGCCTCCCATGCTGTAGCTTTAAGGAAAAAACAGGATTTCTGTGTTTTCACATGAGCTCCACAAATTACAACACCAGGCAGGTGTAATTTGATGCAGGGTACATGAATTTTTTTCTTCTGACTCAAGTGGGGGTTGGTGTATGTTACATAAATAATGACTGCTCTGAAGCCAGTGAGGCTGTGCTGGTTCTATCATGGTTTAAAGAAAATTAGATGAAGCCAAACACTCCCAAAGCCAGTAGGCTGTAGGATAGCACCTGGAGGCTTGAACTGGAATCAGATCCCTGTAGAGCTAGACACTGTTCCAGCACACAATAAAATATAATCCCCCTGACACACACTGCTTGAAGTCTAAATGCAAATGCCTTATTCAATTGTATATTTCTACTAAGAAAAACAGGAAAATCAATGGTGGGATAACAACGATATATATGGAAACAGATTTAAATGAAGATTAATTTTCTGACCCAATAAAATCTTCCCTACCTAGAGGTTCTTAAAATATTAACATACTCTACAGAAGGCTTGCATAAGCTGACACCAAATTGTGGGCAAATACATTGTTCTTATTATAAAACACAAAAAGTTGGCTCTTCATAACACTTTTAAAAAGAAGTAATAATGTGCAGTTTATGAGAAATAATGTAAATTATACCTGCAACCCATTAAGCTCCCTTTTGTTAAGGAGCTCTGAAGTGCTGATATAGTTCTGGTATCAGCAAATCTGCCATTTTATTGCAGTTATTCATTGCCCACAGCAATTCAACAGAAAATTAATTAGCATCACCCCACTATAAATCTCAACAGTATTAACTAAAATGCCAGTTCTATAATCACTTTTCATTAAAGCCAAAAATACTAATTAAAATTGATTTTTGCCTGTGCTTTGGTAAACTGCTGCCAGTGTAAGGATCTCAGCAGTAATGCTGGATGAAGGAAGACCTTTACTTAACTGGATTTTATATATTGTCTTATACCCTTTATAAAGATAACAATGTGTGAAAGGATAATGGCTTTGAGAGCAGAAGCTGACAGGTTCCATGAGGAAGGGGAAAAATGTGAAATCACTAGGGAATTTAACCTTATTAAAACTGTAATATCCTATATTTTTAATCTGAACTATGTCTGTCTTTCAGGCAAGTGCCTATTAATACACCTCAATCAATAAGCTATGCAGGATTCTTTTGATGAATGGTTCTAGCCATTTTAGTGATACTGAATAGAGATATGCCAAATACTTTTGCCTCAGTATAGTCACCTTCTAGGGGCTTTTCTATATGCCTGAAAAGTAACATAGTACAATCTGATTCAGTTTATTTGGCTACCGTTTGTCCCTGCATACTTCAGGAGGCATGGAAAAACAAATTCTGTTTTAATGATGAACTTCTGCAATGTTCAGTGCTGTTCTCAGTGACAGAACCATCCCAGTAACACAAAATGAGGCAAAAGTCTGTGGGAAAAAAAAATAAATCAACTAGTCCTGTAGTTGAAATACAGATCATGCTGCTTAGACTCAGTGATGGGCAATCTCAGTGCTAAAGGTTACTTACTTTTTTAGAGCTGAATTTGCAAGATTATAACTTGCCTACAGTGTAGAGTATGTGCCTGTGTGTGAGAGTGATGGCTGTTATTAATGGCAAATTGAAAACAAATTCCACTGTTGAGCATCACTTTAACATCCAGGCATTAAGCAGTGCTGGGACCTTTTCATGCACAGATTTATGCCTCTTTGCCTCTTACATAGTAGAGTAACAGGCAGTAGCAGTAGACTTGTAGCAGAGATCTTGTGAGTAGATAGATGCTTCAAAAGAGGTTTTTACTGATACACCCTGGTATCATAAAGTTGCTGAGATGTAGGAATTATGTATTTCTGCCCATCGTCAGCTGCAATATGTTCTAAAATGCAGTCGGGTTACAAGAACTAGAAAGTGAAGGATATATGCATAGCCATGAATTTGTCATATGAAAGAGGAACACATATTTAGTTTTACAGTAAACCTGCTTCTGCACTGAACAGACCTGCTTTTCCATGCTCCTGCCTCCCTGGGTTTGATCACTTCTTTGGTTTTCCTTCCAGTTCACCACTCTCCTAATTCTGTTCCTCACCTGTATTTCAATGCTATTTGCTTTCCCTTTCCAGTCCCTAATACTCATTTTGTTCACTGTAGCCTCAGCCTCCCTGCCTAGGTGATGGTCCAAACCCTAATCTCAGGCGGGTTCAGCTCAGCTAGTTCAGCCTACGCTCCTTTCCCAACTATGTCTCAGCACACTGTTGCATATCTCACTTGGGTTTTTTTTTAGTTCCTCATGCAGTGTCCCTCCTGGATCCTCCTACTACATCAAAGCTCCCAGCAGAACTTGTCCAATTCCCCTTTCACCCTCATACCCTACCCAAGAAATCACTCTCTGGCCAGTGTCTCATCTTTGGTCATGTCTCCTTCTTCCCCAGGCGAAATCATTCTTGATGGGAGCTTCTTTTGCAGGAATTGTTTTTCACATTCCTGCTCAGGTACATCCCTCTGCAGGCAGGCTGTTCTGATCCTTCACAAGTTTTCATCACAGGCACTCCTGTTGTAACATTCGCCATCTCCCCTGGGATGCCACGCAGAAGAAACTGTACTTCAGGCTACAGTTGTTCACAAATCCATCTCCTGCTGTTACAGAAGTAAAATTTTTCTCTCTTTAAGTGCTTTGTTTGGAGCTGGTTACCATAGACACACTACAAACGCTTTTATTTTTCTTGGCTCAAAAAAGCTGAAAGGATGTTGCTGGAAAATAACTTGTTTTCATGAGAAATAAAAAAATGTAAAAGCTATTGTCACTATTTCAGATGTCAAAACAAGGGTATGTAAAAATTAGTACTATAATGAAAGATTAAACATAGTGGATGTTATAGCAACTCTATGTGGTTCTTCTTTGCATAACTTGCCTTTACTGGTGTGTATAATATCCTGGATCTGTTGTTTCTGCTGTAGTTTTAGTAACTCAAGTGTACTAAATGTATAATCATAGCCTACGATCAACAGAAGTGTCAATGCCAAGGATTTAATTATAAAATACATCAAACATAAAACTATTTTAATTTTTTTCTAAAGTGGATTATGATAAATGCTTAGAATAATAATAAGAAAAATCTGCAGTACATTAAACAAGCAGGAGAGATTGCTTCTATTCCTATCCAGTGCATTTCCTAGATTTCCAATACTTGTAATGGAAAAAAAAAAGACATATTTTCTTATAAAGGTGCCATAAATTGGGGATATAATCTCATCATGCATCTGCTCCGTTTGCCATCAATTAGCTTGATGAAAACAGGCTAAAGCTGTGCAGTGATCAGCAACAGAGATTAAATACACTTCAGTCCTGATTACACATCTTGCCTTATCCATCCTACTGGCTATGGGGCACCCCTACCTTTTGATATAGCTCTGATAAAATTTTAATGCTTGTCATTTCAATTTTTAAAAAACTGTTATACTGCATTTTTTCCTATGAAATATTTTTCCTTCAATACATGTAGAGAGAACTAAAAAAATGTACTAGGACTGATCAAGAATCCTTTTGAACGGGGAATCCTTTCTCAAGTGCATTATATGAAACTATGAATAGTAAAGCAATTGTTCTATCATTTCAGTTCTCTTTTGATGTGGAGTTATAAAGCTAGGCAGGGAATTCAGTCACTCCTTACTAATGTTTCTGGAACTTGAAATTTCTAAATACTTTGTATGTTATAAGTAACGCTTTACGTTATACTATAAAGGAAACAAAATATATCTGGAAATTATCTTTTGCTTAGAAATGACTGCAAAAAGTAAGAGTATGGGAAAAAAATTAAAAAGTCTTTACAGAAAAATAGAAATTAAAAACTGTAATTACTTAAGAACATGGCCATCATACCAAAGCACAGTTTTCCATATATGATATTCTCCTTATGTTCAGAATATTTTATTGAAGTAACTTATATATTTTCACACCAGCCTAAACTCATCTTTGCATTGTCATTAAAACATCTCCAGAAAATTGCTAGGGCAACTTCTCAGATTGCATTAATGTAGTACAGATAAGAAAAAAAAGAAAAAAAGAGGGGGGGACAAAGTCAATATTGTAAGAAACATCAATTCCTGTTTTCAGCCAAATGGAATTTTTTCCTGAATGGAAATTTTGTAGTGATTGTAAGAATTACTTGAAGACTATTTCCCATAGTTCAAGTTGTCAATCAGCGGGGTATAGCAAAGATCTTATACTAACCTGGATTTCACCGACAGTGAAGGCAAATCCAAGACAAATATCCTTGGACAGCAAACCCTGGCAATGAGGTCTAACAAAAAAAAAATGTATATTTGCAACCAATTTCAGGTTCTTCTCCTTTTATTATATCAGGCTCCAACTATGATTCAGCAGTTATCAAATACGGCATTTTGACTTCATGAATCACATACCTTTTCTAAATGAGATCTACTTAAATGGTTTCTTATATCACAAAAAAAAACCCCAAGCAAACAGTTTACATTTATCTTTACTTTTTTCAACCTAAAAGTCAAAGCTTTGAGGCTACAGTTATATCAAAAAAAAACCCTAAAAAAATATTAAACCCACTCCAATTTAAATGTATAAATCTTCACCTTCTAAATTCCAAAATGCCATACTGCTGTTTCAAGTTGTAGTTGTCCCTATTCAAGCATTTTTAATTGTCCCTGCACTTTAACACATCCTTAATACAGTAATGATCATTTTTATTCTACATAGGTTCATGGATTGCAATTGTCGCTTAGAGCTGGGGAATGCTCTCCTGAATGAGTTCGATCATTCCACAGAACCTCTTAGTATGAAAACAATACCAATCCACTGCCAAGACCTTAAGTATCTGCTATTAATTCCTTGTCATATTTGAAAGCATCCATTATTTTGCACAAAAAAATGCTTTCCTAAAAAGAAAAGGGCCGAATTCACCTCAGATGTCAGTTCATAGGCTTCATCAAGGGTTCATTTAACCAGTGAGCCAAATAAATTAATAGCTTTTCTAGTTCAGCCAACATTTTGTACTTCATTTCAAATACTCTGCAGTTATTTTAACTCTTGGTTGAAAAAAAAAATCTCATCTTTCTAGCACTTATTTTAAAAGGCAGGAATGAGGTACTGTGATAGAAGTGAACGTCTATCTAGAAGCTGGCTTAAATATCCACTGGGAAGTTAAAAATTGATGAACTATCAAAACCACAACATTCTTCTTTATGCCTGTATGCATTTTCATTAGGGCATTTAATGATGGAATTGTTTCTTGTCAAACCTTTTTCAGTCTCTCTTATTCTTCAGAGGAAGAAAACTGCATAAACAGAAGTCAAGGAATTGCCCATTGCTGAAAATGATGACGGTGCTTATGGTCCCGAAGAAGTTCAGTCCACAGGCCTGAGCTGGCTCTCAGGAAGAATTTTGCATCCTGCAAAGGTGGATTCTTACTCTTTTTGTAGGACATGCTCTTGTGACAGGAACCTGTCAGGTCACAGACTGATCCTTGAATAGTGGCTGGGTTTGCATGTTGTATTTGTAGGAAGCAGCACAAGGTGTTGAAAAACACTAAAACATTTCAGATGGGTCACAGTTTCGTGCAGTATTGAAGATTTATTGTGTCTATATCTTTCATAGCTCTAGACCACAAAAAAAAAAAATTATGAGTCTAGATAAATTCTTTCAGAATGGGACTGAAATTCTGAAACCATTAAAGGCTACAGAAAGAATTACTCATAGATAGTGCTACGGAGACCTTATTACCAACTGTGAAAACTGAGTGATTTCATCAAGAGGAAATTTCAACATTGTTTAAAACCCTTCTGAGTGCTTCTCTTGACCCAGACAGCAGCACCTCAATCATGCATAGACTTCAGTTCCCCCATGGACAGCTCTTATCCAAACACTGAAAAAAAATCTCTTTCTTAGACTCAGCTAGTAAAAGGTCAGTAGTGTGGACTTAGTTTCCCTTCACTACTTCTTAAATGTTAGATTTTTAATAGGTTTTCAGCCATTTTGTGCTGTAGTCAGGGGCCCTGCCACTCTTTCCAGGTGAAATGGTATTATCTAATGGCCATCAGAAAGAAATGTTTCAAGAAATCAAGAATAATGAGAGAAAATGTCTGCCCTCTGTACACTGACAGCTGAGGTCATCTGTCACTGCCAGTAAAGCATTTTTGGTTTTGTGTCCTGGCCCAAATCCAATCTGTGCCAGGTCTAGGAGATTAGTTTTGATTAGATGATGTTATAGTCGGCCTTCAGTTAGCTCCCCTTCTAGCTCATCCTTAGCAATCAAAAATCAGAAATCAGGTCACAAAAACATAAACCTGTTTTAAAAGGTTCACTGTGGAATGTCTTTATTTGTCTACTGATACTTATATTTTTGAGGTTCACTTCAGTCAAGCAGTCCTCAATAATCATTAAGGTTAGAAGCTTATATTAAAAAAAAAAAAAAAAGAAAATGGAAAACTCATCTAGTCACATGACTTCAGAATCTCTTCTGTAAGAAGTAAATTAACTGTAATTAGACTTAGGAAAAATCTTTCAACACTGGTCTCATGGTACATATCTTATATTGCTCCAGCCTCTGAAATCCTGCTTTTGGAATTGCTTGCGAACAGAAGCCTTGATATACTTGAGGAAAGTTTATTGAAGCTTTCCTGGTTTGCTTGTAGGGAAAAAAAAAAGTAACAAAAATGAATTTATTGCTATCAGATATCCAAATCAAATAAACTGGAAGAATCTACAAAATAATGGGCGTCTTGTTCCTCTCATGGAAGTACATCCTTTCGTAAATGTACTTTGACATTAATCAACTTTGTCATTTCTACTTTTTACATAATCTTTATGACTCAAATCTTAAGATTAGAGTGGAAATAAAATACAAAAAAACTTTAAAGGGTACCCATAGGTCGTGAATGCTGAATAAATAGGTAAGTCTTCTAGAACTAAAGCTCTCCAGTGAAATACAAGCATGTTTCATTTAACTATGAAAATATTCTGCACATTACTTCTTTATTCACATAACAGTGGCTGTGTCTCTCTGAGTGCTTTTTTCCTTAACATTTCCCACTCTTGCTGTCTAAAAGGGTAGGTCAGTAAAGGTAAAAAAAGAAACCATACATCAATAGCCTGTGAGCAATAATATATATCAATAAGCACCGTTTCACCTCGCTTGATGTACAATTAGACAAACCAGAGTTAAAATAGCAATGATTTTCAAGAGATGGCTAACACTAGCATTTTTGCCACTTTTAGAAAATCTGAGGTATTTAAGAGAAAATCCACTGGAGCCAGAACCACTGTACCTGGCCAAGGCCAGATGTGCATCCAGGGCGTGAAGAAGGATGGGAAGCTGTAGGCTGCAGTTCTCCCAGGTAACAGGATATTCTGCCGCCACCTACTGTGATTAATAGAACACGCTCAGTGTAGCAGTGGGGTGAAATGGAAACAGCTAGGGCTGAGAACCTGCATCCTGAGTGCAGTCGGTCAGACCATGGATGTTCCACAGTGTTACTTTCATTTCAAGTAAGAGCACAGAAAACCTCTTCAAGCAGCTGCCAGTTGGCAGAAACCTGCATGAAGAAGCTGTAAATAGATCGTAATGGTGAGAAATCTCTATGCAAGGTGGGAAAACATTGTTGTAAAGGACATTTCTCCCTGTGATCTTTGGTTTAAAAACATACACAAGAATGAGAGGATTTTACACTTTAAAAGCAAGTATTCAGACAGCATATTTTTATGTTTTGAATTATTTTATGGTTTGACTTGTAAGTAGTTGTGTTAGCAAGGTACACCAAGGGTGCAGCAAACTCATGTAGAGGGGGATGAAGCTGAGTACCACTCAGCAGGCAGCCGGCTGGATGCTTCTTTCTTCTCCACTCCAGCCACAGCACTCAGGGGTGCAATGCAGTCAGGCCACTGAAGACCACACACAGGACAAGGCTTGAGGAGGGTGGTGCAAAAGGCACACAAATCACCCTCTCCAGGTGTTAGCAAATGGTCTGAGCGTGGCTTGGTTTGTCAATGTGCAGGTGAATATACAAGCTGATTTGCTTGGGTTTGCCTCACACTCATGTCCTGTTGTCCTTTCAGAAACGTTGAAGTAATTTGTTCTTTCCAAAGTAGCAGCTCCAGATACACTTGAGCTTCAAACACATGATTAAATTATTAAGTTCATAAAACACTGCAATTTCAAAGAAAGAGGCTTGCTCTGGTGTGGACTACAGGATGATGCAGCTCAGATTATGTTTGCTGGCAACACAAGGGGGGGCTATAAACTGGTGTTGGCTGCTTAGGAGAAGATTCACTCACCAAAAGAATGGGTCCCTTTGTCCCAACCAGTGTAGAGGTGAAGGAACCTGTCCACATAAGAATTGATGCCATGAAATCCAGAGGCTGGAGGAAAAGAATGACTACACCACACAGTGAAGAAAAAGCAGAAGATACATGTCAGCAGCCATTCAAGCTGGTATGATAGCACTGTTATAGTTACTAATACCAAACCGTTTTTTAAGTTTTGTAAAAAAAATTCAAAACTAAATGAAAATACTCAGAGAAAATATGCTAGTCAAACAGCTAGGGGGTTGTTCCTCTCAAAAGACATGTTTTCCAAAGGATAATTAACAAATCTTGATAAAACACCATTTTCCAAAATGAAAATATTATTTAAAAAAATGTCGGCTGGCTGTTTCACTCAAGTGTCACAAGTCAACAACTAATATCTTTCACAGAAATTTAATCACAATCCTCTCTGTACTGGTAAAGAAACAGAGGGTTTGATTCTGTTCCGGTGACAAAACCATCAACTTCTGTATCATGCTGCTGGACTACCTGTTTGACAGATCTAACCCCTCCCAAATCATGCTTGACACCACAGACCACAGGAGAATGCAGCAGGTCTTTCCATCTTCATAGGTACAGCAAACCTTGGTTTGTTGCATAAAGAGTATTTGTTCAAAATTATCTGAGCTTCCATGTAGTCTGGGCTCAGGGAATTCTCAGGAAAGGTAGAGGGATTTTTTTATTATTACTTATTTAAAGGAAACGTACCAAAACTTGCTGCATGTTAAAATAATTGTAAAGGTTTGGGACAGAAAACAGGTATGTGAAAGTCAATGAAGACTACATATGTGTACTGGTTGTTCATTTTCACCTTGTGTCTATGATGCCTCTCTTTCCAGCCATTGCAGTCAATCAGCAAACCACCCTCAAGAAAGTCTCAGGACCTGAGCAGAAAACAGTGAGTCAAGCACATGGTTTCAGCCTTAATTCCACGTTTCCTGACTTTGGTGAACTGTAGCAAATCATACCTACCATTAACCTAATTTCAGCACATTTTGTGTACATGAATATACCTTTACATTCTGCTTGACAGGTGAGCATGGAATAGTAGAGTAAAAGAGCTATAAAGGATTTTGAACGGTGAATAAATGAGGCTGGACTACACAGACAGAGATTTTTCTTCTCATTTCAATGATCAGAAAGATTTTGTAACATTAACCCCACCCTGCGTTATGAACATTGCATAGATTAATCATTTCGATTCTGAGGCTATGCTTATTTCTGGTTCATCAGGGTTTGACCCTGGAAACCCTGGAATGGGAGGTGCTTCACAGCTTCCTGCAGAGCCCAGTGTCCTTGCAAAAGACAAAGCTTGGTGAGCTTCACATTTTCTTGTTACCTCTGGGTTTCATAAGCAAAGAGGTAGTCGGTGTAATTTAATATCATTACTGTGCTTTTCTTAAGTCTGTTTGGCAGAGATTCTTCTCACTAAATTTAGACATCTAAAGGTGCACTGAAAATGAGAGAACACGAGTTGTCTAGGTTCCCTTGAGAGCTTGTGGAAAGTCAGGAACCTCTCAGCAGCACTTCATCACATCTGTACCACATACTTACCTTGGCAAGGGATGAATCACCTGCTGGAGGTGCATGTACCTCTTGGCAATGGTTCATTTTAGCCCTGAATAGGATGAAAAACTATCTTCAACCAGATGTTTAACTTTTGGACAAGCTAAAGTAAGTTTGATGAACCCCATCTGAAAGCCCTAAGTAGTCTTTGCTGTTTATTTTGCTGTATTTCAAGTCAGAGGAGAAAGAGAGTTTATTCAGTAAAACCTAGTTTGGCCATTGTCCCTGGTGACTTCATCTGATGTGCACGTTATATATTTACCCACTTACATGAATGGCACTGATACAAGGAAGATGATTCAGTGGCCCAGAGGACATATATATCGTACCTTTATACTGAAAGCGACCTGAGATAGGGCCTCTCAGCTACCTCTGATGGTAGGCCCATTCAGCTGAATGATGTATACCATATGATCCTATAAATGTAGCTGGAATATGGTATGACAGTCAAATTAGTTTAGAACTGGTTTGTTTTCTTTTGCTATATTTCATGGCTTTGCTGTTAGTTCCACTGCCTTCTAATATCAGACCAAATAATTTTCTCATACGTAAATGGTAGATCTATTAGATGTATGTAGTAATAGCAGGCATCAGCAAAAAGGTACATATAATTGCATTATACCCAAAAGACAAGGAACAAAATTTACAGACAATAAAACTTTAAGTAAGCTGTGTAGCAGTAATTCCCTTTTTTTCTTGGTCTTAAATTAATATGGGTGGAGGTGAAGTAAAACACAGAGCAAATGAGCACTTGAGGGACATACAGAAACAAGGGCCTCTTATTAAAAGGATCTGTTGATAAAGGAACCTGAGAGTTGAACATGAGACTCAAGACTTCACATTTAATTTATCAAAAATGTGAACACAGACTTTTTTTCACTTATACATGATACAAAAGAAATGCAAAAAACATAACCACTATAGAGGGTTCATGGGAAAATTCTTACTGAACCAAGTAGAAAATTGCCATTGTTTGAGTGGTATAAGAATATGTTACCAGTGTGTTTCCAGTGTGCCTGAATTCCATCTCATACGACTTTTGGTTTTAGTGGCCTTATGCTCTATTCAGGTTCAGTAACTAAATCCTTACAAAGCCAGAAACTTTCAAAGACCCAGCCTAGCTGGTCTTGTTTGAAAACTTCAGCTCTCAGTCTCTTAGAGCAAGACAACTAACAGAAATAGAACACCTTCATTATAACTAAAAAACACTGTTAGGAAATAAAGTTGAATCCTAGTGAGGTAGGAGTTGTGATGGTTGCTTGGAGAGATTTTTTTCATGAAATGATGAAGAACAAGACCTTCTTGTCTATAAACAGTATGATTGTCCTACTAAATCAATTTTTACTTTTCCATTAAAATGAACAGATTAGCAGAAGTACAAGTAAGGGCAGAGTCAGAGCCACTGACTACAATGATAAGTCAAAGCAAATAGGATTTGTCCTTTTCAGCATCACTGTCAGAGCATAAACATGAAGTATTGCTCACAATCAGATGTTTCTTCCAACTACTCATTGCTTGCAGAGGCGTGGACACCAGGCAGTGCCTTCCAGATCCAGCCTCTGCAAGTTACAAACACTTCTGTATGTCATGAGCTGTGCTAAAGCACATGTAAATTAAAGAACATGCTCAGAAAAATGAGGCTGCCCTACCCCATCCTCCTTTTTGGGGCCTTTGGCATACTCTTTACCCAGAGTAAAGCTGAGAAGTAGCTGAGCGCTCAGCCTGTAACATCCCTCAGTCTGTCAGTCGGGCAGCCTCGTACACCTCCCCAGGGAGTCACAGGTGTCTGTCAGGGGCAGATCAGAGATCCATCTTACTGTTTAGGATACTTACATCTGAGTTACCAGGTTTCCCTATTTAATGGCCTTTCAGGATTTCAGCTGATGTGAGATGATATGACAACAGAGAAGGTAAAAGGCTGTGTATCCAAAATGCAGTTGGCAGTTTGGTCATGTTATATACAGAGTTCACATACATACTTCCACATGGAGTTCATAAACTCTGTAGGTGGATCGCCTCAAATCATCACAGAGGCAGACTTGCTAAAAATAATGAATGGTGCTTAGATAGCAAGATACTATGTTTTCTTACAGGTAAGAGCTTCTCTTACTATGAATGTCAGGGGAGGAAGGTGTTTTCATTTTGATTTTGTCTGGCAGGCAGTAAGTTTCCTTAGTGTCAAGAAGTTCTGCACATATCTGGGCCTGGTACTGACAGCAAATGAATTCACCCTCAGCGCAGAGCCCAGTGAAAAGCTACTTAACCCTTCAGCATAGAAGCTCTTAAATGCTTTGCAGACAAGCTTTTAAGTGCTTTGCAGATAAAATCAAAAGGTGAGAATAAAAACAAAGTAAAAAGAATTAAGAATGGCATGTATTTAAAAGTCTTAGCTCCTCTTGTCTCTATAACCACAACGAGTTACCAGGTTAATTACTTTCACGGGAGTGAAAATTAGATTGCGACGACAATTTGATACATTCACCACTCATGTAGACCATTTCTTCCACGCTTTATGAACACCCTTTTTAGGCTTCTTTCCCCTTCCTCTCTGCAATGAGAATTGCTGCCGACATTTCTGTTTGCTCTTAAAAGTATTTGAAAAATTGGTTCTTGCAATTTGCACACTTTTTATTGTCACTTCTTTTCCCATAAAATTGAAGCGAGATGGCTGAGACAGAGCAGGGTAGTTTCATGTAATCATCAGCCTGAAAATCACTCAGATCATTCTCTCCAGTCTTTTTTTTACCCAGAATTACTTTGTTTCAAACATACCTCTTTCACAATGCTTTCTCAGATTGCTCCCTCACCCCATCTCCCAAGAAGCAGCATCCGAGTTTTCAGGTCTCTAATGTATTGTCACAGATCAGACAGAATATAAAAGTGACTGTTCCTGTCATGCGCATATACATGTGCCCAATAGCCAAATGGCAAGAAAAGTAAGTCAGGATGGGGGTTGAAGGACCTGCTCTGGATCAGATGATGTGAGGATTTAGAGACTCAGGACTAGAAGAGCCATTGGCATTATCAAATCCCCCCTCAATCACAATACAGCAGATACTCAGGCCACAAGAGCACCTACTGCATGCATACCTCAAATCATATTTTGCAGCATCCTTAAGGATGTAAACTAAAACATAATAGAACAAAACAGCAAAATTTATGAACAATTGCATACACAGGAGGAGATCTGAAGACACCCGAGATACCACTTATATTTCTGTGATAGCACAGCATTTCTTAAAGTCATCTGGTCTCCTTCACCTAACAAATGAGACACACCAGAGAGACTTATTTTGAGCTAATCAGGCCTTTAGGCTATGTCTGTACTAGTAAATAAAGGCACAGGCTCAGGTTGAAGCTCTGGCCTGCGATTATCCAGACGGCTTACTGTTTGTGTGCTCCCCAGCACAGCTTTTGCCTACACTAGCTGACACGCTCCCAGACGGGGGCGGGGATGTTTGAGGAAATATGCACGCCAAGGGCTATTTCCAATATAAGGTATAGAGAGGGTCTACCTGATCTGGGCCCCTCCATCCACTACAGTCCTCCAACATTATCCTGTTAAGCTCTGCACCTTTTACTTGTCCTTATGTTTTATCCCAGGGCAGACAATAAATTCTATTAGCATCATGTGACAGCACAGCCCTCACATTATTCCAGATACTTCAGACTGAAAAAAAGCATTATTCTTTTGTCTTAGGACCATAGACGACCACATGGAGCTAAAGTGTGGATGCAGCCAGGCCATGCCACTGGCCTAAGAGCCAGAGAATGGTCTGTGGCCTGTTTTGTTTAACAATATGTACAGGTTAATGCAGTTTACTGTGCATTTCAGTCAATTACAAGTAGTGCTGGCTTCTTGCTCAGCTGGTTCGTGAGCATACCTTCTTCAGAACCGAGATTTTTTTTCTGTGTTGTTTGAGTGCTAGTCCCTGACCTCGTAGCTGAGGAAAGCATGAAGTGGCTGCATAGCAAAAATTCAGTTGTCACAAAGCATATTGCTACCTTTGATCATCTGCTTAGCAAGTCCAAAGCACATTCCTGTGAGCAAGACTTAAATATTAGGGATGCGTGACCAGTACGTTGCATAAGTATTAGTATCGGTGGTTTCTAAGGTAGTATTTTGGATGTAGTCAAGAGGTTTGCTTTAGCATAACTCTTCCATAGCTTCTCAAGGCCATTGATTAAGAAGTTATACAGTGACTTCAGCATAACATCCCTGAGTTGAATCCCCTTAGTTACCTCTTAAATTTCTGTAAATACCAAGCTGACATTCACATCTTTTATATTTATACTATTATTTACTCTCATTCTTAACCTAACTGAAGAGTGTGAGATCCAAAAAAAGATTGCAGTGCTCACTTAAGTATTTACACTAGCAATGTAGGAGCCTTCTTACAGAAGAGAATCTAGCAGCCACCGACATTTTCAATGCCATGTGTCTGGAAATGAAGATTATGCCTCCCTGCCACCTCTGAAACTGGGTCCTAGTAAAGTTCTCCCTGCAGCTCAGCAGCGACCAGTCTTCCAGCCCACCACACAATTTGTATTACACAGAAATATCTTTAAGATATCTTTTTAGGGATGCTTTCTTTCACTGATGAGGTAAAGCTATAAGGTCAACTAAATGGCTTTAGTCAGCACATGCTTCGGCTGAAAACCAGAAGACATCATGTTACCTGCTACTGTGCTTACATGAAACTATTAATGGGAAAACTGGAAACCAAGAACATTGCTGCTCATTTTGTGCCATATAAATGGCACACTTTTAATAGGTTCCTAAGCATTATCTCACATCTTAATTTTTATTGTAGGGAATTGGTAAGCTATGACTATAATTTCAAATCCAGGCTTAATAAAACATTGTATTGTAATAGTCAGCATAACCAAGCGGCAGGAAGGAAGTAAAGAATAAAAGTAGTATTAGTGATTTTATTAAATTAAATCGTATGCTTTCCAGGTGGGAGCAGGACAGTAATTCCCACCTGGTTATAATTTTTACCTATTCAATATAATTGAAAAGAGTTTGAAAATAATGTGTACCTCTCTGGGCAGGTACATGTGCTGAAGTGAAAGTTTTAGATAATACTTACTTCTCAGACAGAAAACATCTCCTTTCTGATAGCCACTCTGATTGAAATATTTTTAGGCTAAAGAACTCTAAATATATCTCTCATTGTTGAACTAAGAATTAAAGTGGGCTGAAAAATTGCCTTTTAATTGTAATTGTAAATAAAAGATTGGCATTGTTCTTGTAGAATATTTGGAGCATTGTGGACTGTACTTCTCAAGAGTCAGATAATTTATAACTTGCAAACCTCTCTCATGGAAAGCTGCTGCAGTCAATTGGCCTGCAATTTAAAATTGATAGTGTATAGCTAGTAAAGATTGACAAAGGTTTGGATTAATTGTCTAAATCCTGCCTTTTCTACTCTTTAGTTTAAAATACTCAGGTCTCAACAAGAGGTCAAAATTTTAAAAAAAGGTATGATATATCTCCAAATTTCTGATCCTCCCATCAAATGATTAAAAACATAAGTGTGTTCCAAAGGAAGAAAATGAGCAATAGCAGTGCAGGATGTTATGAGGCCAGTTCTGTGCAAAAGAGATTTGTAGTTTTTGTGGAAGTTCAGAGACACCTGTCTTCTAAGCAGGCATCAAGCCAAATCCCGGGCTTATACTTTTATTTTTGTGTGCTCTGCTGGTGACACACAGCAGTTTTCATCTTTTGTAACTGGTCAGCTGAGATTTTCCCCAATATGTCAGTCACAATCTACACTTGAACCCAATTCTCACTGAGCCCTTTGGAAGTAAGGAGGCCATCAAAACCTGTGGCATTTACGTGAACTCCAAAGTGCACTGGAGTCTGAGCCAGGCCACCAGACGTCAAGTGGATAGGGGCCTAGGGAAGTGGAATGATGTTGAAAATTGAATCAAGCCTGTGTCAGTGTTGTACACAAGAGGATACCGAATAAAAGAGGATGACAACTATCAAGGCATGTTCAAAAGAAAGGACCTCTTTGCTGTATTTTGAGGGGATGGAAAAAGAGACCTGCCTAAGCCAAGGGTTCAGGACTGCAGACTGCAACTGCAGTCATGCCTGCCTGCTCATCCCGAGTTAGATGGCTAGGTTGAGGAGAAGAGAAAGGCTCACTTATTTGGGCATCCCCATCCAAGGCAGGTTACTCTTCCCAGTCAAATATTGTCTCACAGCTGTGGATTTTTTTTTTTTGAGGACATCAGAACAAGTTAGCTGTCATAACAGTGAGCATCACAACTCCAAAGTCTTTTTGTGGTACTTACTCTCTGATTACATTAACAGTGAGTGAGTAAAATTGATAACCAAATACTGTAAAAAAAGCATAGAAGGGAGTTTGGGGAAATTAATAAATGAAACAGATGGCTGTAATATATGTCAAAGTGAGTGACTTAAAGTAAATAACAAAGGCAATAAAATCACCAAAATTTTCCATTAAAGTTATAATTAAAATAAAGGAATGCTTCATGACACTTATTCTTAAATATAATTAACATTACTTGGCAAGGGTTGGCTGAATGATTACTATTTATCAATGTACCTCTACTATAAAAATGTAAGTGACAGAAAAATGAAACTTTGTGGGCCTGGAAGTCTGTCTTTGAGAATTAGCATAGCTCCACTGGTGTGAACAGACTCCACATTATGCTAGGATCTCTGTGGCTGGGGAGCAGCCTTGCTGAAAGGGAGCTGGGGGTCCTGGTGCACGAGAAGCTGAAGACGAGTTGGCAGTGTGCCGCTGCAGCAGCAAAGGCAAATCAGACCCTGGGCTGCATCCACAGGGGTATTACTAGCAGAGACAGAGATGTGATCATCCCTCTCTACTCAGCACTTGTCAGGTCACACCTGGGGTACTGTGTTCAGGTCTGGTCCCCACAGTTCAAAAAAGACATGGACAGGCTGGAGAGGGTCCAAAGGAGAGCCATGAAGATGATCAACAGGCTGCCCCATGAGGAAAGACTGAAGGCACTAGGTCTTTTCACCCCAGAGAAGAGAAGGCTCTGGGGGAGCTCCTCACAGAATTCCAGTACTTAAAAGAGTGGAACAACCTCCCCAGGGATGTGGTAGAGCTCCCATCACTGGAGGCTTTCAAGATGCGACTGCTCAGGGTGCTAGATAATTTCACCTAGGCTCCCTTTCCCATGAAATCTGGACCAGAGGATCTTTCAAGATGCCTTCCAACCTGCGCTGTTCTATCATTCTGTGATTCTGTTATTTGAAGGTCTAACTCAAAATCTCAAAATGTTTTCTGATAAATCATGTATCTGAATTACACTGTGAAAAACACGCTGCAAAGCAATCATAAAAACAATCCTGTTGCAATAAAGTATAGTACTCAACAATATTTGCCAAAAAAAAATAGTAAATTTGAGGTGAAAATGTGAATTGCATATAGGTACACTGGTCCTGGACAAACAATAACATGCAGCAGGTTACTCATCATGTCTCACAGTGGCAATTTTTTTCTGGGGTGTATGTTTTTGGAGAATCATTTAAATAGCTGAGAACTGAATCTTTTGAAATGTCTGTGCACTGTTCTGAAGGACAAGTGTGTTCTATAATCTAGCATGAGCAATACAAACATATTTAAATGTATTACATAGTGTTCACTTGATGAATATTGCATGTGAAAAGGACTTTAATTTTTAAAATATCCTACTATTCTTTTCACAGTTCTGAGTAGGCTGAGGTCTCTTTATTTATCTTCATCTCATAGAAAAAGATTATCCTTTCCCTATTTTCTACTAACTAAAAGTAGAAAGAATGCAAAGAAAACAGTGCTTTGGGGTAAAAGTGACCCTTTTTTGACCAAATCTTCCTTCCTTCCTTAAAGAATTTTGCTGATGCCAAGTCTGATGTGATGGTGTTTGTAGCACAAAGCTATTTTTAAAGCTAGAGGGAATCTGGAGAAGCGATTTCATGCTATTGCTAAGAAAAGATTTGTCTTTTCTCATTCGTATGACAAATGCCTAGCAGATGTGAGAGGATTTTTCCCTTAGATTATAAATGATGATGTTCCCTCATAACCCATAAAATAGTAAGACAGCTGAATGAAACCCAAAATACATCTGTATAGTACATCTCCCCCTTTCTAGTGCCTGCATGTCAGGCAGGCGACTCACAGTCAATTAGCACCTCAGCGCAGCACCCAGCCCCTGGCAGGCGGATGCGTAGGGAGGTGTTTCATGTTTCATTTGCAGTTCCTTTTGTCTTGCTGCTGAGTTACGCCTCAGAAGTTGACAAGCACAGGCCTAGCTGACTATTTTTTGGCCTTTCCTTCCCCTGAATCCCTTACACCGTTAATTGACAGACAGTGATTTTCAAGGCCCCACCCACCATGTGTTTTAGGAGTGCTATCCATTTATATAAAACATGAACAGGTTTATATAGCTGTATATGCAGTTTCTTAAACTTGCATTAACTCAGATCTGAATTGGCTTTTAAGATATTACTTTTCTGATCACAAGGGAATAAGAATTTGGCAGGAAGTACAGAAAATTAGGTTTTGGTATTAAAAAACAAAACAAAACAGAGAAAGGGTGAAAAAACCTGAAGACTATATGGCAGTTCAATATTTATTTTCCACGGTTGTCTCTCTCAAATACTATTTCACATAATACTCCTAAACATGGGTCATTGTAATGTTATCTTTGCCCCAGCACCATGTATGAAACATCTCTTCCTTATGTTTCCTCCCATTTTCACTCTTGTTCGTGTTGTCTACTCAACAAAGCACCAAAAATACCAACTTAAAAAAATCAGTTTTAAGGGTGAACTATTAATATGCATAAGCATAAATAAATCTGTTTTGGAGAGCTGAGAATCAGGGGGCCTGTCCACTTAATAATCAAGTAATACACACAATGCCTGTGTAGAAACATAGTACAGCATAAGTTCCAGGTACAAGAACAAAACTTTAGTCATTCCTACTTTAATTAGGACCATAGATCCAAAGGTGTCTGTTACAATGTGCTATCAGTTCTCTAACCAAGCCTTTTGTAGACTCCTCAGTCATGATAAGCTGCCCTGTGTGGGTATGCAGTCAATAAAGCAGCAGCCAGGAGGAAGGTTATGTTCAGGCTGTAGCTCACCAGTACAATATCTCCCACTTAAAAATTCTTTATTCTGGATGAAAAACACCTCAACAACATGATATGAAACTCTGATCCACTATAAACTCACTCTCACAATTCAAGTTTATTCAAAATATTTGTGTAAGTTTAGTATACCATGAGGCTTCATACGAGGTGAGAGATTGCATGCCTGCCTCCCTGTTAAATTTAGAGCAAAACAGATATCATTTGTACTCCCATATCTGTTGTAGACAACCTGTTACCTCCTCCTGCCTGCTGCGACCCTTAGGTCCTTTAGCATTTCTCCTGTTGCAGCTTACGACCATTCCCTCTTCTCCTTCCAGCGCACACGTCTGAGACCCCACTGGCTCTGTCTTCCCTATAACCTGCCCTTTACACACTGAAGGAAGATGCCCGGCACAGGTAAGGAGCACAAAGCCTAGAGGAGGGCAGGGGCATGGGATGAGGAAGCGTGTCTTCTCCCTTTGAGCCAAGTCTCACCTGACTGGTTGATTCTATTAGATGGTTTCCAATTACCTACCCAAAAAGGCTGTTTTAGAATGAAAGAAATAAAACAATGCTGTAATGACTGAAGTCTTTATCATAAGTGGGAGCTGAACTGTAAATCAACAAGGTTAAAATCAGGATCTTCAAACCTGGAATCAAGGATCCATCTACATAATGCAATGGAGAACAGATCAGGTCTCTGAGTTGGCATCTACCTGAAGTGGTGCTTCCACAGGGTGCACCTCACACAGAGCCATCCAGATCTATCAGGCTGGCTTACAAGCTATTTAATTGCATCCATTAGGGCAAGTAATAAGTCTAATAAACCCAGCTAGATTGTTTCCTGTTTCAAGATTAACTTGATCATTACCAGTTTGACGATCTGTGCACAGCTCTTAAATTCGGTGCAAATACACCTTAAAAGCTAGATCCTCAAAGGCATTTAGGTACTTCATTCCTATTAGGTAACGTTGTGCAAGTTAAGCATGTAAAATTTTTTTAGTTAGGTACGTTAATACTACTGAGAAGTTGACCTGGAGGGCTACAGCCAGGATCTGTAGCTGATTTCCAGCATCAAAGACTGAAGGGGAGGGCAGTCAGGAACACTATTTGATAAACGAAAGCATGTGAAATGTACGTGCTGGAAAAGCTCAGGATTTTTTTCCTGGTGAACATATTAAATGTGGTGATAACATGAAATACTGTCCAGTGTATGTGCACTTAAAAAAAAAAAAATAAAATAAGTGGGAAGAAGGAGGGTGGAACTGTGGGTCATTTTTCAAATATGATTTTTGTCCCAAAGCCCAGCATTTTACTGCTGGAAATCACTAAAGCTGTAGCAAGGATAACCTGGTAGTTCAAAGGGAAAGAAGTGAATGTGAACAGAGGAAAGAAAAGCCCCACAGCCACTCTCCATCTGGCCACTCCTCTCCGGGCAGAAACACTCTCAGCACCCTGGAACACAACCCATACTCCAGGGAAGTCGACCCATACTCCAGCGAAGTCCTTCTTTTAACTGGCACAGGCATAACAGCTTCTAGAAACTCCAGGCTGTCTCAGGCTGATTCCTATGGACTGCTTCACTTCTTCTGCAAGCCATAGCAACACTGTAAATCAGTTTATAAAATGGGCCTGGGACCAGGAGTGCTGAATTTGCCCCAGTGGGTCAGACCTCACGTCTGTCTGATCAAGAACCCAATTCCTGACCAGTCATCAGTATCAGCCATTTTGGAGGAAAGCAAGATTCACAAAGTAGGTCGGTACGTGTGACCTTATGTACACACCGTCACCATCACTTATACGCATATCATCACGGTTTCTGCTGATTCAACATTAGTTCAGTCGCCGAAGCACAAGGTTTACCGTGCTTTCGAATCCGTTATTCTTTTTAATTGTAACAGTATTAGAGACGTGCGGGAAGAGTGCCCCTCGAAGGCGTCCTTTTAAAACCACCTAGGCAGGAGGGGTGGCAGAAATGTGCCAGCTTCCCCTGTGAGAAGCCCCACACCCAAACACGCCCGATTTCTGAAGGCAAACCCACCTGAACCGGCCGCCACCCTGCGAGCCCATGGCTGGCCAGGGCTGCAGCACCCGCACACCGCGCCGCCCATCTGCACGCACAAGCTAGGCCCGGCTTTGGGGCCTGGCCCCGCCGCGCCAAAGAGCGGGGCGGGCGCGGCGCCCCCGTTCCCCCGGGGAGGCGGCCGCCGGCCGCCGCCGCCCCCCGAGCGCGCGCTCCTGCTGCCCTCCCGTGGGCGAGCCGGAGGGACCGGCCCCGCGGGCCTCGGCGCCTCCAAAACAGCGTCCGCGAGGGCAGGTTTTCCCGGGGAAGTTTCCCGTGAGGAACGAATCCAGCCTCGGGAAGTGCTCTCCACTCCCCTGCGGCTGTCCTGCGCATAGCACCAACGTATTGACACAATAAGCGGCGGGTTCATTACTCCTACCCGCCCCCCCAAAAAACCCCACCAAAACAAACACAAACCCAAAGTGTGTTTTAACAGTGCTCCCATCTCGGAGACATTCAAGGTCTCTTGATGTCATTGGTAACAAAACCAAAGCTACGCGTTTTGCTTTCACACCTCTCATTAACTGAACAGCATCCTCTAAATGACAGAACAATAGAATCATTTAGGTTGGAAAAGACCGTTACGATCATCGAGGCCAACTGCAAACCCAACAATGCCAAGTCCACCACTAAACCATATCCCTAAGTGCCACATCTACACGAGCATGAACTTTTTCAAAGTACAATGAACTTCAGTGGATCCAGTCTCTCACCTTTTACAAGAAAGACAGGAGGGGCAAGAGGGAGGGAGGGAGGTCTACATGTCACATCAACACATTTTTTAAATACCTTCAGGGATGGGGACTCAACCACTTCTCCGGGTAGCCCATTCCAATGCTTGACAACCCTTTTGCTGACGGAATTTTCCTAATATCCAATCTAAACCTCCCCTGGCACAACTTGAGGTCATTTCCTCTTGTCCTATCACTTGTTACCTGGGAGAAGAGACCAAACCCCACCTCACTACAGCCTCCTTTCAGGCAGTTGTAGAGAGTGAGAAGGTCTCCCCTCAGCCTCCTCTTCTCCAGACTAAACAACCCCAGTTCCCTCAGTCGCTCCTCATAAGACTTGTGCTCCAGACCCCTCACCAGCTTTGTGGCTCTCCTCTGGACACGCTCCAGCACCTCAATGTCTTTCTTTTAGCGAGGGGCCAAAACCTGAACACAGAATGTGAGGTGTGGCCTCACCAGTACCAAGTACAGGGCACTATCACTTCCCTGGTCCTGTTGGCCACACTATTCCTGATACAAGCCAGGATGCCATTGGCCTTCTTGGCCACCTGGGCACACTGCTGGATCATATTCAGTCATCTGTTGACCAGTACCCCCAGGTCCTTTTCCACCAGGCAGCTTTCCAGGCACTCTTCCCCAAGCCTGTAGTGTTGCATGGGGTTGTTGTGACCAAAGTGCTGGACCCAGCACTTGGCCTTGTTGAACCTCATACAATTGGCCTTGGCCCATCAATCCAGCCTGATGTTGCCTCTTTCTGCAAGTTTTGCCTTGAGGAAGTGAACCAATTGATGAAAGCTGAAAGACAAGAGTTAGTCAGTGCTTTCTTTATCATTGCTTTTAAACAATACAGAAGTGCATACCCAATTTTCTTCCTCTTCTTTACTTGTCAAGGAGTCATTGTTGGCTTAAGATCCCTGTGCTGCAAGCAGAGTCATTTAAACACTCCATACTGGACTAAAGGTAAAGCTGTGCAGTGGTTAGTGGATTCGACTACTGCCTTGCTCTTCGTAGGCACACGTCTGACAAAATTGATCCATTCCACACCTCTCTGTGTGTGATACAATAAGGTTTCCTTAGTTCACAGGGATGTTGCAATAAAAAGGATATTATAGACTGTGAAATGGTCAGAATAATTAAGGTCACTTACATAGATACTGAGGGTGTGAGTTTGTAATAAACACATTCCTTCTGTGTAAACGGTTAAAGCTGGGAGCGGGGATATACGCTGCTTAGCACCCACTGCTGCTGAGTACTACTGAGGAAGAAATAATAAGTTGTATTAATTTTCATTGGTCATTAATATATAATGTTAAGGTATCTCTCAAATTACCCTGTTGACTGAGTAAACTGAATCCCTTTACATTAACTTCAATTAGCAGAAGTGAGTTGCTGTATTGCCAAAGAACTACTTAAATAAAATCTATTCTCTTACTAGAGTGAAATAAGTAGCTAGTCTTTTTATCCATATAATCAGCAGAGGGCAGAGTACGTCTTGCAAAGCACAGAAGAGGGCTAATAGAGTCCTCTCTAACAGAATTGCTAGTGTTGCAGGATTCAGGACACATTACTGTGGATTTTAAGTTCTATTTTTTTCTTTTGCCTTTCAACATTGTCCTTTTATTAATAAAGCCACAATCTTATTATGATCCAGTACTGAATGAACACACCCTGTGTGTGCTTAAAACAATAAAAATTCATTAAATGAAGGAAGAAACTCTTGCTATTGATAGTACCAATGATTTGGTTGAAGAAGTATCGATCAGATTAGCTAAACAATACATTAATTAAGCTCAAGTGACTGTGTTTAATTACTGAGTTAATTTTGTTTGGGTGCTTTTCCTGATCAGTTGGAACTAATTTATGGTTGTGTTGAAATCCATACAACTAAATGTTCACCAAACCTTTTTAAAAGAAGAACAAATCAATATATAATTGAAAAGAAATAATCCTCCCAAAACCTATAGGAAGACTGAAACAATTATTTCAGACTAGCTACTGTACTGGGGTTGCATGGCAAGGTTTTGGTAAGCTGGGGGGCTGCATGGCTTCTGTGAGAAGCTGCCAGAAGCTTCCCCCATGTCCAACAGAGCCAATGCCAGCCGGCTCCAAGACAGATCTGCTGCTGGCCATGGCTGAGACCATCAGTGACAGTGGTAGCATCTCTGGGATAACGTATTTAAGAAGGGAGGAAAAAGCCGCACAACACCAGCAGCAGTCAGAAGAGAGGAGTGAGAATATGTGTGAGAAAACAGCCCTGCAGACACCAAGGTCAGTGAAGAAGAAGGGGAGGAGGTGCTCCAGGCGCTGGAGCAGAGATTCCCACAGGCCCTGGTGCAGCCCACGGTGGGCAGGCTGTGCCCCTGCAGCCCATGGAGGCCCACAGGGGAGCAGATCCCCACCTGCAGCCCAGGGAGGACCCCACGCCAGAGCAGGTGGATGTGCCTGAGGGAGGCTGTGACCCTGTGGGGAGCCCATGCTGGAGCAGACTCCTGGCAGGGCCTGTGGCCCCGTGGAGAGAGGAGCCCAGGCTTGAGCAGATTTGCTGGCAGGGCTTGTGACCCTGTGGGGGACTCATGCTGCAGCATTTCTTCAAGAACTCTAGCCCATAGGAGGGACCCACACTGGAGAAATTCGTAAAGGACTGTGTCCTGTGGGAGGGACCCGACACTGGAGCAGTCCTTTTTGGCACCCAACGTGGGGCATGAGACAATGGCAGTTTTGTATTAAGTGTGCTACAGTTATACCTGTTATTAAGTGGCCAGCTTCTGTGCATGTACACGAACTGAGAGGGAAGACAGCTGTTGAGAAGGGGCCACCCATGAAGGCTGTCAGTTTAGTTGCTGTAGAGACAGAAGAAGTCAATCAGCGATCTCCCAGACATAGAAGGACTGAGATCACCTCCCTCGATCCTGGTGAGGGGACTTCTGGTCTGGCACTAGAAGGGTCAGACAGTGAATAATTCAACCAGGAAAAGGAATAGAGGGTCTCTGGCTTCAGCCAGGAGGAGGAAAGGGATGACCAGGTATACTGAACTGTGTGGATTCAATGACCTGGCACATCATACCCACAGAGGTAGAAGGCTTTTGTAGACACTGGTGCCCAGTGTACACTGGTGCCATCAGGGTATAGGGGCACAGAACCCATCGGGATCTCTGGAGCAGCAGGGGGAGGCCAACAATTGTCTGTGCTGGAGGCTGAGGTGAGCTTAACAGGGGAAAAGTGGCAAAAGCCCCCCATTGCACCCCATCCCAGAGCCCCCTTGTATCCTTGGCATAGACTACCCCAGCAGAGGGTACTTCAGGGACCCAAAGGGGTACTAATGGGCTTTTGGTGTAGCCACTGTGAACACAGAGAAATCAAACAGCTATCTGCCCTGCTTGGCCTCTCTGAAGATCCCTTTATTGTGGGATTGCAGTGAATTGAACAGCAGGTGCCGATTGCTACCCGGATGGTACACCGGCTGCAATGTCACACAAACCAAGACTCCCGGGCTCCCATCCATGAGATAATTCATCAACTGGAGAGCCAAGGAGTGATCAGCAAGACCCACTCACCTTTTAGTAGTTCCATATGGCCACTGCAAAAGTCTAACAGAGCGTGGAGGTTAATAGGAGACTATCATGGCCTGAATGAAGTCACATCAACACTGAGTGCTGCTGTACCAGACATGTTAGAGCTCCAGTATGAACTGGAGTCAAAGGCAGCCAAGTGCTATGCTACAACTGACATTGCCAGTGCTGTTTTTTTCAATTCCTTTTCAGTCTCTTGGCTATTTTGGAGGAAGATGAAGAGGATCTAGATGTGGGTGTTGGGGCCCAAAAAGCACAGAAGCAATGGATCATCATAAATGCAGCCTATACGACCTTCCAGAATATCTGCAAAGTGAATTTGTACTTAAAAGAGTTTTAGCTTAGACTTTTAGAATTTTTAGAAAGGGGGGACCTCTGGAGGGCAGCAGGGCCCTCCAACTGGCCCCCGCAAAGCCCAAATAAGGCCACGGGGCACCCTGGACGGTAATTAGGGTGCAGCAAATGCACCTGCAGAGCCCAGCAAAGGCTGCCCTGGGGAGGGCAGCTCTACCATGGCAGAGCACCACTGCTGCTGGCAGTGATGGGGACCCTCCTGTCTGTGCCAGTTGCTCTGCATGTCCTCGCCGTGGGGAACAGAGAGCAGAGAGAAGCGAAACAGCGATTGGCACTGCCCAAGGGACCATCCGCACTCGCATCAGTCACGTGCCAGGAAGGGATGTTTGCAGGGCACCTTGAACCCACTGCTGCCCCTCCATTTGCAGCCTGGAAGTAAGCTGAATGAATGGGCTGGGCTTGACCAGGGCTTCCCAGAGTGCCCCTGCACCCCTTCCCTAGCCCAAATCCGCCCTGCAGCAGGTCTGTTGGCTCAGAGGTTCTTCTGCTGGCTTCCCGCGAGTGTTGCCCATTAAAGCACTTCTGAGCGGGAAGCCTGAGGCCTGGCTGCATGGCTGGCAATGGAGCACACCCTCGTCCACACATCTGTGTGCATGCAATTGCTGCTCACACACACAGAACCCAGAGGAGCATGTGCTTGAGGACATACCCCGTGCTTGTTGCTCGTGGACCTTGGGAGCATTTCACTCACTGCTTCTTCCACAGGCTGCTTTTTTTTTCTGAAAAAGAGCACGCCCTCGTCTGCCCCTGTTGCTCTTGTGAGAAAACAAAGAGCACTCAGGCTTTCCTCCTACCTGGAACAATGCACACCATGGTCCTGTGCGGCTCCCCTTCCATGGCCTTCTTTTACATCTTATTTTCTTCCTCCCTGTACCACTGAGGAGGCAAGTGATAGAGCACTGGGCGGGCATCCAGCCAAGGTCAGCTCACCACACTATCTAACCTAAATTTATGTTATCCTGTGTTGTTTTTTTTTTTCTTTTAGTGCATTTCCTAAGTTCCTGTTGTAGTCAAAAAAAAAAAAATTAAATTAAAGACTGCCAGAACCACCTGTCTTACTTATTTTTCTCAAATGTGCTTTCAGTTAATGGCAATATATAAACTAATAAATATTTCTATAGCTCTGCAAAGAAGATTGAGTGCAGTAAATATTTCAATAAAGGGAAATATTCTCTAACAGATCAGCTTTTTCTTTCTCTTATATTGTCTATGAACATGTGGCTTTCTCAAATGCTCTTTAAGAGTTTATAAAATATTGATACTCATGAGCCATCAAAATTTTCAAGTGTTTGTCCTTTTTGGTCTTTGGGTTTCTTGGTTTGCTTTTTTCTTTTGTTTAAGATACCTTTCTAGTAACATTCACTTCGACATTGCTATTCTTTTGGGTAAAAGTCATCATAGATCAAGGTATAATCATTTTTTTTAAGGGACCTAAGTTAAACAGAAATGCACTGCACCTCAGCTCTAAAGCTTCTGTACAAAACATTAATTTTATTTTGTTTTGTAGAGTTCTGCATGTTTCTATAAAGTACATATGGGATGAGAGCTTCTGATTAACAACAAAAAAATGCATCTTACAGGACCAGCAATGTTTTATAATAGCATGCAAACCTGCATTCATTTATGAATCTGTCCTGCTGTAGCACATCAGCTTGTTTGTTTTAAACCTGAATGTAGCACCTTGCTTATGCAGAGGCACAACCCAAAAAATACATATCAAAGTTGTAGATCCAAGAAACAAACTTCAGTCCTGGTTCTCCAGAGTTTGGATCTCAAGTTTTGATGAAGCCCAATACAGAAGGAAGTCAGTAACCCACACATCCATGTCAGGTTGGACCTTCCCTGAAAATCAGGGAAAACCCCATCCCCAAAGAACTAAGAGGTGAGAGTCTGAGGCTTTGGATACAACCACATGCATATGCAGATCCAAACCAAGTATCTTATGAACATGCCCATAATTCCTAATAACAAGACTCTTACTGCTTCAAGCCTGGTCTTCAGCCCCAGCAAATTCATAGTTCCATTTGTGTCTCAGTGCAACCCAACCAAATGATGACAGGTCTGTATGAGAATGAGCGGTGTCAAAGAGGTTGGGCACAGAAGACCTACAAGTTTGCACTCAGAATTTGGGTTCTAATCTCCACAATCCGATTTAAAAAAAAAATATTGTAGAATTTTGGGCAAAAACTTACATGAAGAACTTTACTCTGTTTCATAGGCGCTGTTTTGAATTATGACGTGAGATATTCTGTCAGATCGTGCTGTGGTGTGAAAGTCCTGTCCTTTTACATAATATCAAATGTGTTACAAGATGCTGCCTCTCAAGATTTTTTGGACTGGAAAGAACAAATGTAAAACCAAGCTTGTCTTAGAAAAGGGGGCTTAAGTGGTTAACAGATAAAAAGAGAAAGCAGGTACTATTTTTCACAGACAGGTTAGTTGCCTGTGGTAAAGAGCTTCTGGTTTGGTTTTGCTTCTCTCTTCCTTTGTTAATTTCATGTATAACTTCTTGTGTCATTTCTCTTCGTCTTCTTGTAACAAAGATATTTGGTAGGAGCTCTAAATGCAGCAATCCCTTGGATCTAAGGTTCAAGATGGCTTCCTAATCAACCCATGCATCCTCCACTCTCGTGACAGAAAAGGAGAACTGAAAATTATTGAACAACCTGTATGGTAGCCCAACTCTGTATGGTAGCAGTTTTAAGGGCTGGATTTGGATTAAGTCCCATATTTTTTGTCATCCTGGAACTTGTTGGTTGATCACAAGTTGGTGTAGCACTGATGTGCTCCATAAAAATGTTTTGCACTTCTACCTGGCTTTCTCCTAAGGATTTTAATACACTTTATTAATGTTATCTTCACAGCCAACCCTTCAGTTGCTAAACTGTTGTCTACATTACACAGAAAAGTGTGATAGAGATTAAATCTGATTTTCCTGATTTCAACAATTGTCTTGAGGACTGGAATCAGCATTCATGGCCCAAGATAGTAGATCTCATTAATCTATCTGGAATTTAACTTCTAAGGCAGTTACTTCCCTGTTTTGGTTTTTTCCACGTTGTTACTGAAGTAATTATTCATTTCATCCACTGGAGGGCAGCAAGAAGTTTAAAATCCCATATGATACATATCTGTGATGTTCCACGGCAGCTCTTCAAACTTCCAATTTACATTGCAAGGAAAATTCCATTTAAAATCCTCTTTTCATCCCAATTCAGCATGAAGGGTCAAAACATCAGTCTTTTTTCCTGAAATTAAAACATTTCTGAGAAAATTGAATTTTAAAATGTTGAAATGTTTCATTCCATCTTGGTCCGACAGTTTCTCCTCTTGGGCACGTTACAATTTGAGTGCTTGAAGTCATAGTCTTCCATATGGAATAGATATTCTGAGTTTTTCTTCCATGTTGTTTTAACAAGAAAAGAGTTGCAACCGATGCAGTTAAGACCATACCACACCTAGACCATAAAGGCCAACAGAAACACAGGAACCCAGGCATGCCTTTCACAAGGCAGTTCATCAGGTCACACAAAATCAGATCATTGGGAACTGCCTAAGAATCCAAAATGCCTTAGCTCGGTCTGTTCCAATCTGGCATTAAATACTTTCTGGAGAGACAATTTAAAAATGTAAGAAAAATTAAATTGTTCCTTAAAGAAAGCCTCAATCAGTGAGAAGTGTCCTGCCCATTGAAAAATACAATGATATGAAATTCCTAAAGATGTCCATTATGGATGATTTTCACCAATATTCAGTTAACTGTACTTTGCAAAGACTGTGAGATCCAGTAACCACCAATGTTTAGGTTTATTTTAATAAATGTGCATCAATAATTCATGTTCATACTGTTGTACTAACATAAAGGAACAAATTGAGACACTATGGCATGCTGAGATAGAAGGGTTAATCCACTCAGGATTATAAAACATCCTTAGTTACGCAAATATGCTTTTCAAGGAAAATTAGACTGGCAGGGGATTGTTCAAATGGCTTAGACTACAGTTTTTATCTGCATCTAATTACTTTGTGTTTATGTGGTATTTTTAATGAAAGTATATTTGCTTTACTGATTCTGGTAAGTCAGAAATGATATATCACACTATAGCTCAGTCAAGCCATAGCTCAGTCTAGCTCAGCTTCTTACCATTGGTGCCTCTCATTTTTGTCAGTAAATTGCGGCAAAGTAACTTATGATATACTTAAAGGAACACTGCTGGCTTCTCAGAACCAAAATCCACCTCATAAATATGCCAGAGTGCTATCGAGTCACTTATTCAATCAATAAATGCACAAGTTAGAAAGGTCTATGGATTATATACTCTTCCATATTATCTAAACAAATATTATGTGAATTGCAATGGAAGACCACTCCACAAAGAAGAGCTATGGGAACTGAGCTGCATTTGTTATACTGCTGTCAAAATTTGAGCTTCTGTTTGGTTCCTGAGTTTCAGAAAAGTCACGAGCTGTATTGACCCATCTGCTTCAAGAGGAGGGACTTTTTTTTTTTTTTTTACAGGTCTTTCTTTCATATACCATGTTTTAAAGCCCTTGCTATCTCTATTCTGAAGTGTGGTCAGCACACCAGAGACCCCAGCATGTATTCTGAAATATTATGAGTCCAAGGGTGTTCGTATGAGTGTAGTCCCTTAATATTTCAGCTATACTCATCAACCAGCTCCTCATCACCTGCACTCTGACACATGGAAAACATTTTCATCTATTCATGAGCTTCTCTGTTGACAATAGAAAATTGTGATTTGGCCTTTAGCTTGGGCTGACAGCGCAGGCTTGGTAGAAGGGTTCTGAAACAAAATGACATTTTTTAATAGTTACCGTCTGACTGCAAATTGCTTAACCTGTGGTGCCTGGAGCCATCCTACAGTATACAGTGGTTGTATGCTTTGTTTTCGTTTAAATAATATGCCAGTCCCTCACTTGGCCCCATTGCACATCTCCCTTTGATGGTAAAACATTTTCTTGTCCTTCTAGCATTTGGGATTGATTTTGTTAAATAACCTGACAATAGGATTTGGCTTTGGGAACCTGTCAGAAAAAAGCTGTGGTATGCATCATCATCGTCTCAGTTTCCCTTTCCGTTTATGCTAAATTGGCACAGAGGCACTGAAGTGACACAATTTATTTCTTAGCAATGTGAACATTGATCATAATTAATTTCATAGATGCCAACACAGAATTTCATTCTGTCAATCTTTATTGGACATTTTACATCCAAGCACCTACCTTATTCACCTATGGGTTCAGTCACCTTGTAGTAATGGATTTCTTTTTTCAAGTATCCTATCAAATATGTAACATAAGAAGTTTGCCTGAGCACTGAAAGAAAAGCAGCAACAGACATGTTAAACCGTTTTTTTCTGACTGGTAATGATTGAGCCTCGATCCCCAAATTGCTGCCAAGCAATGAGAGAGCACATATTTGCTATGCTTGGATTGATATTTCTCAGTTTAGACAGCATCATTTGAAGCTTCATTGTCAGTGGAAAATACAAAAAGCTTAACTCAAAAAGTACTGAGCCCTTTTAATGAGCCCTCAAGGATGTCAAACATTGTTTGTCCACTTCTCAAGTGCACACTCTGACATATCTAAAAGCTGGTACTTTTGTCAAAACAGGCAGCTGAAGTCCCCATGGGCCTTTCATATCACAGTGGCAGTGCTTAGCTCCAAGTAAGCAGGAGCTGCCATAACACATCAAACACGGGGTCCGTCTGCTCCAACAGCCTGTCCCTGGCGGTACCTGGCACCGGAGGCCTCAGAGGAGTCTCTGTAGTGGACAGTTACCAGTAACCTCTCCAGCAAGGGCTTCTTCTGACCTTCAGGCATTTAGTGACAACTTGCGCATGAGTGACTATTTGTGCGTGAGTCCATATGTCGCACACACAGAAGGAGTTTGAGGTTTGCTTCTTCTTTTAATCTCCTCTAATGCAACTTGCAGGTCTCTTCATTGTTCTTATAATATAAATCTTTTGCTTTGTTCTCTTGTTTTTAAATCAGTTGTGTAAGTGCCTGAATATTATTGTATCTTTTGGCAGAGTTCCACATAACAACTCTGTATGTAAGTCAGCAGAATACTTGGGATGGCTTAAGCAGAAATTATGAACCCCATGGATCTGTACATACAGCTAACTTACAGAGGGAGATAAATTTTGTAATGTAGCTGATCTGAAAGAAGAAAAGGAATGTCCTAGTCTGTCTTCACTGATGTTCTTATTCTTGTTTCCCAAATTGATGGTCACTGTTTTTTACTCTCTAATCCTCATTCTCTCTGCTTCAGAGGTAAATTCTCAGCCCTGTTAAAATCAAGGGAATTTTTCAATTCAGCAGAGCCAGGATTTCATACTTCAGATGAAGATGCTGAAGAAACTGGAACATCAACTGTGGTTCAAGAGATGGTGCACGTAGGTATGTTGGCACCTAAGTAAAATATTACATACAAATAAAATTTACGCTCAATAGCCTTTTTAAGCACCAGGATACCTAGTTCTAAAGGCCCCTAAACCATACCTATGCCTGCAGCTGCCTCAGATTTGATGGTACTGTGCAAATAAGTATCCCAGACTAAATGTAACCAGTGACCTGGCTTTTCATCCCTTCCCTCATCTGCACAGCCAAATGTAAAGTGACATCACAGCATACCTACCGCAGCAGTTTCAGGCACAGTTTCCATTACAGTTTATACATTTATATTAAACAGGTATCACATAGGATATCGAAGGACAGAAATCCAGGTCTTTTTTTCCATGCAGGGAAGTGTTCTGATACCAAACTGTCGCCTTCTACTGGGACAAATACATTTGTTATAATTTCCTGCAAGTTGGAGCCTTTTCAAGGAGAGCTAGTAAGGGTCCTCCCTTCCAAATTGGCCTGATTGTTAGACTGTTTGCAAGAGGTGAGAGAGACAGAGTTGCCACCTCTCAGGCAGAGGAAGAAAGTTATTCTAGTTTTTTGTTATCTTGGTGAGAATTTTAAATATTGAGCTACTAGATAAAAGGAATTTACTGTATCTTCCTCCTTACATGCACTTTATGTAATTGTCTTTTCATAAAGTAGAGACCTGGAGAGAGCCAGAAGAGGAAGTCTCAGACTTGTGAAATACAGAATAAATTGTTTAAGGCCAAGACAAGAGCAGACCCACTTGTTTTTCAGTGTTCCCTGTGGCTGTTTCCTGCTCTGCACATATCAGTATCATCTCGGATATATAATTCTTCTCATACATCACAGAGGAAGCCTAGGCTCCCAGCTCAGAACCGTGATTTTTTTGGGAGAGAACAGGTGCCCTCAAGGTTACATGTTGCACTACTATGTGTTGTACAGTCAGATGCACTTTTATGTTTCTAGCTTTTAACTTGCTTGAAGTAGTAGTAGTAGTAGTAGTAATAATAATAATAATAATAATAATACAAAGAAGCAGCCAGGTTTTATTAGATGGATTGACATGGCCAGGGGAAAAAAGGCCAAAATCCCAGACCCATTAGCTCTCTCAATCTAATGTATTCCTTCTCCTTACAAACCTTGATGACTTTATTCTTGGCAACAATGCAGTCTCGTGAGGAGACTTGGAATGGATGTAAAAAAAGATTTATCATTCTTTTTTAAGTAAATCTGGCACAGACAGCTTCTCCCTTAGCAGTTGTTTGTCACAGCTCTCAGCCATTCCTGGATGCTGTATCATATCCCCTTTTACAAGATCTGATATTGGAGAAAAAGCACTTTGATTTTGCTGTTAGATGTACAAGAGTTAATCCTTTTTACAAAGGTCTTGCATTTATCTCCAGACTAATTAACATCATCTGCAGTATATTACTGGAAGGTAACTTACAGTGCAGAAATAATGTACCTGGATGGCTGAAATGCAATGTAGTTATGTCAACAGCAAGTGAGCAATGTTCAACCCCGAGAGTGGTAATGCTACAAATGTACTATACAGTACAAAATAATTCTATGGATAGTTTGGATCAAGCTCAGCTTGTATTTGCATAATTTTTGTGATGGTGACATCCTTGCATCAGAACAAGTGAAAACAGATTCACTTATCTTTTGCTAGGTGATTAAGAATAAACAAACTAATGAAGTCCACATATGCATCGTTGTGCTTTCTTTCATTGAATGCCTATGAAGGAACATTTGCATTCAAGCCAAGATCTTTGCTTGAATGAAAAATTATCCCCACTGGAATCAAATGAGGCTATTTGATATAAGTATAGAAATCAATTTAATATCTCTCTCTGCCAAGGGACTCCGGGCCTAGGTCTGCTGCTGTCAAACTCATTGGGTAGATTGGGCTCATTATCCTGTCCTTGTAGCAGATTATGGACTACTTCTATGGTCCTGCAGAAGGCTTCCCATTGGCACTAAGACCTAAATGCTCTGATAAGTGACTTTCATTTCTGCACAGGCATAATATTACAAGCATTTCTAATGCTGTTTCCAATGCCAGAGCAAAATCCTGCCCTCAGACTTTAGGGCTATGGGATCATGCTGCGGCTGTATGAAGAGAGTTTATCCTAGATATGAATTTTTTCTCTTCCCACTGTTTCAGTGAGAGGAAATTGCAATTAATCTACTTTAATTTCGAAAGAGAAAAAAGTAATTACAAAAATTATAGTAATTGGGGCATTCAGCTGCACTTCAAAGGATATTCTTTTCTTTAGCATCCTTGCTGAAATGTAGTTTCAGATTTCCTAATGAAATGTCCCCCCTCCCCCATCATTAGTCTTCTTAAAAAATGTATCTTAAAAAATGATTATAGCATGAGTATGAAGTCACTGAAACCAAATGATACAAGTCAATGACTCTGTTATATTCAATGATCCCTGATCTTAAGAAAAAAACAGCAGGTAGTTACATAAAATTAAATCCATACAGTCGATGTCATAAATGCAAGTATCTTTGAGCTTCTTGCAAACCCAAGTGTGCTAATTTTGGCTGGGATAGGGTTAATTTTCTTCATAGTAGCTAGTATGAAGCTATGATTTGGGTTTGTGCTGAAAACAGGGTTGATAATACAAGGATATTTCAGTTATTGCTGAGCAGTGCTCACACAGTCAAGGCCTTTTCTGTTGCTTACCCCACCCCACCAGTGACTAGGCTGGGGGTGCAACAAGAAGTTGGGAGAGGACAGAGCCAGGACAGCTGACCCCAACTGACCAAAGGGATATTCCATACCATACAACATCATGCTCAGCAATGAAAAGCTGGAGGAAGAAGAAGGAAGGGGGGGATGTGTGGAGTGATGGTGTTTGTCTTCCCAAGTCACCATTACGTGTGATGGAGCCCTGCTTTCCTGGAGATGGCTGAGCACCTGCCTGCTCATGGGAAGCAGTGAATGAATTCCTTGCTTTGCTTTGCTTGCATGCACAGATTTTGCCTTCCCTATTAAACTGCCTTTATCTCAATCCATGAGTTTTCTCACTTTTAGTCTTCTGATTTGCTCCCCTACCCCACCAGGGGGGAGTGAGTGAGTGGCTGCATGGTACTGAGTTGCCAGCCAGGGTTTAACCATGACACCAGGGCCTGAACCGAAATTTCACTGAAATGACAGGAAATTTTTCCTTAAGTTAAATTACTTAATGTAATGTAACGTAATGCCCCAAAGTGTCATGAGAATAGTGCTTCCATAAGCAATAAAACTATTAAGCCAGGTTTCCTACACAAATACGTCCTTTTCCTTTAAATAATCTCTGCTCATGATTACAACTCCAGTGCCTCCCCCATTTCTTTCCAATTCCCTGTGCCAGTCCACTGGGCAGCGGATAATGTGTGCTGCAGCAGTGCACTGATTGCTACCAAAGAAAACAGATAACAACAGTGTTCTCCTGCGTTTTTCTTGGTGGAAGAATTAAGGTCTCTCTTCTGCTTGAGCACTGGTTTTCCCCAAGCTAGTGGGGGCATGGTATATTTGAGACTTTGAGACTTTTCTTCATTTTGGTCTCAGTGGGTTCAAAAGTTACTTGATGATGGTGATAATATACTACAGTTAAAAATGCTACACACACTTTTAATATCTACCCCTTTTTTTTTCTGGTGTTATGCTACTCTGTCACTGCCCCTCTGATTCCTAGGCTCAGTGTCTTCAGTCTGGGTGGAGAGGTATAGTGAGCCATCAGCATCCTGACTCCTTCGCCAGGATCTGCTTAGGGTCATTTTTATATGTGTGCTAACACTTTCAAAGCTTGCCTTTTCTTCATTGGTGTGCAGTTCATGTTACATTTCAATTTACTATATATTGTGTGTTTTGCACAGTTTAGACATTTTTCCTTTGTGCTTTTCATTACCCTAAAAAACAGTTTTGGTTAGTTTCAGGTCTGTATTTCTGTAACGGACTGCTGGTGAGCTGTGTACAGCCACAGGGTGTCCAGGGCCACCCTGCCTCCCACCTCTGACCTTCCCACGCCTATGCACCGCTAAGCAGCCTCCTGTGCTCCACTTCTCAAGGCCTCTGCTCTCATGCCAGGGCTGTGTTTCCCTACACTGTGTCTTTGTGTTAGTCATAAATATCTTGTTCTGTGCAGAATAACTGCTTGTGACTACTATCTACATAAAATTACAGTCATACCATACAAAGATAACCAAAGACAAAAATCATGGGTATAGCTACCCAGTCATTAGAAAGATTGCTGTTACATCTAAACCACATGAAGACAAAGCTCCAGGCAGGCCAAGACAAGTTTGAACAAAATAAATCTGATAAGCCTTCGTCCTGAGGTCTTGCAAAATCAGTACAAATCCTGTGGCCAGTTACTAGCAACAGTGTTTTTACCAAGCTACTAGGCCGCAGTACAGTCACCGAAACCTTTTTTATTTAGAAAACCAAGGTGGAGAAAGGGAAGTAGTTAATTTCCCTTGTGAATTGCCTATTTTCTTTACCATAGTTCTATATGTCTTTCATTTGTAAGTGACTTTCAGGGGAGAAAAAACATTTAAAAGGCTGACATGGGTAGGAAGCTAGCCTGAGTACAAAACAGAAAGCAATGTCTAACGGAGGTCTCAGAGGCATGGCAATGAGATGTAGAACAGCAAGAAAAGTCACTGCAGCCCTTCTCCTCATTTTTCCTTACATTTAGTGTTTGAGGGTTCCCTGTCAGCTACGCTCCTCTGGTTTCACCTTGCGGGTGCTGCTCACTGGCTTCACAGAGGTGCCACACAACATCAGAGATTTCTCCTGGGAACTGCAGATCTTACTGGACCACCTTCGTTCATCCCACTCAGCCTAACCTCCTATATCCGATTTTTTTCACACGTTCAGTATAGCTCAGACAACACGGGTCATGTCCACATCTGGTGAAGGGCCCACAGTACATAGGGATGCAGGATGCCCAGGGGAGAGACAGCAAAAAAAGCCGTGAGCTGCCCCTGGGGTGCTTTGGGACTGAAGGCAGGCTACTGCAGCCCAGAAAAGGCTGTGGGTGCCCTGGTGTACCTAGAAGTATTTCAAAGCACAGGGAAATACTCCAGTACGCAAGAGCTTGCGTGTCAGATGATCATGCTCTAAACATGTCTTGGGTGCGGGGAGTCAGCGGAAACAGCAACCGACCCTCCTCTGCCACTGCACTGGTATCCATAAACTCCCCCGCCATTAGACTGGGCCAGTGAGCCCGGCTTTTTTTCACACCCAGACATCTAAGGCATAACTGGCTGCCAGCTGGAGCTGCCATTGCCTGACCTGCTTTTAGCCTTTCTGCTGCAGACCCACTGCACTCGCTGACTGATTGCTGTTCCGCATCTGGCAACAGTATCTTCCCTTTGATGCAGGTCATGGTACAGCACCTCTGGTACTGCCAGGTGGGTATTAAAAAAGGAGGCACGACCAAGCATCGGCCCCCTGGGGAAGAGCCACAGGCAAAAAGCTCCCCAGAGGCTCAGCCCTTGAAGAGACCTTTGAATCAGGAGGGCATTGCAATTGCATGCTATTAATTTCCTGCTGATCCCATTTCCATAATTGGAAGACAGATCTGTCGGCCCTTAATACGGATTTTTATGCTAATCCTTTGCAGAGACTAAGACAGCTGTATATACACTTTAGGTAGATGAGGGCAGGAGAGATCCCTGGCAGAAAGAAGCTGCCTATTTCCTTGGCATTTAGTTCATTTCCTGCCTGGAATGTACTTAAGGACTAATAGGAAATAAACATAGTTATGGGAAGGAGCAGTTGACTGTGAAACTATTTAAAATTAATAGAGACTTCTTCTTTTCTTGGCCTTTTGTGAGATATGAGCAACATTGCTGAGGCTTCCCATATCCTCAGAAGGTCCATTTGGACTGAGAGCTGTTTTATGTGGTTTTATGGGCTCTAAAACTTCATCTCCAAAACTAGTGAATTACCAATTAAAAGCAGTAATGGCAACTGCAGCAAAGAAGCCATGATAGGTAGTAATAAGATCTTTCTTGTTTAAAGAAGAAAATGAAAAGTGCATTTGCTTTCAAGAAAAGGTGATCCTCATAAGACATTAAGAATAGCTTACCTCAAGCTCCATGTGGAGCAGATGGAAAGAAAAATAATACTTAAGCTTTGCGAATGAGTCCCCTGTGGGGCTAGTCTGCTGGCAAGATCTAGTTCATTATCTGAGGAAATGTAAAAGTTATGTCACCACTACAGGGAAAAAATGAAGTTAGCTTCTGTTTTAAAAGACAGAGCCTCACGTTTTCTCTAATTTAGCTGCAGTAAAATTAGCTGCAGTCTCTATTCCCTCTTATAAAGTTGTACTCCAAAATCTAAGCTTTTCCCTAAGACAATAAATTATGTTTCTGCACCTGTGCTGTGAAGAAAGTCTTCAAAATGTCACCTTAGTCTAAACCAATAGAAAATCATTATTGTTAAGCAGCAAATACAATTTGAAAAAACAGACCTGATTTTCAGTTTTACTAATTTTTTTTTCACGCTGCTGAGGTGTTGTAAAGGTTCATCAGAGGGCAAGGACACGGCCCGTGCACAGGAGATTTCCTGTTTTGAGCTCAGCTAACTGTTTTCTGCTGGCTTTCCCTCAGTCATCTGCGTCTGACGCAGAACTAAACTACGGTGCATAATGACCAAGCCTGCTTCCAGGGGTCCACAAGCCTTCCTTTTGCAAATAGCTACCATAAGACACATCATTGTTAAGGTTTCTTGTATACAAAACATGAATTAAAATAAGATTTGGGGTTTCTTGTCTCTTGCTCCTGTTCTTTGCCTCTAAGCCATTTACCACAGTCTGCACTTCACCAGTTTCAGAGAGGAACAAATGATCACATTGGTCTATCTAGTCTTGTAACCTGCCCTACCAATGGCTGATAGTTAACTGTAAGTTAATGATCAGTTTTGAAATGCAATAATCAGTTCTCTTGTGCTCTTACTTTTATTCACTATATTATGCAGAAAATCTATCTTGCTGAATTTTTAAAACATTTCACAGGCAATTTGATGTACAGTTATCACTTCAAAGTAAAAATTAATAATTAACATTGGTTAAAATTTGATTAAATTAAATCTAAGTTCCTTCATAATAAGATTTTTTGGGTTAGTTACATGTGATGTTGTTTAGGCAATTAATTTTTATTTCTCCAAGAAGGCCATGTTCATAAAAGGATGTTTATTATGTCCCCAGCCTGGTGCCATGCAGAATTGGAGGAAGACGGCGTGAATGACAATTGCAGTGTTACGCTTATAGGAAAACACTATAAATAAGGCAGCTGAACTCAGGGACACACCTGCTGCTGTGCTTTCAGAATTTAATCCTCGTACAAGGTGCTGAGTACCATGAAGTAGAAAGCTTATAGAAATCACTAGGCATTAAGATGATCCATGCCTATACTGCAGAGTCAGGCACAGGTGAGGGTAACACCAGTGTTGCTGCAAAACCCCCTGAAATGTGTTATCTCAAAGCATACTGAAGCATTGCGTGCTGAACTTCATGTCATGGCTCACAATGCTTCCTCCTCCATGCTAAAAATAGAAGACCAGAAGACAGCTAGTGAAGCACACCACCATCTCCAATGTAATGTAAGAGCTGCATAAATGTGAATTTCTCCCATAACGCTTCCAAAAGCACCAGCTTTTCCCAAGCGTAAGCTCCTTTGGTAACTGCCAGAGTGGAAATTCCCTCAAAACCAGTATATGTCCATCTAGGTACGTTCAAAAGTTCAAAATTTTCTTTTCTTGCCTGCCAGTTTTTCAACCACCACAGTGCGCTCATGCTCTTCATTACTTTGAGGGTGACAGAGCACTGGAACAGGCTGCCCAGGGGGGTTGTGGAGTCTCCTTCTCTGGAGATATTCAAAGCCCGCCTGGACAATGTCCTCTGCAACCAGCTCTAGGTGAACCTGCTTTAGCAGGAGGGTTGGACTGGATGATCTCCCAAGGTCCCTTCCAACCCTTGCTATTCTGTGATTCTGTGATTACAATTTGTGAGCCTGCCCTTCAGCTTAAAGAAAAAACTGTATCACATGCATCACGGGAACTGGGAATTAAATAAAAATGTCAGATGGTGTGAGAAAAAGGAGACTGAAATGTGAAAAGGAAAAATTGATGAAGGGGAAACATATATTGCCTGCACTATAGCTTTGCCTCCTTTTTTGTGTTTGTGTATGTGTATGACAAAGGACCTCAGAAATAAGACAAGAATGGAAAATTTCAGTCACTAAATCCAACACCCTGCTCTCACAGATATTTTTATCACTTCTTCCATAAACTTGTGAAACTCCCATCCGAAAACTGTCTAGGTTTCTCATCACACTGCTTTAAGTAACTTATTTTTTCTGATTATTAGAAACATTCTGCTAGGTTTCAAGCCAAAATGTATTGTGCCAGCTTATATACATTTGTTTTTATATAACCACCATTCTTCCATGTCTGAGCCTTTTCTATCGCATTCATTTGTTCACTATACTAAAAAGGAGCAATCATATCCCTTCAAGGCTTCCTACTGCAAGCTGAACAGAACAAAAGCTTACCTTCACACTTTTTAAGAAAGGACGGTATAATTAATAGGAAGAGAGATATATAGGGCAAAGTCCTAGTTCTGCCCGGAATAATGGCAAAGCTATTGTTTATTTTACTAGGATCAGGATATTATCCATCGCAGCAAGACAGGTGGTCCATAAAACACTCATAGGTCGAATAAATAATCAATCAGTTAATTCAGTCTTGGGTTCCACTCATACTTGAGCTACAGGCAATGTGAATGCACTGAGTTCATCACTGTGTGAGTATTATATTCATTTCCAAAGATCTGTTGTATTTTGTGTTAGTTGCATTGGGTTATTTTTAGAAAAAAGAACAATTTTCAATACCTCAAACTTTTTGATTTGTAAAAAAAACCAGCTGGAAAACATGTCTTGCATCTCCCATAAAGAGAGGGTGGCATGTTCCAAATAAAGAACTGATAAATTATAGCATGCAGATATTCCGTAAATAATAATGGCAGCTCTCCAAATCCAGTTTTCTTTTCTTATAGCTACTCTGGCCTTTTTTGCAGTAATGGAGACTGTCACTAGAAACTGTAAATTCACTCAGGAGCTAAAGAGTGTCTGAGACTTTTACAGTATTGATCGGAGGGATGTTTTGTGGCCATCACTAGTATATCAAGCCCAACAGCTATTATGCCTTCCATTGCTTGACAGGGTCCCATGAAACCTACCTGGAAGTTTATGGAGTTCTCATTTCCTAAGATGGAAGAAATTGCATTTAGAAGAAACCCACAAGGGACTTCCAAACTCCAGGAAATAGCACAGGTCGGGCAGTTAAGAAATAAAGCAAGAAAAGGTGGACATAAATAAAAAGCTGCTGGCAGAGCTGGGTACTTTCACGCTTTGTTATCAGTTTCCCAGGGAGAAATATTTTTGTGCAGCAGGTCAGAGTTGAAGGAGGAAGAGAAGGTAGGTTGTTCTGACCATCATCCCATGAGTATGCATGTGTCATCTCAATTTAAAATTAACATCATTTGGGGAGATTAACTTGTAAGTTACACAGTGTTTTGTACTAATCAAAATATGTGAAGAAAATTAACACAAAGTCTTTAGTTCTCCTCAAGGGAGACACTTTTTAGCGTTGTTTCCAGTTGATTTAGCTTTTAAATGAGTAAGGTTATAATTGGTAATTAAGCTGGCTGCATTTTGGGCATACAAATGAAGATGAAAAGTGGAGTTGCAGCTTCTGAGGGAAAAATGAGAGTAAGCATATGGGAAGAAAATGAGGCTAATATGACACAATTCACAGCTTCATTAACATCAGCATGCAAGTCAAGCAGGCTCCCCTTGATGTTAACACTACATTTGCTGAACTTCATCATCAGGTGACAATTTCTGTAACAAGCCTAAAAAAAATAAAGAGGTAATGCATAGTTACTACATGAGAAAAAGCCTAAAAATAAGATACTCACAAGCCTCACTCATATTCTGAAATGTAGAGACGAGCCAGAGTCACACTACTGAGATGTGGAAGATGATCTGGAGCTGCGCAAAGGTTGGACAACATATGAATCAGGGCTGCGTCTGCTACAGTTGTAAAGCAGCTGTGGATATCACTGTTGCTTCTGTTCTGTACAATAAAACATTTTAATTTTCTGGCTTTGGTCAAATTTTCTGTATTAACACACTGATTGAGGAGCCAGGTGGCTTGCAGCAAGAAACAGGAACTACCCATACGTCCAAGTGACAGAGCATATAGAAAACTGATGAAGATGGCAACTGAACAGACTGCTAACCTTTGGGAAAAAAAAACACTGAAATGAATAGGAGTCTTTCTGTTGGCTTCATGAGGTTTTACATGACTGGGCTGTATGCGTATCTGGCGGCACCAAAGTTTGGGATACTTGCAATAGGAGAAGTCACTTCCCAATAGCAGACTGTGATCTTCACTTTCTTCCATCTATGCCTCACTAGTCCTTCCAACTATATTCTAGTAAGTTTGGTTCTTCCTCCCTTTGTTCAGGCAGGCAGTCCTCTCCAGATTTTGACACTGACGTCTCTTGGGTGCTTTTCCCAGTCAGGAATAGCTGCATTCTGGATCTCGCTATGTGCAAAATCTGCAGCAATTCACAAGAAAAACACAGTATCTTGGCCTCTCCTACACTCAGTAACAGTTTGATTCTTCTTATGAAATAGATTTCAAAATGCTAAAGATCCAGAAAATCTCCAGGTGAACAATCTTTTTCTGCTAGGTTTTTTATAGCTTGTACAAAAATGTGCCCTAGATAAATACATCAGGAAGGATAGTGAATGAGTGAACTAGATTTTTAAAAAAGCTCTAACAGACACATTAAAACCTGTCAGGGCATCAAGCAGACTTGTGGAATGTTAGGTCTGAGTCCTGCATGTCTTGTGAATATAAACAGCATCTAAGTAAACCTGCACTGAAAATTAAAAGAAATTTCAATCAGATTTTGTTCATGGTCCTCAAGAATTCATCAAGCCAGTTGTTACCTTTCCCTTTAAAAAGAAAGGGTGGTAGTGCTATTTGACACACTTGTTCACTCATTTACTTTGTCCAGAAACATTCTAAAGAATAAATTTAAAATAGTTTCTCATAGTAAGACCATTCCATATGGCTAGCATATATCATTCCAGTTTTTTTTTGTCCTAATAAAGCTACTCTTTAGGGGTTTTTTCTGTATGGGCAAGTGGGAGAGAGAAAGAGAGAGGGAATAGCAAAGAAGGATGGCAAGTAGGGTAAGGAAGCTAGAGGAAGAAATAACGAAAATATCTCACCCCTGGACACATTTGTGTCTGCTTTTTGCAGCCAGTATCCTTGACTGGCACAAAATTGACTTTCAATTAGTAGATGTTGCATCACTGTGATGTAAGAGGTGGCCTTGAGAGTTGCAGATAAAGTTTAAAAGTTAATAACTGCATTGCCAAAAGTTACATCTGGTCATTTTATGTTTCAAATTACATGCTGATTTGGGAGGTCACATACTGTTTTACTGAAAAAGAGCCAGAGCTGCATGCTAGTTACTGTACAGCTTGCTCAAGTAGGTCAGCACTACTGTGCTATTACTGTGGTGTGTCTACCCTTTCCGTTGCTTTAGTCCATAGAGTATAGCTTTTGTTTACTGAAATATAACTTTATACATGGCATGTATTTACAGCTACAAATCTCCCATAGTCCCGTCTACTTCTAAGTCTTCTGATAATCATGACAACCCAGCATTTGCAAACATCTATTCTTTTCTGAATGTTATAATGTATATCATAGTAGCATGAAGAATTGGTATGTTTCTGAGTCATCCATCCAAAATGGTGAGCCTTTTAAGTTGTTTCACAGAAGAAGGAAGGATCATTCAAACTACACGGAAAATCAGCAATGATTTGGGATGATGATAAATACCTTTTTCAGATCGGCCACATGTGTGAATCACTGATCACAATGTGCAAAGTCTGAAATCCATGAAAAGTTTAAAAATTGGTCTGCCATCAAGTATGTGGTTAAGTGACTGAATGCACTAGCCTTATTTAACTGATCCTTAACAGAGAAGTCGTAAGTTTTCTATTCACAACATCAAGTGTTATTAGAACAAGGGGTAATGGTTTTAAACTAAAACAGGGTAGATTTAGACTGGATATAAGGAAGAAATTCTTTACAATGAGGGTAGTGAAACACTGGAACAGGTTGCCCAGAGAGGTAGTGGAGGCCCCATCCCTGGGAACATTCAAGATCAGGTTGTATGGGGCTCTGAGCAACCTGATCTAGTTAGCGGTGTCCCTGCTCACTGCAGGGGGGTTGGACTAGATGGCCTCTAGGGGTCCCTTCCAACCCAAACATTCTATGATTCTATGATTCTATCATGTATTTTGCAATATGCTACTGCAAATATCCTGCTATTGAGCAGACTCTTTTTGGCTGCTTGTATATATGAACAGGCTGCCCTGGCTTGAAGATTAAATAAATAAAACAACAGAGGATGCTGAGGGCATCTAGGCTGCAGGCATTCCCTTACATAGACAGCTGTATATGTAGGTAACAATTTTTTAATTAAGTCTGTACCCATTTTAACATGTTCTATATTATTTTAACATATTTCTAGGCTGCATTTTGGGGAATGAGGTGGGGTTTTTTTCCCAGGAATTCTGAAACTGATAGAAAATTAATGACAATATAGTAGGTGCTGAGAGAATAAGCAGTACTAGGATGATAGCTGATGTCTGAAAAAAAAATTCAAACTACTGTCTGAAAATGCAGATACAGGGAGCTTTGTGGTGTGGTAGTTTTATGGAGGAACTTGGTGCTTATTCTGCCCCTTCTCCGATAATTGCTGGGACTGCACTTGGAGAAACATGGTTCTCAGCTGGCTGCTCCCTGGCCAGGAAGAATAAAACAGAAAATCCCACCCTAGCCTAGATGCAGTCACATTTGCTTTATTTGAGGAGCTTTGCTGCTGATGGAAGTGGAGCTAGGTGGCAAACATTAAGGAGATGGCTTAGAGAAGCTGCATCACAGCAGCTGTTTGATCAGTTTAAGAAGGGGCCTTGGATCTAAGTTTTCCTCAGCATAGAAATGCTTACAACTTTGTTTAACAACAAATGCTCCAATTCTCTGTAATATCTTTTTCCAACTGATGCATATATAGTGACACAGTTCTGTTCTAGAAAACTGATCTTTGATGACTGCCAATGCATAAATACAGCATTTTTATTTATATATTAATATTACATGCTTTACACATTACACAATAAACTACATTAGATAACAGACATTACATAAATATATTTCTATTTCCCCTAATATCAATATAATAATATCAAGCTAATATCAATAATCAACTGAACTGGATCATGTAAACCTAATTCTTCATTACCCTGGACTGTGTGCAAGCCCTGGTATCAATGGATGTAAACATTGCCAAAATAAAATGGCACATTAAGCACTCACTCATTTTGCTGATGTAGCCTTTGGCACAAGGTAATGAAAAATGCCTTCCCAGTATTGTTAACATTTTTTTTTTGTAGGTTGCCTACTATTTATTGTTTTCTACTATCTCTTAATGTTTATAAGACAGCAAGTATGCTATGATGACAAGCAGCATTCAAACACTATCAAAGTCCTGTGGATTTTGTAGTTAAGTCCTTTGCTGGGGTTCCATGTGCAAGTGAGTGAAATTATCACCATTTTTGATACACTGAATCCACCCAACAATAACCAGAAGCTAAAAATAGGCATTTTTAGACTAGAAGTAACACGCGTACTGTTAAGAATGTTGATGATTAACCACTGGCCTGTTTACTGAGCGATACTTCAGTATAATGGGAAAATGGCCATCTTAATAAAAACTGATGGTCTTTCCAAAGCCTACAGCTCTAGCAGCTTATCAATCCATGTGCTCGAGAAAACCATTGCTGGATTTCATCCCCCAGCCTGGGCTATGCATGATGTCAGGCTGGACTACTGCAAACATCTTTCTTAGCACTGAAGATCACACAGAGAACAGATCTGTCACAAACAATGGGAACAACCTATAGTTGATGTTTCTCCAATGACCCGAGTATTCTCCATATTTTAGACAGTCTGTGCTTTAATGCACTATCTTCCAAAATCACTTGGTATGCAAGAATATTAAGCTTGTTAAGTGGTTAAGTAGACATATGATATTAGCTCTGTATTTCTAAATTTTCTCTTCCAAAAAAAGTGAGACTTATGTGATCTGGAAATCTATCAATCCTAATGGGTTTAGTAGCCCTAAGTATAGTATTTAATATAATATTGGAAATAGGGTAAGGTAACACCAGTGATAGCATGTGAATGGTGCTATAACTTGTAAGACTAACTAAGACAATTGAGCATTAGCTAAGATAAGCAAAAGTTATGGTATCAGAAAATATCTGAGGTGCAATACAAATGTCAGTTTAGGCTTCCCACAGGCACAAGATGGATTAGAAGCAACAGCCTGAAGGCCAAGTAGCAAATAAACTTGCCACCAGTTTGGCATGAGTGAATTTACCTTGTTTATATTAAGACACAATCACAGAAAAGAATCATAGAATAGTTTGAGTTGGAAGGAACCTTTAAAGGTCATCTAGTCCAACCCTCTGCAATGAGCAGGGACATCTTCAAATAGTTCAGGTTGCTCAGAGCCCCGTCCAACCTGACTCTGAATGTTTCCAAGGATGGGGCATCTACCACCTCTCTGGGCAATCTCCAACCTCATTGTAAAAAATTTCTTCCTTATATCTAGTCTGAATCTACCCTCTTTTAGTTTAAAACTGTTACCCCTTGTCCTATCACAACAGGCCCTGCTAAAAAGTTTGTCAACATCTTTCTTATAAGACCCCTTTAAGTACTGAAAGGCTGCTATAAGGTCTTCCTGGAGCCTTCTCTGCTCCAGGCTCAATAACCCTAAATCTCTCAGCCTGTCCTCATAGGAGAGGTGCTCTAGCCCTCTGACCATTTTTGTGGCCCTCCTGTGGACCCATCCAACAGGTCTGTGTCTTTCCTGTGCTGAGGACTCCAGAGCTGGATGCTATACTCCAGGTGAGGTCTCACCAGGTCAGAGTAGAGGGGAAGAATTGCCCCCCTCAACCTTCTGGCCACACTTCTTTTGATGCAGCCCAGGATACAGTTGGCTTTCTGGGCTGTGAGCACACATTGATGGCTCATATCCAGCTTTTCATCCACCAGTACCCCCAAATCCTTCTCTGCAAGGCTGCTCTCAATGCTTTCATCCCCCAGTCTGTACTGATACCAGAGGTTGCCCCGACCCTTGTGCAGGACCTTGCACTTGTCCTTGTTGAACCTCATGAGGTTCACACAGGCCCACTTCTCAAGCTTGTCCAGGTCCCTCTCCAGGGATGGCATCACATCCCTCAGGTGTGTCAACTGCACCATTCAGCTTGGTGTCATCTGCAAACTTGCTGAGGGTGTGCTCAATCCCCCTGTCTATGTCATTGATGAAGATATTAAATAGCATTGGTCCCAGTATGGATGCCTGAGGGTCACCATTCACCTCTAATCTCCATCTCAAGTAAAAAACTTTTCATCTGTTACCACAAGAGCCAGAGCTCTTCAGGGAAAGTTTCCAGGACACATGTGATTTCCTGGTTAACTTCTGGGGACCAACAGGTCAGAGGCCCTCACCACGTGTTTGTGAATAGCTATGTTGGTCTGTTCAAAGAATGCATCTGTCTATTCATCCTCCATAACCTCATAAATAATAATTTTTAGATCCTTCTCCAGTTTCAGACATATTTGTCAGAGAGATAAAAGTCTCAACATTTTGTTGCAAATTTAATGAAAGTGGGCATCTAGGGTGGCAAGATCTTAACAGTGCCCCTACACAGGAAAAGCGTATAGTGTGAGATTATAAAACATTTATCAAGTACTAGAGATGAGTGAGGAGAGAGATGTTTCAAATGTTTCAACCATAAAACAATCTTCCATATGACCTTATTCCTTCCTACACACCAGAGTTTACTCACAGGGTACAAAGCTCTAGGAAATTTCATTAGTACCAATGCTCAGAGAACTCTATGCTAATTCTATTTTCTGGGTATTTCAGTAGAAATGAAGTTTTGGTTTTTCAGTAAAGATGGTAGTTAGCAATCCACCTTTGATCCAGTTATAGAAGCAAGTACCTTAACCCAAATAGATCAAAAGTACAATGCAAGAAATAAAGAAAACTAATTTCATTTTATTTCAGAAATCTCTCTGTGATGTGACAAGACAAGCAGGTACAGTTACTTGTGCTGAGGCTTTTCTTATCTCCTAAAAGTGTTCTCAGAGCTGTCCAAGAAGTGCAAGTATCACTACAAACTAAATTATTAAACTAGATGTTTCCAGACTTCCTAACCCAAGGTATCTTTGGGGGTTTTTTTCAGTAGTCTGTCTTGCACTTCATTGAATATACCTATTCTGAGTGTTTGCTCAAGAAATAAAAATTTCTTCAACAAAAGCCTAAGACATGTGTTGAAGGATAAATTTAGCAGCCATCACTTCAAAAAAGTTGCCTTCATATGACACTGCCAAAATGACCAGGAGAGTAGTAGGTGTCTGTTGCTGCTTCTGAGAGATGAATCAAATATTAGTTTGATTAGGAAGGCAAGACTGTAACATGGGATTTCTACTCCTGGACCACATAGCTACTTGATGAGACAGATGTACGTGTAGCAACCACAGCCCTTTCTCTGCTTTGGAGAACTCTATAGAGCAAGAGCAGGGAGAGCCGGGAACTCGGCATCCCTAGCGCCCGGCAGTCTCTTCCCTGAGGCTATGATGGTTATGGTGATGGTCAGCAAATGTCTTGCCACATGACTGTCAGACATTGCACTTGGAGCTTCAAAGGAAAGTGTGACCACTAAGTTTCCTTTCAACACCACACATTCTCATTTGATCTTACTGTAGAGCCCTTCACTCTGCAAAACAGAAGGGATGGTCAAGCCCTGCACCATTCATATCATAATGTCAGGCACCTAACTGTGACTTCTCAGCAGAGAGACAAATAGAGAGGCATCCCCAGAGAATGATTCAGATTAATCCAGATTTCTGTAGTTGGATTTAAAAAAAAAAACAAAAAAAACCCAAACCAGAGTGCTGTTTCAAGCATTAAGACATTTTAGGGTTAAAAAAACCCCAGACATAATGCTCATTAAATAGAACCAGCAGGCATCTGATTTGAAATGGGATTAGTTCCCCAATCCTGCTGTGCTGTTTTCATGTACATGGATGGATTAACAAAACTGGTTGGGTTTGAGCTTTTTTTTTCCCCCTCATTTCAGTTCTGGACTATCAGTCACTACTTTTTCCTGACTTTGCTGACTAAAACTTTTAATGATTCCATCAATGGAAACTAGGCCACTGTCAACAATGAGCCTAATACTAACTGACACTCTTTGGAGATTAAGGCTCAGCCCGTACTTACAGTGATGTGTCATTTTAATTGTAATTAAGTAAAAAGACACAACCAAACACAGCCTTTACTTCTCGTTAAGCTTAATAGAGACATTGTATATATTGGGCAGCTGCATGGGGCACCACCTGCATTTTTCAGAGGCTGATATATTGCATCAGTATGATAGAAATCTAGTGTTCAGGGATGGGGTTAGGAAAGCCATCAACTACCTGGAGTTGCATCTGGCGAGGGATGTGAAGGGCAACAAGAAGAGCTTCTACAGGAACATCAGCAGCAAAAAGACGACCAGGGAAAATATGGGCCCACTTAACAGGGTGGGGGATCTGGTGACAAAGGACATGGAAAAAGCCATGGTATGCAATGCCTTTGAGTACCAGTAAAGACCAGCCTGCAGGAAGCCCAGGCCCATGAGACTAGTGAGAAAGTCTAGAGCAAGGAGGACTTAACCCTCTGTGGACAATAATCAGGCTAGGGAGCATATAAACAACCTGAACATATCCAAGTCCCTGAAACCTGATGGGATGCACCCACGACTGCTGAGGTAGCTTGTCCATGTCACTGTAAGGTCACTGTCAATCACCTTTGAAAGGTTGTGGCAATCAGGAGAGGTTTCTAAGGACTGGAAGAAAGCAAATGTCACCCCTGTCTTCAAGAAGGGCCAGAAGAAGCAGCAAGAGAACTACAGGCCTCACCTTGATCCCTGGGAAGGTGATAGGACAAGTAATCCTGGAAATAATTTCCAAACACATGAAGGACAAGAAGGTGACTAGGACTAGGAAGGACTTATGAAGGGAGAATCATGCCTCACCAACCTGAGAGCCTTCTTCAATAAAACAAGTTCAGTGAATAAGGGGAAAGCAGTGATGTTCTTTATCTTGACTTTGAAAAGGCTTTCAATGCTGTCTCTGATAACATCCTTATAGAGAAACTGATGAAATACGGACTAGATATAAGTATGTGGAGTAAACTGAAAACTGGTGGAACTGAGCTGAAAGAGTTGTGCTCAGCAGCATGAAGTTTGGCTGGAAACCAGTCCCTAATGGTGTACCCCAGGGGCTGCTGCTGGGCCAATTTTGTTTAACATCTTCATTAGTTACCTGGATAATGGGACAGAGTGCATCTTCAGCCAGTTTGCAGTTGGCACAAAACTGGGAGGTATGGCTGAGACATGAGAGAGTTGTGTTGCCCTTCAGATGGTCCTCAACAGGCTGGAGAAATCAGCTGATGGGAAGCTCATGAAGTTCAACAGAGAAGTGCAGAGTCCTGCACCTCAGGAGGAGTAACCCTATGCACCAGTACAAGCTGGGGACTGACTGGCTGGAAAGCAGCTTTGTAGTAAAGGAGATGAGGTTTCTGGTGGGCAACAAGTGGGACATCATCCAGCAATGTGCCCTTGCAGTAGAGAAGGCCAAGACCCTCCTGAGCTGGGTTAGGCAGAGTGTTGCCAGCAGGTCAAGGGAGGCAATCCTGCCCCTCTGGAGTCTGGGCTGGGTCCAGTGCTGGGAGTCCCCATACAAGAGAGAAATAGAGCTACTGGAGAGAGTCCAGTGGAGTGCCACAATGACTAAGGGCATCTGTCCTACAGGGAGAGGCTGAGGGAGCTGGGACTGTTCACCCTGGAGCAGACAAGGCTCAGGGGGGTTTTACCAACGTGTATAAATACCTGATGGGGGAGCAAAGAAGGAGCCAGGCTCTTCTAAGTGGTATCCAGTGACAAGACAAGAGGGAATGGGTACTAACTGAAAGACGGGAAATTCCACTGAAACATAAGGACAACCTTTTTTTACTGTGAGGGTGGTCGAACGCTGGCACAGGTTGCCCAGAGAGACTGTGGAGTCTCCAACCTTGGAGATATTCAAAACACTGCTGGACATGGCCCTGAGCAACCTGCTCTGGCTGACCCTGCTCTGAGCAGGGATTGGACTAGGCGATCTCCTGAGGTGCCTTCCTGCCTCAGTGGGTCCCTGACTGAGTGCATTTTAGACTAGAAATGTTGCAGAGTGTGTCATACCCAGAGGACTCTAAAATTGGCAGCCCGCATCTATTGCACAAATTCTCTTGATGGGGTTTTCCTCTGTCGCTTTCCAGCTTCTATGTTTAGGCATCTAGACTGAATTAGTAGTGGTCGTTTCTGACATTGTGGTATGGCACTGATGCTTCCTCCTGCTGAGGTAAGTAGTATCTGAGTGTACCGTTAGTGCAAATGCACTAAACCGTACACACTAGAGCTGAGAGAAGGCGAGGCTAAAGCAAAAACCTGGACATGGTGATCCTAACAGCCATGCTACAGTGAAACTCTTTGTATGCATAGACAAAAAGTCTTTATAACAGAGAACCTCAGTGAAGTGAATATTCTGGTAGGTTCACCATCTGCACTAGTGCAAATTCATGTTGCTGCAAAGTGCCGCTTGCATCTGCAAGTATATCTCTTCTGATGCTCTATTGATTTTTTTCATTGAAGCAATAACTTTTAAGCATGTGTGCATTGTGTCTGTGTCTATATATATAAACACATAAATGGTGACAGCAACAAGAGGCAGGAGTAGCAGCAAACAGTGTCACTGGATAAATGAGTTTCCAAACAGGATGTTTCTGCTGCTGCAGAAATTGGAATTAGTGTTGCAGTGAACAATTTAGGTACTTTAATTGTGCATATTTTTCTTGAGGCAAGCACTACCATCACAGAGGCATCCTACCACTTGGAGAACTATTATCAACAGAATACAGAGTGTAGAGAATAAACAATTCAAACAATGGCTTTCAAAGAGAAAGTGGTTCTCATTTTTGACAAGCCTCACTAAATGTTTTTAGTAAATTGTACACTTTTACACAGGTAGTTGATTTTTCCTTTTTTTCTTTTTCCTTTTTCTTTTTCTTTTTCTTTTTCTTTTCCGTTTTCTTTTTCCTTTGTCTTTTTTCCTTTTCCTTTTCCTTCTTCTTTTTCTTTTCCTTTTTCTTTTTTCCTTTTCCTTTTCCTTTTTTCTTTTTCTGTCTACTGAACTTTAACTCTAGGAAATAAAAGGGAGAAGGAACCATTTAATGGATCAGCCCCTTCTGATATCCTGTTAAAGAGCATTTTCAGGATAAAAAAAAAGGGGGGGGGGGACAATAGCATGAAGATGCTGTTCTCCTTATGTTTGCTGCTACAGAAGATTGTACTATGAAGACAGCATATTCTGTATTCTGATAGCACAACTAATGCTATCAGTTCTCTAGGTAAGTATAGAGCATTTGCTAAGACACTGAAACACCTACGTTCTTCAGAAGCCACACCTTAATCTCTAAAGTAAATAGTGATATACCCCTTTCTGCTCTCTCAGATAGGTAACTATCTTATTGCATACTTTTCAGGTTGATATTTCAATATGTGGAAAGCCATTGAAGACCACAAAGGTTTCATAATGCTGTAGGACTTAGGTTTCATAACGCTGTGTTGATATTGTTACAATATACTAAGACAAAAATTCTCCTTATAAAAGATCAGGGCTTTCTGTGCTACTCAGCAGTCCTCACGTTTGGGGAGCCAGTGGCACTCTGGCACTTCTCAAAATTTCTCACATAATATTGTACATCAATTAGCCAAACCTTTAATGAAACTTTCACTCAAGCAACATGAGACTGCAGACTACTTAAGACAGTTTTCAGCAGACCACAGTTTGGCAACCACAAGGCTTTGATAACAACTGCGTAAGTATTTATAATAAAAGGAAGACTAGAGTTTATAGGTTGCAAAAATCCAAGGAGTAGAACAACTGGGTAAAGAGGTGAGAACAACTGGTGAAGAGAATGAAGGGTACAGAGCACAATGTTTGCATTTTATATATTCAGCTCTGGGGAACAGCTCTAGGCAACAATGCAGAAATAAGTCTTGGGTGCATGAACTCATTCCTTTAAAGTTTGCAAGGAACTTCCAGAAAAGAGGAGGTATTTTGTAAAAAGGCCAAAGGTGACTGTGTGAGAAATACACTAATGAGACAGTGAAGGCTAGCATTACTGACAGAGAGCACATGAGGGCTGATGCTCAATGCGACAATAAAGCTGATTCAGTAGAGTCAATTGATCAGAAACTTTGAAGAGGACAATGAGTTTGCCTTTGATGCTGATGAAACGGAAAGCCAGGAGAGAGACATAGACGTTATGTCAGCAAGGAAGATAATCCTCACAGTGCAATTCTGAATGAGCTTTCGGAGAACACAGTGGAAGACGCCGGAGCTAGAGAGAGAAGTTGGTAATAGCCGAGGTGTGAAGTGACACACAGTGGGCACTGAGATAGTCAACAAAGCTGAATCTCCTAATTGACACATAGGAAGAAAAAAGAGACTATAGACACAGTCTTACTGCATAGATCCAGAGATACTGCTATGATGCAAACGGTATTCAAATTAAAGGCCTAAATGGCTGGAAGGGCAGCATGGCATTCACAGTAAAAAGAGGAAGGAAGAAAGGTTTGTGAGAATAAAAACAGGACCTGAATGTAAGCTGTGGTAGCTGCCCTCAAGGAGGTGGCAAAACGGTACTGATGTGGACTGGGTGTGGAAAGACAGGCCAGAAACAGAGGTGAAGAACCATGAATCACCAGAATAAGATGCGAGTCAGTGCCAAGTTCATGGGTAAGAGAACTAGAGACAGGGCTCACAGCTGTGAGGACTTCGGGGGATGTGTTACAGATCCTGATTAAAAGCTGATTAACAAGAGAAATAGCCAAGAATTAGAAGGCACATCACACAAAACCCAAAAGCCAATATGAAGTCGTGATTTTAGAAATGATGGAATGACTTACACTGTCAGATGATACTGAGAGGTCAAGGGGGATTAAGGTGGAATAGAAGGTCCGGGATTTGAGCAGGAGGAAGGTGTGCTCCATTTGGGACAGCACTTTCAGTGACTTGTAGACATTGACAAATTTGTAGATTGTTGTGATGATCAAGGAGGAAAATGAGGCTGTGCCAGAAACAAGGCTGTGGCAGTAGACAAAACATTCAGTTAACCTTGACAGAAAAAGCATAATGAGCTTTAAACAGCGTTGTTGATCATTAAAGGGGCAAGAGGCATTGCAAAAGATATTTAAATCTATGGATGAAAAAGGAATGCATAAACACCATTCAGACATTAAGTGTTATTTCATCATCATAATTAATCAATGAGATCTTGTTAGGATTAGGAAATCTTGTGTGTTCTTTCAAACATAAAATCAGGATAAACTAGTTACTAAGAAGTCTCTTACCAGAATGTGAAGACAAAGAAGTCACCCCCCCTCCTCTGTCTCCCATTCGTGACTTGTTTGAATAGCCACATACTGACTGATCATGTCTCTGATCCACTGTAGCCAGCAACCTGCTATAAGCTTTTGTTTATAAGACACAAATTGTTGTTGCTTCACCCTTGCGTGCTGTGACTCAGGAGTAATTTTAGGCTGGCTCAGCTTCCTCCATTTTGTGGCCTATTAGATGAGCACAGTTGCAGATTTGTTTTTCTAACCTCAGAAAATATAGGACATGACTTTCCAAGGACTAGTTTTTCACACTAGCTCGATATTTAATTTCAGGGACCAATCGTGAAGCCAAAGAACTTAACAATGAGCAACCTCTCCTTTTCTAGCTGGTTTACTGAGATGACATCTGTGAATTAGACCAGTGGTATGATCATTAGGTTATAAAATTTTCCTTAGCAGTGTCCTTCAAGTTCAGTGTGGAGCTTACCGAGTGCCCAGAACAAGCCTACATCTTCTTCTGTCGCTGAAACTAAATTTCCACAGGAGAAGATCTCAGTTTAACAAAGGCATGCAATTCAGTGAGTGCAAGAATAAGAAGAGGAAGAAGAAGTTACAAGAGATAAAGACTGGTGGTGTGCCATAGCGTAGACAGGAATGCTCTAGAGAACGGGCAGTGGAGAAACTGGATGGTTTCATATGGCAGAACAGGATGGACATGGAGGACAGGCACTGGAGAAAAACAGTGATAAGGGGAAGAAGAAGAGAAAAAACAAAAGAGGCAGGAGAAGAAAGACTGTCTTTACCCACGTATTCACGCAGGTGGCTTCAATAGTCTCTACTACTGCTTTCTACCCCTCCTGTCACCTTGACACAACCCCTCCTGTACCACAATGAATGTTTGGGCAATCATACAGTGAACTGGACAGGAAACTGACTGATATTCATTACTTTTCAGCACATAACCCAACAAAAGTTAAAAGTAACAGGAGAAAAAAATGGATAGAAGCAGAGAATACTTCAGCTGGCACTGCTGCCAAAAGGAGGATCATGGGATCATAGCCTGGAGGGAAGATGTAGCAAAGGGACTGGATAAACGAACAGAAGGACTAGGAGCAAGAGATAAGACTGGTGACGTTACATTGAGTGACACAATTTCAGACTGATGGAAGGTCAGTCGCATTCGCATGCAAAAATTGTTACACCAAATCTAGCAATAATGTAGCTGAAGATACAGTCATTTCAATAAGCTGATCAAGAACAGTTTTGGTGGTTTTTTAGTGGTGTTTTTTTTCTTTTGGATCACATCAGTGACTCAGGTCACCCTGCAGCAGCCATAAGACAACCAGATCCAACACAAAGGAAATGGCAGGGAGAGGGAAAGTGGAACTACCTCTCTTCAATTAGGTTTTATACCACACACTAAGGGGACTAAGACTAGTCAATAAGGTTTCAAGTAATACATTATAGAAAAGGTTGCGCACTGAGTGAAATTGAAAGAGGACTATGAGAAAAAGATGAGTTAACAGGTCGCAAAATAGAGAAGTAAAGATAGGGGGTACAGCAAAGTATTCCTATCCGTATTTATTCTGTCTTCCAGGGGTGAAAGATAAACTAGGGAAGGTTAAGGAACACAGAAACAAAAAATCTGTAAAAAAAGACAGCAGTAGGTAAAAGAAATTAGGAAAAAAAAAGCAGAATACAAAAAACCCCACAGGAGTTGGAGAATATGTATGTGTTTATTAGCTTCAGACAGAAAACAGCCTGAAGAACATGAAGATCTGCCAGAGTGCCTGGAAAGGCCTCAGTCGCCTGACTTACAGAGGGGAGAAGACATCCCCAAGCCCAGGGGCAAGCGAAATGAAGAGAGCGGAGAGGGAAGAGAATCAGGCTGATTTAGAAACGTTACTTTTTAGATGTTTTCAGGAGGGCGGACCTACCTCACCTAGGTTTTGAGTTTCAAATTCAAATTCTGTATAAACTTTTCTCCTTTCCTGAGTCTCTTTTAATATACACATGGAAACTTACACAGATACTTTCTTTTGAGCAGTGACAACACTATTTGTTATCTCTGCTGGGGATTTGCTGCAGTATTTTTGATAATGCCCAAGCAACCCCACCTCTCCCTGGACTCCTGTTTAATACTGTACATTTCAATAAAGATGTCTTTTAGCCTTAGAACTTCACTCAGGAAGCTGGAACTAAGCATGTCCATGAAACACTGACACCAGCTTTCATTTCTAATTTTTAGTATTTGGAGTGGAGGTCTTAATGAAGCTCAAGCCGTGATTTCATGATACAGGGGCCAGAGTGCTCATTTTCATCCGTGCATTACCCCTTCAGCTGCCTTGGCACCCGTGCTTATAGGCCTGCACTGCAAAGCAAAGGAGAGAATTTATCTGAGGTAGAATTAATTTTCTTTCTTTTAAATCGGTGGTCTGGTCCCTTGTGTCGTCTCAAAAACACTAAAGCATGGTGAGAAAATAGCGTGGGAACACGACCAAGCAGCTGGGGGACGGTGAAGCTGTGGGAATTATTAAAACATGATCGCTGCCAAAGCCTCCCTGTAATGAAAATGCAAACTCAGTAGGGAAAAAGAAACACAAAAAGAACAGATTTGTTTGCTACTAAAATAATTTTCCAGTGTAAGTGAAACAGTTAGCTAGAATACCGCGCACCGATGCAAGAAGGGTGTTGGGAGGCAATACGTATCTGTGTGTATCGTGGGCAGTAGTTAAGATTGCAAAGACAATCTTCTTCTTGGCATTTACTAGGCTGTTGCATAACTTTGCACCTGAAACGTTAGTTCTCTTTCACTGTTTTTAACGCCATGACCTCTGTATTTTGGAGCTATTTTTTATAAGAAAAGCAGTTCAGTTACCGAGAGCCATACTCTCTCCCACATGTCATTTATTAACAAGATTCATTACTTTTTGGCCATTGGATTTCACAGCTGCTGCTGCACCGAGGCGATGGGCTACTGAAACTCAACGGCCTTTGGATATACATCAGATTCTGGAGGGAAAAGTGCTCCAATAGTTACGGATTTACCACCTACCATCACCTGCCTGATCTCTCCTTTCTGTTTTTAAATCCTCTACCCCAGGCTCACGTCTTTTTTTTTCTGTCCTAATACTGCTTTTGCAGTGAAGCCAGGCTGCTGCTTCTTTGCCACTCTTCATGTCTACCCGAACATCAGCCAAGGATGGGGCAAAGGAAATGCAGCCCCTCTCCCAAGTCGAGTGTCAGTGACAGAAACAAATTGAGGAAGCTGTGGGATGAAACTTGCTCCGTCATCCTTCAACAGAAGCAAATCTAAAGTTGAATTGCTCCTTAAGAACTGTGAAGGAAGAGACTCTTAACACAGTGTGGGATCTCTTTTTTTCTTTCTTTTTGATAAAACTGAAGAAAACGCCCCAAGAAAATATGGTGAAAGAAACAGTAAAAGCTGTAGCGAGACATGTTTCAACAGAGGAGATTCTGGAAGATTACTTTGCTCTTTCATAAATAGTCCTGCTTCGACACGTAGGAATGCGTTGTACATAATTTCCGTCAGTTGTGGCAATTCTCAAGACGATTACGATCTACCAGTTGTGGCTTCGTCTGCAGAGTGCAAGCCCAGGTCTGGCTTGGTTTTACTTTCCATTCAGATCAGACTTACAGGCCGTACTTTTTTGGTTTTCCATCACGTCGAATATGTATACTTTGGACTGTAAGAGGGTTTCTCTCTTACGCACATCCTCTTTTCCCCTTTTCCTTTCGGGCACACTAACTTTTAACCCTGTTCAAGGGTAACTTTTTGTTTTCCTTCCTCCGTAGGTACACGGGAGCGAAAAATAATAACAACCCCCGAGGAGCAATTTTTATTCCCTGGAGAGCTCAGGGTCGAGTAACCCCATCCTGCGCCATGACGGGGCATGGCCACCCCTCAGCACAGACCCGCCAGCTCCGGGCGCGCACCCGGCAGCAGACCCTGGCCCCGCTTTCTCCCCGCCGTTCCCCAACCCCTCCCCGGTCTCCGTCCCCACGCACGAAGGAACCCGGCCTTCCATCACACCTAATCCAGACGCCCCCCCGGGCGTGCCCTGCATCACCCACCCCCTCGCTGGGACACCCGCGGGGCCGGCCGCCGCACCAGGCACGTGCGCGGCCCCGCGCCCACCCGCCGGCTCCCCCGCGGCGGGGCGGGGCCGGGGGGCGGGGCCACGGGCGGGGCGGGGCCGGGGAGGCACCCCCCCCGGGGGGGGGCCCCCGGGGGGGCGCCGCAAGCCGCGCACGGGAGAGCCCAACTGCTGCCGGGGAGCAGGGGAGCTCCCGGCCCCCGCGGCTGCACGGAGGGGGGGTGCGGCGGCGGGGCGCGCTACGCCGCGGCGGTGGCAGCGGCACTGGCACTGCGTGGCGCGGCGGTGAGCGGGGCCGGGGCCGGGGCCGTCGCGGCTCTGGCGGTGGCGAAGCGTCTGCGCCGCCGGGACGCGGAGAAGCGGGAAATGAGGAGCCTGAGGATGGAGCTGGCGGGGAGCGGGACGGGACGGGACGGGACGGGGGCAGCGTCCGGGGGAGGGAAGGGGTGGGCGGGCGGGGCGGCGGCGGGCGGCGGCGGCAGGCGGGCTCGGTCCCCGTTGGCCCCCGGGCCTGGCGGCTGCCCGCGCTGCTCCCCCCGCCGCTCCCCCCGCGCTGTGGGGCAGAAACTTTCCCGGGACGCCCCCTCCCTCTTTCCTCTCGGCCCGGCGTGTCGGGACGGGCCGGGGGTTCCGGCGAGGGGCGGGGAGCAGCGGCTGGCGTCGGTGTGCGGTGCTGCCCGCCGCTTCCCCAGGCGCGGGGCGGCCGCCGCTGGGCCTCGGGGGCGGTCGCGGTAACGGTCCCGTCCCTTGTGTGTCCCCGTCCGTCCCCCCCCCCCAGGGCACCATGGACGAGGAGCAGTTCGTGAGCATCGACCTGGACGATGACAACGTCTGCAGCGTCTGCAAGCTGGGGACCGAGAAGGAAACGCTCTCCTTTTGCCACGTGTGTTTCGAGCTGAACATCGAAGGTAGCGTTTGAACGGGGAGTCCTCTGGCGCAAGCTTCGGTCCTGGGCTGCTTAGCGTGGGGCTGGGCGCGAACTGCGCCTATCTGAAAGCTTTCGTAAAGGCTTGGGTTCGAAAACGCCTGCATTCAAAAGAAGCTTTTCTTGCTGGCCGGACTAGTTCGTTAGCTTCCTAAATAGCTCGCTTCCAGTAAAGGCGGGCGCCCTAGCGCCTGCTCCTCTGGATGTAAAGGTGTACCCCCCATCCCCCCGCCCTTCCAAGAGCTTCTGAAATGCCCTGGTGTTAATTTCACTGTCTGGTATTAGACCTCTGGTGTTAATTCAGATCTGAAGGAGCTTTTGTTCAGCCTTTATTCAGGGGTCTTGCTCAATAGTTAGAGGGGTCTACGTATAAAACTTTTGTAAATCGCAAGTTTTAAAGTGCAATAGGTTTTCTTGGAAGCAGGTGAATGTTTCACCGGAGGTAATAAGAGGATTATTTATTTTTGCCTTCATAAAGTGATAATATGTGTAACATGATAAAACTGGGTTCATTGTCAAAGCTTCTTAAAGTTTGAAAATTATAAGGTAGGAATTTTGACCATCTTTTAAAAGACTAATCTTCTAAGCTTTGCGTCTGGTCTCCAAAACGGTACGTTTAAAATTTCAAACCTTGTTTTGCTGAAGAATTTACTCATCTTGTTGCTGCTGTTCACACATGAACCAAGTGTGGGGCATCAGTGAGCAGCAGATTAGTTATTTCCCTTTTTTAAGTCAAATAAGGATTTTTGAAAATACAAGTATTGTTGTTTGATTTGGGGGGCAACAAAGTAATTTGTTACAGTTATATACAGTGGAATTTGCCAATTGTACATGCATGTGACTACCTAGAATAATCTGTATCGGTATGGGGCAATTGAATATGAAGGTCTTAACGCTGTTACGTGAATAGTCCCATTGTGGTGTCTCTGGTATACGTGAGAGTGCACTAAAGGTCTTAAGATGAAGTCTTTCTGAGCCTAAAGTGCTGTGAGGTATGAGCATTGTATCCAGTGATCTAGTGGTTTATTCTGAACCCTAGAAGCGTAAAACTGACTGGAACTGGGGGAGGCTGTAAAGATGTGTATTCCATGCACTGTTTCTGTTGTGCATCTGACTTTTAATGTGTGTGTAGATAATAAAATCTTGTTCCTACCTTACAGAAATCTGAAAAATGCATTAGCAAGTTAAAATCACTTGAAACGCAGTACTGAGTCAGTATTTTAAATTTTAAAAAAAAAAAAGAAATGATGCCTCTAAGGTCTTTGATACTAGATGCTATATATTTTAATCTGAATATACTTCTGTGCGTCTTTTTTTTTTAATTTTTTTTTTAAAACTCAGAGCAACTATTTAACCTAAGACAACCTGTCAGTCTGCTTGAGTTTTTTACTGCTTTAAAATGATAGGCTTACGGTTCTCAATATGAAGTGGAGTTAAGATGTTTCTCTCTCTAGGCTTTAAAATGAGAAAAAAAACATATTGCCATAATGAGAATTAAGTATTTTGATTACATTCAGAATCTAGTTTTGGTTTGGAAGTGTTGAAATAAATAGGATGCATTAAAAATTGCTGGATGGTTTCTATCCTCCGTTGTTTGAGATAAGCAGTGGATTTCTCAAAGTTACTTGTTATGGATATTACTTTACAAAATGATCACGTGTTTTAGCTGGAACAGCTTTTTTTTTTTCTGGAACACTAAGCAGACTTGATAATAGTAAAGACTTAATCTGTGCAGCAGATGATTTTGCATAATCTTCTAAATTTTTGGTTAACTTTAAAAGACGACTGCTTGAACAGAATACTGATGAAAGCTCACCTGAAATTACATGAACCATTATATTCTTAATCTTTTACTTTGCATAGTGAAAGAAAAGTATTAATATCTTTGATCATTATAGCGTCACAGTACCCCAATTTCTGATATTCTGTCTTCTGTGTACTTTGAAAAGACGTATGTTACTGGTTTTATAGGGGGAGGAGGCTTAAGGGGGGCAGAGGTTGTGCAAGTGACTTAAAAAGTCTTATTAGATCCTTTATAAGCTGAACCACTGCATGAGCCAGTCCTTTACCATATCCAGGCTCATGCTCTTCCTACTTTTGACATACCTATTGCATTCCTGTATTTTCCTGTGACAAAGACTGTGATTTATATTATATACATCTAAAATAACAGTCTTTTGGCAGCCCTGGGTAGGGAATGAAATGGATAATTGACTGACTCAGAACGTTATACTCAGTGTTTTCGTATTAACCTCCTGCTTGTATTTTAGTGAAGTTCAGATGCATTGTGACCTAGGTATTTGTTGAACAGTCAGGTGTAAGTTGTATCAATTCTGTAGGTGTGCTGTGTTGCACAAGTAAGTGTCATTCTCGCTAATAGTTTGCCTTTTTATTTAACATTATATTTTAAACCCCAAGCAATTAATACATGTACATATATTTTTAGTAATTTGGGAAGTGAAATGGGCTATTCTAAAAAGATATTCATGCAACAGCTAGGACAGTGCTTAAGGCTTGCTCATTTTTAGTGTTGATGTGCATGCGTAACCCTCAGCAAAGTAGGAAATAGCTGCTGTTCAAGAACAGGCAGGCTATTAGTCACAGCTCAGCATCTTGCAGGCTGCTTAAGTACTCCCACTGTTTGCAGCACCCTGTTAACTTCCATGTGTTAAGTGCTGTCTGACTTAAAGGGAATGTGTAGCACCTCCTCCATTTTCCCAGTCCTCACTAGGAGGTGGGTCAGGATAGAAGGGAGCATTGCAGATGCATGTGCAACGTCAAGTGGTGAACGTGGCAGTGTTAGGTTTTCAGTGGGACTCAATGATCTTAAAGGTCTTCTCCAACTGAAATGATTCCATGATTCTATGAGTTTACGTATGAAGTTCTGGAAGTAGGTTTCCCAATTTCCTTTTAAAAAAGGGTGTCATATTCTAGTGCAAAGCTCATGAGAACAATTCTGTTTCCCTTTATGCCAGCATCTGATTGCTTAAAGCTGTCTATGGTAAATCCACACACTTGAAATGGATCCAGCCCAAGGCTTAACTGCCTGAACCTGCTCCGTATAAACAAAACACTACATTAATATAATTTACTTAGCTGTGCTTAATTACACTACAGTATTGTATTGGTGAATCTTTGTGTCTTCTGACATCTGTGAGTTCAACAGCTGTACAAGTTTGCTCCTGTGTAGTTGGTAACATAGTTGATCATCTTGGTTAAGTAAGATGAGTAATTAGAAATGAGCAAGTCGGAGACCATCCCCATCTGTAATGACTCAACAGACTTCTTCCTGGATCAGTGTTGTGATGTGTCTCAGCCTTTACCTTCCTGACATTGGGGTGGGTTTTTGTAACCTTTATTATGTTTGGACAAAAGCTTGGTAGTGATACATAACTGGAAAAGAAACCCCCCCAAAAATCAGGTTATTCTTGTAGTCCTTTACAGAGAAGACTGCTATACAGAAAGCTTAATCTGTGGTCTGCCTTAATGAATTAACTGCCGAGTTTCTGAATGAGGAAGTTAGTTACTGAAATCAGGACTCAGTCATAATTGTTTTTAATAGTAGATTTTTAGTCTTTCAATGAAATAAATTGATAGCTTAGCCTAAAATGTGATTATGCTTCATACTAAGTTAATTCACAGGAACCACTGTTTGGAGTGTGGTTCGGAGTTCAGGTGTGGTGTCTGTCCCAGAATTTATTCAGGAGCGATGTATATGGATTATAGGGTCTGTTTCTCTGAACTTGACTGAAAGAATGGTACCAAAGGGAGGAGAAAAGGGAAATGGGCATACGGAATAAACAGAAAGCCAAGATGCAGGTTTAAACTTTCTCCTATTACATGTCACCAACCTTCCCTGAGCAGGGAGAGAGTAATGTTCTTCGGAGAGTTTAGTAGTGCTAATCTTCAGTCTAAACAGGGGTGAGGTGGTGTGTCTTGAAAGGACAGGATTTTTGTCCGTGTTGCGCTTGCTCTCTCAGCTTGCTTAGGTTAAGGATTCATGCTCAGGGAAGCTGAGTGAACTAAGCAACACACAAATACTTTTGCTGTGAAACTATTTTTTGTGTGTGAAGGATCATTACTGGATGATTTAGCACAAGAGAATACTGACGTGATTCTTAAACTTTAAAATACGCAAAGTACTTGCATATGAAATACTAACATTTTGAGAAATGAAGTCGTTTCTGCATGGTGGTTTTAAAGTTCGAGATGGGGTTTAGAATATCCTGGTGGTGTGGGCCTGCTGGAGTTTGATGTTGGCTTTTGTTTGCCTTGTGCAGGCAGAGTGAACACCAGCAGAGATTGTTGTGTACTGTTTTGTTTTCCAAGTAGGTGTCACAGTAGTAATCAGTGAAACAGGAAATGTTTTAAATTCATTTGTAGCTAGATTGCATAAGGCAGGAAATCATGTGTTGTGTGTTTGAGACAAATTTCTTCTTCTTAATTTCATTATAATATGGGAAAATGATTAACTGAACTCTGATAGCAAATGTGTAATGCTAACAACAGATCTGCACTTGTAACTGGAGGGTGGGGGGAAGATACATGAACACACAAAAACATGTGTGTGTGTGTATGTGTATATATCAACATCAAACCCCTTTGCCCGAATATGGTGTCCCTACAAGCTGCTTTAAAACCCCAGGTGTAGGGTTTCCACAGAAGAACGCAGCGCTGTGCAGATACCTGACCGTGCTCTAATTCTCCTGTTAGGAGGTTGTCACCATCTCGCCTGTGTTTCGCAGAGCATGCTGCGGCGGACAGAGTGCTAAGCTGTTGTGCTGCTCAGAGTTGTTCAGACGTCTTCGCATGGGAATGCATTGTGCAGTGCAGATGTGTCCTTCCTTAATGCATGCTTTGTGACCCTCTGGACAACCCCTGTGGAAATCCCAGCTTCAGGAACTTAATAATTGAATGTGTTTGTTCAAACATTGGACTTGTCTCTGAAGGTTGCAAAGTGGAAAGTCTGTAATAATTATGGTTTAGCTTTACGGTATTTGTCATAAATAATGTAACCTATCTTAACCTGGGTTTATGCTAGTATGTCTTAATACAGAATTATTTAAAAATTCAAGGGTTTGTAACGGAGACAAAACTATACTGGAAAGGGAAAATCTGATTGTTTTGAGCTGGTTTTGATTCCCTCTTTTGCTTCTCTGGTGCTGCTAACTATGATAACATCTTGGAGAATGCTAGCTGACAAGCAAACTGGCTTGCTTCCATTTTTGTTTAGAGTTGAAAAACAGCTGAATAGCAAATGACAGTCTGTATCCCAGGTCTTAAAGTATAAAAGAGGAGACAGTGTAAGTATTGAATGTCTATTCCCCTGATTTATGTTAAGATAGTTAGACTTCCATGGTGCTTTGAAGTGCCAATAGACGCATAGCATTTGAGGCAATTTCAGCATCAGGTTAGTGCATCCCAGTCTCCAGTTTGAGACAAAGATGCTATAAACAAATTTGTCTCATTACATAGCTTTTTTCCTGTTAAGGTCTATAAAATCATGTGTAATATGCTTATTCTGTGTTCTTTGTGTTCATCGGAAAAAAAAAAAGTGGTTTCATTGTTAAAAAGCTGTAAGGACTCAGATCTTACTTTTTTTCCTTCTTACACTCTACAAAAGAATATCTCTGAAATAAAATGCGTTGTAAGGTGTAGCTGAAAGGATTGGAAACTGCTGGTTTAATTTAATTCTGTTCCAAAACGTTATACATCCTTATTTTTTTCAATGTTAATGAAGTAATAACCGATACAATATATTGTTCTGGCAACAAAAGCTAAAAAATTTCATCACTGCCCTTTAGGCTAGACAGATGACAACTTGTTTAGGTAGCATTTGCAGTCCAGGGGTATGACTCATTTCTGCAAACTTGAATGGACTTGTGGAACTAGCTGCAGTTTCCAGTAAACCACTTAACTACGAATTCGAGTCCAAACGTAGTTGGAGATGCTATTCTTCATCTTCTAAGTGCCATATAAGTACCACTGAGTAATAGTAGAGCCGTGTGGCTAGCTCTAAAAGTGTATTTTTAAATTCTCTATATGTAAATTTGGGAGGCTTGTACATGCAAACAAATAAAATGAGCAGTTATGTTACTTACCTGGCATCATCCAGAATGCAGAAATACAGTCTCATGGCTTCCACTCTCTACTAGGTCAGTTTAACTGATTTTTCTTACAAAGTGTGAGACATTTTTAACATAGTAGTTCTTGTAGTAAAGTCTTCATCAGAATGTATTTGCATGTCTAATACAGTGTAAACTTTCTTCTTAGGTAGAACATGAATTTTGAGAATGTGTTTTAAAGAGTCAGTTGGATCTCTGTTGTCTTACATAGGATATCTTCTGTGTGGTAAAATACAAATGGGCTAATAGAAATGCAGTGGGAGATGATTTGTGCACACACCTGATGTATGGAATGGAGTGGCTTTATCATATGAAAGTGAGGAGATAACTTTAATTTATGAACAAGATAATATCTAGTCTTTACCATGTGTCTGGTTTTGGAAGTTAATGAATGGCACTGGCATTTTCCTTCTAGCCAATCTAATAAATCACAAGATTTAACTCTCAAATGAAATTGCATGCATACACTTAAAAATAGCAGTTGGCTTTAAGTCTTGTCAGGCAGATGTATTGGAGATATACATCGCTAATGATCCCATTTTTCAGTGTCCGCAGAATTGTACAGCTGAAGAATATCCCCACCCCTTGTCATTTAGATGTGTGGATTACTTGCTGCCTTAGGTCCTCATGGGCTGGTTTTATTTAATGTATTTTGAATAGGTCCTTGGAATCTCATTTTCCATTATAATATCCCTCTTTCAGCATTCTCAATGAATACACTAATATGTAGCAGTGGCTTAAGAGATGAATGTGAACATTCAATGTCTTGTGAAGGACTTCCCTGTCTGCTGCGGGTCTTAGCCCTGTACAGTAGGTAAACCAAACTAGAGCTGTCTGATCCGAGTGGACACTAGCCGTTTCTTGTGAGCTGTTTCATGAGCTGGCTAAACCCCCCTCTTTCAAGAGCGGTACTGTACGTGTGCAAGGTGGATGGCTGAGGGGAGCAGCAGCTGGAATGCGTGGTGAAACCTGGGGCTCTTAAAGTGGACAGCCACAGACCAGCGCTTTTCACAAGGGCTTTTGCTTGCTTACAGGATTAAAGGAAAAAGTGTAGGTGCCTGTCACAAATCTTTCTAGAGTTAACTCTTTAGGATAAGATAACTTGTGCCTGAGAAGCGTTTCTTTGCTGGCTATGAAGGCAGTCTCCACAGCTAGCTAAAACTGGAGGTGGACCTTTGCTAAGTGTTCTGACTTAAATAATTTCACCCGTGTTGCCAGTACTATACAAATTTGTATTATGAAGTGCCTTCGCTGTCCTTTGACTTAATAACCACATGTACTTTACACGTTTTTGGAAGCTATATGTGTGGTAGACACTAGCGTTACACTGAAAAGGCAGCTTTTATTTTCCTTTCTCTATGGTCAGGTATAAATCTTGCCCATAAGTATTTGTAAATTCCTTAAAGGGACTTTATTATGGCTTTAACAAATGTCGTAGTACAAACTTATAATTTGACTATTCATGTGTCTAGAAGTATTCTTCTTAATTTTAGTTCACTCCATCTCAAATTCTGGGGTTTTTTTGTTTCTCTTCAGCTGCTCAAGCTACAATCATTCGCCATTGCAAAAAACAATTCGTTTCCTGCATTGCATTATAAATTGTTAAGAAGGGAATGCAGGCTTTCTTTAACATTATTTTCAACTGATGGAGCTGAAAGACCAAATAAGAAGGTTTTTAAAAAAAGAATAACAGACAAATGAAAAAAACCCACTGTGGAAGATAACAAGCAGCCTAATGATCACTGAGGGTTTTTTTTTTAATGCAAACATTTGTTTGTAAAGGGATGTGAAGTAGTCGTGGTATTCAAGAGCATTTCTTTTGAATTGAACTTGTTCATTATTATTATAATCTCCAAATAAGACAACTGTTCTAGCCAGCTTGTATATAAAATGTGAGCAAACATTTCAACTTCGTTCTGTATCTTTATCATGAAGAAGTTATACATAGTATTCAAAGATTCAGTTGCAAAGGCAGAAATAAAGTCTTTGTAGACTACTTCCCTCCAAAAAAATAAACCCAAACTTTAATATGATAGAAAATTATTTACTTTCAAGTACAAATGCTTTAAAATGGGATAGAATTTACTGAGATGTGATTACACACCTGGTTATATGGTAAATATTCTTCCTACTCTCTGCTACTTTACACTTATGAATAGAAGTTACAAAAATGTGTACTAATTTATAAATTGCCTGATTGCTAGTCATTCATTTGCAAAATTGTTTTTCAGGGGTAGGTTAGGACTCATTAAATTGAGAAATGTATCAGTGTAAAGGAAGAGTTTCTGCTGTGCATAGCTTACAAATTGAAATAGTCAATTTCTTTTTTGCCTGAATACTAGTCTCTTAAATAAGCAGCCCTGTTCTTAGAAGTGCTCAACATACAAAGATATTGCCTAGTAAAGTGATGCCATTCATATTTCATCTAGGACACGAGTTACCAAAAATCAGTAGTAAACGATGGGTGGTAGGCACACGCTTTCATTCTTTTATGATTTGCCTTAAGGTTTGGCATCATCCTGTGAATCTTGCTCACTTGAGGAATGATCTCTGGCATGAGCTTGTTTCCTAGTAGCATCTGCTGTCTTTAGTTAGATGTGATCTTCTCGATGTTACTGAATTTTGGTGGAATTTTTTTTCCCCGCAGATGAAATTTTCCTGCTTTGGATGGCTGTGGGCTTTTTGCTGCTTTTTAAAGTTCCTTTTCCTTCTCTGAAAAAATAAGCATGAATGGTAGGACATACTTGGACATAGTCTGCAATCCTGTTCTTGAAAAGTAAGACAAGGGACAAATGTACACATATCTACAAATGTGGGGAAAAAAATGTTGATGCCTGTACAATTGCTGACTTGAAGAACCAGCCAAAACCCAAAAAGGTTGAGATGGATATTAGCAAACAGGAACACTGAGACAGAACTGAAACCCTGTGAAAATCCCCAGAACTGACAATAGCTGTTTATCAAAATTACTTCTTGTAATGTACAGAAGTCTGTCTTTGCTTTACTTGTCTCTTTGTGTATAATGTTGAATAAAGTAATGCGTCTTCTAAAACTCAATCACCTTGATACATCATTTATATGATCCATGCCAGTTTACCACCTGGTAGATTTTTCTGCAATTGTGATGAAGGGGAAAAATAAGAATTAATCTGAGTGGAGTATTAAGTCTTACCAAAAAGAAACGGGCATCTTTTCCACCTCATAAAGCTCATGGTATTGCCTACAACAGAAGGATTTGTGTCAAAGAAATGGGCTCTTACTTGCCGTAATACCGATACGTCATTAGCAGTTTGTGCTGGCACAGCAGCTGCTGTCAGTGCTCAGCTCTTGGGCTGCAATTCCAGAAGGTTAGGGGCTGATGTTATTCACATCCTCTCTATAGGAAAGGACTCATTGTCACCTTAGTACAAAAGAAAGATTGGGGGTTGGTTTGGAGCGGTTTTGATTTTTTTGCATGTTTGTTACAGTAGAAATCCAAACTGGCTATGTGAAAGCTGAAGCAAGTCTGTTAACATAGCCAGTTGAGTAACCCTGAGCTTATGGCTTAGACATGTAAATCAGATGGGGCTTCATAAAGTCATGCTGCACTTGTTCTTTTTTTGTATAACTGAAATTTTGTGTTCGTTTTGTGTGGTCTCACACCCTTGTCCTATTGGACAAGTAACATGTTATTCTCATGGAAATAATGAAGCAGAAAGCCTCAAAGGATTTGTTTTTTTTTTTAGAAAGACTGCAGTATTCTATCATTTATTGTGCAGGTGTTTATTTTGTGATTGCCCCAGGAGTGAGAGTGTGTGTATGTGAGGAAACTCAGTCTGACCTATTTGTTCAGATGTGCCAGGCAAAAGACCTAACTGCAAGAGGTCATGCCTCTAGAACCAGCTCTGGAAATATTTCATTAAACTTGCAAGATTCAGTTTCTCTGTTTTTAATTGAAACAGTGCAGTAGGTTTGTGGTTTTTTTTCCCCCCTAGTCTTGGGGAAGGAGAGGATGCAAGGGAGAATAATAAGAAGCAAAAACTTGGTAGGCGTGTTTGATTTTTGAGTTGGGAGAGGGATGGTATCCTGAGAGCAAAACAGACATTAACGCCTATTAGCAGCCGTAAACTAGAACAATCAGTGCAAAATTGCATTTGCCCCAGATTTTCTAACCGCTTTCTGCAGTTCTCCTCCCTCTTCTTCACCAAATCTTCCAAGTATTTGCTTTAGACAGGATTACTCTGTCCTGTGATCAGATGATGTTGGCTTTGTTCATTCATCCTATGGTCAAATTGTTAGGTGGGTTCCTGAGCATTATTCTATAGAAAATTATGTAAAACTTGTTTTTCAGCCAGTCTGATGATGTTTTCTGTAAGTAAAAGAAAGCATTGTAAGCATCAGCAGCGCAGCATGTTGAAGAATCACTTGGATAAAGCAACTAATATTGAACGAATCAGTCTGGTTTTGTAGGGTTTTCAGTGATGTGAATATATGCCTTGTAATGTCAGTTGTCAGTGTTTGCTCTTCCTTCACTGCTTAATGATTTAAGGGTTTCCATCATGCTACTTGAGTTAAGCAGACTTGCTATATTTAATCTGTACTGATAAGTTATGAAAACAAATGCTTGTCTTTCCTTGTTTTCACTAGAAATGTTCGGGGATTTTTTTAAAGTCTCTGTAGAGATAGGGGAAGTAGCCTTTCAAGTAGGCAATAGATCATGTAGAGCTTAGGAAAAGCTAGTGGAGGTCTACTTGCTAAAAGAGGTTGAAAGATATTTTGAGGTGTAGAGCGAGAATCTTGTCTCTGTACCCATGAAGATAAATCTGTCTTTGTACTTTCCTTGGGAATTTCCTTCTTAAAGGTGCTTCTCGTTAGGATGTGGGTTTTGATTGTTCTAATACTTAGTTCACGGACAGGAGGAGTGTCTGGTTTTATGACTGCACCTTCCTCCCCTGCTGCCAAGAACAAAATAAAATCTCACTGCTGTCCTTTTTTCATTTTCCACTCTTTTTGTCATTTTGTCCCACAAATTTTGCGTGGAAGATGAAAAATTTACAATGGCTGCTCTCAGTATTTGAACTCTCCAACTTGAAACACCAGTTACCAGCAAATGAGATAATCAAAAATTAAGTGCTTGGATTTGTTTTCAGTAGTTCTGTGTTAAGAATTTTACCTTTGTAGCGAAGTTTTGAGAGCAGTTTGGGATTTTGCAGAATTTGATCACTTAACAAACGATAATATGTTTTTTGAATCGTTTGAGGTGGGGGGCTTAAAGTTTACCACAAGAACTTAAGAGGGTAAGTCAGATACAACTGAGAATTGTTGTAACATGTAGCTTTCTGCTAATCGCTCGTTAAAGTCTCGTTTATCAGATTTTGTTACCTGTTGAGTTTCATGTTTTTTCTTTAATCGCTTTTATTTGTCCTTCTGTGCTAAAAGGTAAAATGGCTGCAGCTTGGTTCATGTCACCTAGTTTCAAAGATCAAATTACATTATCATCTGTGGTTTTAAATATTCTGGCTTTAGTAAGCATTGATCACTTTCAACCAGTGGTTCGCAAGTGTATTATTTGTTATTTGCCACGAGGAACTGTTTTTTCATTATATTGGGAACTTCCCAAGCAGTATACTGGGTGTTGAGATATACGTTGAACTGTTCAGTATTCTGGACTTGGATATGAATCTACTGCGTAGGTGAATCTGAAGAAAAATAAATGTCCACTGAAGTTGCAGAAAGGAATTTTGTACTGGAGTACTATTAACTTTCTGAAATAGTCATTTCTCATACCATCTGTGTTCACTCACCAACTGTAGATATTCACAGATTGTGTTCCTTTTTAACATGTCAATCACTATCGGTTACTCTGAGGTTTGAGTAAGTTACCTGCTGTAGCTATATGAATAATCTTTGAAGGGGCACAAGCAAAGAGGAGAATAAACATCCATCTTGCATGAAATGAATTTCAGGACAGTCTAATGTTGGCAAGTGTCAACAGTATTAGCACTTGCTTCTCTATCTAGGCCTCGGGCTTGTACCAATGCAAAACAATAAACTAAGACTGAAGTCTGAATTATGTTTGACCACTTGGATGACACAAGCCCGCACACTGGAGTATTTGTTGAGCAGATGGCTCGTAACGTTATCCATAGAAGATGGGAGCATGAATGACTGCTCTCAAAATGTTCTTCAGTATTGTTCTGTGGAACTTTCTGATACATAGTTGGGATTATTTTACTTCTACAGTTTATACACTTGTGTATGGGTGTGCTGCAGTATGTGCAGAGTCAGCAGTTTGCTTCATCCAAGAGGCATGTGCAGGTAATCTATAAATCCTGCACTACAGATGACTGTGTACAAAACACTTTCTACGCTAAGGACTCAAGACTTGAGTGGAAGTGCAAACAATTTGAGAGTATCACATACCCTAGTTTACTTCAGTGATTACACTGTCAATAGGAAAGCATCAGTAAAATTCTTGTTTTCTTGTTTGCTTGTGAATAAAGATGTTGAAAAATGAATACAGTAATACAGTAAGTGAACTTTTTTCTATTGTGTCTCTACAGGAGTACCAAAGTCAGATCTTCTACATACAAGATCTTTAAGGGGGCACAGAGACTGCTTTGAAAAATTCCATTTAATAGCGAATCAGGACTGTCCGCGATCAAAGCTCTCTAGAAGTCCATATGCAGAAGTAAAAAATATCTTGAGCAAAAAAATTAACTGGATCATACAGTACGCACAAAACAAGGATTTAGACTCTGATTCTGAAAGCTCAAAAACATCCCAGCACCAGCTTTTTAACTTCAGACATCAGACTGATAGAAAATTACTCCCACAGTTTGACTCCCCAGTACCTAGATACTCTGCAAAATGGATAGATGGGAGTTCTGGAGGCATCTCAAGCTGCTCACAAGCTCTTCTGGAGCAAAGAGAATCCACTGATTTCGGACTCGGTGTGTTACAAGAAACAGGTGCTACCTTCTGTTGCAGCAGCGTTTTGTGGTCTAATCACAGCCAAGCCCAGAAAGCTGAAAAAGCTGAAGGTGGTTCACTCACCAGTGTTTGTAGAAGGCATCCTCAATACAGCAGGGAAGAACGTAAGTATATCTCTATTTACACATGACCTAGCAAGCAAGGCCATTCTTTGAAATATCTCTTGACCACTCAGTGTCCCCAGAGGGCATTAATTCACAGCCTGAAATGCAGCTTTTAACAGTTTGGAGTTACTGTAAAATCTGTGGGGGGAAAAAAAGGCCACATGGCGAAGCAGATAGTGTGGAGGGTATGGCTGGGGGGGGGGGGGGGGGGGGGAGGTGTTTGGTACTGTAATCGGGAATGTTTTGGTTTTTTTAATTTTCCTGTTAATTCCCCCAGCGTGACCCAGGACACACCTAATTTATGCAGAAAGTTACTGTTAGGGTTGATTGCAGTCACTTTAATATGTCGGTCCTGGCAGTCACACAGTCCTGCCTGTGGACATTACTAAACTGAAAACAGCTTTCGTCCTGAACTTGTGTGGTGCCTTGAGTTACGTTGTACGGAGAGCTGCCCTAAGCAATAGGGGAAATCAGAGATCAGGTAGCAGAGCAACCTTGTGAAACAACATAAAAAATTAAACGTTCTTAATAGTAGCAGACTTCCCCTGTGCATTTTATTAGGGTTTTATTTCCTTCTGTTTATTGAGTAGAAGAAAATGGGAAGACTGTTATGCCACCATGTCCTCTTAAAGGCTGTAGTAGTAGACCTGAGCAATTCTTTTGATGACCGTGGTGATACTGAAATCTGCGGAAAATAAGTTTTCCTGTTATTTAAGAAGGTCACTAGAAGAATTATTGAGAAAAATTTAGGATATTGCAGTCTCTCTGGAATTGGCCTACATGAAATGTTAGGAGTAAGTTGCTAGAGATCTCTGCAGTTACCGTCCATCTTTTAGAACAGTGCCCAGCCCTAAACTGGAATACATCCACTCTTACTTTTGTAGATGAGAAAAGTAATTGGAGAGGGTTTCTGAATTTCAAAAGACCTTAGAAAAGACAAAAAAGCTGGTAAAATATTCAGTGAAATATTGGGTGAGGAAAAGAAGGGAATAATGGAATTCAGAATGTCAGGAGAGTGAGAAAGAGGTACTGTAAAAAGTTGGAACCTGTTTCTTTAGGCTTCCTTTTTTTAAACGGAGTAACGAACCTGTTCTTGCAAAGTTCAGTTGTTTCACATTCTTTATAAAAGGATTTTATTTAACTGCTGTATGATGCTTCATATTGCATTTGTAGTGAATTAGTAGTCTTAAAGCTATAAATCAAGAGAGATATACTGGGCTGTTTGACCACCTGTCTTCTGGAGTCATAAATTGGGATTACATAAATCAAGACAGCAGTAAACAGGAATTATGAAAGCTTGACCTGGTTTAGGGGGTTATCTAAGTGAAGTTAGTGACTTGGAATTTCTCTCTCTGATTTTGGGACAGGGGATCATAAAGCTCTTTTGAGCATGATAATAGATATTTTTCTTCTGTCGTTACTGCATAATGCACTTTTAAGGCATTTTTGCTTTGTTTTTGGGGGGGCTAATCTTTCTACAGTATTTAGCTTTAAAAGAGACATTCATTTGGAGACTGTATGATTACATAAAATTTGTATTTTAGAGAAGAACTCAGACGTTCTCTGCCAGAATTAGGTACCACCTAATTGCAGTATTTACACTGCAACAACATAGCATTCTACTAAAAAAAAAGCATTGTTAATGTGATTGTAAACAACGTGGTCAATATTTCTTTGTTCTATCCATGGCCGAGGTAGATTATAATCTTTTATTTAAATTCTGTGTTCTGTGCCTTCTCCCTTTCCCTCTGTATCAGAGTTATGTATCAGGACAGGACTGTTTCATGTCACACACGCGAAATGTGTGAACCTGCCTTTCTGCTACAGTTGATGAAATGTTGATGAAAACAATGAAGAAATGGGAAGCAACATCCTACTACTGAGTATAGGAAGGGGAAGGGGGGAATTATCAAATTTCTTTTTAAAGCTGTCAATTACTGAAATCCAATCAATGTTTTCTTGGAGCTTAAAAAGTGTTAATTGAAAGGGTGGTAGGAATCTTCTGTTCTGTCAATAACTGAAGGTAGGAGGAGCACTACTGTACCTGGCTGTTGGAGGAGAAAGGTGGATCTGGTTCTCTCCTAAATGGCCTTATGTCTTGAGTAACAAGTAGGCTATCTTAACTGTTGCCAACTTCTTTGGTTTGGCAATAGCAAAAGAAAGTTAATATCCTGCAACAGCAAAATGTGAGAAGGGCTAGAGTAAGCAAATCATCCCATGGATAAGTAAAAACCATCCTTTTCAGAACTTACGCTTTAAATTTACAGAAAATTCTTGCACTGAGAAATATCTGAACAAAAGCTGCATGCTTGCAGCGTAGGTTTTGCCTAAGTGTGCAGTGAGAGCTTTGCTAAGCTGCAGCATTCTTTAAAAACAAAATTTAAAAATTACAGGGTCTTAAAGCTTGTTTCGGTGCCCTGTATCCTCTTGTGGTGCACCAACCTGCCCCTGCCACTGCTGGGTTGAAGGATTTCTAGGAAACAGGCCAGTGCTTCTTTAATTGCTGCCGTTGATCGAGGGCAGCGCCAAATACTTTCACAGTTCCCTCCTCTGAGGTTTAATATATATTTTTGATGAGGATGATCAATGTACACGTAACCTGAGACACAGAAGGACTTTTGAATGAAGAAGAGGGTCTGAGGGTCTTCTAGTTCTCACTAGGAATACAACACAAGAAAGTGAGAAGTAAACCTACTTTTATACATTGGTCTTTGTATCAGACTAGGATTTTAATTCTTCATTTGTCACAGAGTTACTCAGTTTAAACCGTATATGTTGTTGTTGTTATTGTATGCATAAAGCACAAAACTTGATAGCCAAAACAGGTAGCTGCGTGCTGAAAATTCCATGCAGAAAGCCGTTTTGTGTAGGCTTGCAAACACAGCAGGATTTACCTCAGAATTGTCCACTTGCCTGCAGTTTGAGACGCACTCGCAGGGGTCACACTGTGAAAACCATGTTTTGCAGTCAGAGGAAGGTAAAGTATTTAAAGGTGTCAAGCAACTTACAAGCAATTTACAAGCAGTTCTGATTCTGGACACTTTGGTTTTGAAGGCTTGAGTTTCCAGCTCTTTGTCGTTGAAGAAGGGGCTATGGAGTAAATCCTTGTCTGTCAACATAAGAGAATTTTCCAGCTTTCCACAAATGACTGACTGACAAATAATGTTGCCTCTGACTTACTGTCGCACCTCTGTCGATTATTAGAATGCAAATGATGACAATTTGAGGAAAGCGGGCGTCTGCTTAGGGATGCTTATGTGACTTTGGTAGTAGTAATAACAGATTTTATTGTTACAGTGACTATGATGACTCCTGGAGAGTTAAAGCAAGTAAATGAAAAACTGCTCAAGCAAATCCAGGGTGAGAATTTTTCAATACTCTTCATTTTGGGTTTGTGTTGCTTTGTAGTAAAGAAGATCTTGTTTCAAAAAGGAATTGCGATGGCTTTACTATCAGCTAAGTTTTGAACTGAAATCTCTGTATGTCATGTTTCCACGCAGAACAAGAAACTTCTAGGTGCTTTTCTTATGTAAGCTGCAAACTGACACTTGAATACAGTATTTTCTTTTAGTGTTTTTGACTGGAGTCAAGTTCTTTTTGAGTTATAAACTGATCCACCTTTGCTGAGGTCACCTAAAACTAAACTGGTGATCCTGTTCAGTTCGCGATGCATGCACATGCAAAGCAATGTGCTGGAACCAGAAAAAGTGTTCTTGTCCATGAGCCCACTTAAATGTCTGTGCTTCTGTCATAGTCAGGTTCAGCACTGCTTCTTAACGCTGTGGGAAGTACAGGGACCAAATGCATTAACCTGATAATCTTCTTGCAGATGTGTTTGAAGAGCTGACGCAGCAAGTCCAAGAAAAGGACTCTCTGGCTTCAGAGCTCAATGTCCGTCATATTGCTATCGAGCAGCTGCTGAAGAACTATTCCAAACTGCCGTGTCTACAGATGGGACGAGCAGGAATGAAATCAAATGTCCCCATATAATGGGGATACAATTTCTATTCCCCTATAGAGCTAACTTTCCCTAACAGCTTTGATAACCATTAAGTACAGCTGCACAGATATTTAGAAGCTTTTGAGGAAACTTGGGCAGCTTTCTCTTTGCATTCGTAATCCATGAGAAGTCTTACTCCACTTTGGTTTTAACAAAAAAGGCAAATATTTTAGATATTAAAATCTACTGTAATAAGGTTTATTCATACTTAGGGATTTTTTTTGCCCATAACTACGCATGAGCCTTGAAATGAATTCTGTGTTTTGTTGATAATAAAATTGTTTCTAACAACGAGTGACCTGAAGCCTGTAAACTTGCCTCCTTCACACAGAGGAAAAATAAAAGATTGAGTTTTGATCAGACCTGATCATGTAACATCCAAGACAGCTTTAAGGGGAGAACAGTATTAATGAAACTTATGTTTTCTTATTTATTATGAGCAATATTTTATTATTGAAATTTTATACTAAATGAATACCACTATTTTAGGTACTTTTACAGATGTCTTTATAAAATGTCTGAATTGCTCTGAGTAATGTTTGCCTTGTGTATGATTGTTTATCCTTTTTCAGGTCTGTATCGTTCATGATACAATTAAAAAAAAAATCTTGTTTCCCAAAGAGATGAATTTCACATGTTAAAGAAAAAAAAAAAGTGGTGGTGATAACTTATTTTTTCAGCTTTTAATGGAAGAATTTGGTTTATGAGATGTTTAAGAAAAAAAAAAAGCACAGAAAAAGAAAAAAGAAAATCCATACTTTGGTTTTGATGCATAGAAGTTAAAGTTGTTTTATATGTGTGAAATTTTCAATGCTGAAAAATTACTTCAAAGAATTTAAATAAATTTGTAATACTATATTACCTTGTTATGAGTTTTTGTGAGGTTGGATCAGACTATGTTAAAGTGTTTTCACTTTGAAATGCAAATAGTAAGGATACATCATAAAACAGAACAGCCCCTGCCTTTTTGAAACTTCTGTCTGTCTACTGTACTGGGAATCTTGGTTAATCTTTGCCAGAAAGGCTGTTTGTAGAGCTGTGTGTAAACTGAAAGTTGTAGAGTTGCACTGGAAAAGTCAGAGTTTAGTTAAAGTTAAGGTCTTTGTGCTTTCTGATTTTATCACTTTAAGTAAAAACAGGGAGTAATTTATATAGCTGGGCTGAAAGAATGACTAGCGTGAAGAAAGGTTAAGATTTGACTTTAAAATCAAACTGAGAAATAAGCCGAAGTTCAGACTAGGTTTATTGATTGCCCTCCTTATAGTGATATCTGGACCACATGGGACAGGTTGATTTATTTTATTTTTTTTCCATAATGCGTTTCTGGAAGGGCCCTGAAAGGGGTTTGGGACAGGGTGAGAGAATGTGTGAGTGGGGACTTGAACCTGTCTGGCCGAGTGTTTTGCGGTATGTAAGTAAATGTGCACTAGCTAATCCCTTAATTGCAGTTGTCAGATGGATTAATCTCCATGTGCAAGTCTAAAACCTTATTAATACAGTACTAAGATAACTGCAAGTGTAAGGCAAGAGGAGAAATACTCCTATCTCATATCTGAGAAAACGGCCAACTTGCCGTCTGAGCAGGGGTTCCCCAGGTGTCTGATCGCGCTGATGAGGGTCTCAATTTCGCTTCGCTGGATAGCGAGGAGAATTGAGTTGTACTTCCACTTTTGCGGTTTGCTCTTGTGGGAGCTAAAAGTATGGCCTCTACAATTTAAGTCCTTCCTACTACGTTTCTGTATTTTATGTTTGTTACATTAGGTTTTTGATCCAAACAAGGTGGCGGGGTCTTATTTTGGTTCTAAGATGGTTAATAATTGGGAAGGATGACTTCTGGGACACATAAGCCATGGAAGCACAAATGTTGGGGGTTTTTTTAGCATTTGCCCTCAGTACAATCACGAGTCGGGGAAGAGGAAAGTGTACACCTAGGGTACATGCTTAAACAAAAGCAACTGTACATCTGTTTCTTCTTCTCAAGCTCAAGATGCGGAGGGGATCAGGTGGGGCCCAGCTATGGGGCAGCTCTGAGCTGGAGTTGCTGCTGTGCATCCTTGTAGCCCAGAGGAGTTCAAGAAGATGGAAGTGGCTGTGTTCTTGGGTACTTCGGTACAAGAAAATGCTCATAACCACCACATGCATGGGATTTTGTTCATCGTTGCTTTCCTGACTTGCACTGGGAAATCTGTCTGGTGTAAATCGTGCATTAAATCTGAGTTGTTTCTGTGTATGAAATGCTGATCCTTCAGATAGGAGATGGGTGTGTTTTGAGTGAGGAGTGAACAAGCTTTATGTGGTGGGGGGGGAAGACTTGCTTTTGCAAAAGTGATATTTGAGAGTATGAAAACCTATCAAATCCAATTTGAGACTCAACAGCTTAAAACTTACCAGTTTTCATGTGCATTCTGAGCTATCACTTGTTTAAAATGGTAACAAGAACCAGCCAGAAAGTGGCATACTTAAACAGAAGGATCTTCATTAAATGCTCTCTGAAAACATAGGCAGAATTGCTGCAGGTTTGTTTTGTTTGTTTTTTGGGTTTGTTTTTTTTTTTTTTTGCAATTGCTAGCAGTAAAGGATAGAAACTGAATTCTGTTTTCTAACAGAGGAATGTATTACCAATAAAAATATTCATTAAAATGAATCTTAAAACCTTTTGTTACTTGTATTTCAGTACCTGGAGACCCCAACAGTGAGAGCACAGCTGGATCTAAGGCTCACTTAGACAGTAATTAAATTCACAAGGAGGAGTCTTGCTTGATCAAAATGAGATCCGTACGAGTATAAAAGAGCATACTACAAAGTTAGATCCACTAAAGAGCTTAATCTATTATTTTCATGCAGATTCTTCCCTTTTTTAGGAGCCACTTGGTAACTGCATTACAGAAATGTTGCTCTCCCTTTTTCTGACCGAAGATCTCACCGTGGGCAGGGGTATTCCTGTAGCACCCCCTAGTGATAACGCAGGCTCTGGTTTCCATGCCGACAAGCCATTTTCTGAAAGTGGGTAGGGGGCTGGGGGCTTGTTGATGCTTTTTAATTAATCAAACCCCAGAAACAGAATTGACGGGGGTTGGTTTGGCTTTATTGGAAATATTTCTGCCACATAACGCTTTATAGCTAACGCGACTGTTTATGTCAGAATTGGAAATGCTAATTACATGTAGCAAATACGTAATAGGTTGCACCGGCAGTTAAATTTGTTTTGCAATTACAAGATCTAAACTGACTTTTACATACTTAAATACTGAGATTTAATTCTGAGGGAAATATAATAAAGCAATCTGTTAATTTCTTTTTCAGGTTACAGATTGCTTGCTTTATTAATTTTTCCCCAGGATATTTGCTTCTAAGAAAGAATAAAATGTTTCTGGTTTTTACTGGGTATAAAATTAGTGATGTATAACTGAAACAACATTAAGGAAGCTGTGTCTCTAGTAATAACGCTGAGGCTATTAAAGTCAGTTGGATCCTATGTTACAAAAACTTTCACACAATAGCTGTGGTTCTAAAAAGTCTAAAAATAGTGCTCCTGGCTAAAGAAAGGGTTTAAATTCATAAAGAATGCAAGTATATCGGTTTTTAAGAAGTCCTTTTTTTTTTTTTTTTTAAACTGTGTTGTGTGAAGCAGCCGTCTATTCACTTTTACAATGATTAAACAAGTTACCATCTCCTGGCTTAATGTTTCCAAGTGATGATTTCATAAGGACGTTATGTTAAGACTGTGTGTTGGAGTAAAGGGAAGTAGGAATGCTGGTAGCCGTGGTTCTCTAGGTAGATTAAATTCTGCAGTAGGGTGGAAAAATATAAGGATGCTACTACATTACTGTTGTTGTTTGGTAGTGTAATAGTAACAGAAGTCAATTGTGGATCCCACTGTGAAATGAAGGGCAGAACTTTACTGGGATTTTCGCCTCCATTTAATTTGTGTCCTGTACAGGTCCCATTGCCATAGAGTCCTGAAACCTGCAGGAACCACTTGTTTATCTACCATCTGCTTAAACATTTATTTAAAGGACCACTTTCCTCAATTACTGAGAACAAAATAATTTGCCCGTTGAAGGTGTAGTTATGTAGTTAATTCTTCTCCATAGGCCCTCCCTAAGGTAGCCACGTCAGACGTCTCCCGGTCCTTGCCTGCACCAGCATCCTCCTTTGCTCACTGTAGTCTCCACTCCTGAATCGCCATGGAAAGCCTGAGAAATGCTATCGTTCTTCTGTTAGCATTAACAACAGCAAAAAAAATCATAGTTAACCTCTCAGCACTTGTAATACCTGAAAATTTCCTACCTGCCCCTCTGACACTCACCTTGCACTCTTGGTAGCCTGCTGGTACCTTCCTGGTTCACCTCTTCACTGTTTGGCTGCCAGCCTTCCCCGGGTCCTGGGCAAAGCTGCTTACCCCCCTGCTTGCTTTTCGGAAACGGTGCTGCCATGTGAGACAGCACCGTGAGAAAGGAGAGGTGAAGTTGCAGGCTGAAGTCAGAATTGTAGACAGAGCAATTTACTGGTAGCTCAAGGATCCAAGAGTAAAGCATGAGCATGAAAAGGTAGAAAATGAGGAACAACTGAAGGGTGTCAAGCCTGCAGCTGGCAGTCAATCAGGCCGTGGGTGTTGACGGCGTTGGTGGATTTGGTGCGTAAGCGCAGTTTAGCAGTGCCCGAGGTCTGCAGCTCTCTCCTCATGCCGGCTCCTCCATCCCCACAATGCTGCCTGGTCAGCAGTGGCTCTTCAAGCACCTCACCAGGATACCAGCACACTGGGGCTTAGCCGAGCAGCTCAGTAAGTCCTGCTGGTCTCGTGTGCCAGTGTGAGAAACAAGAAATACCCACTTGGTACCTGTATGTGTCTTGCTTGCAGAGCCTTCATGTGTGATTACAGATGGCCAAATGGCTCAAGCAGCAACAGATGTCTGTGTTTTATGGCAAAACCAGTCTCTAGGTAGATGCAGGTACGTTGTTATATGCTGGCTGAAGCGGAGATAAGCGTGCAGCAAATGTCCTTGATGCTACATATGGGTATCAATGCTACAGGTCAGGTATTTCAGGGAGCAAAAAAAAACCTGACTACTATGTACAGGTCATAAATTTGCAGTGAAGTTGATCACTTACAAAGTTAAGAAAGTTTTGTTTGTACACAAATGGAGACAAAAACATTCTAACTATGAAATTTAAAGTTAAATGTACACCAGAAGTGCTACTGGTACACCTAAAAGAAAAGGAAGAAAATCTTGGTATTTCATTTGCAATAGCATACCAATATGCCCCTATGCTAGCAGGAAGAATGAATGCGCACACTGGTTTTGCATTTCTCATCTTTTGAAGTTAGGTGGGTAAGCTTCAACTCTTTTTTTTTTTTTATATGAAAAAGGGCGACAAAGACAATACCCCTTCAGATTGTCTAATGGAGGTGCCTGAGGGAAGATCAGGTCAGGCAGCATGCTACCTTTTAATTAAATTCAGCTGATCATGAGGTGAAAAAGGGCCTACCTACATACTGGAGAAAATGTTCAATATATGTCATTTTAGGGAAGATACTATTTAGCAGTGATGAAAACTGTGTGTGATTCTTAATAATCACCCAATGCCTAACAAGGGAAGGCTTCTGCAGTTCTGTGTCTGTCTGTCCTGTTCTCTCACTCTACCCCAGTAACTCAGGAATCCATTAACTTTACCTAAACTTGATAGAAATTTGATAGAAAGTTAAAAATCTCAAAATCCTTATAAAATGGTGTGGCTTAAGGAGATTGTATGAAGCCCTCTACAGGTGTTCCACTTACGAGGAAAGAAAGAAGCCTGAAGGAGAGGATCACGCCAAAGCATCGGCAGAGGGAGAGTGGTGCATGTGTGTGTTTGGGAATGCCCCAACCACAAGGAAAGCTTTGCTGGGTGCTTAGGAACAAGGAGAAGTCACAGGGCTGTGGGCAAAAGAGCTTCGCTCCTCCACTGCTGCAGCTGTGCTGACTTCTTGAGCTGCTGCGATGCTGGTAATGCAGTCCCGTGGTGTCCCCTCAAGCCAAGCTCAACACGCTGGGGTTTCAGATTGATTTCTTGCTGTGGGTTGAGGCGGCAGCTCAGCAGAGCAGCTCCTGCTGGGTTACCGGGACAACCCTGTGATGTCATCTTTGCAGAACGCATCAGATCTATAGATCGTCATGCCATCAGAGGGAGGCACTGAATGAACTAGTGATGTTCCACTTGACAGCGGTAGCAGTGTTGCTCTGTTGAAATTGTGCAGGGGCACTTGACCATCTGTGTGGAATGGCAGAGAAACACCAGCTTACCAAGGTGCAAGTTTAGCTGCAAGCTTTTCTTTTTAAAATTACTGATGTCGCACACGAGAAACGAGGTTAACGAGAAGCGTGGTTAATAAAGCTGATGCAAAACCACCAGGAGTCTTTGGAACGCTTCTTTTGTATGATCGTGACTTCTCAGCAGGTCTAAAATCTGACACAACCCAACAGCGCCTTTTCCAGTTCATTAAAGTGTAGTCTGTGTATTAGGCTAGCATTTAAAAGACGCTCTCATCATAGTGTTCAGTTTTACTCATAAGAACAAAATAATTAATGCAAGTTCAGCTCAAACCTTAGTTCCTAAGGTACTATACTGACTCTAGATCAAGATGCCTCTGAGTAAAATCCTCAGCAGTAATAAAAGGCCTACCAAGAACCTGTCCCAGAGCAACTCCTGCATGAACCTCTATTGCAACAGCTTCAGGATCGTCATCATCATCTTCATCCTTGTTTCAAAAGCAGATTGCAATGCTGAGAGACTAAGGGGAAACAGTTTTTTGGACAGAGGTAGCCTTTGCAGTCTAAGTTGCGTGGTGTGTCTATGTGGCTATATTCACAAAACTGATGAAATTCATATATATCTAAAATGAGAACTTGGCTAAGAATTTTTTTCTGCCTCATTATTTGAAAGCATCTAAATATTTATTGTGCTTTTCTGTGTATTTTGAATACATGCGAGTCAGTGTGTTGGTTCTGTGATTGCTCAAGTGCATAGCAGCCTTCGTTGACTTCTAGTAAGGATACACAATACCTCTGTATATAGTAAGTACACATAAAGTATATAAAACAATGTATGTTACAAAGCATAAATCAGTGTATCCCATAAGTGAAGAAACATGGCTAAAGATTGGGTTTATTAACTTCTTATTTTTTAACACCAGCGGTTTGGTACAGGCTCCTGAACAGAACAGTTCCAGTAATTTCTCTTTAAAATATTTTTTCTTCCTGATATAGCAGAAAAAATAAGTGCTCTGTGAAGCCAAATGCCAGCTTTAAATGATAAGATATCTTTAATCCTCCTAAAGAAAGATGAAATTATCAAAAAATAGTTTCATGGTTTTCACCTTTTGAATGATATTTGCTAATCTGCTGAAGCTAAAGAAATACTGTGATAAGTCAGTTTTGAGGGGGTTGGAGGAGGAAAGGCAGCAATTTGTGGCTTCCAGTAGATATATTAATTAGTATTCAAATTCCAAGGCAGCCAGACTTCAAAATGAAAAAATCATAGACTGCAAACTAGTCTTCTTCTATCACAGTTTAGAGCTGGGCATTGAAACAAACAATAAGGGACTTCTTTGCCAAGGTGGTTTTAAAAAGCGATCCTGAATAGATGTTTATGTAGGCTGCACTTTTTGAAAAATATTTGTGCTTCTGTCTAACTAGAGGTTTGTTTGAAGTGCCATCGCTTTAAGGGGGTTTTTTGTGGTAATTTTGAATGAGGCTTTTGTACAGTTGACTTTATTTAAGGATAGATGGGTCGTTCAATGTGGAGATAAGTGAAGGAACAATAGACTGTGAATTTGCAATTCACTTTGGAACACGCAATATTTCTCCTCCTTCAGAACACTATCAGCTTCAAAGGGTTTGATAAGCAACAGCATCCTCCGTAACATTGATGCAGCTGCCATTCAGAATAAGCCGGACACTATTCTTTGCCCAAAAGCTCCATCACCCACACGTAAGACCATTTTTGTAGCAATCGTTTGATAATTAACAGCTGCTGGCAACATGCAGCAACAAGCAAGGCACGGGGCTGTGCCCGCTGGCACCCATGGTTACGGCAGCTGTGGGTGCTGGGCTCCTGGGAGGGGAGCGGGTGACTGCGGGGGCCAGGCTCCCGTGGGGTCGCTGAACAGCCTCTCCTCCTGCCATTGCTACCGGGCTCAGTGGGCCCTCGTGCTGACACAGCGGGGCATTCCTTCCATGCTTCCCCTTCCAGGCAGGTTAGCTGGAGCCCACCGACAGCCAAGGAGTAGTCCCCTTTGCTGTGGCTGCTGCTATTTCTCTTTCTTCTCTCCTCCTGCCACCCAAAAAAGAAATTGTAGAAATTCCTTCTGGCTTCAAAAGCATGCTTTAAAAAAATAAAAACATCCTTTTGTAGAATCATAGCTCTTGGGGGGAGGGGGCGGGAAAGAGGAAAAAGCTTTAAAAAGTGCTGAATCCAGCCATGGGAAAGATGCACTCACCTACACCACTAACTAATGGGCAGGTCAAACTGGTCTGCATTAGCCTGAAATCATCCCGTATATTTTTTTTACCAGCAGCAAATGAGCACTTATTTTTATTACTCTAGGTACTTAATGAAGCATTCCCTTACAACAGTTCTATCCAAACTGCTCAGTTCTCAAAAATCATATTTTCCCTGCGTAATCAACTCTTGAGATGGAACGGAGATTCATTTTTGAAGGCATTTTTGAAGTGCTATATATTGACAGGCGAAGGAAAGGGAAGGAAAAGGCAAGGCCTTTTTTTTCTTTGGCTCAGCTTTTTTAAAAAAAGGTATGAATAAGATTTCTCACTGCAGCGAGTAATAGGTGATCACAGCCTCAGAGGAGGCAGTCAGCGTACGTCCCCAGGAGGCAGGGGCCGGCCAGCAGTGAGCCCCTGTCAACATCGGCTACCTCTGTAGTCGGCCCCACTAACGCTTAACCCTGGGATAAGTGAGACGAGGAGGAGCGGGAGGACGTCCAGTCTTTTCCAGCCCCCCCACCTCTCCCAAATTAAGCTGTAACTCTGCCTCTCTTGAGGTGGCTCCATCTGGACCCCAGGAGTTGGGTTTGTGAGCAGCAGGCGTGGGGCTGACTCCCCCCAGCCTCCCTGCCCCGCCGAGCGGGGCCGGCAATGGCGTCGGCCTTGTGCTGCCCCACAGCGCCCGCCACCGGCCCTTGGGCTTGCGGGGGGCGAAGCGGAACAGCCCGCGCCGAGGGCTCACGTCTCTGCCGCCTGAGAGCCACCTGGCCAGCGCTCAGAGCCCGGGGGCTGCCACGCAACCACAGCAGAGCTGGCTGAAGGGCTCGGGCTCGGCTGCGGGGACAAACCCGCCCTGTCACAGAATCACAGAATGGCAGGGGTTGGAAGGGACCTCGGACATCATCCGGTCCAACCCCCCTGCTAAAGCAGGTTCTCCTAGAGCATGTTACACTGCCGCCCGTCCGCAATTGCACTTGTTTTCTTCCCGTGTGACAAAGTGCCAAGGTTGTTGGCTTGCACTTAATTTTTGTACTTGTTAAAATAACACAGCACTTAAAGAAGAATTTGAGTTTTGGCACGTGAGTCAAAGACATTGATCCAACGGAAAAAGCAGACCAGCTATTGCTGCCGGTAACGCAATGGTGTCCTTCAGAGCCAGAAAAATAAAACCGGTAGCCAGATGCTTTCACCTGTTTCCTTATTTCTGCTCCTTCCTATTCAGTCACAACAAATCTGTTAATTAACTGCACTGATAAAAATGAAGTGCCTAATGTTTAGATTCAACATCTTAGTGTTCGGTGCTGCATCATGGTTAATGTAATCTCTTTGCTAGCTCCGGTTTCGTACTCATTTTCTTACCTGCACATCATTTAGCAGACGAGGTTTTCCACACAGGAAAAATCAGATAAACAAAAAAAAATATTCTTCTGAAGGCAGATAATTCATACTTTGTAATAGTGTAATGTTTATGTAAATGTGTAATGTTTATGTCTGCGAATCTCAATCACAAGTGTATTTGTTGTTTTATCTGGCCAAGGCGCTTTACAACAGTTCCAGTAGAGACAGTGGGGCGACCGGTTCAGCACCATCTCCCCCTCTTGATGAGCAGGCCCTGCGAAGGAAGTCACCACGGGGATGCGTTGTTTCACGTTGAAGGTCAGCTCAAGGCTTTGCCAATTTAGCTTTGATATCCCTCATGTTGTTATCGGAGAGGCAGATCTGAGGCACTGCATAGCTAAGCTTTTACGCCCTGCTAAAAACACACAGCTTGATCATCATTTATATTATTTATGTTAACCTTCGACTTCGGTGCATTGGTTCTTCAGTACACAGTGTTTTTTTCTATAGGGCTTTGTGAACAGTTCTATTTTGTTTGCTGACCACAGACCTTTTTTTAAAATGTGGCTGGGGCAAGGCTGATCTTTTTTAAAAACTTGTTTGTAGCTGCATATTAACTCTTGAAAAAAAAAATGTACCATTTACAGAGCTGATGTTAGTAGGGAAAATAGCATTGCCTAGCATTATGGTTTTCAGACCCATCTGACGGTAACATGCTAGGTCATGCTGCTCAGTGCTGGGTCTGGCAAGGCGAAGGGACCTTCTACCCATGCAGGCCTTTGGCCACCAGCGGGGGAGGGTGGGGGACATCTGTTCCCATCCCATTCATAGCCATCCCAGACAGCAACACCACCAATCATATTTCATGGAGTTAAAGTCAAAATTGACCCACCTCATGTTGAAAGAAAGCATGTTGAAAGAGACCAGCTGAGGGTGAGCAGTTACCCTGCAAAGCTGAGGAGGCTGCAAGGACCTGACGGTGCTGGGGATAGGCTGGGACCAACAGCTGCTCCTTGCTCTGGTGAAGCCCCCCAAAACTGTCGCCAGCTCGTTGCACTTCCACCTCCGAAGCACTGGCAGACCACCAGCCAACACTGCTTGGTACGAGTGGGCGCCCTCAGCACCAGCTCTCCCACGGACCCAGCACATGGGTCTGGCTTCCCCAGGCCACAGCCTGGTGCCACAGGGGCACCAAGCACAGGGAGGCACACGCTGGCAAACCCCTTCCCCTGAGCAGCTGGGTGTGATGGGTGTTGGACTCAGGCTGAGGGGGGACTGCAGATGGGAGTTACCCAAAAAGGGGTCAGAAGCTGGTCAGGGCAAACTGAGCCTGCTGGTGCACTCCAGGCCCCCATGCTGTCCATGGTGTTTCTCAGTATGTGAGTGCATAGACCGGTTAAACGCGGAATAAGGTTAGAAGACGGTACCTCTGCTTGCTCGTTCAGTGAGTCCCATCTACTGTGGGAATGAGGGGGAGGAGGAGAAAAAACCATATGTGAGCAAAGACTGTCTCATCATGACTAACCACAAAGGGACAAGCTATGCTGCACTGCTAACTTTAACTCATTGCAAACCAGAACACTTCATTTTGCAAACTTAGTGGCACATGCTGTGTTTTCTACAGTGCCTTATTGCTGGTTTTAAGATGGGGAAAAAACCTACCATATTCCCTTCTTGCATCATATTCAGACGCAAGATCAGATCTATCCAGAAGCACTTATCTCGCTGACATCTTCACTTACAGGTGTGGGAATGGCAAAGTCATGGTGCTCCGACAGAGTCTTCATTCCCAAGCCAGGCTTGAGGCTCACCCAGCAAGCAGGGATCAAATTATAGCCTGGAAACGAGTAGCATGCACTGACCATAGGCCACTGCGCAGCCCTCACACTCAGTGTTGCTCTCTCACACACACACGTGCACACACACACGCACACGCATGCACACACACACACGCACTATCACGGACCCGCTGCGGCAGGAAGGCACCCCAGGAGATTGCCTGGTGCAACCCCTGCTCGGAGCAGGGCCAGCCAAGGCAGCTTGCTCAGGGCCGGGTCCAGCTGGGGTTTGAATATCTCCAAGGACAGAGACTCCACAGCCTCTCTGGGCAACCTCTTCCAGTAGTCAAACACCCTCACAGAAGAAAAGTGTTTTCTTACATTAAATAAAATTTCCTGTATTTCAGGTTGTGCCCATTGCCTCTTGTCCTGTCACTGGCCACCACTGACAAGAGCATGGCTCCCTCTTCTTTACTCCCCCACCAGGTATTGTGGTGGACTTGGCAGCGTTAGTTTAACAGTCGGACTCGCTGATCTTAAAGGTCTTGCCCCACTTAAAAGATTCTATGATTCTATGACTTGTACACATGGATCAGATCCCCCTCAGCCTTCTCTGCTCCAGACTGGACAGTCCCAGCTGTCTCAGCTTCTCCTTGCAGGATAAGATGCTCCAGTCCCTTAATCACCTTTCCTGACTCTCTCCGTACTTTTGTCCTGGGCAGCCCAGCACCAGACTCTCAGGCTCCAGCTCCTTCAAAGCAATAAGGCCACTCGCTTCCTGACGACCGACCTTCCCCAGTCTAGCAGGAGGCTGGGGACACCCTCAGGGTTTTCACTGTCACCTCCTGCCACAGCTGCACTTTCATCAGCCTTTGTCTCATTGGAGCCAAAGCTGGTCAGAGCAAGGCTATGAAACTGTTTTCAGCTATGGGCTCTCTTTCTAGCTGTGGTACCGGATTTTTTGTGATGACCACGTGCAAATCCATTACCAGTAACCTTTTTGTGCTTCTTTCTTCAACTACGAAAGGTGGCAGTACTGAATTTGATTGCAAAGCTTAATCTGTTTACGTCTGAGAGCTTTTACAGCTGTGTGCTATGCACTAGTGCCGCTATTCACTACTCCTAGCCTTTTGGCAGGATTAATCCCAAAGAAGTGGGGCCCAAAACGCAAACAGAAGGTGTTTTGGGCAATACAGTCTTTGCTCTGGTAAATTCAAAATTGCCTGAGACCCAGGGGCAACTATTTTCATTGCCCATAGTTCAAAGCTGTCTTGCCAGATGAATTATCAGCAAGCAAGTGGTGCCTGGTCACCCACAACAGGATGGCTTTTTCACTGCCTTAGAGAGGTAAATCTGCTTGTGTTGCTCTGCAGTTTGAATTTGATGACAACCTCCTTCTCCTCCCACCACAACTTCTGCATGAAATTAGCTGTAAAGATTCCTATTATCTTCCCTCTGAGTCAGCTATTTTATATCACAAGACTGTACGCCACTTCCATTCTGAACTGCTGCTCCTCGGAGCCAGTTTTTACCTTGTGGTAAAAGAAACATGCTGCAGTTGGAAGCCCTGGGCTAAAACACTGATAGAAGAGGAAGAGAAGTAATTTTTCAGTCCTCTGCCTCAAAAAGATGTTTTAAACTCTCAACCTCACCCTGGCATTTATGAAAGCAGGGCAGAGCAGCTAGTCTGGTCTGTCACTTTCCCTTCATAAACTCTGCAAAAGTACAGCTGGAAAGGATGCAGGAGTCATTTGCAGGGAAAAGAAGTGATGAAATCTATCGAGACAGATCAGGCAGACTGGGGGATGGCAGCGTAATTGAAAAGACGTCCTGAGCACTGGAGTCCCTGTTGTTTTCAGGGCTTTTCTTCCCCACTATCAAACGGAGGATGCTGTCTCACCCAGGTCCAGAAGCCCTCAGCCAGCAAGGACGTGACTCCACCGACACCCCGCTCTCTTGGCAAACTGAGAGCCTCCAGGCGTAGCAGCTTTTGAAGTGTGCTACCTCCCGCTGGCACAGTGCTTTCCTGGCCAGCTGAGCCAAGCGAAGGCATCCCTGCTACCCCACCTCCTGCTCCCTCAGCACAGGAGCCCTACTGCCACCGCCAAGCCAGCTCCGGCCTTTGCCAGCCCCTTCTGGGAACCACTCATTAAAGAGGCAGAAAACCAGCTGCAGAATTCACGGTGGTTCCACTGGCACTGGGAGGAGTGCCCGGGCCTGGGCAGGGGGAGGAAGGCTGCGCGGGCAATGGGAGTGTCCTGGTTTCAGCTGGGATAGAGTTAATTTTCTTCCTAGTAGCTGGCACAGTGCTATGTTTTGGATTTAGTATGAGAAGAATGTTGATAACTGACTGATGTTTTAGTTGTTGCTAAGCAGGGCTTACACCAGTCAAGGACTTCTCAGCTCTCAGCTCTGCCAGGTGCACAAGAAGCTGGGAGGGGATACAGCCAGGACAGGTGACCCAAACTGGCTAAAGAGCTATTCCATACCATATGACATCATGCTCAGTATATAAGCTGGGGGAAGAAGAAGTAGGGGGGGACATTCGGGGTCATGGCATCTGTCTTCCCAAGTCACTGTTACACGTGATGGAGCCCTGCTTTCCTGGAGATGGCTGAACCTCTGCCTGCCCATGGGAAGCGGTGAACGAATTCCTTGTGCTACTTTGCTTGCATTACCCATTAAACTGTCTTTATCTCAACCCATGAGTTTCTCACTTTTACTCTTCTGTTCCTCTCCCCCATTCCACCGGAGGGGAGTGAGCAAGCGGCTGTGTGATGCTGAGTTGCCGGCTGGGGTTAAACCACGACAGGGGGTCATTTGGTGCCTTGGTGCAGCTGGTCGGCTGGCACTGCTCGGTGCCTGCCTGGGGCACAGGGTGGGCTGGGGAGGTGCGTGCTGCCAGCTCGCACCCTGCATACCCTATGTGAAGGAAGAAAAAGAGGTCTGATGCTGTTTGCACTGAAGCGTATTTGAACCAGCAGGTTGGTGTTCATTCACCAGCTTTGTGCCTTCCCAGGTTTCTCCACAGCTCCTTCCTCCTGCAGCCTCTTCTGCTCTTGCAGGTGGGCAGACACAGCTCCCTGTGCCACTGTGTTTTGCCGGCTTATTTTTCAACCACAACAGCTCCCTGAGCTGATTCACAGTGCGGTCTGACAAATGGTTGAGTCGACGCTACTTCAAAGGGCAGCATCTCACAGCTGGCCCTGGGAGCATGCACTGCTGGGCAGAGGGAGGGTCCATGCCCTGGGCAACACCCCGCTCCAGTATCACACCTTACCCTTTGTGTTCAGCAGTAGGTTGCAGAGCAATTGCAAAAGTGCTGAGCTGCATCCACAGACACAGCTAGACAGACAGCCTGCTGAAGTTTTGCAATGCTTTATTTCACACCCTGACATCCCAGCTGAAGAACCAGGTGTCCTCAGGAGACGTCAGCACCTGCACGCCTTGAGCTGCACGCCCAAGTCTCCCGAAACAGCCATGTGTTCACAGGGCCAAGGGCATCCTGGAGATTTTCCTACCAATGGATCCACTGGGGCATGTGCTTTCTCAGCCGCAAACTCAGAGGCTTGAGAGAAGGAGAGACTTGTGTTTTGCCCAGATGAAATTATCAGAAAGACTGCAGAAGACTGTGGAGACAGACTGGTAACAGGAGTGAAGATTTCTTTAATTATCATTAACTCAGAATGATGCAAGTGGCTAAGAAGAGAATTTCACATATCATCAAAGGTGTTCAATACCTTGCAGGGTAAAATCCTGTATTATCTAAGACAACTATTCACCTTCTCTCTAAAGCACAGTCTTGAATTGTAACAACTGTAAAACCCCACTTGGAGCTGATGAGGTTTTGATATGATCAGCCCTGATTACATATCTGGTCAATCAAGTGGTGCAGCAATGTGTCTGTCCTTGCTGATGCCAAGGGCTCGAATACCACAGGATTCATGGCAAGCATCTAATGCAACTCTCAGGAATAAAGAGCTCACTCTGAGCTGAAAATTAGGGTGGAATGAATTTAGGAGGCCCATATCAGTTAAAATAAATATTTGAAAACTGCATTGGAATATATCTGCTGCCACAATGGTTTTTTTCATGTAAGCAAAACAAATTAGAGCCTGCTTTTGTAGTGTGATACTTAAGAACTGGTGCCCATTCCTAGGAAGAACCACTGAAGTTTGAAGCTTTGTTTATACGAATCCCAAACCAGAATTAATAGCTTGGGTTTTTTAGGACTTCACAGAAGTTGCTGGTTGTCAGTGTTGTTATTTCTTTAGTGACACATACACACACAAAACAAAAACCCAGAACGCACAATTAATGAGAGACTATAATTAAGTTGGCTTGACACAACCTGCCAGCATATTTCACATGACCTGTAACACGGTCTTTTTCTTCAGGGCTTCTTGGATGTCCATATGTATGCACGGTTAGATTGTGTGGGCTTTTGTCATCTGTTTGTTTGGTTCACTCAGAGGTTATGTGTTGCTTCAGTGGCTATTTAATATGCTGTTTGATCTGCTTCTACCAAAGAAAAATAATTAAAAAAAAGGTGTTGAGTATACCTTTACAATGAAGACTATTTAAAAAACACTAAGAAATTCCTCAGTCAGGCCTTCCTAGGATGAGACAGTTTCTGGAAGAGTACAGAGGCAGCTGCAGTTATTCTACCTGCAGTGAGAAGTGTTTCCTTACAGGCCTGAACATGCCTGCTCCCCAGCAGTCCCTGAAGTTTTAATGTGGGAAGAACCAGTGAGGGCCAGTTAAGTGAAAGAACTGAACAGTAACAATCTTCCTATGAGAGCGAGGGACAGCATTGCTTCATTGAAGGTCTCCATCCATTTCCACATGGATCTCTGGAGGATCACACGAAGACGGTATTTTTCACCTTCAAAATTGCAAATACTCTTTTGCAATAAAAGTGGAGAAGAGATATTGGAGGTGGGAAAGGCGGAGAGGGGGACACTTCATCTGTAACCACAAAGTCGATGGCGATGCTGGACCACAGCTATGGTCCGTTTTGCCCAGTACCCTCTTTGCAACACCGAACACCCAGGAAAGAGGCCAGGGGGTCTTCAGCCATGTCGTGACACTTCCCAGGAATAGCTTCAGAGTTTTGACCCTCCTGAGCCAAGGCTGGTGTCTTTGCCATCAACAATATGAGCCACCAGGTAAAATATATTCCAAGCTCTACCAAGCAGATAAATGAAAAGCGAAACAAAAATTTCTGTAAAGCTGTGCTTTTCATGGAAGCTGGTTTTCTATGTAAGAAAGCCAAGGCGATCAAAAAGAGTATTTCAAATCTGAAGAAAGATGTGATCACATACACTAAAGAAATATTTTGCTACTGTGCCACATTTCAGTGGTGGAAACCAAAAGCTGTATTCCCAGAGCAAGGTTATGTCTGCGATTTCATGGCAAAGGAGAAATGTGCAGTGTAGGTCCCCACCCAGCCAGCTCAATTTTGAGTGAGCTTCCACCCTTCACAAAATGCCCCTCACTCTCTTGGCCATACCAGGAGACCAAGTGTCCTGGTTTCGGCTGGGATAGAGTTAATTTTCTTCATAGAAGCTAGCATAGTGCTGTGTTTTGGATTTAGTAATACAAGAATGTTGATAACACGCTGATGTTTTTAGTTGTTGCCAAGTAGTGCTCAGACTACTCAAGGACTTTTTGAGCTTCTCCTGCTCGGCCAGGGGCATAACAAGCTGGGAGTACAGCACAGCTAGGACAGCTAACCCAAACTGTCCAAAGAGCTATTCCAGACCATATAATGTCGTGCTCGGGGGGAGTTGGTCAGTCGGGGTTGTGGGGAGACTGCTCACTGCTCAGGGAGTGATCGCGGCTTGGGGAGTGATCGCAGCTCGGGAAGGGCTGGGCATCGGTCAGCGGGTGGTGAGCAATTGCGTTGTGCATCGTTCATTTTGTATATTCTGTATATTCTCTTGCCATTCTCATTGTTACTATTATTATTATTTTCTCTTATTAAACTGTCTATATCTCAGCCCTCGGCTCTAACCTTTTTTTTCCTTCCCGATTCTCTCCCCCATCCCACTGAGGGAGGGGGGGAGTGAGCTTAGTTGGGGGGCTGCGTGGTGCTTAGTTGCCAGCCGGGTTAAACCACGACACCAAGCTAAAATCAAAGGTCCCGTTATCAGATCATCACCTGCGTAGACTCGAGTCACTCAGTTCGTAGCAGCTCCGCCCAGCTGTCATCAGTGTTAGCATTTACCACGCTGCCCTGACAGTGGTCACGGGACCAAGCGTGCAATAAAAATGACTCGTATTCATGTGCACACTCACACACACACAGAGCATTTGTGTTTCCTATCGGTGCTGTGAATTTCGATTCTTTACTGTCCTCCTGATACCTAAAGAGGAATAATTTAATACCTATAAAACCTTCCATTGGAAGACCAGAGATGAAGAGTAGCCTGCCTGTTAATGTTAGCAAGGCAAAAGCTCTCTCTAGTGGTGGATTTCAGTGACAGCATTTTTCTTTTCCTCCTCTTCTTGCAAGCCAGTTGAGGGGCCGAGCGCTGCCCCCATGCCGCAGCCAGCCCCGAGGGGCGCCCGTGAGGCGCGGCGGGCAGCGCGGAGCGGGGCGCTGCCCCGTTGAGCAGCGCAGCCGACGCCTGGGGTACGAGAGCGTAGGGATGGTGGTGAATCGGAAACTAGATACGAAGCCCTGACGCCAAGAAGCCCCTGGGTACTGACCTTTATGACGGCTTCGTATGCATCACTGAGCCCAACGACATTCAGGAGCTCAGGAAAGAGAAACTACCTGAGTTTTGCTGATGTACTTATTCTTACAGGTACAATTTCTTACCACAGCAAAATACAAGCCGGTCGCATTTTCAGCCACAGGAGGAAACCTGGAGCAGAAAACACGCTTACTTTCAAATCCAATTTCTACACGTGCCACCAACTGCTGAGCAGCTATCGCTCTAAATTCATTTGCTTCCACTGCCGAGGTGGAAACAAAACAACAAGTAAGTTGTTGTTCCCCTAGGAAAGAAGAGAGGCAGAGATAGCCATAGCTTGTGTAATTTGCTGTGATCTCTCTGAGTTCAGTTCACATCAGCAGAAGATTTATGTTTGATGAGGGTGGTGTTAGTGAAGCTAGCAATAAAGTATAAGACAACGTGTCTTCCTATCCTTTCACATCGTATCATTATGCATCTTCCTTTGCGGAATATGTTCTACAAAAAAAAAAAATCCTCATCTACAAGATCAAAAATACATGGTACCAAGAAATCTTTTTGTTTCTAAGTCAAAAGTTAAGCCACAGACTGTGTTGTTTCTTTGCATGTATATAATATCTACTTGTCCATCAGCTGCAGCCCTGTTATCTCTGAACACTGCAAAAAATCAGCTGTCACACAAACAGGCATCCCATGGCTGTGTCCTGATTAGGTATTTACCTGTATTCACTACAGGTTTGTCGTTCATCATGTCGTGTGAATGACAGTTTCACTGACCTGTTTGGACCTTTTGCTGCACATACCTACGGAAGCTGGGAGAGGCTGGAGTCCAGTACAATTGGGTAATGCCCAAAAATCCATCTAATTGTTAGTAGGTTGCCATATACATCAGTGTCTTCTGTACGGATGTATACACACACACACACATATGTATGTCGATAGAGATCTGATTTTTGCTGTTTGTGTAGCAAACTAACACATGCTTGGGAAAATCACATGCAGAACTTCAGACGTACAATTTCAGTAAAACTGTTCATACATCCAAATCAAACTTTGGCTTAGGCACATGGCTATACTGGTACCCAGGCAGCTTGGAATGATTTGCAGGGAAAGGAAGATTTTGTAAGTAAACCTATTTGCTATTATTATGACAACAAAAGATTGCACACACCAAGTTTCAGGTGTCTTTAGCACCTTGCCGCGTCTTGGAGGAATCTTAAGAGAAGCAAATATATTTTGTAAGAATCTGGCGTCATCTCTTTCTCTGTCATGTACACACCTACAGGTTTGAAGTCCGCCACAAGAGGGAAATCCATTAAGCCTTATTTGTTTTTCTTCTAAAGTTTGTCATTAATGTTTAGTAACAATGTATTCTAAAGACAGGTGGGTTTACACCACTCCTAAAGCAACCAAGGAGCTTGGGTCCTGTATCATAGCCCTTCTCTCAATTCTTGCAAGCCCGTATTTCCATGTTTTTGAATAAGTATTTCTTGTATTAAAAAGATAGATGTTTGCTTTATGGCAGAAGATCTTTGATATGTTTCAGTAGCAGCACGCTGCAGATGCATGAGAACATACAGAGCTGCATTACAAGTATACATAAAGGACAGTATGTATTTGTACCGCTTATTGCAGAAACATACCCGAACATCTTTGTCACAGCCCCAGTGGATGAAGAGGCTTTCAGTGGAGGTTTTGACCAGGAAGGGTAGAGTACATATACGGTGTGGCCAGCACAAGTCTTATTTTAAAGGAGGATTTCTCCATCTGATGTAATGCATTTTGCCAAACTTGACCTCATTCCATCCCAGCAGCTTAGAGGTGTAAGTCTCCCTGTCGCTTTTCATATTACTTTGTTCGTTGCTGAAACCGGTGTCTCACCTAGGACAGCAGGCACCAGGGAAAAAACCTTTTTGCCCATTTCAAAAAGCTTCAAAAGCGACTGCAACCTTCTCACTTCTGGCCTGCTGCAGTCTGAAGAAGAGATCAAGCTGATGATACAGGGGAGAAAACCTCTGACAGAATGATGAGTTTGTCCTTTAACCAGAGCAGGGAGCAAGCTTCCCAGTGCTTGTTCAGGCTTGCTCTAAACACAGAAACAATCGTGTAAATTCATTCTTCCTTGGTGAATCCCAAAGTTTTAGCTCGCTTGCACCTCTCCCTGGTGTGTTGGGGGGGTGCAGGGTTACAGCCAGGACTATGGTCTGGAGCTGTCCTCGTCTAAACAGAGGAGACGATAGCGCTGCTGGATCTGGACTGGCCTTAATGTGAAGCTGCCTGGATCTAGAGCTTCAGCACGTGTTTACACAATAACGGTGGGCTACTGCTGCTCTTCTTCCCCCAGGGGTTTTATATTGCCCAGAAAATCTGAGCCTTCCTTCAAAGCCTGCCTTCCTTGCCTACCAAACCAGACACCATTTCATACATGGAATATGCACAATTTCCCTCCTTCTAGTGCGTGATGTCCAAGTGAGTTCTTGCCCTTCCCTTCTCTTCCCATCCCTTTACAGCCCCCCAGGGCCTGGCTCTGGACAGACGGTGCTCCTTAAGCCAGCCAGCCAACTTCGTGAGGTGGGGAACGCAGCGAGTAATGGTTTGATCTCTGTTAATAAATAGCCAAAACCTAGGTCAACAGGGAGGTGGCACACCAATTTATTGTGTAAAATAAAATAATGAACTCACAGCTACAGGTATGATGGAGTAAAACATGAAACTATAGAAACGGGACACTGCTGTTTATATATGGATAGATGGTGTTTCTATGCACCTTGTTACTTATACCATGACAGCCCGACTACGCTGAAAGACAGATTAATTTAGCAACATACAATATCAGTAAAATGTAATAAAGCTCTTCTTCAAGCGTCACTAAAATATGAATGACTTAATCTAGAGAACCAGTGGGACTGAACCCTGGCCAGATAGCGTTGTCTTCTCCCTGTCCCACAAATCAAGCTGTAAGCTGCAAGGGACGATCAAGGCAGAACCTTCAAAGCAGCGTTTAAGCCCACATGCAACTGCTGTCAACCAAAAAGCAGCTCAGGCTGCTCCCTATCACGCCTCCTCCCTCTCCTGAAAGTCTGGCCATTAATTTCCAGTATGTCACATAATCTGTCTTCTAGCCACAAGCACTGTCAAAATACTGTTAATTAGTATATGAAAATCCATTTGATAAAATAATGTTCTTAAAAAAAAAAATAACACAAAACAAGCAATGAATTGGCTCACGTTGGAGCTGTCTGCTGCATTATACAAAGTGCCTGCTTCACTTGACAACTAATCCAAAGTAATCCTCTTCTGAGATCACTGATTCACCATCTGATTTGCACTCTGATTTTCCCTGGGAATGCCTGCTGCTGCAAATTATTCCCAAGTGGCAGATTACTTTATTTTTCACTGCCTACACTTTGATCTCTGGAAACTGAGAGACAGCACAGTCTTTCCAACAGCTGATGAAACAAAACAGAAAAAAATAATATCCACACATTTTTATAAAGTCTCCTACTGGAAATAAACCTATAATAAACAACTTATTTTGGCAGTCATACCTCAAATATATATGAAGTGAAAGTTCACAGGTTAAAAGCTTTGCTTTTAGCTTTTCCATAATCCTACCCTCCAGCTTCCAATTTCATCTTTTTACCTAATGACCTACAATTCTGTCAGCCATTTCAGCTAATGCCTAGGTATACTTTTTCTTCTTTTACTCATACAGCTGTTGTTGCTGGAAGAATGCTGATCTGGTGAATGTGCTTGACTTTGATACAGGAAACCTGGTTTGGGGTTATCTTTCCATTGCAGGGCTCCTTTTCGATCTGTGGTATCTCGCTTAACCAACCCCTGGCTTGGTCCCCCCTCTGTAAAATAAAGACATTCATCTGCCTACCCCTTCATCTCTCAGCGTTTGGTTGTCTTTGCTATTTGGTCTTATAAGCTCTTACAAGGTCTATGTGGTAGGATGGGTTTTGTACTGTTTGCCTGTAGTGTTTAACACAGTGAGGCCAGTCTGGGTCAGACCATTTAGGCTCGACCCTAGCTAAACAAAGCAATTGTACATTATTTGCTACTGGCAAGAGTTTTTACCATTTTAACGAAATTAACACCTGAAAGAAGAATATTAGTAGGTTTCTGTTTCACTGCATTCCTATTCCTTAACTAGATCATAAAGGATAACAATATTGTACATGTGAATATATGTGCAAGGTTTTTTGTATATAACATATTGTGGGTTTTTTTTATTTTTCATACTTTTTTCTTATTTTTAATCAAATATTCCCCCAATAAATTGCCCTTTCATTAAATAATTCCAGCAGTGTCCCAGTTTCATTTGGGATAGAGTTGATTTTCTTCCTAGTAGTTGGTTTAGTGCTATGTTTTGGATTTAGGATGAGAAGAATGTTGATAACACACTGACGTTTTAGGTGATGCTGAGCAGTGCTTGCACACAGTCAAGGACTTTTCAGCTTCCTATGCCCTGCCAGCGAGAAGCTGGGGGGGGGGGGGCACAGCCAGGACAGCTGACCCCAACTGGCCAAAGGGCTATTCCATACCATATGGAGTCATGTTCAGTATATAAACTGGGGGGAGGTGGCCAGGGGCAGCAATCGCTACTCGGGGACAGGCTGGGCATCGGTCAGCAGGTGGTGAGGAATTGCATTGTGCATCGCTTGTTTTGTATATTCTATTATTATTATTACTATTACTATTTTCCCTTCCTTTTCTGTCCTATTAAACCGTCTTTTTCTCAAACCACGATTTTTACCTTTTTTTCCCCAATTCTCTCCCCCATTCCAACGGGGTGGGGGGTGGGGGGGGATGGGGGGGTGGAGAGTGAACGAATGTCTGTGTGGTGTTTAGCTGCCTGCTGGGTTAAACCACAACAAGCAGTTCGAGATGAAAGTGGAAAAAATGTCAATATCATGAGATACAATAAAACTGCAGAATCTAGCACTTTCTTCATATTTGCGTGTGCCATTTCATAATCAGGAATGTATAACATCAAAATAAATCATTAAGGAGGAAAGTTTTGCCATGTGTTTTTTTCTGTTCAGTTACATCGATTAAGTTAATGCTAACTAAGTCAATAAGATAAATCAGGATTACAAACTGAAAACAGAGAATATAAAAGGACAGAAATATTTTCAGATTGCGGAAAGCTTTTAACTCATGGCTATGACACTGTGCCATATCTAGTGAATACACAGGGTGCTGGTCTCCACTTGAGTTTCTGGATGATGTACAGCAGCAATATTAACAGTCATTGGAAAAACACTGACATTACTAATTAGCTTGAGGCTAATTTTATGAAACCTGTCAGATTTCTTAGATGGCTGTGTGATATATCCAGCAGAACAGAGTATTGGCAAGAGGCTATTAACCACAGTTCTCTCTCCTGCAACTGCCAAAATACATTGAAAAGTCAATGGCTATTCCCTACAGTAACTTCCAAAGAAGAGCAGTGTTCGAATGCATACAATCAAACACAAAACAGATTCCCATTGCAAGCTTTGCCGCTTCTGTAGCAAAACTGGCTGAAACTGATGCTTTCATAACACATCCAGGTTAGATCTCAGAATTTGATCAACACTGATTTCCAGAGGCAGCTACAGTCTATCCTTTGCTTCGCTTTTAATGAAGCTGCACTTTTCGTTCTTAGCTACATCTTGTTGCCTGAGCAACAACGGTTTGGATTTGGCTTGCTTTGTTTTTCAATTCTACTCGATCAAATTAAATGGGGGGGGGGAAAAAATCATCTTGGAGTTCAGCAAAAAGTGCCGTGCTGTTCCAGCCCCACCTCCCCTGGAGCCCATGCCTGCCCTGTCCACAAGCCATGCCCTGACAGAACTCAAAAAGAAACGAAATGGGTACTCGTTGCACAAGTTTACAGGCACAGAACTTCATTAGCAGCATCCATAATTTAGGGCAACAAAATTTAGGGTAACAAAAGTTACTCAACAGGGAAAATTAAAATTAAAAAGGAGAGACAGGAATGTAAAGATAGGCAAGCAGGGAGGGCAGCAACACGGTCCGGGAGGCTTAGGAGGCTCTCTCCCACACAGCAGTTGGCAGTGATGAAGAGGATGATGCTTTTTTGCCATGCTTTTCCTCTGGTACTACCTACCAGTTCTTACTGGCCCAGCACCCGTGACCAACAGTCACGCAGAGGGATCTGCAGTGGCTGGAAGAAGGGGCCTCTCTGGTAAGGATACCTGGGCAGCGGGAACCCGAATGAGAGGCATAAACAAGCTCCACGTAGCTTTCCAAGCAGTCTCCCAGCGGCATGAGCGCTTGCCTTTCATCCGCTGAGGCAGAAGTCAAACTGACAAGCTAAAGACAACCGCAGTCTCATTTGTGGTTTTGCTTTGTAAATCTTATTTTTCAGGGCTTGTATACCAGAACCATGTTGTCATGGCTGGGTTGCTCGCTATGAAGACAAGAGCTAAAATCTGAGCAAAATAACTGTTTCTAGCTTTATGTTTGTGTACTGCCATTTTTTTTTTTCTTTTTTTTAATTTTTCCAGAGGAGAAAGTTCAAATGCAGATTTTCTGAAAGTGTCTCTTTAAAATTAACACACCACACGATTTGGAAATTAGGCACTTGTATCCAAATGAAAATCTTTCAGAGAAGGCTTTCTACTGAGAAATATGTTAAGCTTGATGTTCCCTTTCCCTTCAGAATAAATTAATAGTACAGAAAGAAAATCAGCCATACTCAAATGCACGCCTTGTTATGTCCTATGAACTTCCACTGTGCCTTAAAAACAAGTAACAAACATAAAGTGCATTTCCTACAGTGCTTACTGCTGGAGAGAATTCATGCCAATTACAAGGTTACATTAACATCCCTGGGAAAGCATGAATAATATCGAAGTTGGGAAACACTTTTATTTTGCTAAATATTAGCTCATATCTCAGCCATTTTTAGATAAAGGAAATAAAAGTTTCGCATCTAGTTGTTGTTATAATAACTTTAAATATCCATCCCTATTCTAGTATTGTGTAAGTGTTGACATTGTACTAAAGCAAAATTATATAATAAATTTGGAAAAACACCTCAGGGAGTGCATACTAAAAAAAATATACACATACATATAAAATAAAATATTAAACATAAATACACATAAATATGTATATATTACTTAAAATCAAAGAATAAACTGTATATCTAAAAACGTACTTTAAAAAAAAGAATTAAGAACAGCAACTTAAGCAGAAATGGTCAGACAAGCAATCATAACTGCTTAAGATTTCAACTTGAGTTTAAATCCTTTTCATTAAATATACTTTTCCCTGCTCCGCTATTGGTTTATTATCGATTCTTACCACAAACCTCTCCTCAGTGATGCACTCTTGAAATCTCACTCTTTCTGAACATGCACATTCCCCATGCATGAATCATCTCACAGCAGGACAAACCTAATCCTTATTCTTCCGCATGGAAGCGCCATGCCACGCCAGTACATTCAGGGGACACAAAGGAAGAGAAGCTGCCACCGATATCAGCGTATAATATAGTGTTTCTCTTCTTCCATACATTTTCTTGCTTCAGGCAACCCACTGGCATGCCAAGATATGGCTGTTTCATGTAATATAATAGGACAACAATTTACTTGTGTACAAAGCGTTTTATGAATAGGGATAGCATTATTTTAGGTCCAGCAGCAGTTGGTTACTCTCCAACTAAAGGGATCGGTGGAGCTAGTCCTAGGAGTGGCTTGGAAAGCCCACACTTCCCCTATGGTCCCCTGGAGCCCCATGCCATGCGAGCCACTTCACCACTACTAAAAGAAAAAAAAAGCAAAACATGACTTTTCCATCCACCACAGCGGTAGCCAGGAAAAGGTAAATAAGCAGACTTTTACAGGAGACTCTGCCACCAGAGGGCATTCAAAACCCTCTGGCCCAAGCCATAGGGATCCAGTGCTCCAGCTCATTTCTCTTTCTTAGATATACATGTGTACCCCGGGCTGCACCCTCCTCCCGCCCAGCCCCACACAGATTCCCTATGGATGACCACATCGCTTCTTTCTAATACTAATACTAATACTAATACTAATACTAATACTAATACTAATACTAATACTAATACTAATATAATAAATGTCCTACAGGAGACAAAGTGGCAGCTTTGGTCGGTAGCGTGGGTTTAAGAGTATGTGCAGCCAGGGACGTACGTAGGCTGTCCATAAGGGGCCACATCGCAGTAGAAAGACAGAGAGGGTGTTAGATGCATACACGATCCCTTCATCCCCTGTGTGCAAGAAGCGTGACTGCTGCATTCTCGGACAAGGTGCTCCGCTGACCTCTGAGTCCCTGAGCGCCAATGTCCGCCCGCTACAACAGATCACGGAGTGTTGACGTATCTGCCAGTGGTACAGTCAAGCCACTCGCTTGTGATAGAGCCCTGGACTACGAGCTGCTTGAAATTAGGGGACAGCTCTTGCAAGCATATGTTAAAAAAAAAACTAACAACATACTCATCATCAAATAAACTGATAAAACCTTACTGAAAGAATTCTTTCTTACATGCCTCAAAACTTTTATAAACAAATAATTATTAGTTTTCTCTCCTGATCAGTTATGTAGAAGAGTATGTGTGGCTCTTTGTACTACAAATGTGGATTTTTATATGTTAGCATTTCCGTTGCTTACTACCATAGCGGCTCTGCAGAGACTCTGCACAAGTCATTAAAATTTGTATCATGACATCAAGTCAGACCCATTGCTTACCACGCTGTACACAGGTACTTCCCGACAGCATCTCCTCTTCTGGATCTAGGTGGAGCAGCTGATGATATTACCTACCCACCAGCTCCTTCTGTCTGCCAGATAGTTCTGCTGGCATAGTAGAAATTGTACACACACACACCAAATTTATTCCAGCGAAAGCCTACCCAAGCTAATTTAATCCATCCTCATTAGCTTACTGTACTGAAGCCAAAGCAGAGGCCCTGGCATGATAAACAGCCATTGGATGGTCAAACACTGGTCACTGAAATGCAACACTGAGAGATGACCAAAGACTCCCACTGCTTTAAGTAAAAAGAAAAAAAAAGGGAAAAAAACACCACCTCAAACCTTGAGCAAAATGTCAGACACCTGCTATGACCTAGGAAAGTAACTGCCCCACCTCCCCAGCTTTCTGCAGCACTTAGTCCAGGGCAAGACCAAGGGCTAGGAACTGCCTGGAAACTCAAACTTCTTATAAAAGGCTGAGATTTTGATTTGAGGAGGAGGCAGAAGGGCAGCCCCACCTCAGCTCTGGTTTCCCCTCTCAATCCACTGCCGCCCCCTCACCTCTGGGACTAAAACCACCTGGGATGGCAGCCAGCACTGCTGACTACAGGGCATCCCGACGGTGGTTTGGGATTGCGTGCTTGCAGCTAATCCAGGGTATGATTGCTGTGGACACTTAGCATACATAGCGATGATGCCTGGCAGTGCTTATTGTTAAAGACACTCAGCCTAGTAAAACTTTGCTCTAAGGTTTGAAACTAGCCTAGCTTCTTCCAAGCACTCCCATCATGGAAATGTCTAGCTCCCAATTTAAATTACAAAAAAATATATCAAAATTTGGATTTGAAAGTATGAAACTTCTGTCTGTCATAGGACAGGCTTCAGTGTGTTGGTACTCTCTTTCCCAGTTTCAGGAACTCACGTATATCGTCCCTTGAGGAGTCCTGCAAGGCTCGCATGCGCTTCATCTCCATATTAGTGCATGACGTGAGATTTGTTAGAACTACCACGTTCTTTTCTGTTAAGCTCAGGAGTAGGAATACCAAAAAGTTTGGAAAAGGACTATGGAAAAAGGAGTAGCCTTTGGAAAAGTTTGTTTTCTGATAAGAGGACTACATGGAAAAATGTTCAAAGCTGAAAAAAACATGTGAAGAGAACATGATTTTTCTGCAAGGACAGCAAATTCTTGTTGCATTAATGATGCCTCAGTCACGAGGACCGAGAGAACAGACATTGGCAATTCAGACACTCGGAGATGGCAAAATGCAGCACCACCCAGTGGTAACGCAGAAGGCAGTAATTCCTTTTTTTTTTTTTTTATTGGCCAAAACTTTCATGGCTTATGTTGTGATAATTGTAATTAATGCCATTTACTTTGTAACTGGAGATTTACTTATAAAGAGCACAGTGCGTACAGTGCATTGTAAACATTTTTGCATTTTCAGCATCAGCTCAGGCTCCCGCTCACATCTAGCTGCTTCCTGAACGTTAATGCAGGCTGCATTACATTATATATAAGCAAGCACTTCAAAATAAATTACATGAGATTCTTAACATATCACATTTTCCTGTAAACAATGAAAGTCGTATGAGGAATACAAATGAACTGGAATGAACCACACTGAAGTTGCGGGTATGTCATGTTAAAATCCAGTGAGCTGGCCCTCGGGCATGCAGATTTCAGCAAGCAATCTTTGAACATGGCATCGAATTTTAGTGAAGGATGCTGGGGTTTCCTTTCAATTAAGTTTCCCTCTTTACTTTCCACATGTTACTGGAGTTGGGATTGGTGTAAGCTATTCCTCTTCATTTGTATCTGATCCATCTGTATTTTGCAAGTAACACAGGAGACCTGGAGCCTGCAAAGAGAACTGCAGCGCCAGTGACCCACCTGCACGGCCACTGAAGCCAAAGGTGATTTGCCCACATGAGCGTTTCACCAAATGCCTTAGGGAGAGACTTGGAATTACTTCAGACTCACATAAAATAACTGCATACTTTCTTGCAAGCTCATAGTTGAAGACAACATCAGCATTATCAACTACCATCTCCTCTAAGTATTAAAAGAAAACTGGCAGCTGCTGCCAGCGTGCTTTGTCCGCCAGCGTGCTTTGTCCCAACACTGACCGGAGCAGGATGCCCTGGGAAACACACTATGGATACCTATGGACACTCACGAAGGTTCATACGCGTGGTAGCCAACGGGACGCATGTGCGATACTACTACTACTCAGACTGAAAGGGTTTCTGAGCAGGACAGGAGGCTAGAGGTGCCTGGAAACATCAGTGTCAAAAGCTGCGGTGTCTGTAGCCTTCCAGCACCTTCAACTTTACATGGCAACTGAGGATCACCGTTTTGTGACACAGAGAGAATTTGGGTACATGCATGTCGTGTTTTAACCTGGCTGGCAACTAAGCACCGCGCAGCCGCTCGCTCACTCCCCCCCCTCCCTCAGTGGGATGGGGGAGAGAATCGGGAAGGGGAAAAAGGTTAGAGCCGAGGGCTGAGATATAGACAGTTTAATAAGAGAACATAATAATAATAGTAATAATGAGAATGGCAAGAGAATATACAGAATATACAAAACGAACGATGCACAACGCAATTGCTCACCACCCGCTGACCGATGCCCAGCCCTTCCCGAGCTGCGATCACTCCCCGAACAGCGACCACTCTCCCCACAACTGACCGACCAACTAACTCCCCCCGAGCACGACATTATATGGTCTGGAATAGCTCTTTGGTCAGTTTGGGTTAGCTGTCCTAGCTGTGCTCCCTCCCAGCTTGTGATGCACCTGGCCGAGCAGGAGAAGCTCAAAAAGTCCTTGAGCAGTCTGAGCACTACTTGGCAACAACTAAAACATCAGTGTGTTATCAACATTCTTCTGGTACTAAATCCAAAACACAGCACTATGCTAGCTTCTGTGAAGAAAATTAACTCTATCCCAGCAAAAACCAGGACAGTGCATCTTTTTCGCAGGATCACAGAAGAGCTGAAGTTGGAAAGCACGTCTGGAGTTTGCCTGGTGCAACCCCCTGCTCAGAGCAGGGCACTTGAGTGCCTTGAGCCCCTTTAGCACTGCTGCTGAAAGCAGTTGTCTGCCTTTTTCTTGTACTTTGATCCTTGTTTTCCACTTTCACACTGCCTCCCTCCTCTGTTGTCAGCACAAATATTGGTGCAGCCGCCTGCTGAACTGAAATGATGAACATACCTGAGTTAAAACTATACTGCACCATATGTAAGCAATTTTAAATGGTATCAGGTCTCTGATGTGGCTCATGGCAGCCGCACCAACGCTTATGCAGGCAAGATAGGAGGTAGCCCAAGGCCAGGAAAGAAAGGCCAAGAGCCAGACAGGCTGGGCCAATTCTTTCTGTAGTGTGCTGAACTCTGTCATTCAAAACACATACGCTGGAGTCACGGTTTGAGGTTTCTTAATTTTATGCAAATACTTACAATGATATAAATTCAGACATGGATACAGCTGTAGCAATGTGAAATTGCCTTGCACTGGCATAGCCTTTCCCACTTCTGAGCCTGTTGCAGCCATATTGCCTGCAGGGCGAAGTCTGAATCCGAATCAGCCCCCAGACCATGGGAAAGTTCATCTGGTGAACAACCTGGCTCGCCCTGAACCCTAGACAGCGCGCGAGGCAGCGCCAAGGCAGTCTGAACCCACATAACCAACCACGGTAACAGCTTGCAACACATGTTTTCCAAAGCCTACATCAAACCTAAAGGTCTACATGACTGCAAGACTTGGTAACCACAAAGAAGATGCCAGTAAGCGTGAGAATGGATGAGCACAGCGCTACTCTTCAGACGTCTGCAATTATAATGGCTTTTGGAGAAATGAAACTGAACAAGTGGTTGGTCTGAACTAAATGGGAGTAAAGTTATCAGCTCAATCTAACAATTCCCATTTGATAGAACAAACAGCACAGTATGCAGGGATGGTGGGAAAGCACCGCAAGTTAGTTTATCTGGTTTGCAGAAAAGATGCAGACTACCAAGTATAGGTGATATTTAGGCTTTGTCTAACTCTCCAGGTCCAGGCCAGTTAAATTGCATATAAAACATCAGATGAAGTATTTTTGGGTGTGGACAAGAGCACAGTTACCAAACAAACACCTGATTGAACTTTCCTGTGAAAAGCAAGCCCTGGCAAGAAGTTAAGGTATGTGAAATGCACCACTTCTTCTCAATTAATAGCGTTGGCAGAACAGCCAGGGTGTTTTCCACCCACTGACCATGCACGATAAAGCTATTCTGCATATTAGATATACAGGATAAACAGTTGAAAAATTAATCTATAAACAAGTAAAAATGCCTCCCGACACCTATAATCAGTTCTGAACAGCCAGCTGGTCATGGTAATCTATACAGGCATGACATCCAGGCTTCACGATGGTATCTTCCAAGCCTGAGAAAGGTGGCAGAAAGCAGACTGTGAGTCAGACTCAATCTTCAGACCTTCCATGTCGATCACACAAGCTTTCAAACTTGCACCCTGCTTATGCCACAGCAACACAAAGTTAACACCGCTTACTTGGTGACCTCACTGGGGGAGACTTCTGGACTAAATACCCAACACACAGTACCTTTCAAAAGACTCTGTATTGGTATCTGGACATCTGGTAAGAACATGTGGATTAGCCAAGCACCTCATTAGACAGATGGCAAAGTAGTTGTGCAGCTACTGGTTTCGTGAAAAAAAACTAAATGCAAATTTCTTTGCAAAATGGACACACACTTAACTTCAATGACAGCATTTGTTACATACTTCTTTACTTAAAATATATACATATTAGAAGTCAACTTAGGTAGGAATTTGAGTACCAAAATAGTTTATTTCACTTATTCCTTCAAGAACATACTTTGGTGCATCAAGTTTTGCAGACTTTTCTGCAAAAAGGAGTTCTTTTACAAAACTCAATTTTTAAACAAAAATATAACTTTGCACAGTAACTCCTGCCTTTCTCCTCCCTTCCTAAACCACCAGCAATTAAGCACTTAGATGATGGTGGTCATTAGTGGGGGGGGGAAAGGCACTTACTCATCTTGTACAGAGCACACTAGCAAAAAAAGATATCTATAAATCACTACCTTACGGAACATACACTAAACAGGCTTTTGCTGCTTCTTGACCAGGCAACTTTCATACTGATCCCAATGGAATTTTACCCTGATTAATTAATTGCCAGATTCACTCACAGACAAGTTTAGGCAGCACGGAGTCAAAGGAGAGAATGAGGAATGTAATGTTTTGGCATAGAAACAAGTGCATCTTAAAGGCAAAGTATCTCTTCTATAATTATAATATTGAACTTAAATTGGATTTGGGATGCTTTTTTTTTTAATTGACAACTTAAACCTGTGACATTTAGAAACCCTCCTCTCTTTCATTTTTCTCATGAAGATATTACTATTTTCTTAGATGGTTTTACTTGTTTTTTCATGTGCAGTGACAAAACCAATTATATGGGTCTTTTGATCAAAAGCACCTGAGTTTGAGCTTATTCTAGAATTAGCTGTTCTCTCAAAAACAGAAACAAAAATAATTTAAGAAGTAACATATTTTTTCAGCATTGTAACCACCAGTTTCACCAATGGATTATATGGTTGCCTTCAGACCACAGCATTAACAGATATCACTGGATTAAGGTTTAAATTAGTATCTACCTATTTACAATAGTAAAAAACCAGCACGTGAACATACACCCAGTATTTCTCAAGAGCACAGAAAGATGTGGTTGATCAAAGACAGGTTTAAATTTGCGTATGCTCACTGTTACTTCCTAAATGCTGGGGTGCCCTTCAGTGTGTTCTGATCTATGTGGACTGTGACAGATAACGAGTTATGAAAAATGCCAGAATACCAGCAGGGTACCAGGCTCCGAAAACTAATTGCTAAGCTCCCATCCATGGGATCAGTCTACAGTGGTCTCGTCCTCACATGGTTAGGTAGATTAGTATTTTCATTACGAAATCAATACCCAAAATCTCCACGTCGCAGGAGGCAACAGGGACCCCGTAGCTCTTCTTCCTTCTGGTCTCCTGCAGGGTAAATTGAGGAGCAGAAGGAATGAGGCAGTGTACAGACATGAATTACCACAACACCTGCATTAACAGATTATGCTGAAGCATGTGTTAACTGTAATGTTCAAGTTTGTTTTATTATGTATGAAATATACACATTCTTAAAATACAGCGCATTTCACACATGGGTTATAAGACCTCATTGGTATCACTACAGTGTTGAATAGATGATACACTTCCTATCAAATCAACCGACCAGAAAACTAGGGAAAACCCAAACTACTCTATTTCAGATTACAATCTCTTTCAATGCCCCACTGCTTAGGGCTGTATTTTCTACTACCTGAACTGATTTTGTTAACCTCACCAGCTCACGAATCTCCGTGGTGGTGGGGCGGAGAGGAGTGATTGTGCACGCTTTTCAAAATACAGAACTAGCAAGAAAAATGTTGGTAGTCACTTTGTAAACTTTGCATTAAAAATATGTAAAAGAAAAAACTTGGTACTTACAAAACCAAATACAGCCTACTTAACAATCTTGAATCTAAAGTGAGATCAAGTAAAAAAAACAGCACTTCATTTCATAATGTACTTCAGTTTCACCACACTTGCAAGTCATGCAAAAACTGATGCCTGTTTCTTCATGTTTATACCACTGTTATGTCACCAATCTTGTGTGCGATGTCATACTATAAAAAGAAAGAATATCATTAATCTATATTGACAAGAGGCTAGATACTGTAATATACAGTAATTAAATGCACGATGCCAATCACCACCCAAGTTATGGTCATTCAGATGAGAGCTTATACCAGTGTCTTGCAGAAAACCAGTGCAGTGGTGTAGCAAATTGACTTCATTTACCAGTGGACTTTAAGTGACTGCAAGCTTAACTTAACAGCAAATTTTCAGTATCTTCACCCAGGTCATTTGAAAATCCTGGTGGATTTCCCAGCGCATACCTACTGCCATCAATTTTTAAAGTATCTGTCCAAGTCTGCTTAGATGTCTCTCTCCTCAGTTTCATACCAGTAACTTGAGTTATCAAAGAAACACACGGATTTGTTGTTTACTGCTATAAATACACAGTTTTCTAAAAAGAATCCAGTGACTCATCTCAATCTGCATACTGGGTTTTTTCAGCAATTCCTTATAAGTTAGTTGTAGTTCCTTGACTATTTTTCTTGACTTTTTTCAGGGATGCTTTTTTGCACAAAGATAGTAAAAAATAATTACTTGTTCCAGTTACGGTTCTTTATCAGCTCTGTATTCTTTGACGTAATATTCCAAGACTGATATTTTAAGCAAAATGATAACTAAGCCTTTTTGCTACCACTCCATGCTGCAAAACTGCCTTTTCTCTGTGCTGCCTGTACTCAAACTCTGCTGACAGTCACCAATATTAATTTTCCAAACATGATATTCAAACATAAAACAACTCTTCCTAATTAATAATCCACAAATGTATATGGATATATTGCATTTACTGGAAACATCTAATTTTCTTACTCCACCATTTCAGCTTATTAAAGGCTTTTATATTATTATACCAGTCCTCACAGATTTTTATAACATGCCTCAATGCCACAATATTTTCTCTGTAAAACCAGTAATTAAAAAAACTGACTCAGGCTACCTCTGTAACATCTCACTCTCTTCCTTGCAAACCGTCACATTGCAATTCGAATAACACACCAAATAAAATCTTCCAGTTGCACGTGACAGTAAAAATAATTGAGTACCTTCAAAAAACCTTGCTTGGAAGCCTAACTCAAATCAGTACCAAGTACCGCTTGGCAATAAATCATCACATTTGCCTTCTTTCTATTTAAAGCTATTATCTAGCATGAGAATCTGTTGTACAACTTCATTCTGGCTATTGTTTATATACTGAATCTTTTAAGGATTGTAACAGTGTAAAAGTGTATTTTCTGGATCATGTATCTAACATTTTCTCCATTTTGGAAGATTTTGGCAGCTTTTTTTTTTTTTTCTCCTAGAACTTGTTTTCCACCCTAACCTAATACACATCTATCCTCAGCTCTAGTATCGCAGGAACAGGAGCCCTACTATCAGCCTGAAATTGTATTTGATCAAATTAACTGATACTCTGTTAGAGGCCTATTAATTGGGACTGAATGCTGAGGCGAGAAGTGTCCTTTCTGTCTGTATTCCTGTCTTTGCACCACAGCTAACACCACACTCCTTTTGCCGACCCCTTGCATTAACAGCTCTCAAACAGGTAACTAGTTAATAACCAGTAAACATACGCTTTCTAAATAAAGATTAAACTGCTCCCCACACAGTCCATCCTATCCCACTCTGTTGGAAAAGCCTGAAGAAACAGAGCTCTCACATGCCAAAATGTTTCTAAATCTGACTATTCTCAGGAATAAGGCAGGCGTGCGAGCAGGGGCTCGTGTAATGATGGCTCTCCATCAAGCGTGTCCTCTCCGCTCCTTTTCCTGAATGAGTCAAGAGACAATTAACATACCCTGCTTATGAAGAAAAAAAATCTGCTATATGGCACACAGCGATGAGCTGGGATGCTGCGAGAGCTTTTGATCCCCCAGTTGTTTGGAAGAGCGAAAGTTTTTAAAAATCAGACGCTTAAATGACCTAGAAGGGCAAACCAGAACAAATATGGCATAATCTGTTCTCCTTTGCCTGCACTGTCCTGATACTTTCAGTCTTGATTTTCTTCTTTCCTTCTCATCTAAGTAAATCCCTACCAAAAAAAGAAAAAGAAAAGTAAAGAAAAATGCAGTCTGGCAAGTGAACCCTAGCATGCAACTAGATGTTATTCATGCAGCTGTGATAAAGAAAAAAAAAAAAACCAAACCCAAAAAACTCCACCCACCAGTGCCGTAACTTGTAAACAAGATGCGGTAACTCTTTTCGATCTTGCAAGGAAAAATACCAATTAATGAGAAACTGCGGTCTGCCCAAGTACCTGCAATCATAACCTTATTACGTTTAAGCTGGATAAACAGGGGCCAGTCTGAAATACAATATAATGTGTATTGAGTTTAAAGTACCTAATGCCTAAACCAGAGACAAATGAGTGAAACTGGTTAGGAAAAAAAACTGTGGTAGAGAAGATGAGTAAAAGGAATGACCCTCCACAAAAGCATGCTCAATAGCAACATACTGTACTCAGTAAAGTGAAAAACTGTCTAAAAATCCATCCTGCTTCAGTGGTGAAATGTATCCAGCAGTCAGAAGTAAAAAGGCAGCATGTAATAGAAAGAGGAAGGTCAGCCACCAACCTAAGTGGGAAGCTGTAGGCAGAGGAAAGTTGTATAAAAAGCCAAACACAGAGAGTAATTTGTTGCTGATGGGGCCAATGCAACAATGGCAAGAAAGAGCTTTCCGTCTCTCTCCGTGTCTCAGCCTGGCGGTGCGAGTGTACACGGCCAGGTACCTCCAATGCCAGTAACAACAAAGAGAAGTACTCAGCACATCTTGGTTCTGTATTTGCAAAATAAATAGGAGGAACTACCTTACCCTGAGAACACTTTCCACCACACCAGTAAGCGAGCAGCAGAGCAAAGGGTGGTGAGGGAGTCCCAAGTGACCCTGACAAGGGACGCCAGCCCAGGCGAACGCTCTCTCCCACGTGCTGTTGCGTTGAAGGAGAGAGAAGCGACCTCCTTCCAAGGTGATGCCATGCAGGCATCCGAGCTGGGATCTCTGACAAAGCCTCCAGAGGAAGCACGGGCAATGGGCTTTGGGGGATCTTTCACCCTCAAGAAGCTGCCTAACGAGATCTGACCTACTATTATTTTTGCTACAACTTTAAATACCCAGGTAATGCTAGAGGTACTGGAAGAGGGACTATCGTCAGGGCAGAATTAAAAAACAGCAAACAGCAGGAGACAGAGACAAGCACGGATGTTCTGACCAAGGTAACTACCTTTAAACACGTATATCTGAAAATATTCTGTGATTGTGAAAGAAGTGAAAATAAGCACTAGATGGGCAGCTGCTAAAGACTGAAAAGACTCATCAAGGATAGCTTTAAAAAAAAGACGATGGATGGGAAACTCTAGTTCCAAAAGACCCTAAAAGTCAACAGAACTATCTCCATTCTAACAGATGTGGAAGCCGAGGAATAAGGAGAAGGCGTCATCGTTACCTAAATAAATAAAATCACATGACTAAGTCCTGACAGAGCCAGGACATCAACCCTAATCCTCCATTAATCAGACTCCTTCGCCTTGGGATTCTTTTATTATTGTTATCGCTGCAGGTGAGTGAGCTCCCGTTAGCCATGTCGAGCACTAAGGATGACCTAAGCTTCCCTGCACGTTCAGCAGTTTCCCCCCTGATGCACAAAACATGAAGCCAGCAGTAAGTTAACTAGTTAACATGGTTGGCACCGACATGGGATGTTGTCAGAATAAAATTCACATGTGTAATCTAATGACCCAATTCTCACTGTCAGTTGGATACCCCACTCAAGAGTGCTGATTAAAATCCTGGCTTGCCCAGGTTACACCAGGGGCAGGGAAATTATGCTAATTCAGGCAACAACAAGGACTGGTAAGCATAAAGGCTCTAACACTCCTTCTAGTCCTTTCATCTAGGAATAAAGGATTTTAGTGGGTTGGCTGAGATTCCTGCCTGCCCACTCAGTTCACGCACTGTTAAAAAACCCCACAGTGATATGCATATATCATATTTAAATAATACACCTAAAATACTTCAAGTAGCAACATAACCTAGATTTTAAAAACATGTAACCGATGTTTAGAACTCCAATGCTTTTCCAGTATGCAAGCCTAGCATGATCGGAACTGTATATTATCTGTACAAGAATCACAATTTTCATTGTCTTGCTCCTAAAAGAAAATCAACAGATACAACTACAACGTGTCTGAGCAATTTATTTTTCCTGAATGAGCAGCAAATGAAGAGACATCATTGGTGACCTTAACTTCACTCTTGAGAAAAACAGGCATTTTAACGACTAACTCTAAGCTCTGGTCCACGCTAGTCAATCAGGCTTCAGTTACGCTTCTTTTTTGGTAAATAAAAGGGATGTAGAATTATGTACTTCCAGCTTAGCAATATAGTGTGTATAGAGGTATATAAATATAGCATTTCTCACCACAACTGTTAAAACCTATAAAAAACTACATTCATATCTCAGATGTACCTTTCCTTTAATGATCTCCGTACAGTTTACAACTTTTGGTCAGAGCTTATACAGAAAAGCAGAACGTCTTAACTGATGCAGATCACAATAACCCTTTTCTTACCTGAACTATTTTCCTAAGTAAGGAATTAAGAAAATAACTTTCCTGAACCTAAGAAGAGGTTATTTTGCATTCTGTTGGAAAACCCTAACATTTTTGCAGCGACATTGCAAGTCGCTGCAAACCACCAGCAGAGCCATGCGGTTGCGTTTCGCCGCAGAGAGAAAGGGATGCAGCCTGCCGAAGCATCAGCCGCAGGAGGGCATTCAGTGTTCCCAAACACAGTGTTTATTACTTTGTTTCAATACAAAGTACTCCTGTTTAGCCATAAAATATATTTTTTTTTCCAAGTGGGCTGGAGATGGTATGGGAGACCATAGCATCTTTTGTGAAGTTCCGTGTTTTAAACATAGCAAGTTTTCTCATCTTACATAGGGACACAAGGTAATTAAATTAAATGGGTTACATAAAGACGTCACCCAAACCACAGCTCAAGTCTGAAGTGAGAGAAAAAGACACTGGAATTATTAAGCAACTTCATATTGAATTACAGAATACAAGGACAAAACCAGGGCAAGACCATACAGCTCATTTGAAGCTGTGTCCTTTTTGTAAGTTGTAACTTTTCTTGTGTACCAACAGGAAACAGGGAGAGGGATATTAAAGTAATTGCAAGCTTTCTTTTGTATTTTACAGCTCTTGCAGCTTAGATGAACTGTTTCTGCTCTTGACAGTTACAGGATTGGAAGTGACATGGAAGGGCATTTTATTTATCTGGATAAGAAGTCCGGTGCTAGCAGCCACAACATAAGCTTTTTGACATGTTCCACAAACCACCAGCTGTGCCCCAGCATTGTCATCTTCTTTAGCAGTCGCAAGCAATTCAGTAGCTTTACATATTACCACCAGTTGTGTCTACTTCTGGTCTACGGGTATCAGTATCCCTCCCACCTGAGCTATCCTACGAGCAAATGGGAATCTTAAGTAACAATTTTGTCTTGTTCTCCTGCAGTTAAGAAAGGGACAGCACAAATGTTTTGACTTCAGCAAATGTTTTCCTAGAAACACCACCCATTCGGAAGACTAGTGAGATGCTGTGAGCCGGTGCTGCTGCCGGCTGCAATCGGAGACCTTAAACACAGAGAACAGATGCTCTGCTGCACACTTTAACTTCTGTGAAATTCGGCTAATCCTGACTGCTGTTTCACAAGTAAAAGATTACCAAGTGATATGAAATGTGGAGGTTCAGGTTCCTGTATGGGATAATAGTTCCGCTTACAAATCATGGAGCAGGCCAAATCGTAAGCTATGAAAAGGCGTGATTTCACTTGCACAGCAGTAACTGGCCACAAGAAACAAAACCTCCGTTTCTTTCTTCTTCACACAGAACATAATTTGCAAAACTGACGCAAGTGGAAGCTATTATTCTAATGGTAGTAGATGACATTACTTTTAGAGCTCTTTACCATCTGATTTACTACCCCTTGATGCCACATTTTGAACGAGTCGCTACCTAACCTCGGTGACCACTGCACCCCTGGAGATGTTTGGGCTCAGAGCACCAAGAAGCTGCGCTGTCACCATTCGCCCTGTGTGGGGTGTTCAGGAGACACACGTCTACAGTTTCTGACTGTTTCTTCATACAGTGTTGTTAGCAGTAATATAACCAGAACCATCACACACAGAAATTAATTCATGGTAGGAAGAGTACAAGACCCTGCAATTTAAGCAATGACGATATATTGGCTATATGAGCAACCTGAAATGCAAAAAAGTTTTGCAGATTGTCTGAAAACCCCTAAATCAGATGTGGCTGGAAACCAGAGTAGGGGAAGGCTTCAAGAAGCTGGGACAGTCCATTTGTGTTTTGAGAATTCAGGTCCCTCCTACAAAATTCCCCACAAACTGATCAGTCTTGCTGCTTTCCTCTCCCCATTTTGCAATTAGGAAAAGTACTCTGTGGAAGGAGTCCGATACCCTTCAGGTACAGCACTCATCTTTCACCCTGCCTGCCTGCAGCTCGCAGAACCACAGCATCCAGCCCCGAGAAGTGGGACAACTGTCATTGCATCACACTGCTTTCCGCGCTTCCCAGCGGACATGCTGCCTCCAGAGGTTTTCCCCCGAAGAAAAAATTAGATTACTGAAGGTAAAGTGATGTGCTTTCAGATGTTAATGTCTCTTCTAATACTGCCGTGTTTTAAAATTGTTACATAATCAAGTTGTGTAACCAACACGCTCAACTTCTTTCTAAAGCTACTCCCCTCCCGTCATCTAGCAATCCTGACATTGTACAAGGTTCCTGTGTATGAGTTGCACAACTTTCTTAATGTTTCCTGAATAATATGGTAGAATTGTCCTTCATCTGGCCAATACTATCTAAAAAAACCGCAGGAAATTTCAGTGACTCTGCTGATCCACTAAAAATGAGGACCCAGCCAGCAGCTGCTGCCACTAAATGCTATTGACTTGGCATATTCAAAGCGACCTGGCCAGTACTCAACAGATGAAAGCTGATGACTACTAAACTCCAGCTTATGAGGGCAACACCAAGATTGACTTAAAACAATATGAAAATCAAAGGATCCTTAAAGGACCCCTATTTTCAGAAACGTGACTTTGAATGGAAGTCAGAAGCAGGGACGATGCAATCCTCCAGGCCAGTTTTCTGCCAGAGTGGTTATTTTATAAAATTAAAGGTTCATATTCTTCTCCTGATAGCTGAGCCTAGGCCATTCTGCAAAAAGCCTAAAGCAAGTTAAAAAGGCAACCGAATCACCTGTGTGTACTGTAACTCGAGCACACACATTATTTTTATATTAAGATGCAAGTCTTCGCATTGTGAGCAATCACCTACAGTCATCCCACAAAGTAATTTTAGAATAAGCTGAGACATGGAAAGGTTCATAGTTTCTTTCACTCTACTCTTGCTTTTGCTCCTTGATCCGCTATTTTCTTCACCAGCTCTTTTGGTTTCGTTCTATGGATTTTACACAGAAGAAAGCAAGGCTAAGTCGCTGGCATTAACTGTTTCCTCAAACAGTCTAACAATTAATTTCCTGTCAGCATTATCATCAAGCTTGAAAGATCCCAAGCTTCTCCACCTGGTAAGTAAATTTGAAGTAGTAAGTTCAAAGTACAGCCAAAGATGTTCAGAGAAAAAAAAAAAACCAGCAAGATAGACCTTTTAAAAAATTTTATCCAAGGCATTACCTAGCATGTATGTAAGGACCACAAAGGTTTTGTAGAACTACCACTTGCCAAGTGCCCTCTATTCTTTCTGATTCACAATCATCTCCTCTCCAAATAAAAGGCCTGGAGCAGCTGAGGCATGCAAGTGCCATCTGTGACAAAACTGCCACCTTAGGAAAGGACCAAAGTCTTGAACTCCAGTCTTGACGTTAACATTAAAAGGGTGTAGAAAGGTTTCTTAGAGCTCTACAGATAGAGACAAATTTGAACCTTCGTTTCTGTTAGGTTTCCTTTTATATTTAAGCATAAATCTGAATGTGAAGTAGAAACATTCCTAAAGTTTTTTCCACCGGTCCTCCATTTAACTCCATATGCTTGTGCACACATGCACCGAACAGGTTTTTTATATATACACAAATAAGTGACTGAAACATCCGGCATGGCACAGGTATATATTTACATATGAAGATATGCATACATTATAACATATAAAGATATGCATATGGAAGCTAATTAGGCCTCCAATGATATAAACATAATACATGCCATCAACGCAAACAGAACCCATGCCAGACTTCGTTTCCTAAAACAAGTTATGTGCCCAAGAGAACGCTGGAGAAATGTCATTAATCTTAGGTAAAATTACAAGGACAACAATCAGTCGGTTTGCAAGGCCAAGGGGTGGGGAGCATCCCAAGTCAACTTCACTTGAATCAAAAAAGATGCACGTTAAATGACAATATAAACGCAAGCATTTTATCAACATGCTTTAAGTGCTGTAAACCTACTTGTTTGAATTTTAAAAGACAAGAATTTATCAGTTTCAGGAATTTTTGGTTCTACCTAAAATAAAGAGGGATGACATTTAATCTAAAGTTCCTTTCCAGCCTTATGTTTCAGAATAACTGTTGAGACCGCTCCAGTATGTTTTCAAAATCGATCACTACATCTGCCTATCTGCAGTTAGAAACCACAAATAAGTGCGTGTTTTAAAATATCTGAAGTTTTACTTTCCTTAGACATTAATGGGGGAAAAAACAAGAAATAAAATGATTAATCCCAGCGTGCTAAATACACAGCCATATTTATTAGTTCACTTCCAATTACATAAAGAGAAAGCTGAAGCCATACATAAGTGCTGCTTTAAAATAAAGACAGACTACTGTTTCCTCCAACAGTTTTATTTCAAAAAGTACACAAGTCTGTCATGGAACTACAGCATTTTAAAATTCTGGATTTTGTTTTTACAAATTCACTCACAATAATTGTATTTTAAAATACCATTCCCCTAAAAGTGTGAATATAAAACCTCATACCGAAATTCCTATCAATATTCAAGTCCTTGCTTTGTGCATGAGAAGCGTAACATTGTAACATTTTGGATTTCAGGAAGTATTATTGCTCCAATTTCAATTCAGCTGTGCCTCAGTACTAGAGGACCAGTAACCAAAGGGTCCCATAAAGCACCTATCAAGTGTATAAACAAGGTTTAAATGGCACAAATAGCATTATGTCTTTAGACTGGAACAAAGATCTAAAGCGATCCAGAATATACACTGCTAAGAACAAAACCAAAAACCTATCGTGGAAACCAGTAATTTACAATATTCAACATTACAGAAAAACTTGCAATGAAGAAGTCTTACTTGTACTATTAAGCAGGAAGCATACATCTAACATGAATGCGACTATCTGAGTTGATAGAGATGTATGCATTGTACATTTCTTTCAAAAGTCATGGTTTACCCCTCCAAAAAGGTATTTCTGTTTTAGAAGAAGAATTCACTTTTAGGTAAGGAACTTTCACACAAATACCTTTAAATATCCATTTCAGAAAGTTTATGAAAACGCTTGTAACGTATGGACAAGTGTAACATAACCTCTACAGTATTACAAGTCAAACACTTTATTCACACCATGCTAAAATTGAGGTTTTTCTTCTCTATATAGTAGACCTCAACAGGCAAGTTTACAGTCATTACATTAACTAGAGGTTTCTTGAGTTCACTTAAGAGTATTTACATAATGGTACCACCCTCCCCCCCCCCCCCCCCCCCCCCTTTTTTTTTTTAATAAAATGATACATTAAAAATGCCACCTTCTAACCGGTATATCAGCTGCCGTTACTTCCTAGAAGAGTTCTGTTAGCAGAGTTATCTGTCAGATCGGACACTTCACATGTTTAACTAGTTCATCTCCTACACAGCTAGAAATCACTGCTAAACTACAGTAGCTGCTTTTGAGAATCATAATCCAGTGTAAGTGAACAATCTACTGACTAAAGAAATAATTTATAATAGCAGTATTATGTTTTCAAAGTAGTGTTGTATCCATTCAAAACCGCATGATGATACCAACTTGAGGCAAAGTTTACTCCAAGTCAGAGGTTCTTTATTTCAGATAAGGACTGTGTCAGATTCTATCTCTTTTATTTTCCATGCAATTACATAAATAGACAGACACTGTCAAGGCTGCTAAGCCTAACAGCTAGGCTCTGAGGGGACATCACGCTGTTGTTCTGTCCATTTATTATTTTGTACAAGCTGACAGAGCATTAAGCATGTGTAAACTCTGCTCTGTATGCTCTAGTGAGATAAGTTTCTGTTCTTGAGTGTCCTAGGGCTTACCTGACTGAAAGCACGGGGTCTCAGGCCAAACAAACAAAAAACAAAACAAAAAGAAAAAAAAAAAAAATCCCACATCTAGTCTCACATATGTCCACAGATGGCTAAGAACCAAATTCAGTAGGTTTGCTGCCTGGTTGTTTAGGTTTATAGCGCTCTCTCAGTCTGTAATTCAGTTTAGTTTTGTACTCAACTCACATTTTTAATAACTATACCCTTTTAATTAAGGAAGGCCTTAGTTTCAAGGTAAACAATCAGTGTATGATTAAAACCTCAGAAGTCTCTTCTATCACAATAATTGGATGCAAGAAGATGTCTCCCCATCTATTGTTCTCAATAAGTGTGTGTTTGGCACAGTTACTAAACCTATTATTTATCACACAAGTAAAAGTCCATTATCCATCTCACTGGTACAACAACTGAACAGTTTTCAGGAATATAAACACTTAGAGCAAAATTAGCAATTGAAGGAGTAACGGACATTTTGAAATACAGAACAATACAGAGAGAGCCACTAAGTCACATCCAAAAATAGGCATGAAGAGGTATAAATAGTACATAAGAATCAAGAAATCAGATCACAGTGTCATGTTTTAAGATCTGTACCATCATCTAAGCACCTGTTCAAACAGTAAATTTAGGCACCAGAAATTTCATAAAAACTGAAGTTACAATCAGGCAAAGTTTATTGAAAAGGCACACATGAAAGATAAAAAACCTGATATCTAACAGTATCAGTTTACAATCTAAAAAAGTCCCAAATGTGTAAAACTAGGTCTAGAATACTTAGTAGCCATTCAAGTTTCTAAATTCGGTATGAAGGGTATGTTCTTTACATTAATAGCGCCGGCCAAAAATTGTGCACCTAACTACAGATAGGACAAACATTTAGTAGTCAGCCAAAGAATGTATCACAGATCTATAAGCAGCTACAAAAAAAGCCGACACTAAACCTAGAAGTTTGGGGAAATGTTTTCTCTCACACTGTTGCTACATACAAATAATCCTAACATCTTTCAACAGGCTATTCAGATATTTCCTTCATCAACATCAGTGCCTCATACTACAAGCCTTTAGAATTTTCCAAAATACCTTGCAGTTTAACATCTATAGCTAGAACAAGGTGAAGGGACTCCTCCTCCTGCCCCCCAGCACAGGATGAGGAAACAAAGTAGAAAATAGGAAGGAAGAAAAAAAGCCACAAAGATTCAAACTGCACTAAGCTTTAAATCCAATCATCAGAAGCTATCAAAAATCCCTAAGTATGTGTGAAAGTAAGGTGAGGAATTGTTCTGTTCCTCCTGTAATGCTTTAAGTTTGCAAAACTGGAAAGAAGGTTTCTAATCTTGAAACATGAGATTTGTATCAACAATTCTGGATAACTATTTCCTCTCAGATTCTGGTTGCGCAAAACTCTTGCTCTTAAAAGTCTAAATGTCTGTTAATAAGGATATTTAGAGCTGTTGAAGAAGCAAGGAGAAATGAGCTTTAAACTTGCAAGTTCACAGAGAAAGATATTAGCATCTTAAGTAAAGGCTAACTACAGCTTCCATGTATATGGGAAAAGATGTTTCCAAAGTGATGTTGGAGCAAGAGGACAGGTACCGCATACCAGTTACTTAACAGCTTTCATTAAAACCCCATGGAGCTTCTAGCTAATCTGTTTGGAAAAAAAGTAAGAGCACTGCCTTAGAATCTAAACAGGCTTTGGAAAATGCAAGGTACATTTAACTTAAGACCTGTAGAGAGATGCATATTCATTCTTACTGTGACAGTAACAGTTGATCTATTTTTTTGATAGGACCTCTTACATCAGACAACATAACATATTAAATTATCTGACATGACTAGAACTAGTTATTACAGAAAAATTCATGTTTCAAAGAGCTTGCCAGGTCTCCTGTCACATTTCCACTCACTGGAATTTTAAATTCAGAATAGATTAATTAAATTAATTGAGCCAGTTAAATAACTGGTAGCCCCTGAAATAAGAGCTCAAGCAGTGCTCCAAACAAACATTACCAGGCTAACGAACTGCATAAATACTCAAGAGTTGGAACAGAATTCAAAGTCATCCTCAGTATTTCAGCCCCCTGCAACTACATCAGACAGTGGCCAAGTCAAAATATATCTGTTATTGCAAAATTGAGGATAAAGTTTCAGGAACTCTGAGAAACTTCATTATCTACATATGAAACGCTTTTGTTATTTCTGAATTGTGTCTCACTGTTACATACTCAGAACTTCACATCAGCTGACAGTGTCTCTTCAGCAACCTACCAGAGGTCCAAATACCTTCAGTGTCTGGTATTTATTTAGGAACTTCAATGCTTTTAGCAAATAGTTCAACTGTCATACACTAATAAGTTTAAAATTAAAAACAAGAATTGGTGGCTTTTCAAACTAACTTGTTTATTTTCTAGAAGGAAAATTGCATGCCGTTGTTTAAATGAGGGATGGAACATGTAGTTTCCTCTAATACTTACAAAGAACACTTAAAAAACAGCATTTAAATTAATAATATTTTATACTATGGACCCATCTTTGCTTTGTGCTGGAATCATCACAGGAACAGCTCCCATTCTACTTAAATTAGGTGCAGCTACCTTTGAAGGTGCAAAGGCTGGGTTTTGACCAGGAGGACGTTCAAAGTCTTCACTTGGGACTTGGCTATATGGAGTTTTGGTATAACCTTCCATATTTGAGGGAGACATTGAACCCAGAGAAGAACGATTGCTGCCTATGTAGCTGCGGGCTGTTGAACTGCGACTATTTGGAGGAGGAACATCTTCTCTGAAATAAATAAAAAACCAGATGCAGAACAAGAGTTCAGTCACTGTTATCACATGGGGGCTTACAAAACAAAATTTCAGTTTGTTTCTTTCTATTCTGACACAGTATCCAAGAGGCTCACATATTACTTTCAGCCAAAAAAAAAATAAATTAAATATTCATTGCCTTTAAAATCTTTATTGAAATAAGACGTGGCTATCGACACCATATTCAAAACAAAAAGTTCTCTGACAAGCTGTTAGTATGTTAATAAGATTTCCAGATTAAGACAGAAATCTCAACTATTAAGTATCTTACTTGCAGAAATACACATTTAAAAGTTAATCTTCAAATAATACTGCTCTGAAATTAGAGATATGTTGTTACCTTATCTCATGATGTACTTCTTTCTCATATTTCTTCTCTCTATGTTTCTTACAGCAACAGAAGACGAGAAAAATGAGTACAGAAAGACCCAGCAGAGTTCCTATAATAGCTCCAGCAATTATTCCAGCTGTATTTATAGCTAGAATAGATAAATAACAATACTGTTTGTTAAGTGTCAAATTTATACAACCAACTTCTTTTCTCTCAACTCAACATTAAAAACAATAGGTTTCCATGTGATCCAGGTTAACAGTATATCACTGAATCACAGAGGCTATGTTTCAATCACATGCATTTAAAACAATAGTAAGAGTTTCAGCTTTTTGCATAAAAAGAAACATTTTGGGAATTAAAGACTTGAAGTAGCAACCACCAGGTATACAACAGGGTTGGGTTTTTAACCTTTTAGGAGTTTAGAGAAACAAGATTATTCAGCTTTAATATACAAAACACTATGTGACCATTACACAGCAAACACTTACGAGGTGTGACATTCAGCTCAATAGAACATTCATCCGTGCCAACTCTGTTGGAGGCAACACAACTGTATGCACCAGAATAGTCTTGAGAGGCATTTTTCAAGAGAAGCTCCCCTGTATTTTTATCTACAAACACCAAAAGATAAAGGTTTACCATTTTTCAAAGTTTAATTCCATATTCAGCACTACAGAATTATTAATCCAGCACATAGATGAAATCTTAACTAAAGAATGCTGTACTAAAAATAACCAAAAAAACCCAAGTCTACCATGCTGCAAAATACTATTATCTGTAAGAGCCTTTTACCTTGTTAGAAATTTATTCCTTAGCATTTGACTTTTATATTAAGCCAACAGACTAATTGCTCTGTCAATGGAAAGGAACAGATGCTTTAACTGGAGAATTCTCCATCCTAACATAGAATTCTAAAATACAAAAGATTAACTGCATCCCAGAAGTACCTCCTTCTCTTCTGTCTAAACTGATTCTACACAGTTGATTCTACAGCTCAGATGCCTGCAGAACCCATGTTCAACATGAGGTGGATCTAACCTAAACACTGCACTCCAATGGGTGACCAATTGAGTCTAGCTATGCTGATAAGAGTAGGAGTCATGAATCAGTGAAAACAAAAAGAGTATTTCCCCAGGGCTTCCAAAGCAATCGACAGCTACTTTCGGGAGATTTTACTATATAGACTTCAAATTATTTGCATGCTTTAATTGCTAACAGATTTTTCCATCAGCACTGCAAGAGACTACATCACAGGGACAAAGCAACACACAAATATTTTGCTCTTGCTGCTGAGCAAGAAGGTAGGCAGTATCTATAGGTTCTTGAGAACAAGTTCAGTGTCCCCAATGCCAAGGGTCTGAAGTTGCGCCAGGGCAGGTTTAGGTTGGACATTAGGAAAAATTTCTTCACAGAAAGGGTTGTCAGGCACTGGAATGGGCTGCCCAGGGAGGTGGTCGAGTCCCCATCCCTGGAGGTATTTAAAAGAAGGATAGATGAGGTGCTTAGGGACATGGTTTAGTGGTGGGATGGCAGGGTTAGGTTAACGGTTGGACTTGATGATCTTAAAGGTCTTTTCCAACCTGGAAGATTCTATGATAAACCTACATTGACAAGGCCAAAGCAAACACCAGTTTAACTGAGTTACTTGCCACTTTTGCATACTTCCTCAGTCATTCTTGTCCAGCACTGATACTGTCAATTGATTAGTTACCATGAGACAAATTTGGGATGTGGAGAAAGAAGGGGAATAACAACAGGAGCTTAAGATCTTAGGTGGTACAGAGAAGGACATTAGTGCAGTACAGAACAGTACTAGGTTCTTCTATGTAGCCGATTTTGAGAGATCTGTGTTCTAAGATATTACAGATGATAAAACACAATAAAAGTTTAAAAGAGACTGGAGAAGTTCACAGAAGTGAGTTTTTGTTTGTTTTAATTCAATTAAACCAAAACCACAACTGAATTTCCTGAGTCATAAGTCAAAGGAGGATAGGAGACCCCTATGAGGAAAAATCACACAAGTTCTTAACTCCATCTCCCCTAGACATTCACTTTGGCTACTTGAGACACATGATACCACCTTATCCTGTATGTCCTGCACAACCCAAGTTAAAATATGTGTATTTGTAAGCAGATGCTTAAACTGCTTCATCTTCAAGGAAAACACACCATCTCAAGGTTTAGGGTTTTTGTAACCACAAAGAAGATCAAAAGGACTTCGTACAGAGAAGTATTTTTCAAAAAAAATATTCTGGAATAACTTTCACAAGGCCAAAACTCACAAATCAACCTTCTACAATTAAGTTCTCACAACAAAAATCCAATACCACCACTATAATAAATTGGGAACCATCAGTCAAAAATTCGTAACTTCCCTGGATGTCAGCTCTTGTAAGAAGAGGTAAGCCTTCTCTTCTTTACTCTGGACAGCTTTTCTTCTAAAGACTCGTACCCCTGTTTAAGGAATTTCTGTCACCTGATCAGAAAGTGAAGATCTGAGTTCAATCTCTAATAAAATTCAAGCTTTTTATCCCCACTTCCTTGAAGGCAGCTCTAACTAAGGGTCTCGACTCTGTTCTGACTCTTCCCCACTGTCCAACCTGTGCACAAAAGCAGCCAACATCACCAAGCAAGACAACTCACAACACTCATGCACAGATGAGCATAATTCTGCAGCCTAATGGTAACAGTCTCACCTCAAAAGCTTGAAACATTTCCCACTAGGAAGTGACACTCATCTTGACTGCCCTATAGTAAAATTAAGCATGAGATGCTCGCAAGTCAAGGTAAGCCAAAAATATGAACGCAACCTTTCTTAAGTATTCCAGAGTAATAAATAAAGATTGACAGTACTCAGCGTGGAAGTGGCAGGAAGTTCCTGTGTGCCAGACACTCTTCTCCAGTCATAAGACAAAAGTGGGGACCCTTCTTGTGATGCACATTTCAAGATAATGTCTCTTCCAATCTCCTGTGGTCCTTCAATGGAACACTTAGTTCTTGCTGGCTTTACTAATAAACAAAATATTATTGAATTAATAATAGTCACAATAAAAATGCTTACTAGTTGTGTTCTGGTAGGTCAGTCCATTTTCCTAAAGACAAAGCTTGTGCAACAAACCATTTCTATGCATGGGAAGATTTCCTATGAAATACAAGTCGCATGTAGAATTTTTTTAAATGCTCATTATTCTGAATATGATTCCCTTCATACCACAGAACAGAATGATGTCCACCCCCCACAAAGTCTCAATAATGCATCATCATAGATTCAGTACGACTTTGCCCAATGGAAGTTTTCATTTTATATATCAAATATACGATGGAATAAATACATAAGAAGTGTCACTGGAAGTTCAAGAAAAACATTATCTTACCTAGTACAGTCAACTGTATTTTCTGGCTTTGAACTCCAGGAGCCTTCTTCACTTTGCACTGGTATGTGCCAGTATCTGCTGACTTTAAATTCAGGATATCCAATGAGCCATCACCAGATCTGGGATCAGGATTAGCAAACTGCATCCGCCCAGTCATAGCAGCATAATAATGATTATAAATCCTGTCGACAGCATACATAATTATCTACCAAAAAAGAAATACAATTCAGAAATTCACTTCTCATTTAAACATTCAAAATAATGTAGTATTTTCAGATTCTTGACAGTTTCTTGCTACTTTTTTAAATAATCCCAGAGGCATGATATAGCCAATTATGTCAATCTTCAAAATATTATATACTTGAATCAACACTCCAACCAAACACCTGTCCAAGTAGCAGTATGTCAGCATTGACTTCTGAAAGAAAACTGCCTAAAATTGCTCTAATCTTCATTCTGTCAACCCTCTCTACTAAAAGGAGTCACCTTTTTGATAAGGGTTCTGAAGAAAGGAAAGAGTTAATAACTATCAGAAGGAGTTAATATATTTAAAATCAAATTCCCATAAATCAGTTTTTAATCAGGAAAATAATGGAGGTACAAAACCATCATTTATTTTCTGTAACTGAAGCATTTTTTATTTTAGAGTTCTCCTTTAGAAGACAAGTCTATAGTGAGAAATTTCTTCACATTTCACACTTAATCTGCTGCTCCAAAACTTCCACTGTATTACAAACAACTGGTGCTTCAAAGTAATTTAAAATCACAAGCATTCCAACCTAAAAAGGCTGAAGTTTAAAAAGTCAGTAACAAAGTTCATACATTAACCTACTCAAACAACTGAGTTAACACTGTGCAAAAAAAGTCTCTACTTACTATTTGTTCCTTCTTTTGATTATCTGTTGGTATTAATACCCACTCAATATCTAGCGGGCCTTCATCTTCTTCCGAGAGTACAAAAGTACATGGCAATGTAACTTTCTCTCCTTGTGCTTTTTCAAACATTGATTGGTCAACTGAAGTTATGCTTAGGCTTCTTGTTAGACCTGTAAAAATATATTCCTGCTTTAAAAACATTTCACATGCAGTTTTCACTGTAGGTGTTCTATTATATATTGGTATATATTCAAATCCATCATACACTTTTCCTACATAGAAATCATGTCATTAGTCAGACTCATCACTGCTTAAGAGATCCTGTGTGGTATGCTACTGAACACAACGTAAAGTCATGTAACTGTTCGCTTGGAATCATATCCAACAGCCGTTACATTTTTCAAACCATACAATACTTTATACAATTCAAGTCCCATATGAAGCTAAATAAATCAAAATTTTCAGCAGCAGATTTTTCAGGTTATTAGAAAATCACCCTACCACTACTCCCTTATTGGTAAAACGAGAGCATGGAACAGTGATGCAGTCTGCCAGGATGGACAGAATTACTGTGAAGCCTTGGGTTACATCAAATTAAGTTATTTTGCCTTGAGGTATAAGGGCTCTCCTATCTACAGAGATTAAACAAATGAATCCTTTCCAAAAACCTCAATGAGTTTTTAGATCTGTTCACCATTTCTGCTTGTCTTACTCCTCAAAAAAAAAAAAAAAAAAAGACTCTGTAATCCTTATCTGCATGCCTCTAAGCAATACGTGTTTCCAAACAACAAATTTTCCTCAATTCAACCCTGAAAAAACAATCTATGTAGTGACCCAAACAGACTTACTCAAAAGGCCCGAAGCAAGAGTCCCCTTTTTACAACAAACACAGGCTTCCCCCATCAAGTGTACAGACCAACACATCGCAATCAGGAAGCGGAAAGCTCCATTTGCTCGTTACAGAAACGGGTTTGGTATTTGTGTGTCCACTGTTTTGTCCACCTTGCTGGGTACCATGCTCAGATTTTCAGTCATTTTATGTGTTGCTTTATGGGTTGCTTCCCATCATAACTAGACAGTCACACAGATGTTACCACAGCCACAACAGATCCAAGGCCACAAGAAGAGTGGCCAGTGTGAAGAAGATAGACCATTTTAGTGCATCTGTAGAATTGTAGCCTCAGATGAAATAAAATTTGTTATAAACAGCACATTTATGCTCTAGCTTGCGCTTCTATGCAAGCTCAAATTATTATCTAACTTGCAATTCTCCATAGAGTAGGGAAGCTCTAGTGCATTTCTGCAGTAGATCAGACTACAACAGCTATCCTTCTACCTTACTAAAATTGTGCCCTGCATCAAGTCTTTGTATTCTTTTCCTGATGTAAAGACAAAGGTATTTTTTAAAAAAACAAACAAAATCATTCAGAAAGAGAAAGCACGTGACCTACTAAATTCCAGGCAAAAGCCTCCAAAGACCTTCACAATTGTTAATAACAAACACACAGTTACAAATTAGGTAGGATTATTTCACTTCCTGCCATTCATGGTATTACTTTGCATGGCAATACCTCTATTCCAGAAAAAAAAACCCCAAAAACCAACCAAGAAACATCAGTCTGAGCTACAAAAGAGATTTAGGTGCAATGTTTCTTACCAATCCATGTACACCTTTTCAAAGGTAATCCTAACAGGTTTGTATCACCTCTTTTTTTTTAACCACAGTAAACATATCTGAGCAAGTAATTCTCTGCTACTATGTTGAATACTTTTCCTAAATTATACTGATCTCTGCGAATTCTGGTTGACTTGCCACAGATGCTATCCCCTTCTAAAGGATTCTTTCAGATTTCCACATGTAAAACTAGCCATCCTAAATCTCTTAAAAAAGGTCATTTGAGAAGTGAAATATATTACAGTATAATTCTTAAGTTTGGTCAGCTTTGCATAAAAAAAGACAGTATTATTACTAGCCATCATCTCTAGAAATGGGTAGATTCAGAGCACATCCATGTTTCCATAAAGCACAGCAGCAAAGAATGCAAATTCCTGATCTGATTTTCAGTGACTTCCATACTCTTCTGTTCCATTCCCCCTCACTGCCTCATTAAGAAACTGTAATACAATATCCTCAATTTAATCTCCAAATTGCATTTCTGCATTTCTATTTTACTCTATTAAAGGAGTGAGATGGGATGTCAAGTACAGTTTAGTAAATTATTATGAAATACACTACAATGTTATTTCCTTAAAAGCTTCAACTCTGTAACCCAGGAAATTAAAAGCTTTCATTCTGAAGTAAGATTTAAGTACTGAAGCAGTACTTCTGTTCTGTGACAGCATCTCCAATAACAGTTGTCCCTGGAAGTTCCACAGCAGATGACCACAGAACATAGGTTTGCTTTCCCCTCCCTGTGAGTGGACCTGCTGAGGATTTCAGAAAGTGTTCAGTAATTCAGGTGAGAGGAACACAATGACATTTGCCTCTTCAAAGTATGAAATCTGTTACCCCACTACCCACTGTGGAGATGCTACAACACATCTGCACTACTAAAAAGTATAAAACCTCTGATTTTTAGTTGGTGCCTACTGAAACACACATGGCCAAAACAAACCAGACAGATGAGTGTTCATATGTTGATTTTTTTTTTACTAGTGTTCTAAATAAACAGGACTTTGTACAATCAATGTTTTATTTCTCTCCCTCTTCTGCCATTAATTGTTCATCTCCGACAATTTCAACCAAATACAAAACCAGAAATAACAGTCCAGTGCAACCAGAAGTGTCTGAAGTTATTCCTTTGGTCTGACATAGCTTAGGAGCTTTAGGATCTTCAGTTATCTCTTGCCTCTTCATTGCCAGGCAACTCCACGTGAATATAATTTCAAAGTGGACGTTACACAACCTGTTTCTCCTTCAGATGGCAGAACACTGAGAAAATGAACAAGTACACTGGGAATGAAGAAAAATTGTTAAAAGTTCAAGTACTACATTTCAGAGACACACTCCTATGAAACTAGGCTCCAGTAGTCCTGCCTATCACATGGCAGCTTGCTTAAAATCCTTTAAAAACCACAAATAGCAAACAGTTCAGTTGGAGCTTCTACTGCTGCACTCATTTCTCTGATCCAAAGCATATGAAACAACACGGTGACCATAAGCCAAATAAAAGCAGAACCCAAAAGCCTGAAGTGACTTGGCAGAAATTTATCCCACATAGAAGGTTGTTACAAAAAATGAAACTCTTGAAGTGTGCGTAGTTTGTTCACACACACTGACTGCACGTAAACATGTCAATGGAAGATGAAGCACGAGCTGTGGGATAGCTCTCAGCAATCATTCCTGCATATGAAGCTTGCAGCGCATTTTAGCTGATATGAGAAGTACCCAAACATTGGTCTGAGCCTTCTAAGTCTCAGATTTTTCATAAATCTAGACTCCTTTCTTACTGTACATCTCCCAACACCTCATTTGTATTATACTAGCGCTCCAGTCTCTTTTTTACCTTAAGAACACAAGCATATAAAGCTATTTTCCACTTTCTCTATTGTTTTTGGTCAACATTAGAATGACAGGCAGAAGCAGCAAGCATCTCAATTAAGGTAGGTGTCAGAGCTAGCTGGGTTTGAACTAAGCATTAACAATACGAGGGAGCGGCAGGTGGGAGATTCCCTTCTGCAAAGGAGACACACACATCTGATGCCAGCTATGCTGGTAAAGGAGGTTTGGCCAGATTCAGCATGTCAGAGACTGCCAAGGGTACTCTGACCCTTGGACTATTAACTATTAAACTACTACCCCGTATCATTATTATTACCACATCTGCCTTTTTTTTTTTTTCCTTTTTTTTTTTTTTTCCTTTTTTTTTCCCCCCCCTCTTTTTTTTTTTCCTAACTATTATCATTACCTACTCACACAGGCACCCACGCTATAAACAAAGGAGACCTGAAGCAAATCAAAAGTGACTAGAAAACAGCAGGGGCAAAGACAGACATGGAACCCCAGGTGATGTTTGTTCTCTTCGCTCTTTCATGTGAAGGGGAAAAGGCTTGCGGAGACCCATCCTGCAAGCTAACAACTCACTGCAGGACTGGCACTGCAGGCAGCGCTTTAATTTTTGTGGCCACAAGTACCCCTGAAAAATGAGGGCTGCTAAGTTAGATAGGGGATCCACTTGACAAAGTGGGTTAGGAACATCCTCATCAAATCTGGTGAACAGCACTTTAAAGGAGAGGTCTATCAGGGAATGCTGATAGAAGTTTGCATTTAAGGTCAGGAATAGAGATTCAGACACGTTGAGTACATGGGTCAGGTTGGTGCGAGGAAGAGAGGCCTTGGCAAGGATAAAGCATGTTGAAAGGGGAACCACCTCAAGCACCTGTACACAGAACTATGACACCGGAGTTAACTGAGATGTGGGATAGCTCACACGACTGGAGCTGTGCCATGGATGCGTACAGGCTTTTTAAGAAAGCCAGGATGAAAAGACCTGCAGGTGAATTGCCCTCTACCTGAAGGAGCAGCTGGAACACCAAGAGCTGTTCTACAGGAAGGACAACAGGCTGGTCAAGAGCTTGTGGGTCAGGACTAAAGGACAGGTCCATATGAGCAACATCACAGCCAAAGTTTGTTACAAATCACCCAGAACAGGGTAAGAAAGCAGATGAAGTCTATTTCAGCAATTCCAGGAAATCTCCAAAATCAGAGACCGGTTCTTGCGGGACACTTTAACCTCCCTGACATCTACTGGACTTCTACTGTACCTCCATGACAGTGACCCAGTTCTGAAAGGCAAAAAGAGCTCAAGAAAGCTGGTAGGTATTTAATGACAACTGCTTCTAACCACACAAAAATTACATCCCAACTGTCAGGGAAAATCAGCAGATCAATCAGCAGCTCGGCCTAAGGAGGAGGAAGTGAGAACAGTCCACCAAGAGAGGAATATAGGAATATTGCCCAGGCACGCAGCATCCCTGCTAGGGAAATCAAAACGCAACCAAAGCTGAAAGAAGCAAGGGACTTAAATGCAACATGAAAAAGCTCCTATTAGTACACTGAGCAATAAATAATCAAAAAGGAAAATAGGGCAGGTGATTTAGTGACAGCTGACACAGACAAGACCAAAGTACTCAGTGTTGACTCTGCTTGGAACAGAAGGTTGGATGACTGAGGTCGTGTCCAACACAAACAATTCTGTTACTATATTAAAGATCTATATGAAGCTGATGCACATAGTGACAAGATGACATTTTGTCCAAGCTTTCCCAAGCCTCACCTCCTTCAATCTCCACTCAAATCAGGAAGATTCAATTTCTTTTCACTTCTCTAGCATGCTCCTCAAAACATGAGTGGATCAACTGTGGCATCTAACTGCTAGTACGTGACAGGCAGACATTTTATCAAGCTGAGTGGAAAATCTGTATTTGTTTTGGTTAGCAGGGTTTCATGGATAAAATTTCCGACGTTTTTCAGACTTGTTTTAACACACCAGTAAGATGAGGGTTCCTCAAGTCAGTTATCCCACTTATTCAAAGATGCTTAGCATTAAAATATCTAATTTTTAATTGCAGCAAACAAATCACTGCAAAGCCTAGACTCAGAAGCATGCAACAGATTTCTGAAGGGGTGCAAACCAGTAAACCACCTTTAGAGAAACTCTAGTGCCTTCTTAAGATCGGGACATACCTTCAAATACCACCGAAGCAGTACACAGCTTAGCAAACTACATTATTAATATTTTTAAGAATAATCTAGGGAAAATGAAATGCTTGATAGAATTTGATGGAAACTGTTTTCTAGCATAAAAGAATCTTCAACACAGAAAGCAGGCAAAAACTTAAAATGGAGCAAAATTTTCTCCATTCCAACACAGATACAGAGCTGTGAGATATACTATCAAATAACAGAAAGCAAATTTTTATTAGATGAATTATTTATGCATGTAGTATTTTCTTATTTAAGTGAAAGAAGTTAAGAATTCAGGATACACTGGAATTGTATCCTGGCTCACACAAATTTAAGTGTAAATTTAAACTTGGCATGACTCTTTCTGGCATCAGATAGTGCTGTGTTACAGAGGTATCTGACATTACTCATTTTAGTGATTTTTACAGCACCCAGGAGCTGAGTCGCATCCAAGCACAGCCAAGATGGCCACAAGCTGCAGAGTTTGCTTACGCTGTTTTGCACAGCTTATCATAACTGACTGCACCACAATCCTAGCTTTATCAGTGGGACCCTCAAAGGCCAGAAAGCCCAGCTTCAGATTTGGCTTCTCACAGTTTCCAGCATCTTACCTCTAATGGCAAGAGCAAGGCCCCATTACAGTCATAGCTTTCTGGAACTTGGGTGAAAAATGCTATGAAGCTTTGGTGCATCTAATTGTCCACGTCTCATAAACACTACAACTTCTGGCAACTGTCACCATACTGCAAAAAATCCTGAAAACACTGTGCCCCTGGTCCTGATGAGGTCTGACACAGATTAAGGCGGGGTTAACCCCACTTCATTTTCTGTAGACATTATACCATACTTCAGAAATTCAGGCTAAGCAACTTGGGGGGGGGGGGGACAGGAAGCAAAGGGAAAAAAGTCAATTCCAGTTTTTCAACCAGCTCTAGTCACACTTATTTTCTCAACTCATTGTTTTTCCACGGAACACATGACCTGGAACAACACAAAGGTTGCTAACGGGTCGTCTTTAACTTGGCAAACATTAAAGGAACAATGGCAAGAAAGAAGAAAAACAGAGGTTTAATAGAATGACAAAAAAATAATACTTGTCTTCCTTTTAGAAAGCAAATTCCACAGATTTGGGGACTTCCGATTTCTGAATGAAACTCTTTTATTCTCTTTTGCAGCCAAAGTACATAGATATTCTCATAAAATGTTTCCAGACAGAAGCCAAAATATCTATTAGCTCAATACAGGTCCTATTAATTTAGTCAGGCACCTAGGTACTGAGGAATGTTTAACCTTCACAGGAACCTCCCCTGAGGCAAGAATAAGCAAGAGATGAGGGAAAGGAGCAAGCAAGCAACAGGCAATAAAATACTAGAAGCAAGATAATCATGCAGCAACAGTGAATAAAACAAGAAAAAAATGGCACAACATTAGTGCATCTGAATCTATAGTGGACATGTATCTGAAGAGCAAGTTTGGTTTTAATATATAGTAATTGTAGAACTCTGCAGAGAATTCACATTTTTAGCATAATCCACTGCTGATAAAGGCAAATGGCAAAGCTTTTTCTAACAAAGAAAGTACTGTCCTCTTAGTATCAAAAGTGTTAAACCGTTAATGTTTAATTATGCTCCACAGACCACATCTTCGCCATGCTTGACACACTGACTGCGGTTATCATACATTGCTACAATACAAATGTCATAGAAAAGCACAGTTCACCATTAAGTAGTAAAAGAAAAACCAAACAAACCAACCACACCCCACATCATCTTAGCAAAAGCATCAAGCGCTTCTAAACCTACCATTTCCAAAGCTGTGGACATTGACATCCTACAAATCCCTCTACCTAAACTTCAAAAAGGCCCAATCCAAAAAGGTTAGAGAAAAGATAAAAACTTACCTCTCTATACTAGCCTAACTCTAGACAGAACACAGATTAATCCCAAAACCAGAGATTTAACATTCAGACAGCAGATGTTCACACCTGCATTTCACACCTCTAAGGATAGTGCTCTGTAAGGTAATCAGAATCACACATTTTAGTGAAGCCCTTCCACTATGTAGAGAAGATACAGTTTATGGAGCCAGAGAAGGTAAAGACAACCTAGGAATAAAAACACTCACCTAGAAGAGATTTGAGCCCCAGTCCTTGCTCCAAACACCATCTCCTCCTTCCTAGTACATTTAGCCCCAAATATAAAAACAGTTCATGAAACTAATTCCACAAAGCAATTTCTGGAGAAAAGAGCTTGAGTTTTATATGGACACTTAGTATCATCATAGGCAAGATTTTAAATCCCTCTCTCTCACATTTCATCTCAGCTGCCTTACCAATAGCAGAATGAAGCTGAGTGACCAAACTCCTAGAGCTCTGGTCTGGTTAAGCTTTCAGGTGGTGCAGCTAAAAGGCTTATGTGCATGGAGGAAGGTTCTGCCATAAGCTACAAAGAGAAGGCTGATAAAACAGCAGGAGCACTTAAAGCAAAATATGGAAAAAAACCCTGCATGTCAGAATAAGCCTGGCAAAGTTCTACCACCTGGGTAGTCAACTCTACTGCCGCTGGGTCTCAAAACAGTGGGTCTATATTCCCAAAAATCACTTCCTTTGAGGAACCGGGAGGGGTGGGGGAGCACCACTTCTGAGGCATGTTTACTGGGTCAAGTCTCCCAGTTGTACCTACCCTTAAAGTAACCAGTGTGACATTATTTCTTTAAATCACTGATTTACCATCTCCCTGCCTATTTCTGACTTTTCTCTTTCCATCTGCTTCCACAATTAAAGAGGACTCTGCTACTAAGTCTTATATTCCCTTCTACTGTCTGATCCCCAGACTCACAGAAGACTCATGGTTTTCAGCAACCACTGAAATCTGACCAGTTCCAAAAATTTAAGTTTTGCCACTCTAAGCTCACAATTTCTGCAGAACAGCTCAAAAAGACCTATTCCCCTTCAGAATACCACAAGCACCAGCTTAAGGTGATCTGCTTTGAACAGAAGCCAAAGCTGAAGCAATCCCTCATTGGTCTAGCCTGAAAAATCTGACAATACAACTCAATTCAACAATAACCATTAAGTTACTGAGTATCTACCGGAGTTCAGCTGAATCCACAAATCCTCTGTCAAATCACACAAGAAAAAGAAAAAAACCAACCTAAACCAACAGGAAACAGGCTAAGCATACTTCTTCAAAGACAGAAAAAAAAAATGCTCTTGCAGTCTGGATGTCCTCAGACAACATTAAATTAATAACTAGCTCTAATTCATGTCATGTTGCATGCTCATGCCCCAGTTTAAAAAGTACTGCACAATTAAGTTAGAAGTTACTCGTCCTCCCAATTTAATAAAAAAAAAAATCTTAATACTCCTACAAGCAGAACTACAAATAACCCTGACCCTGCAAATACATAACATAAGCTTAATTTCATTCCCAACCACAATTCACTGAGATCAGCTGGACTAGTTATGCAACTAAGAAAACCTAAAAATCACTGGCTAAAGCTTTACTGATCTTTTACTTCCCTCCCTCCCAACTTTCACTTCTTCCCTGACATCCCCTTTACCTTCATATTCTATCCAACATCCCTTTCCTTTTACAACTGTCCTTGTGCTCCTTACTTGTTCAGCACATTCTTGAAGCTTTTTTGTTGCTAAACCCAAAGTCAACAGCTGAGTATCCTAGCAACTGCAGCAGTTGATGACCTTACTCTAGAGCTAGAGGATGTGCTTACCAAGTTAAGAGAGGGAGCATTTGTATCTCATCACTGAAAGAAAGGATACGCTTTGGGGGGAGGGCAGCGTAAAGGGGAAGGGGGGATATCATGACAAAAATTGGGATTAATCTTCATTTTAAGCACAGGAGTAGCGTTTAGCCCAACATCTACAGAAGATCACTACCAGTTCTGAGTTTTAATGCTTGGTCATGTTTAAATGATCCAGCACGACCTAATTCAACCTATAGTACTAAGGGAATGACAACTAGAATACTTTGGATTTGCTGAGGTCCTGCCCTTGCATCCTCGGGCTTGATCCGTCACCTCCCTTTACGCCAGTGTAACAATTTATGCAAAAAGGCAGAGAGCCAGAACAAAGAGTTGACTCTGCTAAAAACTGACACTCGCACAGGAAGTTTGGCTTTTTTTCTCTCCTAGCGGGGTTCTGCGAATGAGAGTCCCCCGAGCACGAGGTACGTGGCAGGAACACAAAGCCAGAGACCCGAAAAGCTGCCAGGCTGCCCTAGCCTCGACAAGGGTTTGCTTAGGCTGCCCGGGAGCCATTTCACCTCACACCTACGCCAGCCCTGCTGCTGCCCGCTCTGGCTGCGAGTGGTGCTGCCCAGCCCCGAGCCGCCCAGCCACCAAGTCTGAGCTCGTGAACACACCCAACAGGAAGACAACACACTCCAAATAAAAAAAAAAACAACACCCGTTTTCTTTTGTATCAGCTGAAGGGACTCATGCACCAGCTGCGCGATGCTGCTCTGACACAAGGGAGGGAAGAAGGGAGCCGGCACCATCACTGGAGGTAGCAAACACCTTGACGGACATCTTGAAGTTACACCGGCTGTAACCACATCACATCTGTAATGCGACTAGGTGTCATGTGAAACTGTACCTTCAGCCTGCACTTAAGAGCCATGAAGAAACCATCAGTAATAGTATTAAGAAGTGTAAACTGAAATGAGGGCCAACCACCACAAAGACTTTTTTAGCCCAAGCAAAAAAAAAAAAAAAAAAAAAAAAGAGATCCAAATCTGGACACGACTTATTTACACAAAAGCCTGCCTCTCCCCCTACTGAGCCTACAACAACTGCATCAGCTGTTTTTGCTTTTAGCCCTGCAAGTCACTTATTTTCCAATTATAAACTGATATTGAAGGCTTATACAGTCACTAAGCAATCAAGTCACATGATTCGATTTTTTTTCCCTGCCAATTTGATGGCATTTAAAAGGAAAATGAATGAAAAAGCCCTCTTGCAGTGTGAATGTGTTAGGCACATCTGTCAGTCAATGCATCAGGGAGTTAAGTACAATCAAACACTTAACTGAGCAGCCATATTATTCTCACTTGAGTGAAGGAGTTTTGGCTCTTCCGAGCTACTGAACAAGCAATGTTTTTTCCTAGCACATGCAAGTTTCGCATTAAGATTGAAAATTATTCCATTCAGCAGTAGAGGGTTTTTTTGTTTGTTCTGGGTTGTTTTGTTGTTGCTATTTTTTTCTTAAATAAAAAGGTGTCATTTGTGTGAAATGACACAAAGAAGTGGCTGTGTGCCTGCTTTTGCTTCCCTCCCGCCCCCCCGCCCAGTAAGAAACAGCCAGAAAGAAATAATCTCAAAGAATAAGAATATCCACCCTAAGTAGCCACAAAGTTAACCAGCCATTTAAAAATTAAGGGAGGCGTTAAAATATATCTATACACACACATTATTTTTACATGCCTTAAAACAACTGAAACATTCCTCGTAGCCTACACTGTTAATACATCTGAATGGAAGGACTGAAAATGCAGGATCAGTGAATATATGAAACTTCAACTCCCTATACAACCATACTCTGCACAAGTTAAAACAGCTGTGAATTTCTAAAATTCTCATCCTTCCTTCTACACACACCAAGTATTTCTTGTTGATTAATTATATTTCAACGCACTAAGCGTACGTTTTAGCTACAGGGCATGAAAAACATATCTATTAAAAAAACGTAGCAGCAAGTAGAGCTGCAAAACTTGTGACCACCAAGTACCTCAGATGCTTCGTAACAGTAGCTAAAGGACATCACAGCGCTGGTGAATGACTCCAGCCTACAGCCAATAAAGCTCCAAATCTTGTCTCTCTATCACATCATAAGTTTTTAACATACGATCCAGTAAGTGGATGACATTAAAAAAAAAAAAAATCAATAATAATATACTCTACCCACATGAGTTTGAGGTTCCAGCTAACACTTTTTTTACAACTGAGACTCAATCTCACTGAGTTGGATCAGGAAAAGGAGCAGGTAGAAAACGAACCTTACAAAAAGTAGTGGTTTTCTGACTGTGAAACTCCCTGAACTGGCTCACCATGGAGCCATGTGAATGCCAAGTACAACACGAAATCGGATGCAAAAATTATCTTTGAGGTAATATCCAGCCATTCAACTGATTGCCTGATTTGGTGATGTAGTCAGACTCCCCGACAAAGCTCCCCCCAGGCCAAGGTTATACAGATATTTCTCTCCTATGGGAGAATGGCTTTTCCTCCTAACGCTCTTCTGCCATCCTTCCTGTCCCTCATTCCTGTCCTGTACCAGGACAAGTTGTTGGCAAAACTCTTTCTTGTTTCAAATTCTGCAATCTAACGGGTTACCAAAAATTAATGCAAGTTTTAAGCAGCGCCAATTCAGACCCATTCACCACACACTCAAACAGTCAAGGCAGTTGTGCAGTAAACGAAATAACCAGCAAGGATGCAAGGGCTGCTTATGGTCAAGCTGCTGCTGAAACAGGTTTTCACAGAACCATAGCTTCACTGCCGCTTACTCCCATGGCAACAGGCTGAAGTGGCTCTTATCACCATCCCCTAAAAGATGCAAACTAGTAAAAAGAGGAATTCCCCAAAAAGAGAAAAAAAGCAAAAAAGGAAGAGCCAGAATAAGCTAACTGTACATTTAGCTCACAGTAACTAAACTGATGGGGGGGGGGGGCATACTTACAAGCTGGAGAGCCACACAATTGTTGAAACTTCTCATTTCTAATGTTTCATGTAGCATTAAAAAGCTCCATGAAACGAACTAGAGGTTGCAACAAGAGCAAAAAGAGAATCCCTGTCATTAAAAGCTTATGAATGAATGCAGGCAAACAAATGATGAAAATAGTTAGGAAGTATGATGAAATAATACCAGCCGCAAAACCAAATTCCCTCGCCTGTTCAAATCTCTGTGGGCACTGTGGCAAATGACTTTTATAATGCTGCAATACCGAGGCAAATTCAAAAGCATGTACAAGGAATTTCTCAAAGCATGAATGGAATCAGTAGCAAAGTATACTAGTACCCCTATGTAAATACATCTTCTGTGAAGCAGCAACAGAAGCTAAACCAGCCACTTAGGAGTCGCAGTTTCATCTCTATATTAAGCAGACTAGGCTTTGGAAGAGGCTGTGACAAGCACTGGAAGCGAAAGCAGACAAGTAGCTAAGTATGATGCAACACAGGAGAAGCCAGCACAGGGCCGGGGAGTGGGCAGTCAGAGGAGACCAAAGTGAGGAGCTGTAATAATCTTTGCAGCAGCTTTCTGAACGCAGAAAATACCTTCTGACAAACACAAGATTAGTTAAGGCAAAATGACTGTAATTCAAATCTCACAGTCAATGTCACAGCAGTAACTAGCTGATTAAGTCATCTCTGGTTAAAGTTTTTCATGCTTGGAACACTAAGATCCGGGAAACCTAGGAAAGGAGTCCTGAACTTTGGATAACTTTTAATGTCAACAGACACTTGAGAAGAACTTGAAGCCTGCAAATTGTTACAATTACTCTGCAGCGGGTGAAGCATACCAGGCTCAGCAATTATGAGACTGGGATAGGAATGATCATTCAGCTCCTGTGGTAATCAAATTTCTCCTAATTTAAGCTTCTGTAAGATCCTGTTGCATGCACAGAAACATGAACAGGGTTAAGTTCCCTATTATACATATCTGACACAGTGTACTAGCCACCAAATGCTGACTTACAGTGTCTGCGTTAGGTTCTGCTCCTGCATGCACGTTAATTGGAAATGCTTTTGCAAGTCTTATGAATACCACTTAATGACAAGGCAATAAGCACAGACTTTTCTCAAAGCTTACCTGAACTTTATTTTTATTTAAAAGCTTAATATTCTATTAATAAAGCATTACACATCACAGAATTTCAATACAGTACCAAATTACCTACTACTGTTAAAAAAACAAAACAAAACAAAAAAAACCCACCACCACAAGAGCAGCAATAAGAGATACCACTACAGACTGAAGAAATTCCTGCCTAGTTATTTACCTTAAAACTACTCAAATTCTTATCCTCCATTTGAGCGTTTATGCACACAGGATTACTATTTTGTACAACATCTCTTCTGAAGGCTAAATGGATCACCACAGATGTAATGACTTTCTCATGCTTACAAAGACAGATACTAATTTGGCTACATTAACATTTCATAGTTATTGAAAATTTGCATTCTGCCATTATGCATTTCTAAAAGTTTAGCAGCCATAGGTCACTACCATATTTGTTACATCAGGATCACAAGTTAGGCACCTACATTTATTCTCAGCCTTCTAAAACCCTACACAAACTTGAATTTGCTCCAAATGGAATGAGATTATTTCCTCAACACCATATAGCCAGGAAAAGGTTACCAGTATGTACACAGCCCCTCTGAAGTCACAGTGTAGGCAAACATGTGCTCAGTGCCACTGACAATGAGAAAGAATAGAATTCCTTTTTATTAGCTCTGGAGATGACCGTGCATTCTGGAAAGCTTAGAATTAATAAAAAAACCTTCCAAAAACCCATGCACCAGTTTACACATACATAAGACCTAACAAAATGATCTGGCAGCACTTAGTATCACGACTGAGCTTTCCTCTTCAAACCAGAATTCTGCATTGCCCTTTGGAGAACAGTTTAATATCAATTATCTCAATAAAATATTGCAAGATCTCAAGCGGAACATAATTTTGATTACCGTATTCCAGGATTTGTTGATGACAGCTCTACAGTATTCATTTAAGTTAAACAGAATTTGCACATTTGGGGGAATCCCCAACTACTTGAAATGACTGATCATATTTAACTATAATACACACCAAATGGCCATCGAGTTCTCACTTACCACAGACTTGGAGTGCATTTTTAGATAGGGAAGAATCAGTACAATTAGAAAAGCTGTTATGAGCACAGAAATAGCCATCCAAATGTAAATTCCTACCAGAAGTCTGCAAGACAGCAGAAGACTGAATTTCACTAACCAACCTGTTTTGTGGTCACCGCCCAGAAGCACCAATATAAGGAGAAACTGCCACAAGTTATTTATTTATCAGTTGCAGAGCCATGTAATACTGAGGCAGTCAATACAATTAATTAATGACTATTTACAAAGATAAAGCAGAAAATAACTGTTCTCCCTAGTATCCTGAAATGCTCAAAGATGAGCTCTTTCCTTCCTGCAGGGGAAAGGAAGTTCCCAATTCAGTTATTTATGACTGTGAAATTGACCTTAACAGATGGATTAAACCCCTGAGCAGGGTTCAGGGTCAGCTTAAATCCAAACACTTACCTATTTCAACACATAATGGTATAGCCCCGTTGCCTGCTGAAGGTCTATGTTCTACAGTCAAGATAAGCTTCCTTATTTATACACTATCAGTTATTGCGAATCCTCTACTTTCAGTGATAGTGAAACAAGGAAAGTGAGGCTTGGGGCGGGGCGGGGGGGAAGTGGTGAAAATAGCACATAGTGCAAGCCGTAAAATACCGTGACAAATTATTCCAGTACCACAAACCCAAGTGAAGAGTTCAGCACCCAGACAACCCTCCACTGCCAAAAGCTTTCACTCAACTGCACACAAATTAGCTTCCTTCCTCTAAGTTTGGTCCATATGGAGAACAGCAACTGACTGACATCCGTTCCCTCAGTGAAGGAAGTAATGTCTACCTGGAACACAGACCCAGAAATATTATTAACTCAATCTGATGGAGGAAAAACACACAAGCAAGCTCAGATGATGTATCAACTCCTATGATATACAGATTACTAAATTGTTTCCTTCAGAGGACTGTGAAATGTGTGTGTCTTTCAGGGTACAGTCACCCAAATAACTGTGCAAAAGGTACTCTTACTCAAAGCACAAAGGTATTACTTTCTTCACAAAGTCATCCAATTTCGCAGTTGAAGTCTGAAGACACCTGTATACTTCAGTAAAGCTAAACTGTAATATTCTGTTCTGGTTTTAAATTTCATCACACATTAATTTTTCCTAGCTTTATAGTACCATAGCCTTTGATATCCAGAGTGATCACAACAAGCTTTTCTCGCAGCTTTCGTTACATGAAGTGTTTCAACATAAATCTTAATTGCTAACCCAGCCAACACTAGTAACTCATAGTTCTTACACAGCATCTACCTTCTCTCCAACTATGCTTAGAGAAACAGAGGTGATGCAGAACTATCAATAAACCTTTCACAGGGGAGATCAGAGTTGTTCTTTCCGTTATAAAGACAGAATTTTGATCCCATGAGTAATTTCCCAAAACAGCAGTGACATCAACAAAGGCATTAACATTTTAACAGGAACAAAAACTGGCCTCCTGACACCGCTGACAAACATTTAACTGTGAACCCGAACACCCATGGGTGTTTTGTCATCTTTTGTAGTTTTGATATACCTCAGAAAACAGAGTTTCTCCCTGAGTGGGAATAAGGAATCATGTGTAACAGGATCCGGGGCCTAGAAGGAGCTAAGAGATAAGGAAGTATTTGCCTTAATCAGCACATGAAACTGGTGACCCTACCCCTGAAGAGGAGCGAAAAGGCCGATAAAAAGGGAACATCCTGACTCAGAAGGCCCAGGCAAAGGCTGGGTAATTGCTAGAGAGGTGTGAGGGGGGGAAAGTAAAGGTGGGGAGGGGAAACTGCGACCCCCAACTCAAACCAAACCCGAAGAGACTTGCCCCCCCCCAACAAGAAGCACACATGCTAATTCACACAGCAAGCAAGGCTAATTTAAATATAATTAACCAATAGCAAAAGTTACAGTGATCGCTAGCCAACAGACACGAACTCAGGCGGGTTTTCTTTAATCATGTAACAGGATAAATACGTGGTAGCTCTTTTGGAAAGTGAGCTAGATTTGTGGAGTTACTGCCTAGCACCCGTCTCTGTGCAGAAGTGAAATAAAAGCAAATACCTCGACTCAGTGTGGGAACTGGTCGTTGCATATCGGGTAAAGAACCCAGATTTGGGATAACAGTTTCACGCAAGTTTAGGTCAACTGTAGTGGAAACTAATTTTTTTTAAAAGCTATTTTTTGGCACTCCAACCGAGTTCATTCCAGGAACCTAGTAACATCTCGTGTTTGAGACGACTTTTCAGTAGCCCAGGCATGTTTGGGGTTGGGTGGGGTTTTTTTTGTTTGTTTGCTTGAGAGTATCTACTCCTTTGTTTTCTCACAGCAAGAAAACCAAACGAGCTTAGATCCATCGAATTCAACTCCTCTCCCCCCACCCTCAAATTCTCTCAGGTTTTCTCCACAGGGTTCAACCGCAGCCATCGAGTCTGGGGCAACCGAGCCGTGAGGGCTCTCTGGAAGCCACCCGGCCCCTTCCACCCTCTCAAAACAGGACCAGCCTTGAGGCTGAATACGGATGCTGACGTTACACGTGCAGGGCTCTTTTTCGTGGCTTGGTTTTGGTTGGGTTTTAATTTGATCTTTTCCTTCTTTTCACTTCGGTTTCCACGCGTGGCGCTTGCTCGGCCGCGCGCCCGCCGCTCCGGCCGCCGTCCCTCCCCAGCCGCGCACGCCGCGGGCCGCCCGGGCCAGGGGACGAGACCCGTCCAGCGGCGGGAGGCCGGCAGCCACCGCGGGCGGGCACCACGGCACCGCGCTGCCGCCGCGGGCCCCGCAGGGCGCACAGACCGCGCCGCCGCCTGAGAGAAAATCCTCGCCGCGGGAGCCCACGGCGGGGCGGGTCAGGTCGCCCCCAGCCGCGCCGAGGGCTGCCCGCAGGGGGGCGGGCGGATCGGGGGGGAACAAAAAAAGAGACAAAACGGCGGCAGCGGCGGCGGCCGCCCCGCCGGCGGGCCCGCAAGCGGGCAGGGACGGGCGTCGCCGCCCGCCCGAAGAAGGGCTGGGGGGGGCCCGCCCGGCCGCGTCCCCCCCTCACCCACGCGCAGGGGCTCCCGCCGGTCGCTGAGGGAGAAGCCGGGCGGGCAGCGGCCCCCGCCGCCCCCTCCGCCCAGCCCGACAGAGCCCCCTGCCCGCCCGGCCCCCGCCCCAAGTCCTCCGTGGCCGCGGAGCGCGTGCCTCCATCCCCCCCCCCCCGCCCCCGACGGCCGCTCGGCGGCGCCCGCCCCCGGCAGTGGCACCAGCCACCCCCCTGCCCGCCCAGCGCCGGTGCCGGTGCCGAGGCGTTCGGGGCCGCCGGCCGCCCCCGGCGCAGCCACACATGCCCGCGCACCTCGGGGCGGGGCAGCCGCCGCCCTCCGCCGGGCGGGCTGGGGCTCTGCGCGCCTCGCAGCCGGCGCCTGGGCCCGAGCGCCCGACCCCACACCCCCCCCCCCCGCTGTGAGCGGGCGAGGGCGCCCGCGGTAGCCGCGGTGAGGCCGGGGCGGTGCGGGCGCGGTGCGGGCGGGCTGCCCTCGCCGTCAGCGCCGCGAAGGCAAAGCGCCGCTCCCGCCGGCGGGGCCCGGCCCTCGCGGTGCCCCGCGCCCCGAAACGGACCGGTCTTCACCAGTCCCCATAGCAACGCGGTGGCAGCCTCTCGTGCTTTCGCGGTGCGGCGCGTAGGCATTGTGCCTGAAGGATGTGGAATTGGAGAAAGGCAGCGAACAAGACAAAAGGCAGATGACGCCGCCGGTGCCAAGGTGCCATCAGACTTTCTTCCACAACGTCACGCAGCTGCACGACGCCCAAAATGGCAGCCCCAGCTGATGCCCGTAAAACATGGTTTAGCGCTTCCCCGTACAGCAAAGGCGTCGCTTACGTTTATCAGCAGATAAAGCAGGCTTGACGAGGGTTATTCGCCATAACCGAGCGCCTTCTCTCAATTTATTGCTATGCACGTCTTGCCATGCACTGCAATAGCAAAGCTGCTAACTGACTTAGATGTGCTCCTGTCACTATTTACTCTCGTTAAGGGGTAAGTTGTATCGGTACCGTCTCCTTTGTTATGTCCACAGCTCTATGTTAAGAAAGCATCCCCATAACCCAATATTTACCCAAATGCAAAAGCTATGTTGTCCAGATGTTGCAGTCCAAACAAATTTTGAAAAGGATCACACTACTGTTCATTATTTTTCTTTGATGTCCATAACAAATAAAGTTCAAACACATTTTTATACGGTTATGGTTCTGTATGTACGAAATGAGGGTTTAAAAAACAAAGTTCTTTCTGCCCCTGTTGAAAACGCTGGATCAAATGGGTAACTACTCATGAGGGTATCTTCCCAAACGCTCAGCTAAAGAGGAGGTGATACGCCTTTCATTGGGTAAAGGATTCCTAGTGTTGCAATCAGCAGTGTCTCCACTTCTGCTGGAATAATGAATATACGAACATGCACTGAAGTCTTTCAAAATGGTTGGTTACTCTAAGTAAAGCAGCAGCTTTTACTTGCCAGCTCAGAATTCTCTGATAAGTAGGGTAAATGCATCGTCATTTTCTATGGGGGTACAGGTAAGTACCGCTCTCATCTTGTAAGCACGTGACAATTCACAGTGTCTGTTAGATCTCCTTTTAAAAACAAATCTCCCCAATAAGATGCTAAATGCGATATGTAAAGCGTAGAATTTTAAATTGGGAGATTTCAAGCATTTTATTTAATGACAGGACAGTATTATTTTCCCTTCTATGAAGGAAGGAAAGTATCGTTCATGTAATACTGAGCTAAAGGAACCCGAACCTCAAAGTAGGGGTGTTTAGATTTTGTCCTCTTCTGTTGTTTTATTTATGTGCTGCAGACTTGTGCTTTAAAGGGTGATCTGACTCAAGCACCCTAGGCTGACTGGGTGAGCAAGGTTTTTTGCTGTACATCCGCCTGTGTCAACACAGAAATTATATACCATGGGAAGTATAATGAGGCAGTCACAGTCATCACAGAAAGAGAAAATCATTCGTCATTAGAATGGAGATGCTCACCGTTCTGTGAAATAGACCCTAGCTAGTAATTAAAGTAAATACTGTACTGCATTTAGGAAACGTGAGGTCCACGCTTTGTCTAGCCTAGACAGACCTATGCCTGGTCTCATTTAAATCAAAAGCAACAGGGATGCAGTCATGTTCACACTCCCAGAAATTGTTCACACTCCTGCAAATTAAGAGTATGTCAGAACACAATGTTTAAATAATAACTGTTTTTAAAGAGCAAAAAATCCCTGCTTCCCCAGTGCAAACGTTAGTCAGGCTAACAAGGCATAAAGCTACCTGATTCGTTAGAGGGTGTGACATGCTGTAGGTTTTGAGTGGCTGTGCTTCCTGGAACACCGAACACAATGAGGGAAAAAGATAACTCTGAAAATGACTGAAGCTATTCCACTCACAAAGGAAAAGGTCAGGTTCAAAACTTTTTGAACACATTTCTGCTAATGCCAGCATTTTGGATCAAGCCCAAAAAAGGCTCCAGGGTGAAGGCAGAATCCAGTCAACACAGAAGAGAGATCCACTGGAGCAGAGGCTTAAGAGGCTAGACCCACATTTTGCAAATGGATAATTGTTTAGCATTTCTTTTATGGAGAATGCCGTCTCGTGCTCAGGGATCTTAAGATTTATCTTACATATAAAAGACTCGTGTTAAAAAGAATTGAGCATGAGAACCCCTACATCAGTGTCAGCCTAGATTTACGTATATCTGGAAATGAACAAAAATATCAATACATTTTTTTTAAAAAAAATAGGTTTTTACACAAAAAGCACAAATTCAGAAGTCATTTTAAAATAAGTTTACAAAATGGTGTGGTGGGACTGTTTGGTATATCCAAACCTAAACTTTTCAGGACTTGAATAAAATGGTTTGCATATTTCTGCAACTTCCCTCTGCTTTTTGAAGGGAAATTATCCACCAATTTCAACTTCACGTTGTGAATAATTTGCGTTCCTTGCTTTGGAAACACTTCCTCATCTGCCTGACTTTCCACAAAGTGAAATTACTGTTGGCTTGGTTTTTTGAGGGGAAGGGTGGAAGAGTCTCACCTGAAGTATCACCCATAGGCTTGACCTACAGGAGCAATGAAATGGAAGTCATCCATGCTTGCCTCACACAGGTGATACAGGACGTGACCATGCTGTATGAGGAAAACAGGGTTATTTTCCATTTCAGTTTTCATCCTGCACTGGAGGAGCTGCTGTGGTCAGTCACCACCATTCTTGAGGGAGAACTCCCCATACGGCTGTGTACATTTCCTAACATGGATAACACCACGACTCAAGAAGGGTAAGAGAAAGAAATGGGGAAGAAAGTTAAAGAGAAGGTTGGAACAAAGGGTACCCCTTGGGACTTCGGGTCTGGATTTCTACTTGTAGGAGGGAGCTGTTACATTTTTTTGGGGGGGACACATTTCCTTCTGAATCAGAAGATTCCCATCGCTTTACTCTGTAATTTGGGCCAGAGCCAGCATGAGGGAGGACACAGGGGTATTTGACCAGGAGAGGGGAAATGGGGTAGGAGGATAACACCATTTCTGTTCAGCAAGTGCAGGCTGCTGCTCTTCAGTGTGAGTCCACCCAGAAGTTGGTCATTTAAATTGGAGGTGCCACAGTCCTGCTCTCCCCCCCAGCCCCAGTATTCCCACCCTCTCGTGCTGGCACAGGAGCTCGGATACTAGCTGATAAGTTAGTTTGGGAAGCCAGGCTGGCCAAAGATGGATACCTTTTGTTTTCCACCAGCTGAGCTCCCTGAACTGTTTTCCTGCTGATTTGCCGGAGTGCCAGTGGGCAGGGAAAGGGCAGGACTGTGAAGAAGCGGAGATCAGTGTAAGCTGCTGTGGCACCACATCTAGAGCTGTGAGAAGGGGAGGGTCTAGCTTACACCACCATTTCTTTTTTTTTTCCAAAATAATTTTCAGCGTTGCTCATACTGGTGTCTGTGCCCTGATGCGAGGAACGGGCACTTTTGTACTGCCAAGCTTTTTTGGCACTAGTCATCCTTATCGGCATTAGTTAAACCAGCCCAGGCCAAATCAGGCTGATATGCTGAAAATAGCTGCCGGAGTCAAGAGAGAGTCTACATTAAGGTCTCATCAACATGGGGAGATTACAGTAAAGGGTTTCAGAAGGCAAAGTTACAGAGCGCCAAGTATTTCATAATAAAGCTTTGAGCTCAGGCTCTTGTGTATGTCCCAACTGGCAGAGCCCGGAGCAGAGTCGCGCTCCCGAGGTTGGGGCGTGCAGCCTTCCAGCTTCCCCGCTTGGATGGGTCCAGCCAGGTATCGCCACCCCCTTCCTCGCCTCAGCTTCCACAGGGAGAGCACCGGGGTGTTGCCCTCGAGAGAGTCCCTGATCTGCAGGCGTGGGGTGACCAGGTTCTGCCTTTTTCTTTAACCACCTTGGGCTGTTTCCGATTAAGCTTTCATCTGCTTGCTACCTTTTTATAATGATAACTAAATGTAGCTGTTACCGAGGAAAAGAAGAGATAATAAAGGAAAAATTAGCCAACAATAGCCAGGGTTTAATTATCCTTAATTTGGGGTTAATGTTTTTCACAGACTGTCTTGTTCAGAGGTAAAATAACAGCTTTCACATTTAGCACCTCTATCAAGTGACAGCTGCTATCAGGGTAAAATTCACACCTTGCTGCACTCCTCTTTAGGAGAGACAATTTTTAGCAAAGACGTTTTAAGAGGGCAGCAATTTACACCTTTGTGTCCCTGTGATATTAAAGTTTAGAAATATAATTCGCCTCAAATCGTTTTCTCTCAGAGGTTACATGCTTGCATCACTTAGGCACAAAAACAGCAGAAAGAAGAAAGAAGGAACACTAGTTCCCTACCAATGGCACTGAGAGTTGACCCAAACTTAAAGCTACATATTTATGCTGTAAAAGGGAAGCAAAATCCATGTAATGTAAGATAGTTTTGATTTGTTTGAAGTCCAGAAGAGGAGTGTGTCGAGTGATTTGTCTTTATAAAAATATTAGTGCTACACATCTTTTATTAGTTATACATTGGAGGTTTATTTCTATTCAAACTTTCATTGTATATGCACATGGCAGTAAAAGTGCAATGTCTGCTGGCTGGAACATTAATACAATTGACCATACAGATCTGTCCTGTAGCAAACTATTTTTCTGAGCTAATATTCACCAAAGTGATGCCTTGATTGAAGGAAACTTCCCTTAAGAGGAAAAATAGATGTGATTTACTGAAGCGACGAGGAAGTGCTTCTTTAGCAGCTGATCTGAGGATTTGCTGTCTCCAAGGGAGGTGGCATTCACATCTCTCGTCTTTTCTCTCTGTCTCTCTCTTTGCATTGGATTTCAGCTGTGACATTTGTCGATGCCTATATGACCCAGCAACAGCATTTCACAGGACCACAATCCCAGTCCCCTCTCCCCACTTTCAGTTTTGCTGTCACCAGACTTTCCCTTGTGCCAGCTTTGATAGTCATCTGACAATTTAGTGAGCTAATTCAGCTCACCCTCACCGGACTGGCAAATTACTCCCCTCCACAATTTTTATCAGCTTGGTTTACCTGCAGAATAGATTACTGACCATTGCTCGTGCCACAAAAGCAGCGCAAGCACAAGCTAGGAGGAGGTGCAGTTGTCAGAAGTGTTGGAAGAACAGGCCCATGCTTGTTGGTTGTAGCAATAACTAGATTTTCTCAGCTGCCTTATGAAATTTGGCCTTTAGGGTGGAATTAGCTGTATCACGGGGCAGTTGTGTTGAAGCGCAACTACGCTTGTGAAGAAGTGCTGCATTCCTACTCCTACAACTGTCTCCCTGTGGAAGGAGCTCAGCATGGGCATCCAGCATCCATTCAGAAGTTGCACCACTAACACAAATATTTAAAATTGCAGCCAGAGAAAGAAAGTGGTTATGTGCCTCCTCACAGGGTTAGCATGGGTTATGCTTTGTTTGGATTGTATTCTCCAACTGGAGCTGCTCAGCACTTTGGGGGTGAGGGGAGGGAATTCTTGCATGGCCAAGCTGGAAGTGATCATTACAGAGCTAAAAGGCCAAGGGAAATATGGAAACCACCCATAAATAGGCTGAAAGGTACACTGTAGAAGCTGGCATCTGTGGACAGAAGGGTGTCTGTAGTATGTTTTCCTAGCACCTGGAAAAAAAGGATGGTCTTGTGAGAACTGAACGGGCAAGACTAGGAACAGGATCTTGCAAAGGAGAGAGGGGAGGAATAATATCTGAAAACCAAGAGCATTCATGAACAAAGAGTAGTGGGAAGGGTTTCTCCAACCCTTCAGGGACTACAGCTGAATAGGAAGGTAATCACAGATATGCCAGAGGCAATGGCATTTCATACCTAATCCCAAAATCAACTCAGGTCAGTGCAGAACTAGTAGCTGATGGTGGTTCCGACTGCATCATGAACTTTCAGACTATTTTGTTTGTGCAAGGCTTAAATGGTGCTTTAGCACTTGCTACCCTCTTTGGGTTCTGTATCTACCACTTCAGGTACCGGTGACATTTTCCAAACTGCTACTCAGCTGCCACCGTCCTACTAGGCAGCCCAGTTTCTCCTGGTTGTCACTGCTGGCATTGCCCAGTCACTAGCAAGCCACTCAAAGCCCTTTCCTGGGATGAAATCCCTGAATCCCTGAGGTGTGATCCTCCATAATCAGGGGAAATTACCCTTTCATACCAAGCTCAAGGCATATGTGTTAAGTGGTGTGAGGGTGACCTGGAGTGCACAAGCCGGCTATGCAGTATTTCTAGTGACTGCCTTAATGACCATGTTGAGAAATAACCATTAGCCAATGGAAGAAGCAAGAAGGTGCATTAAGACAGGAGCTGGCTGCATGTAACACTCACTTCATCTGACATTCATTTGCTTATTCCGCCAGTGAGACCAGATCCCACAGGCATGCCCAGATCCCTCCTAACGTCTGTGGCCTGCCAGCTCACGTGCCTGAAGGTCTGGGTGCAAGCCAATGGTGGACGGAAGAACAGAGCGTCAGCACAAAGGACAGTGGGAGGAATAAAACAAGACAGCAAAAATAGGAGATAGGGGGTGCAAGTACAGAATGGGAAAACAAAATGTTTCATCTCGCACTGGCAAACCAATCTTTGATGCTGATGTAAGGGAGGTGTTCGTAGCTGAAGATCTCAAGAACAGGTAGGTAGGTAGGTAGGTAGGTGCCATTTCAGGTCTGTCAGCTTGCTTAGATGCCACATGCTTTACTCATTGTCCCACACTTCACCTTTCACTCTTTACTTGTGCGAGACACTCTGTGCTCAGCTGGCTGCTTTCTGAAATATTTCTTGCGTAAGGTGTCTGATATTCCCCTTCCCCACGGAAGCCTGGTTGCTTAGGTCAGGGCTGTAAAATCTGCTCGTCACAGGAGTTCAGGTGTTTCAGGGTAACTGCAACAGTTCTTGCAGCCAAGCTTCTCAAATGTATCTCAGTGTTAACTGCTGTTGTTTCCGACAGAATAGTTAGGTAACACTGAGGATCTGTATGTTGCGGCCCACAGTTATGAAGATTTTGATGGTACCCCCCATCTAATACCTACTGTCACTATACATGATATCACTGAATGCCAATTATCTCCAATTTGTTTGAAGCCTTAAGCTGCTCAGTCTTTTCTGTTAAGGCGTCAGCTTCTACTGTCATGAGAAACAGAACTTTCATTAAAAATGAACAAATATCAGAACCTGTTTGCAGCTGATAGGCTGGGAAGATGACCTGCAGAAATCACAAAAAAAACCCCAAAAACAAATAAAAATACTTTTAACTTTATTATTATTATTAATGCAGTCTCAGGATTTGGGGGTGTGGGGAGTAGGGATTTACTCATAAGTTTTCCATTGGCAGTACTACATAATAGGGTTTCCTAGCCCTTTCTGAAATGGATTCCACCTCCTCCTCATTTTCACTAGTTCCTGCCTTTTCTCGTTAACCTTGCCTCTTCAGGTTGCCTTCCTTAAATTCCATTATTTCGAAGGTGGACATGTTTCCAGGATATATTTAACTATGACAATCCCTAAAATCCTGAAATTTTGTCTAGCGGTGCCTAGGAGCTTGAGGATGCTGAAATTGCTGTTGCAAGTCACTTGTAGATGTCCCTGCTCTAAATTATGCTGTGTATCAAGGGGGTTCTGCACAGGCAGAAGAATGGACGTGACTGCCTAAATAGCAAACTGAAAGTAAAACAGTCAAGACTGTTGGCCCCATGTTTCTTCCGCTCCCGTTACGCTGTCCTCCATTTCCCTTACGCTGGGCACTGATCATGTACCCTCAGAGCAGGTCCATCTGACTGGTACATTGACAAGTGCAACAGAAACTACCCTTTGCCCGTCATTGCTTCCCTCATCGTAGCCACACCCACTGGGTATGGCAGGGACTTTGGCCCAGGGAATCCACATTTTTTTCCCAGAGCAAAGTTTCTGACTGTCCAAAGTTGAAAGCTCTGGAAGACCCTTCCCCCATGGAGGCAGAAACAAAGGTCTAACAACTTTCCCTGCAGAACTTTACCAATTTCTGGAAGGGAGCGTATGATTTGGCCGCTTGAGATAGCAATGGAAGTTGCTCGCTGACCCAAAGAGAAGTCCTCTCAAAGGTGCAGGTGTCCTTCGTTGAGATTTTTCTTCCCTGCCCATTGCATTTAAACAGCATCCTGTTGTAAGGGAGAGTTCCAGTGTGTGTTCCAGGTTGACTTGGATGCATTTCTGTGTTGCTGGATCGTTTAACGTCACACTGCTGTAAAATTAAGATTTGTAAAAATTTCACTTGGTGAAGAGGTTTTTTTTGTGGGTGTTTTGGTTTGGTTTGGTTTAGTTTTTAGGTAGGGTTATTTAATTTTCCTTCCTACTATATAAACAGGTTGGGTTGGTTTCAATAGTGCATTGTAATTACATTAGCTCCGGAAAAAATGCTGACAGAGTAAGGAATACATATTTTTAGTGATAACGACCTTTGTAATGTCTTGCGTAACTATTTACAGTGAAACCTGTTTTAAACAGCCTCCCAGAGAGCCAGTGAGAAGTATTTGCCCAGTAGAAGTAGCCCCTAACTGGAAGTCTAGCACTGTTAACCTAATGGCAAACTATAATAATGCCATTGCTTATTGAATGTGGCACTTATTGCAGAATTGTGGTGTACTCGGGGACATTCTGCAAGTAGTCCACTGCAAAGAAATGAAAATACTTTTCAAACGCTGTAATTTGTTTTTTCTGGAAGCATTTTTTCCCTTTCCTCCATGGTTTCAGTTTATTACCTCTTGCTTAGGCAGAATTCAGTGGTGAATGTCATCCTGAGTTATATTTTAATCTTTTATCAATTAGTGAACTGCTCGAGGAGGGTGAGCAAAATGTGTTCAGGAGTTCAAAGCCAAATGGCATGATATGGAGAGGAGAGCAGGGAGGCAGCACGGCCAGAGTCTTAGCTTTGCCGTTTGTTGAGATCTCTGGGCAATTTGCTTCATCTGTCTGTTCCTCAGTTGTTTAATCTGAATAACTGTATAATTAAGTATTTGCTTGTCTGAAAAACTAAGTAACAACATGAAAAACTAAGTAACTTATACTTGGTGAAACACTTTGTCCTACCCCTTCACACAGGAAATGCTGGAAGTGCAAGAAATGTTATAGGTGCTACAGGGTCCATTTCATAGGACAGTTTAATGCATTTTATGACCTCACACTGAAAGCTCAGAGATCTGTTTACAGTACAGGGTGTCAAAGGCTGATGCTCGGTCTGCAGTGACGTGACATCAAAAGAAGCAGTCCTGGCCCTCCCCTTCCCCCACGCTCTCACTGCTCCGCGCTACTCCTTTGTGCTCAGGCAGTGCTCGTTCCCTTCCAGCCGCTGGGGAGATGGGATTAGGCAAATCCCACAATTTAGGAGGAGGGAAAGAAGGACCAAACCAGGACAGAGTGAGGACTGGGGCCTGCCTCTTTCAGCAGCAACAGGAAACTTTTAGATCAGCTCAGCTGTCTTGTGAAATCTTATCTTGAGACAGCAGGTATTGATGAAATCCATTGATTCTTCAGCTATGTAAAGGCTGCAAGAGGAGTCCCGGCACCACTGGAACGAAGGGCCCAGCTCCCACCATCAGAGCTTTCCCGAAGGGCCCAGCTCCCACCGTCAGAGGTTTCCCATGCGCGGCGTGGCTTCCTATCTGCCCCCGGGCAGCAGCTTAGGACGGCTTAGGCAGCTGCCAACTCAGCCCTGCCGGTGGCAGGGGCCGCCTTTACCTGCTTGCTGAATCAGTTCCTGACTCACGCACTGCTGGTTATGAGTATGCATGTGAGGATCTTACCGCTCTCTACAACTACCTGAAACATTGTAGTGAGGTGGGTGTCGGTCTCTTCTCCCAAGTAACAAGCCACAGGATGAAAGGGAACAGCCTCAAATTGTGCCAGGGGAGGTTTAGATTGGATATTAGGAAAAATTTCTTCACCAAAAGGGTTGTCAAGCATTGGAATGGGCTGCACAGGGAACCGGTTGAGTGACCATCCCTGGAGGTATTTAAAAGACGGGTAGACAAGGTGCTTAGGGACATGGTTTAGTGGGGGACTTGGCAGTGCTAGCTTGACATCTGATCTTAAGGGTCTTTTCCAACCTAACCTAAATCTGTGATTCTGTGATCAACATAGGCGTTCATGGCATCATCGCAGAACGATCATTTTTGCAAAAAGAGGAGGATGACCATGTGGCTGGCATTATTACATCAGCTAAAGTGATTGTCATTTTAGCCAAATCTGCTATTAAAAGACTCTCAAAGTATGTATACTATTGTCTGTTTATGCTACAGCAGTGTCTAAAGGCTCCAGTTACGAATCGTGGCTCTATTTCACCAAGTCTGCGTAATAAAATGTTGATCCATGTCCTAAGTAATGTGTCCACTCTGTTCTCTGAAGCTAGTATTTCTTTTTAATGCTCCTAAAGGTGAGCAGTTAAACTGTCATAATAAAACCAGCTATTTCAAGATACATTCTCAGTGAAGATAAGACACTTTAATTTTACCACAAAGTAGTATAACTCAGATGATAATTGACCTGGCATCGTAACCTCATGCCAGGTCAAACATGATTGATTTTCAATGTGACTTTATTTCATAATAGGCCCTTATTCTTATGCCTGTAGCCTCCTAGCATTTTTTTTCGAGTAATTTAACATGGTACTATTCCAAAACTTTTTCTTTTCCCTCCGTCAGAGATTACTACTCCAACAGCAGAAGCAGCAAAACAGCAAGATAAAACCACACACCTCAGCTTCTCCAGTTTACTCTTTGGAAATCCATGGAATTCAAGAGCTTTCAGCTCATCAGCTGTAGGATGAACTGCAGTGAACAGAGAAGGGAAGGAAGGAGAACAACCTTTCTTTTCACTGCTGCTGTTGCTGCCTGACGGAACTTTTGGTGACTGGAGGCTGGGGTGATGTATCTTAGTGGAGGGAGTGGGGCAGGACACTATAAACTATCCTTTTTTTTTTTTTTTTTGAGCAGATATTTATCATTTGCTTTAGCTGGCCTGAAGCTGTGTATTTTATACATGGCACCCCTTAAAACTAAACCCAAGTATTTATAGTCTTGACCAGAACTATAGAGAGTACACTTCTCCTTACAAATATACTTAATACCATAAATTAACTTTTTTTGTAAAAAAACCCCAAAACACAAACAACAAAAAAACGCAACCCAAGGTATAACATAGACTTGTAATTTAGTCAATGTATGCAAAAAGTTAAAAGACATCTAGTGAGGGAAAATACTAAGTGCCTCTAAGGTGAGTATGAAATGGACAGGTTATGATAGAAGTGAAAATACCTAACTGCTTACTTACTAGCAAACTATTCATGTTTCCTGGGAGAGAGAGGCTTTAAGCAAGGATGTGGAATATATTAACTTAGTGTGTTATGAGGAATAAAAGACGATGCCACCTGACAAAGCAGAGGCCAGAAAGGTGAACAGATTGAAAGGATGTAAGAAACTATAGGCAGGGTAGATCTCGGCCAACAGAGGACCAAATCAGGTGGGGTTTGTGACATGGTGGAAGGAAGGAAGTAATGCAGAGACGCAAAAGCAGAGGTGATATGGTCAAAGTGATGAGCCTGGAAAAAAGATGTGTTTATACTAGAATTTGGAAACCAAGACTAGTCTGCTAAACTGAGGGGAAAGCGATGGCAGCAGTTTAACAACATGACCCTACTATAACATAAGAAGCAAACACTTTGTAATTTAAGAAAAGCTTCCCATGAAGTTGCACAGCAATTACTTGTAATGCAGATACAATTTGCCACTAGTTGAAGACAGAGAATAAGCTGAGCCTCAGCTGTGTCTTGGGCTACGAAAACACCTGCGGTGCTCTCAGGACCAGGGTAAGCCTTTGTTGCTACCTCTGCCTCGTCAGATCCTTTCCAGATGCCTTATGCTTTCTTCTAATAAAACCTATTTCCTTTCTCTGTAGGTGTGTATCTTACAGAGCATTTTAGAAGTGGCTAGTACCTCTTCAGATAGTCAAAACAATCCTGGTGTTTTGATGGGCTTACATTTTGCTGCATGGATTTAAAGTGAAGACCACACAGTCTTCCCCTCACCAGTTAATATTCAGGTATCTTTGCCCCTATCATGTTCCGCTCTCTCCTTGCTCACATACAGATGTGAACTGGGAGGCCCGTTGTGAGTACTGCAGTATCTGTGTATTTCCCAGTGCTCAGCAGTTGCTCTCACCAACCCTCAGGACCTCCGCTGCCAGTGGGTAACAAACTGTTGCTGGCACAGTGGCTGATACCTTTAAGCAAGAAGAAAGATTTTTCTCAGGACCAAGTCCAAGACTCATTCCACCAGAAATACTTCAGACCAACCCATGTTGGCACAAATATAAACCTCATTCTTTTCAGTTCTTTCTTTCTTCATTATCACAGCTAAGATACATATTTACTAAAAAACCAAACCAAATAAAATCCCTCAAATGCTATTCTTTCTTGCCGGAGAGGAAAAAGGTTGACACAGATGCTGATCTTTACATTCCTGCTGCTTATCTTTTATATTTGTTCTCTCCTGTATTTGTTTAATGGTTTTAAAATTATCAAGTACCTCAGAGCTGAGCAGAACACAGCCACGTTAGAAACTTCAAAGGCTGATCAGGTTGGAAACAGGGATTAGGATCTTTTGACACTTGGTTTAAATGCACTGGAAGCACGTTATGACCCTTTGAAACTTCCTGGGATGGGAAGAGCTGCCGGTGTAGGAGTTGTGCCACCAGCTGAGGATGACCCCGGGAGAGGGCCAGCTGATGAACACTGCTGACTCAGCGCAAAGGCTCATCCCGGGATTTTCAGCGTACTCGATGATGGTCATCCCACCCATCCTTGGCCACTCTAACTACAAGCAGAGGATTCAAGAAGGTATTTTAGCAGAGGCAGACTTCACTCTCTGGAGGTTAGGCTACGAACATGTGATGGGGGAAGGCACCGTTCAGTAACACCGAACAAACTCTCCCGGCCCCTCTGGTCTTACCTTGTACCACATCTCCCTCTTCTTTCACTCACGTCTTTTCAGGCAACTCTGCCCCAAACCAACCCCTCGGAAGTTTGCCTCAAGCACCGCCGCGGGGGGAGCGAGCTGCAGGACCCCCGGGAGAAGCTAACGGCGAGAGGGAAGGGGGCAGGTGCATGACGGGCTTCTTGGGGCTCGGCTGGAGAACGCGGCGTGTCCTTCTGTTGCGCCAAAGGAAGAGCACGCTGGCCTGAACACAGGAGGAACTAGAAAGAGGCGAGGAGGAGATGCAGCCTGGGAGGCGGACAGGTTTGTCCCCATTAAAAGAAAGTGTCAGTGACATTTTTTAATAGATGTGGAGGTAAGGTACCCAGTTATAATCTCTTGTATTTGAAAATGCTGACCGCAGGTGATACAAACGAGGGGTGTATTAATAGGAGCAAATAAAGCCAGACAAATAATGTTTGACACTTCCCTACATCCTCTGCTCAGCTAACGCGGTTTGTTTCTACATTCAGAGAGCTTATTGCTAGGGATACGTGGGGAACAATCGCAGCAAAAAGTGTTTCAGGTAAAACAGAGTAATAGAGGCAAACTGGACCGAGTTCAACAATGTAAGCGCATTTTAAGCACTCATAAATTCATAAGCACTGGTGAAGACATAATCTTTAAACAAAGTGAGGCAAGTAAACAAATACAAGAGCTATGTTTGTAGTTACCCTACGGGAAGAAATAAGAAACAACCAAATGAATAAAATAACTCTTTGAGTTAAAGAGCCTGCAGGGACCATTTAAATTCAAGCCAACACAGATGCCAGCTTCAGTTTTTAAAGACCAGGAGGGATGCTTAGAAATGCAAACCTTTTTTTTTAAGAAAAATATGATAATATTCAGAATAATTTATTTAGAGAGCTCCTTTTCTGAAGGTTTTCAGGTTCCTAATTGTGTCTTTCAAGTGAGTGAGGCTATTTAAGGAAAAAATAAGATACAGAAGCAGAGAAAAAAATATTGTTCAAAAAGATAGTAAAAAAAGATAGCCTTTAAAAATGTAAAAGAAGTCCAACCTTCCAAGAAAAAAAACACCAAATAACAGCTCACACAAATATTCCACTGCATGCAAAACAAAACAAAGCAATTCTCTGATATATGCATCAAATTGTGATGCTGCTTAATTTGTAAATGCAGCTTTCAAGCTTTCAAAACAAAGGGATGCTCTAATGATTTTTTGTTGTTACTATCATCATTAAAATGGAGAAAGGATTTTTATTTTCAAACGTGCCTGTTTCTTTACACTAGGAATTCACTCTCTAGAAAAAAGGCCATTCAGATTTTCAAATATATGTTAGGAGTTCATACAAATATTGTTTTCTTCTAAGTATTACTCAACATTTTGTCACTTTATAGTGGCACTGTAATGACACTATTTTGTGCCAGTGTAACTGCATTCACACAAAAAGCTACAGTGATGCAAATGCTCTTCCTCCCCCTCTGCAAGTGCCTACGTTCAAAAATCACCTTCCAGACAACTACAGACAAGACCAAAGGCAGGAAAAAAGGAACGTTTAAAATAAAAGATACATCTCAAAATGCAGGCCTTTGCTATACATTATAAAAGAAACAAAAATAAATAATTGTATATAAAAATCCAGAGTGCTTTTAAGATTCTGAAATGACTCAAGCAGCATTGCCAACATGAGCTAGTTCTGTCATGAGCTACAGCAAGAAGCGAAAGGTAGAAGTTACAGCTGTCTTCCAAAGTAACTTTTTTGTTTTAATACAAGAAAATGGAGTTTGTGCGTTTTAGCCATCTAGAGAAGTGCTTTCTTCAGCTAAAACCAGAAGCCAAGAAGAAGAATTCAACCTGAAGTAAATCAAAGGTAGAAAAAAATAAGTAATAGCAACAAAAAAAAAAAGAATGAAAATCAATACAGTGGATGGAAGAGTGGAATTAAGCATGGTAAAAAAAACGTTAGCTGAAATTTTTTAATTTTTTTTTTCCCCTGATCTTTTTATTGTTTCTCCTCTCATGAATGGGATTAGTCTTTCTAAGTATTCCATTTATTCTACCAGGCAAAATCAAACACAAAGAGAATGCAGGGCAGTCAGGAATGTAGCACTTTCACACTGAAATCTGATACCGCTGAGCTGGATGCAGCCTCTGTAAAGCACTTCTTGGTCAAAGGAGGAATGATTAGCAAAATGAACTCAGAATCATGTGTCATTATGCATGGTTCAGACCAAAAAAAAAAAAAAAAAAGAAAGAAAGAAAAAAAAAAGAAAAACGCAACAAAAAACACTAGATGGAAAAGGCTACTAACTAACAGCTTGGTGGAGAACAGAATGAAAATAAAATACTCAGGAAGTATCACCGGAGCAGCATGTTGACCATGTGAATTTGTTAGCAATTTCTCATATTTTCCTCAGACTTTTTTGCACGTGGACAAAACCAAGCTTGCCCGGAGCTCAACGTGCGGCGGCTCTTCGGGGCTCTAGATGCAGAGATAACGCTGACCAGGCAAAAACTGCCAGCAGTCTGCCAAAACACTACCATCTTCCAGAAAAACAAACGGCCCAGCCTGAAACCAAAGAATTTCAGGCAAATCCTTCCCCCGATGCCCTCCCCCCGCCCCCCCCCCCCCCCCCGGCTCCCCTCCCTGGGGTCCCAGGCAGAGCCTGGCCTGGGGCTGGGGCTGGCAGTGCAGAAGTTGCAACCCATAGGATGACACTGCTGCTATCCCCGTTCTGCGCTGCCAATAACAAGACACGAGGCTTTCTGGGAATTTTTATTTCTGATCGGGGTGGGGAGGGAGGGGGTGTGTGTGTGTGTGTGTGGAATGAACGATGTTCCTATCTCAGCAGTTAATTAACAAACTGGCTCAGTTTAACAAAAATTCTTGTCCCTGCTGTATGTGCCTTTATAAGCCTCCATGGACTAAAAATAGAAACAGTCCATTAAAAACCGCATCGAGCAACGCACGCCGACACGTGTTGCAGTAAAACGGAGCGGCATGGCGATGCCAGCGGCAACCCAGTGCCCTATTGCCGTACCTCCAAGCTGCCCCTTCCTCCTGCCGGCACTTGAGGAGAAGGAGGTCAGCGGCTGGTGAGGGCGGCCCGTGCCTGCTCCTGGAGGGAAAGGTGTGAGCACCTGCCGTGTGCTATTTACCGGGAAAGCCGCGTTCATGGAGCGTCGCTGGGGGGTTGCCTGTACTAACACCATTTTTGGCCTCTCGCCGTCGTTGGTGGCAGCTTTGTTGGCCTTACTGCTCAGGTACCCTTGCTCGGGATTTGGCTATAATAAGCCTCCGAGGGGGGCTGTGCCTATCAGCCTCTTCCACCAAGCAGTCTGGCAGCAGCAGGGTTGTTTGCAATAACAGGAACTTGAGGCATTCGCTCTTTACAGCATCATTAGCACCAGATAACAGGAGCAGGGCCAGGGTTTGGCTGGGGTTTTCCTTTTTTTTTTTTTCCCTTCTCTTTCTTTCTAGTGTTACTGCCCAGAATGTCAGAAAGAAAGAGCAGAGAGAAGCAAAATGTGGGAAAGTGAAGAGAGATCAGCAATCAAAATGTACGGGAAGAAAACAAAAAGAGGAAAGAGACAGAGAAGGAAGGAATTAAAATAAAGATATAAATTCACACTTCATTCCTGCACTATGGGGTGTTTCTCTATAAAGCTTAAATGCATTGCATACATGCAGCCATGTCTCCCAGTGTCTGGTAAACTGCTGCATTAGAAAATACTCCTGTCTCGAATAAAATATGGAATGCCCTTGTTAGCTAGATTCATATTTCACAGTGCTATGAAACCCTTTAACAATTTAGCTTATATATTCCCATATAAATGCTGAAAGTAACACGGGACTGGGTGTGTAATACCTTCATCTCATTTAACTGGCTCATCATATGTTGCTGCTTATTTGCTGCCTTTGTCTGGGTGGGGTCCTATGAGAACTGGTTCTTTGACAAACTTCTCTGTTCTGCTGCTTGTGAAATGTATGTAGCTCATCATACAGGCGCATTTACTTTCTAAATATACCTCTATGCCCTTTGTTATTCATCCTAACCCAGCTAGAACTTCCTTGATTTGTAAGACTGATAATATGGTCCTTACATTTAATGGCGATTTCTCATGTTTACAAACTTTCCCAGACAACCTTTATGAGTCAGAACCAGGGATGAAACACAGCTGAGTGCAGTTCTGCTGAGCTACTGATGCCAGCCGTGCCAGCCAAAGACACTAACTGTGCCAACAAAGTTAGAAAACATAGATCAAGAGGAATGTGGACTTCTATTGCATAGCGTCAACATTCCGGGGGTTGTTTATTAAGAGAGCAAGTGTTCTCGAGTGATCCAGCAGTTCTGCATAAACACATTTTATTCAGCAAAGGATATTTAACCTCTTCACGGGGTGTATTTGTAAATACTGCAAAACCAATGTTCAGGTTAGGGGAAAATGCGGGGCACCTACTATCTAATGGGTAAGGATGGGAACAGATTTTGGGAGGAGAAGAAATGGTTATGCCCAGCTGCTGGCGGGAGGTAAGCGCGGTGCCTGTTTAAGGCACAGGGTCTCGAGGAGCGCAGCGGGAGCACAGGTAAAAAGTTGCAGCATGAGAGGTGGCACTGCCTTTCTGCTGTCAGGTCTGCATGCAGGGGTTAGGGCTGGCCGCTCCCCTGGGCCCCTGCATACATCTTCTCCGGGCTATAGGTGCTACGGACCACACTGCATGCCGGCATTCGTGGAGCAGAAGCTGCCTCTCCACCATTGCTAATGCTGCCTCGCCTCCGACGTGAGGTCTCTGACCTGTGGGCACCTGGGCTGGACTCCTACACGTTTTGCACGTAGAGTTTTGGGAGGTAGGCACCTCCTGCTGCAGCCAGAGACTCCTGAAGTCTCCAGTCATCACCTGGGCAGAGCGGCCCTGCCACGTTCGGATTCTGCATGAGCAGGCGTGCACAGACATTTAATACGTGGAGACCTTACAGTCTACAGCTTCTGTACACTGAAGCAGTACTACAAAGGCACCAGTGATGAGATGGCACATAATCGTACAGGTTTGTTTTCTTTGTGCTGCGAAACAGTCTTTTAATGTTGGAAGAAAATGCGGGAGGAGTGATTGCTGCTGGTGGTGTTTCACAGCTCGTCATTTGTTGTGGTTTATTTGGTCACTAGATCAACAAGGAACCTTGCTCTCTATTCTGGCAAAACAGCTTCAATTACAGAAGGCCTTGCTATGAGGAAAGGTGCGCTAGCGTGTGGAGACTGCTGAAACAGTTGCTCAGCTACACACCAATTAAAATCATCTTTCTTCAAAAGCTCATGTATAGGAGTCCCAGGATCTGGATAGTTCCTGTTCATCAGAAAGCCAACAATTTGGCTTACATTAGGAAAATGTACAAACTTATTGACTGACAGTTAGACATGCCCAGTGTAGCCCCTGCACCACGTCAGAAAAGTGGGAATAACTTAAACCTGAGCTTTGGATGCAAAGGAAAGGAACGTGTCTCACTCAGCTGACAGTACAACTTGAAGTTGTCCAATTTTCAGTTTAGTTTATCCAATATACTTGTTGACGCAGAAAGATTTAAATAAGACACTTGGCTGGAACTCTCAAGACTTTTAAAGAGTTTTGTCAATCAGTTTCCAATTAATTAGAAATCTTTATTAGACAAAATAATTTAGTAACTCAGGTGATGGTAGACTACTTTCAAGTAGAATCTGGAGACAAGCAAATCCGGGCAATAGCAGCTGGTACTGATGGGATTGGGGAAGAAATGGGCACACTTAGAAAAGTGCTCCATAAGACTTAACTACTTTGATAACTTTCAGCTAAGCACCTCTATCATTCATCTATCGAAATATACTTTTACTCCATTCACCAAAACATCTGATTAATTAATTAATATATTGTTATCATTTCAGACTTTTTTTTGGATTTGACAAGCCTGATAATTTTTTGTCATTAATTTGCTCGTTATTCTGACCAGGATTTTTTGGCTATTTGTGATCACCCATACTTCCTCCTTTTGTTCACTACTGAAGTGCATGGTGTATGTTGGCAGTATATGTGTCCACACCCATGTGTTCAACGTGTTTCATTTATTGCATCAGCTACACAATAACTTTTCAGGACAGTTCAGCTGTAGGCCGTAATATGATAGAATAATAAAATTCAGGGTCAGAAAGTTAGATGCATGTAGAGTGCAGGAATTAACATTTTCAGTGCTGAACACCAAAGTACAAAGCTAGGGAAGGAGACCCGTGGCAGATTTGAAACCTGATGTATTGTGGAACACCAGGAGTGCAAATAAACATTTTGTATCAGCAGAGAGCATATGTTCCTAGACAGTCTGCTGTAGATGCCTGTGGTTCAGAAGCTGCCTGACGTAAGCATCATCTCCTCCTGCTTTTCATTGTTTCTTTTGTTTCCCAGTTAACATTTAGATGTACTTTATTCCACTGATTCTTTAGAAGGGCTGATTTGGGATGGCAGTTCTTTGCAACAGCAAAGTCTGGTTAAAGCAGTAATTCTCAGTGTGGACCGTTCACAAGGAGGAGCGAGTTAAATTAATCATGCAGCAAAATGTATAACACTGCAGAAGTCAATGGAGGCACTCTGAACGTCCACCAGTGCTTCTGAGAGCACATCTCTCACCATCATTTATAAATGATGTGGAAGATTCCCCTCCAGCAGGATATTGATTTAACAGCCTATAAACACACAGTATAAGTCCTTCTGTTGTTCTCGGCCCACAATCAGAGCAAGTTCAAGGACACAAACTCCAGCTATTATCAACTAGGTTACTCCAGTGAATTTACACTACATCCTCTAGTGAACACTTTTCTACTCAGCTTTGTGCAAGAGTAAAGCGTCACTTGGAGAAGTTCGGGACGGAATCAAGGAAGTGCCGTATAACTGAGTTATGCCCTAGAAATGTGCTCACTGGCCATAGCCACCAAACAGCAGCCAAACAAAGGTGGACCAGGTAGTCCAGTATCTAATCCTGCTTGACAGGCACTAGTTTCTAGACAGCGTTACTGGGAACAAAAGAAGCAGCGTGTACACCTACGGGCCACGCAGTGAGCACCAGAACCAGGGGAACTTGATTTCCTGCATATTTGTCATATGCATGACCGACTTGGGTGCTTTTCCTGCTGCTGGAGGGTCCTGCTCTTCATCTCTCTGCTTTCTCTTGGCTTTCCCAGGTAAACTTAAGTGTATTGTAAAGCGTGAGCTCACACAGCAGTTTCAGAAGGCAATTACTGGCCTTCCTATATGTTGTAATGACAATTAAAGCACACAAATTATTTTTGAGACCTCTATATGTATCTGTGAAGTTAAGCTGGCCAGCACGTCCTCAGCTATTGAGGAACAGGGAGGACCCACAGGTAGAGATATACAGAAATTGGAAGCACGATCACAAAAGGCTTGTTTTTGTAGTAAACCAGCTACAAGTGGGAAACTTTAGCCAGTAGTTCCCTGAAGCTAGGTCCTTTTTTATGGTAAAAAGACACCGAATTCACAGAACTGTCCCAGTGTACATGATGATGATACCAAGTGGAGGGAATGATGGTTTTGGAAATCTGAGAACTTCCCATGGCACTGATACATTTCATTCTGAAATTACACTAGAATAACTTGATCAAAACCACAAAAAATTGAAGGAAAAAAGCACACATGCATGTGAAATAATATAATTTTGTATTTTATACATATACCCCTGCAGATGGACATATTACTAGGAATTTCATTCTTTTGTGATTAGTTTTGAGGAATTAATTTATCTTTGCTTACAGATGGGCTTGAGTTTTTAAGTTAAAAGCATGGGAAATGCAAAATCTTTTAGTATCATTCAGTGTACTGAATAAATTTACAAAATACTTGAACTCAAATCTGCTTTTTTCTAGATGGGCCCATTTCTTTGGTTGATTAAAATGGTGTTTCTGTTTGTTCTCTTTTACAAGAATAGAGTTTTAAAGGGTAAAGAAGGTGTTACCTCAGCTGGCAATATTAAAATTGTAGAATCCATGTACTTTTAAATGTGTGGGTTTTTAAATGGAGGTCAGAAACAGAAATCAGAAAACACGAGGTATCAGTAGGTAGACTGAGCTCGAGAACCTAGTTTATACGCTTTTGGAATAGTGACAGTAGAAAGTGAGATGGCGAATGCAGTCCCAATCCAAAATTCCTCTTGTAAAATTCCCATAAATCCGTTTGTCTGCTTGCTTCAGCAGCATTTGTTTGCTGCTGAAAAGGTCAATGTTGGTTTTGCAAACACCTTCCCCCACCCCGCACCCATCCCCAGCAAAGTTATATACTGGCAAGGATAAGGGATGTCAGCTGACCGTAGGAAGTCAGTCTCCCAAAGCAGATGCAGCGTAAGTCAGTGCAGTGCCAATGCTATATTTATTTTCTTATGTCACAGGTCTCACAGGCTCTCACAAAATTACTCAGAACTGACTGTTTCTGTAAATAAATTGCCCTTTGCTGGTTGCAGCACAGAGGCAGAAAGGCCTGAGATTTGAGAAGCCAAATTTAATTAAAAAAAAAGAAAAACAAACACCACAAAAAGAATTCATATTTTCATCACATATACACATACACGTGATCCATGAAAAAAGGAAAATAGCTTTCATTATTCCTAAAAATTCATAACTTTTTCTTTTTTCTTGGAAAGCAATTCACAGAAGGTGCAGTCCATGGTGTTGGTGGTCTATATACCTTCCCCTTCGTAAGTGGATTCCCAGCCAGATCCTCTGGAAGTGGCTGGCTCTGACTGCCGGTGGGTCAGCCCTCCCTCCTGCCCAGCCTGTGCCTGTAGGCAGGAGGAGGCATTCCAGACACAGGGGTGCAATTTTGCAGCCTGGCATGCAGTGAGCAGGGTTGAGGAGAAAGCACCACAGGCTGTGGTCCCACTGTTGAAGAAGACACAGATCTCAGCCTGTCTCCAGCCTTCCTAGCGGTACACCCTACCACCTACCTCAAAGTGGTCCCTTCCCCTCCTCTGATGTTTTAGGCAGCTCCTGTTCTTTTGCAACAGCTCAGCAAAAGAGAAGCCATACCCAAAACCCGCAGGCTAAGAATTGTCTTAAAGAAGTGCAAAACGAGTTTTACAAGAAAGCTGTTGCTCTTACTGAATTTTGTGGCAAGTCCTAGGCTTCTGGTTGCATAATGTGGAATTGGAGCATAATGGCAGATGGGCATTGGGGAAGTTTGTGGGGATATTTCTCTGCTGATTCCTAAAAGTAGATGAGGCTTTGTGGTGGGTTTGACATCAGGCTAACTTTTACCTTTTTTGAAAAATGAAGTCCTGTGGTTGCAGAGAAGTAGCATTTCGGTTCTTGAGCAACTGCACCTAACCCAGGGTGGCAGCAGTCTCCTCAATCAACTAAGAGTTGAACGAGATTTCTGAATAGAGGGTTTTAGTACCCCAGTTTAGATTTAGATGCCTAACTTCTGCTGCTTGAGAGTCTTATGTCACATATGCTTTCTCCTCAGCTCTACTATTTAGTAGGGCTAGTATTTATGCACAGATACATTTTTTTAAATACAAAAACCTCAGTGTATACACATGAATAGTTGCAAAGCCAGATGAACTCTGCACAGCTCTTCTGCTGTCAATTGCATTATCTGGATCTATACCTTTAAACTATAGGCTGAATAGCTTTTGGCACATTCTGCACAGGCTTCTAACAGAAGATTATTGAATGCAATTAATAAAAGCCTGCTAGCAAATCTTTTCAGCAGTAAAATATTGGAAAATAATTCAGTTTGCTTACAAAATGGTGCAATTGTAAATTGAGAATTCTGAATTAAATTCCCAGCTGGGAATTTAAAAGCTTATGTCCCATTTATTTTTTCACTACTCCTTTTCGTTGTCCACAGTGAGAACTGGTCCACTGCTAAAGGCAGATAACAGATGGTAAACCTCCACTGCCATATGACTCTGCTATTATCCCATTCCTCCGCATCCCTAATCTAATAAATTGAGTGTAATGGACTATAAGTGTTCACCCTACAGGTGAACATATCCTAGTACATTATAGCTCTAGCAAGAAGACTAAGCAGACTCTTGGAGCTGATGCTGCATTTCCCATGTCTATTTACTTACACAGTCTAGAGTAGTCAGGGTAATTTAAATGTGAGGTTCAGTAGGGAACGTAAGCTTTTCAGAGCACACTGGCAGAACTCCACTGCCATCAGCTCCTCCAATCCAAAATTAAAAAGCTTATCAGATTAATCCAGTTCTATTAAAGCACAATAAACACCACAAACAGTAAACAAACTGCATCATCACTTTAAAAAAATACCTTGGGTTTAATTCATATAGTTTCATTGCCATTGAACAGATCTTTGTGCTATCACTTTCAGCTTGAAAAGTAATGACCCAAACGCTTCCTTAGTTTCTGAAGTTTTAATTTTATTTTCTTCTTCAACACTATGATAGCATTCAGAAGAGGTTAACTTGCATGGTTTTCAGTCTCTAAATCAATGTCCCCATGCCGTAAAGCATATAGGCATATGTTTAGTTTTAAACTCAAACTTGAATCCTAGTGCTTTTAGTGAAATTCAAGTATGTGCTGAAGTGCATTCCCGAATGAGGGCACTTTCCTCGACCAAAAATCATCCTTCTCTGGATTAAAGTGGGACATTCACAGAGGCATCAAGGAACACTGCTGCGTTTCAGGCTGATCATCAGCTGTATCCTAACCAGTACTGATTCTCTTCAGAGTTCTCATTTATTTGACCATTATTTAGTACTCACTGTTTAATATGGTCTTGCAGGCCTAGTCTAGATGAGGGTGCTATTTTGTTAGGTCTTGTGTCAATGCAAAACATATCCTTAGACTATCACAGCTACAGCATCATTACTATAGTACTCTGAAAAATTTCCCTTTAAGCTCAAATTCATAACTGAATCACCATGGCTTAACAAGTTACTGCAGACCAAGTGAACCATGATAACAATTCACATGAATGCTTTTAGTCCATGGTAAATCTGAAGTGATATGACTTGGCGTAGCTTTTAATGCAAGACAGTACCTTGCATTTGCAGCAATGAGACCAGAGTTACCCAGCTGACATCATGGAATGTGGCTATGAAGCTGATCCTTTTTTTGTGCTAGAAAAATGCAAATCTTTAAGTCTGTCAATATAATTAAAATAGTGCAATCTTCCTAGTAGTAGTAGATTTAGTATAATATCTATTTAGCACACTTAATTATAGCATAATTAAAACAGCACATATTTCCAATCTGAATTAACTTCTGATTTAGTATAAAAAAGTTTTATACTAGTATAGCTATTTTCAGAGGGAGGACTAAAGACTACCTTGTGTACTTCCACCTGGAAGTGTAGCTATGTTCATTCTTAAGGCTTTTCCTCACCAATTATTTCTGTGTCCAAAATTTACAAATGAATACCAGGCTTACTAATAAACTACTTGGAGAAGAATGCTTTTATGGGTAGAATTAGTGATGTTAACTTTAGTAAAGGTTATTCACAGTTACCCTCTAGATTGCTGGTTTTGGTTGTTTCTAACTTTACCAAACATAAATTAACCAAGCTCCGATTTTTCCAGTCCCAATTTTCCATGTTGGGTGTATACTTCAGGCTGAATTACAAGCATATGAACAAAAAGATGTTGGCAAATATAGATGTTCTGAGAATTATATTAGAAGAAAATAAACTTTATTTTCTGTGTAAGAAGAGAACAGATCTGTTGAAAAGTCCTGCTATTTCTTTGCCCAGACAGCTGAAGACTCTTCTCCTCTCTCCGGTCTCTCAACCCAGAGAGCTGGGCTGCACTGCTCTGCAGTGGGACCTGTGAGTCTGGGAGTTGTTTAAAGGGGTTTGCCCCCGTGCTGCTTTTCTCCTCCAGCAGTTTGCAGACATTTCTATTACAGATTTGGCCATTCCAGCTTCCGTGGTGGCATGAGTCCAACCTTGGAATATTCTGTATTCATTTATTATTTGGGAGACTGCCAGTGTGTTTCTCTGGCATGCAAGCCATAGAAGCGAAACCAGAATGTAACTTTATGAAATTAAGTGAGTGAGTTAATTAAATTTAATCCAAGTTTATTAGCAGCGAGGGGACACTTTTCTAGCCTATGGGCTTTCTCTTTGTTAAATTGCAAAGGGCTGTTATACCGATGGCAACAGAATTTTATAAAATAGTTACAAATTTTTTTGAGTTGAAAGTATTTCATGTAAGTCACTAACAGCCCGCACTTGGCACATGAAAGAGAAGTCACTACCAGCCCCTTCTGTCATAATGAACACGTCGATGTTTGTAAGGTATCACAAATGGGTAAAGCATATCTTCTTCTCCTAGACTCAGCAATTCATTTTATAGAGGTATATTAGCAAAGGTGCGTCCTAAGGATTGTTTTAAATGGCCTTACAAATCAGGTCAGGGAGGATTTTCTCTATGTGTGAGCAGTCTTTGCTGAGTTAATTTAGGTAATTGGCGAGGGCAGCCACTCCACAAGGCGCTACAGGAGCTACCGTGTCAGCACTTGCTGGGATTTCTGGGGATATATCCCGTGGCTCTTTCACTCCATTAAGATGAATTACCTTGTGATCCCAATGAACTGTGAGAAAGTGTTTCCTTCTGAATGATTCTAGAAGACTGTGCTGAAGTTGTTTAGTTGTCTTCCAAATCCTGAAGGGATATCTTACAATGCTTATTAAGGTCTTTCGCCTAGGCTCTGGGGCAGGTTAGCAACTGTGGCTGAGAGCAGCATCATTCCGGTGTCAGGGAATACTGCTTGTGAAAAAGTGTTTAGGGAGAACACCTAAGTGAGTCTCAATTTATTTCAGTGTAATTCACCTAAGTAATTCTTGCATTAGTATATCTATAAGGGCACATCCTAGGAGGCCCTGTCACGGGGAAGCCCAAGTCCACGTACTGATAAACCTGAGGAACAAACAGGTGAGGCTGGCATCCGTCACAGAAGAGCGGAGGCTGCGCGGCACGGGATGGGAGGAAGGAGGTAACAAACAACAGCAAATGGGGGGAAATGCAGTTGTTGCTTTTTTGAATCAGAAACAAAATGTGTGCCAATATTGGGCAGGGTGATAGCTGCACCAACCAACCAAGGCTCAATGAAGTATGTATTTGGGTTAACCTCTCCCTGAAAATCACGGAATTGCCTACCTTTTTCCAGCATTTTCTTGCTCCCCTACATGTGATCAGAGACCACAAATATGAGCACAAACAAAATACGAGCAATGTAATTGTTTAAAGTCTTGTAAGTTAGGAAGCCAAAGCGTGATTTTCTTTGCACCCGTGCATGCCTTTGATGATGAATATATACATAAGCCCAGTTCTGACCTGAGTGTTAACAGACATTGCTTCCCAAGGAGGAATGTAGAGCTAAGATCAGGCTAGTGTTGCTAAGTAACCCCTAATCAAAATCCCAGCCACAAATCAGAAACCTTTCTGCCTGGTTGTCTTTTTGCCTTGCATGATACTAAGTGAACAGCCATTTTTTTCCTAATAAAAAAAAATGAGGAATAGCTACTTCTTATCTACGATTTTGCAGCGATGGCACTCACAGTACTTTGCAAGGGGGCCAGAACAATTAACCCAATTAATACTAAAATGACTTATTAAACATTCTTTTGACTAGAGAGGGAGGGATGAAGGAATTCTTGTATCACCAGTTTCAAGGCAGTCAAAGACGACTCGACTTTTCCTGCAAGGGGGGTGATTCATCCTCCCATTCCCACCTAGGGTCCTCCTAATCTGTTTCCCACCCCTGCGCATGCAGCTCACTGTATCTGTGCCGGGATGAATGTCAGTTTGCCTGGCAGCTTTCAACCAAACACCCAGTCTCACTTTTTCCAACATTAATGGCTTTTTTTCCCCATTGTTAATGGATGTCCCCTGTCTGAGAACAGGATACAGAGAACACTTTTTGCGAATCTCGTATTTCTAAAGTAGTAAAATAAGTGTAAGAATTTTGTAATAGAAAGGAGGCATTGAATCTTGGCCACCTAGAAGGAGCTGCCTTATTTCTGATCTGTAAGCAATTGCAGGAATATAGAGGGAGAGCGGGAAGAGTCTTTTCATTACAGCAGTGCCAGGATTCTGTGTCTGTGACAGCCAAGATTTTAAAGGATAAAGGAGGATTATTCTGCCTAATATCTGTCTAACCAACATCTCTACAGAAGAGGACAAGAAAAGTGGTCAGAAAATGAGCAACCATGACCCCAGTCCTCATATGCCACAGCTGTGCTGGATGTCATGTCAGTGCAGGTGCTGCGCCTGTGCCCTACCACTTTCCCGTCACGCCAGCCTGCTCAACAGGTAGCCAAGGAAAATTAGAGAAGTAGGCATCCTTTACAGAAGAAAAAGGAATGACACAGACTTTATTTCATAATATTATTTCCCAGTCTCGCTGTCTCCTTTGGGGTCTACGTGTGTGTATGTTGTGAAGATAGAAAGGAAGATTGTGGGTTTGTTCTGTGCATGCTGTGGTAAAGACAACTTTTAGAAATAAGTGTGGAAACACACACCTCGGCTGCATGTAACGATGCATTCCCACTAATCCCCAGACAGATGATGAATTCCCACTAGTTCGGGCAGGAGATAAACTGCCTAAATATTTTAAAAAACCTTAGAAGACACCCCACTTAAACAAAAAAAAAAAGGTGACAAAAAAAGACAAAATTTGATTGATTAAAACTATTTTTTTTCTGTCAATGGAGTCTGAGGTATGAACCTCATAGGGTTTATGACTTATCAGTGGATGACAGAAACAGGCTGGGAAGGACTTTGAGCAGGAGGGTCTGTTTGCCATCCAGCTGGCCAGGGGAGGATCAAGCCACAGCCATTTCCATCAGCCATTTCCCTAACCTGTTTTTCAAGCTTGAGCGCCGGACTTTTTACAGCCCTGAAGTGCATCCCAACACATCTCACTTTCCATGAGAAACTTTTTTCTAGTACCTAAGTTTCACTTGTGGTTCAAGCCTATTATTGAGTCGACAAAGAACGAAAGACTCATTTCCTCCTTTGTGGCAGTGTCTCTCCTCACATGTCTCCTCTCCAGACCCAATCCTTTCAGCCTTTCTCTTACTGGCCGTGTTTTGTACATCTGCTGTCATCCATTCCCACCTCCTCTGGGCTCTCCACATGCTTGTGAGAGTTTGCGTGTGTCTAATGCAGCCGTGCTCACAAAGCTGACCCTCAGCCGGGCAGCCAGACCCCGCTGAGGGTGGCAGGGAATGTGCTCAGGGCCCTGACAGTTCTATGTACCTTTACAGATCTTAGTATGTTGCTGTGTATCTTTGAGGGAACAGTTTGCACTTCTAGTGTGTACAAAAGCAGAAGTTTCTTCTGTGAACTTTACCCCCTTTCGCTCAAAGTCCATGTGAAACTGAAAGTCCAGCTCCCCTGGGACCGGGCCCTGGCACTTCTGATACGCCTGCCACAAAGACCTGCGGGAGAAACAGAACACCTATTGACAGGCATTTAGCAAACTGGATAAAAAAAGAGTTAGGTTTAACAACATGTAATTTTCCCTCCTAACCAAAGATTTTGGTTTCCAGCTTGGTTTCATCATAAGCCTTGCTTATGTCTTTTTTGAAATTGGTCTGGCTTACAGCAGTCTTAAAACAGGCAGTCTTTGCATAAAGAATACCGTGCAAAGGGGTCTATCTTTATTGCGCTCACACAGGATGAGGGGCTTACAGATAACCTGAAACATCCACACTCATGTGCTGCCTGACTCTAGAGACACCTGAAATCTGCATTTGATCCTAAAGCTGCACCAGGTGCTGCAAAGTTTTGTTCTTGGTCAGATCCAGAAGCACTTTGGTTGTGACAAGGCTGAATGTCAAGGCTGAACAGCTCATGCTCACATCCCTGAAACTATGGGTGAGATTTCTTTCACCTAAACTTGGAGATCTGCCTCTCAGTAACAGTTCACCCTATGTACCCTTTAAGGTTAAAAGAGTAACATGGGCACTTCTGGTGCTCACAGTTGAGATGAACCATCCCTTGGAGGAGTCGATTTCTCTCCTCAGACAACAAAAGCATTCAGGTGACTCACCCTAGACAGAGGTCCGTATTTTGCCACCTGAAGAGCACTGACTTGCAGGTTCTCAGAGGACTGCCCCTACCAAGCATTCCCAAAGGATGCAGGGCCCATCCTGCAGGATGGGAGGCCTCCAGCTCAGTACCTGCACATGCATGTGCAGTCTGGTGACAGTGTTGTGGTTTTACTCTGGCTGACAACTCAGCACCACGCAGCTGCTCGCTCACTGCCCCCACAATGGGATGGGGGAGAGAATCAGAGGAGTAAAAGTGAGAAAACTCGTGGGCTGAGATAAAGACCATTTAATAGGGAGAGCAAAAGCTGCGCACGCAAGCAAAGCAAAGCCAGGAATTCATTCACCACTTCCCATGGGCAGGCAGGTGCTCAGCCAACCCCAGGAAAGCAGGGCTCCATCATGTGTAACAGTGACTTGGGAAGACAAACGCCATCACTCGGAACGTCCCCCCCTTCCTTCTTCTTCCCCCAGCTTATACACTGAGCACGATGTCATACGTTCTGGAATAGCCCTTTGGTCAGTTTGGGTCAGCTGTCCCAGCTGTGCCCCCTCCCAGCTTCTTGTGCACCTGGCAGAGCTGAGAGCTGAGAAGTCCTTGGCCAGTCTAAGCGCTACTTGGCAACAACTAAAACATGAGTATGTTATCAACATTCTTCTAGTACTAAATCCAAAACACAGCACCATACCAGCTACTAGGAAGAAAATTAACTCTGCCCCAGCAGAAACCAGGTCAGACAGTGATACAGAATCGCTCTTCGTTTGTCCTCAACACTCAGGTCAATTACGTACCAGCATGAGGCATTCTTCAAGCTGGGAAAGAGCGTCGGGAGAGAACACCGTGTTGTACACCGGGGCGGGACCTGAGCCCGGGGAGGCCGTGTGCCAGCACGGCTGCTGGGGAGGCTGGGGAGCGCAGTTAAATGGGGAGGAACAGGACGCTCGGAGCCCCGCGCCCCCGTTTCAGCCGGAGCCGCTAACGCTGCAGCGGGGGCCGGCTTGGCAGCGGGGAAGGGGAGAGTCTCGCTCGGTGAGACACTGACCTCCGCCGGTGGCTTTCCCAAATTGCAAGCCGGATTTCCCCACTCCTGCCTAGAGTTGCATCAACCATTTCCATAGGGCTGGGCTTCCTAATTCTCTCCCAGAGTTTGACTTGAAATCCTAGGAGATCCTGGTGTACAACAGAGCAGTCACTCTGCCATGTCCTTAGGCGGCCCCAGCCTTGTCACAGTGCCTTTGGCTTGCTTTCACAAAAGCAGCCTTGGGGGAAAAAGAAAATAATCACGAACTATTACAAGCCCTGACCCAAAACCTGCTTCTTTGTCTTTAATCATGATATTAATAATAAAAAAACCCATGGCCATGTCTTATGTCTTATTCATTAGGCAGAAAAACACAAGAAATAACAATTTTCTGCACTATGGTGATTCAGGCTGAGGAGTGCAATGCTTCATCTCTGAGGATTTCAGAGCACTTTATGAACATATAAAACCACTGTGCAAACAAAGCCCTCTTCTCCCTTCCCCACAAAATTGCTCATGTGTGCCCCTTTATCAGAACCAGTGTTCAAGATGGGCAAAGAAGTAAGACTAGGTACTTGTGCTTTTATTACTACTGCTTACATGGTAGAAGCCTAAAAGGACCGGCCTCTGCCAAGACTGTGACCAGCATGATACAGGAAGCCCTTGGGTCCCCCGACTTACTCCGCTGTCACTCACCTGTGAACTCATGCTTTACTGGCACATTGTCGACAGAACAAGCCAAGCGATCCTGCTTGAGCGGTGCAGCGATGGCCAGAGGGTGAAGATGGGCATTGACATGCCAGACTGACCTGTGCCTGAGAACTGCTGTCAGGTGCGGTTTGTGATCTGCCTCTCTTGCCACTAAATGCCTCACTTTGCCTGTCCATTTCATGTAAGCTGGACTGAAAGGAAAGGAATTTATAGGGCTAATTTGGGTGAGCAAAAAACCCCTGCAGGATCCATGGATTTCAAAGAGAGAGTCTTAAATGGAGAACCACAGTGTTTGAGCACACGATTTGCCCCTACCTGATCCTGCTGTGCCATGGCTACCAGAGTGCAAAGGGTGTTGCGAACCCTGTGGCCTTGATATCCCCCCACGGGAGTAAAGGAACACCTGGAGTAGCCATACTATTTATTAGGCTAAACGATAATTCCCCTATAACTGTTAGAACAAGTCCAGACAGTGGAACACAGCAAGGTGTTAGAGAGCTCCACTTTAATCCCATACAGGCTGGTATGTCTACGTGACAGAGGGCGGTGTCATGTCACTGTATTAGTTCAGGTCTCAGAAGCAGCATGAACAAGTTAGCCCTATTTCTCCGTCAGGTACCATTCTGGTGTTTATGCTCCAGCACTTGCAAAATCTCAGGTTCCTCAGGAGGCCCTGTGAGAAGCCATGTTCTCCCCCTGTGCTCCACTTCAAAGACATCCCTGTGCCTGTGTTCAGTCATCAGAGCACTGAGCCATCTGATGAGGTGGAAGCCGAAAAAGGGTTCCTATCAGAAGGTATCTGTAGGATACTGAAACCCTTGTACTCTGCCCTTGCACTCTGATGCTCCTCAAGCAGGACAGCAATTCTTTCTGCAGTGACTGTCACAGTAAAGCTGGCAGTCTAAGCAAAAATAACATGAAAAAGGAAGTAGTTCACTTGCATAAAATCCATAGCATCCAAATGTCTATTAAGACTTCATTAATACAAGTCTCTCAATGCCTGGCATCCAAGGACAATCCCACTCATCTGAGATGTACTCGACTGATTTCCTTTACAGGAGTTAATAATCTGTCCTTTGGCGCTTGATCAGGTATCTCCACGGTGCCCCACTGACACTCCGTTATGAGGGATCTGCACGAGACAGTAGTTCTGTGAGTAGCAAGACATAGAAAGCCTGTCCTCTTCCAGGTCTTTGTCCTATGTTTTCTGAATCTTTTATGGTAGCACATTGATTTCCTCTTCTTGTCCCATACAGCCAATGCTGCAATAATCCCAGGTTCTCTTTTCCCCCCTCAAACCATCTCTGCACTGCATTCTCTCCTGTGCTCTCCTAAGTCAACTAAGACGCTTAGCTCCCTCCTGTGTTGCCTGAGGCTTCCTGCTACACTCAGCTCTCACGCCTTCTGCAGCTCTCTTGTAATTTCCTATTCCAACTGTTTTACATGACGGCTGTGCAAGATACATTATATATATGTGGCTGATTCAAAGTCTAGGCATGCTACTCAGTCAACTGTCTGACAGGTATACCAGAAAGAGTAGCAGTTGAACATCACTGAGCAATAAAGCACTATCTGCTCACCAGTTTTCAAGAAACCCGTGGGACACAAGATTTTTAAGATGCAACTCTATCTGTGACATTTCTACATTACGGCTTAAAGGGTTTAAAAAGGCGGTGATGACAGTGTGGCCGCACAAGCCTTGTCTCTGTATGAAACCTGACCAAAACCCAAAAGCCATCCTGCAGCAGCAGACAGCAGTGATAACGGCAGCATCAGATCGAAGCTAGTATAAGGTAGGCTCTGTAGTTGTCATTGCTGCTGGCAGCTGCTTGCTCTCTAGGTATGGATATTCTGCTACAGCAAAATGTTAAATTACAGGGTTACTGCAAAGTTATCCCTTGCAAACCCTACTAACCACAGAGTGAAAATCATAATAACAAAAAGTCACTAGGAATTAGTCCACAATGCCCAAAGCACCTCAGAGAATTCGGCACGTCCCTGAAGCAGCACAGAGTGAACCCACACATGACAGGTCGTTCCCTGACCCTGAGAATGGGATCTGCCTTCTCCCTGGGACCTGGAGAAGGGGATCTTCCCTCTGCCCTGCAGCAGGGCAGAGCTGATTCCTCTCTCTGGAAAGGGCTGGAATCCACATGACCTGAGGGCCTGAATTTTTAAAGGATAAGTGTTGCTGACTTTTATTTAAACCTGGGCTCAGAAAGACCAAAGTTGTGTTTGAAAAAGAAGTTTCAGGTCAGTTAAGAACTCCGGAAAAAATTACCCTTGTGCCTAGCTCTGTAGTGCCTGAACACAAGTCCTGAAAAACAATTCAGTGTTTTGAGAGCTTCTATTTTGTTCATATTTTAATATATTCTCTACATCTAATTTTCTTTAATCTTTAATTTCTTTAATCTTAGATCTTTAATTTTCTGAGTCTTTCTAGATGTTGTCACTCAGGACAGGAGAAAGGAGATTGCTGCCACTGAACAGAATGCCTACACATAGAAATGTATAATCAGAGCTAATTTAGATTCACTTTACAGCCACAGAGAGGACTAAGCTTTTTTAATATATGATCCATCTAAGTGAGGGGAGTCACGGCCTTTTCCAATGACCTGCTCTCTGGGTGCTATCACCTTTCCAAGCTCACACATAGCAGTCTCTGACAATCGGCAAGATAGGAAATATTTTCCTCTTGTTTACTTTCTCCTTTGTTTCTGAGCTGACCTCACTCCTGCCTTGCTTAGTTTAGGTTGTGTATAGAGTCAGATACTGGCTCTTGATCTGGATGTAACCAGAGGAGATGTAGTGCTCTTGCTTCTGAGGTGATCCTTCTGCTCTTAAGTCTTTGAGTTCTCCCAGAGATGCTGCATAGGAAAACCAAACAATATTTATGAGAGCAGCAGAACCAATGCAGCCTGGTTTTCCATGGATTAATGTTGCAAGGTGTGGCTTCTGTTGTGTAATAAGAGAGTACAGAGCTGGCAGCTGCAGGCTTTTCCTGAGCCGTAGACTAGTATAGCCTCCTTCTATATCAGACTACCTATATCCACAAAACATGCCTAAAAAGATTAACTCGGACATCTCTGACCTATTACCTGAATTGGTCAGAATTGGACAGTGGGTGGAAGAGGCAGAGGGATGTTTATATGTATAAACACACATAAGCACACAGCCCTATCACTTAACCCTAATTTGCTTAGTCAAGCCAAAAGCTATAAGGGTAGAATTACACCAAAGGCGTATCACAAATCATTTGGCTGTAATTATCAAGGTCAACTGCATACGCATAATTTTTTGTGTTCATGCCTCGTCTGATTCAACAACCTAGTTTGAACAGTGCAGATCCCAAGCTGAAATTATCCACTGAAGTTAAGAATCACTTTTAATTTAAACTGAGGCAGTTTTATGGAGATACGAAGTCTGAGAAACTGCCCAAGAACATGATGGTTGCTATTCCTGAGGCAGGCAGGCAGCCCACTCCTTCTCACAGGCGCTGCAGCTACAACCTCATAGCCAATATCTGCCTTTATAGCAACCCCTCTTAACCCCGGTAATAGGCTGGCCTAACATATGTCTCCCCATGAAAAGCAGAAGCAAGTCTGTAGGTAGAGGTAATATTACAGCAGTTAGTGGCCTCAACAAAAGTGAAAACTTTCAGCATGCAAATGCCTTTCCAGCTTTGAAATAAAAGCAGCAAGGCCCAGAGCTAAATACAAGTTAGATCAACAGTTTTGAGCATAATTAGACATGCACTGGAGCAGCCAGCCAGAAATGCCGTACCTGTAAAGCATGTGTGTGTGCGCACGCTGTGTTAGAAAGGCAAGAAAGTGGTTTCCTGATGAAAGCAGCAATTATCAGGGAGGCCCGCAGCCAGGAGAACTGCTGCAGGCTGCCCTCTTTTCCCGCAGTCACTGTGTTATTCCCACAGCACTCCCGGAATCGCTGCTGTGGTTCATCAGCAGGGGAGCTGCCGCCCAGTGCTGGGACATGTTCTGAAATGGAGTAGGCGGTGACGAGTGTCAGCCCCTTTGGGCTCCTTGTGCAACTCAGCATTTGTTTCAGCGCCTTGGAAGCTACCTGCTGCTTAATGAAAAAGCGTGCTGGGGAATGCTGGCGAGGTCAGGTTAAATGTTTTGGGTCCAGCACAGTCAGAGCATGAGCAGTGGGACTGCTAGTGTATCCCCTCACTACCATATGTTAGCCTGCTGCTCATCCAATAGAGGCAAAACATACATGAAGACATACTCATCGACATATTTTAAAGAATATTTCTTTACTTACAACTAATACGCGAGAAAAAAGGCAGCCATACTGATAAATGCCAGCTTTACGTGACTAAGTTAATAGCCAAGCTTTCAGGCAAACATGGGAAGCCAGATTTCATATCTGGGAGAGTTGCTCCAGCGCTCATAGTTCCCCACAGCTCTCTGCTTGCTCAAGACAGAACTGCTCTGGCATCTAGCAGAACAGCTAATGTTAGGCTTTTTTGGAGTAAAAGCCTGTCATTTATTGACTTTCATATGATTTCATCTCTTTGACAGAAAAATAATCAGTAAACAGCACAGCCCTCCAGAAATGGAGAAGGGGTTTCTCCAAACCGAAGCGAGACTGTAGTAAAGGTAGAAGTCCATCCTTAAAGGTACAGAATTGTTTTGCCAAACATTGTCAGTTGTACTCTCAGACCTTTAACTCTGCAATTATTCTTCCCTCTGAATTTATATATGTAAATCATATATGTATGAATGTATATACACATATATATGTATACTTGTACTGGGGTTACAAAGGAAGTTGGCATTAGACTTAATTCATTAGTTAAAAACAGAAATTTTTTTTTCATCAGATGTGCATAATAATTGGAACATTCATTCCTCAGAAGTGTTATTTCTTCAAGTTGTGAACAATTTTTAGTATCTTTTTGGTAGGTACTTCCAATTGAAAATGGCAGTACAGAAGTCCATTATTGGTCATCTGTCTTTACTGCAGTAACATCAAAAGCTGTATCAGAACATTTATGTCTTTCCATAGGCATAGGTTCGATAAAACATCTCTGCCCCAGATGGCTTCATTATGGGATAGAGGAAGATAGGAATTATGGAAGATATGGAAAGATGAAGAATTACTGACTGGTAGATAGACAAGACTTTATGAGGACTTGGAAAACTGTTTTAGTTCTAAAGTTCATATAATTATAGACCATTTCTTTAGACCTCTTTTTCTTGCTGTTGTTTTTTCCTGCAGTTCACACATTGCCGTCACCATTGTTAGAGATTTTTGTCTGTAGTTTCTATGGGAGTAATGCTAATCTAGCATGCTTAAAGAATACCAAATATTGGCCCCTAATTTATCAGAATTCATACATAATTTCTGTGCCCCAAACCCCCCATGTACAGAGAAAATAGAAAAAAAGGAGAATAGGGGGAAAGAAAGTTCATTAAACTAGAAGAGCTTTTTAAAAAAATCATAGCCTTACGTTTGGAACCTATAAAACATAGTCAATACTGAAAAAATATTAATTTCTTGTAATGGGTAGAAAAGTAACATTTTCCTGAACAAAAATGTCATTTACATAAAACCCAATGAAATAATTTGGTAAAATAAAGTTTAATTTTCCTCTCCTTACAGTAGATTATTTGAATCGGTATTTTAAAATGTTTAAATTAATATGAATTCATTTAAGTAGAGCTATTTCCACCCCCACCACCACCCCACCACCCCCCAGTAATAGCTCAGTTGAGGGTATTCTTGATCCTTTGGCTGAAGTGACAATTCTGAGGTTCTACCAGTCATAAAAGTCCTTGCAGTGCACATTCACTGTTATGCCATTGGGCTTCAACCTGAAAAAAGATGTTCTGTGTGGTTCAAAGGCAATATGATCAATGGCAGGAAAGCCAAAATTAAGGCACAATTCCAATTGGATTAATGGAAACAAAATCCAACTAGACTCCATCAGTGTTCTACAAAACACAGATTGAAGGCAGACAGGATGGTGCTTCAGAGACAATCTATACAACATGTTACATAACCTAATTATGCAAGAGCTTTTCATCAAAATCTAGTGGCATTTCCTCAAGATTTGTCCTGTGGTATATTTTGGTTTAAATTTTAAAATCTGCTAGTCCATTATCTGTTGCTGTCTATGGTTCAATCACTCTAAATCTCTGGACCAAAACAACCCATCAGACCTTAGCTCCACTGTCTCTACTTCATTGACTTTTGCTTCATTTTGGTGCCAGGCTTTCCTTTTCTTCAGCTATTACTCTGACTCCTGAATTAGATTAAATGGCCCTAGGGGCATTCTTCAATGTTCATTGATGTTCTCTGCAGCTATTCATGGTCCTAATCTATCATCTACTAATTAGTAAAATTAACCTTTTGTATTCAGTACCTTCCACCTAACAAAATCCCTGATGCTGCAGCAACATCCCCTGACTGCAGCCACTTGTTGTGAATGCTGATATCAATAAATGTGTGTTATGGTGAGGGCAGGAAACTGTCTGCATTATTCAAGTTGTCCAGCATGTCCTGTTACATGAGTTTGTTCCCAGGCATTTGAGTGGAAATACTTTCATATGGAGAAGTTCACAGCGAGACTAGAAAACTATTTTAAACAAGAAGGTTTTCTAGTTGTATTTTTCCTGTTTCTTGTCTGTCTGTTTGACATCTTGAACCTGCAAAACAAAGACCACATAGTGGTACAAATAAAGTCAGTGAAAGCTGAAATCTAGGTACATGTGCTACATAATGTTGAGTAGTCCACAAAAGAAAGTCTTAGGGGCATCCAAAATTAGTGGAAACTTTTGACTCAGTTCACCACCTGCAAAATGGACATAAGACCCCTCTGCCTGTCAGCTCAGAGAGGTATTGTAAAAATAGATTCACAATTATTGTGAATACTAACAGATGGAGAACTAGTGCATTGAAAAAACCAGACATAATATTGCTTTGTGGTTTAGGAGAGAGATATATTTAACAAGAAGAAGCAAAATCACTAACAGTAGCGAATTTGGCCAGTCCCAGGTAGTCTGTGAACTGAACAAAGCCAAGTACTACAACAGGCAAACAGAACCCAGTGACTGCAGAAATGAGTATCATGCAGCTTTCCTAGTACCGAAGTGCCAAATTAAGGTTTCAGTAGTAGCTTTGATTCTGACATTTCCAAACCTGTCTTTGCAATCTTGTAGATGATTTTTCAAATGAAGTCTCCTATGTCACATGTAAATATGTATTGTGTCTGTGTGTGCAGTGTCTTAGGCATCATTCTCATGCACAAACACAAGCTCCCACTCTTCTTTTCTTACTTTCTAATACCTACAGACATCTAGTATTGTTGACAGTCCTCCAGCACAGTATTGCATTATTTCAGTATTGTTTTTCCACACTTTTGTTTTAAGGAGCTTTACATTAAAGTGCTAACTAAACTGCAGATAACTGATTAGACCAATGAGTGAGCAATGGCAAAACAAATCTTCATTTATAATTTTAAATCAGTAAATGATCAACTACAAACACACTATTTATTACATCTAAAAAAATACTTCAACTTGCATCTAAAATCTAGCATATAGAAGTAAATAGAAGGAAAATAAGGAATCAATAAAGATTTTCAGTGTTATTAAATTGAAACATTTTTGCAACAGAATAAAAGCAAACTAAATTTTTATTCAAATTTTAATTTTGTTTCAGAAGCAAACATGTCTTGCAAAAAGTCTTGAAAACCTTAGGTTTGACACCTTTTATAAACCAACTGTCTATCCATACTGTAAGCCCTTGTGATGGATTTTATCTTTATCAGTGTTAATAACCTTTCTGAATCCTGTTAAACTCTACATCTCAGTAGCCTCCCAACAACTAAGGTAGATTTAAGATGGATTTTTTAAGTTTAATAATAAAACCCAAATGTAGAAATATCAGCTGTACTGTTAATATGCATTAACTAATTAAAGTAGAATCATAGAATCATAGAATAGTTTAGGTTGGAAAAGACCTTTAAGATGCAAGTCCAACCATTAACCTAGCACTGCCAACTTCACTGCTAAACCATGCCCCTAAGCACAACATCTACCGTCTTTTAAATACCTCCAGGGATGGGGACTCAACCACTTCCCTGGGCAGCCCATTCCAATGCTTGACAACCCTTTCAGTGAAGAAATTTTTCCTAATGTCCAATCTAAGCTTCCCCTGGCACAACTTGAGGCCATGCCCTCTTGTCCTATCACTTGTTACGTGGGAGAAGAGACCAACACCCGCCTCGCTACAATCTCATTTAAGGCAGTTGTAGCAGGCGATAAGGTCTCCCCTCAGCCTCCTTTTCTCCAGGCTAAACAAACCCAGTTCCCTCAGCTGCTCCTCATAAGACTTGTGTTCCAGACCCTTCACCAGCTTTGTTGGCCTTCTTTAGACATGCTCCAGCACCTCAATGCCTTTCCTGTAGTGAAGGGCCCAAAACTGAACACCGTATTCAGGGTGCAGCCTCACCACTGCCAAGCACAGGGGGACGATCACTCCCCTTCTCCTGCTGGCCACACTATTTCTGATACAAGCCAGGATGCCATTGGCCTTCTTGGCCACCTGGGCACACTGCTGGCTCATATTCAGTCGGCTGTCAACCAGTACCCCAGTACCAGGCAGCTTTCCAGCCACTCTTCCCCAAGCCTATAACATTGCGTGGGCTTGCTGTGACACAAGCGCAGGACCTGGCACTTGGTCTTGTTGAACCTCATACAGTTGGCCACAGCCCATCGATCCAGCCTGTTCAGATCCCTCTGAAGAGCCTTCCTACCCTCAAGCAGATCAACACTCCCACCCAACTTGGTGTTGTCTGCAAACTTGCTGAGGGTGCACTCGGTCCCCTTGTCCAGGTCATTGATAAAGATATTAAAGAGAACTGGCCCCAGTACTGAGGCCTGGGGAACACCACTTGTGACTGGCCACCAACTGGATTTAACTCCATTCACCACCACACTTTGGGCCTGGCCATCCAGCCATTTTTTTTATCCAGAAAAGACTGTGCCCGTCCAAGCCATGAGCAGCCAGTTTCTCCAGGAGAATGCTGTGGGAAATGGTGTCAAAGGCTTTACTAAAGTCTAAGTAGACAAAATCCACAGCCTTTCCCTCATCCTCCAAGTGGGTCACGCTGTTATAGAAAGAGATCAGGTTGGTCAGGCAGGACCTGCCTTTCATAAACTGATGCTGGCTGGGCCCAATCACCTTTTTGTCCTGAACGTGCTGTGTGATGGCACTCTAGATGACCTGCTTTGTAACCCACCCTGGCCCCAAGGTCAGGCTGACAGGTCTGTAGTTTCCTGGATCCTCCTTCCAGTCCTTTTTGTAGATGGGCGTCACATTTGCTAACGTAACTAGATCTTCTGTAGCTTTCCCCATGTTTTATTGGAATTAGCTAGCATGCATGAAAACCAATAATTAAAACTAATGATAATTTCAAATTGTGCTGTCAAAAGAAGGGATTCATCAGATGATAACCTTCCTCAGTCTTTCTGCTCTCCAGTATCCTTTACTCATTGTACAATCCTTCCTCTGAATGAATGAATATTTTCGGGATCTTAATTTTCTTGTGTTGTTTTTACTCGTGAACAAGTAAATACACATAAAAATGGGATTATTTCTATTCTGTGCTTTGTAATTGATTTTCTCAGTTGAAGTTACCACAGTCCTTTGGTTACACTTGCGAAAACTCCTTATGAAAGCAAAAGTGGCAAACATTTTCTACATCTCCCCACCAAAAAACCAGTCCCATAGGGAAATATTGAGTCTTTCTTAAAAAATTTAGTCTCTGTCCTTCAGTTTAAGAAGAAATAGAGAGAGATGCAAACTGGCCTTCAGAACAGATTTCACAATGGCACCTCTTCTGTGCACAGCCCTCTGACATTGTTTAAAGTCACTTTTCAGTACTTGAATGCTGAGCAGTGGTAATGACAGCAGCTTGGAAGTAATTCTTGCAAGATTTGTTTCAGCTGGTAGAAATATAATGAAGCTGGTAAAATCTGGAGATTTGCTCTCAATGATGGAATTTACTTAAGAGTTTTGAATCCAAGAATTAATCCCTTCTGGTCAGAAAGTAGCTCAAGAAACACACAGCACTAAGCACAGTCAAGAATAATATTCAGAACTTGCTCATTCTGAACGGTCTCAAATACAAGCTCTTGGTTTTCAGGCTCTTTTGTTATTGTGATGGTATTCATATTTTCCTTTCAGTCATAGGTCAGTACTGCTAGAAAAGTTTTGCGTTTTGCATTCCTGAAATCATTTGGGTTAGTATACCCACAGTGTTTCCAGCCGAGGCAGATGACAGGGTAGTAGAGCTTAGGATACCCTGTGTAGCCCCTCTTCGAGACTGTTCTCCAGCTCATCTATGACTTCTTTCTTCCACTTTCTGCAGGACAGAGTTGAGCTCGTCCTATTCCTTTTCCCCAACTTCCTTCTGCAAACCAAAGCCTCATACTCTGCTCCTGTCTTTTCTGTCTTTTCCCCGTGCTGCTTTTTGTGTCAAGTGGACTTCCTGCTGCAGTCTGCTAGAGTAAATTCAAAGAAGGATGATAATTATTTGAGATAGGGAAAAGTCTCATACCAAAAGGGACAGAAGGGACTGGGCTCTTCCACTCTAGAAAGGTAAAAAGAGGATGAGTGCAAGAAATGAACATGAAGGAATGCCTGGGGTACAAAACGAAGATCAAGAGTCCATGTGTTATAAGACATGAAAATGAAACATTGACTGATAGCAGCATCCATTAATGAAAATAGAAGGCCACAAATGTAAAATTAAGAAAGAAAAGAATTTTTCCGGTATTGTTGGTCTGTGAAACATATGAACACTGGAAGCCATTCTGGCAAAAGATTTAGCAGTATGTGAAAGGACCGAACATTTACAGCAATAATAAAGATATTCAGAATTATAACAGTTAATGCAGAAAAAGTATTGTAAAGGTTTAAAAATCCTTTTACTGTTCCCTGACTGTTATGGAAGACATGAAATGACCTCTGTCAACCTTGTGGTTTTTGCAGCTTCTTCTGACATGTCTGGTACTAGTTACTATTGTAGACAGGCTACCAGACCAGATGGATCACAAATCTGATCCAATATGGTAACTCCTTATGTTCTTAAATGAAAATTTTACCAAAAGCATATCAGAAAAGCTTTTGGAAAATCTCAGCAAACTAACACAAAAAATATCTAAGAAATTGCCACCTTCTGTCTGCTAAAAGTTCATCAAAGAATAATCATTTTATTGCTGTCTAAACCAGTATGCTCTCTGCTTTTTCAGGGCAACTATAGTCTTCAAACTGAACACTTCCTGAACTCTGTTATTTTTTATGAATTACTTCCATCTGTCTTTGAATAAACCAGCTCTGATCTGTGTTCTGCATGTTAGGTTGCGTCTCCAAATGTTTTCCCTGGTCAAATTCTGAAGCCTGGACAAAGTGTTTTCAAGGTGGATATATTTCAATGCTGGAACAACATACGTGAAGAAATTTATGACCCTTCAGTATAGCAAGTGTGATATTAATATAAAAAACTGAACAGGCAATACTTACCAGAAACAGGACGAAAGCAGGCGTATTTTTCCAAGATATGTTTCTGATTCCCTTATCACATCTCTCCCTCCAAGACGGTAGCATTGATCAAATAAAATTTCTCCTGGTAAAACTGGTAACAGTTTCCCTTCAGCCACCAATTACTCTGAGTTCTGCAACACCCTCATCTAGTATATTTTTATTCTATCCCCAAATTATTCTGTGTTCATGATAGCTGGATTATTGAACACCTGTAGGAGTGCTGAGTGTGTTACATGAGGACAAGACCTGGCTCACTGGCCCTTGTTCTCCACACTTAAGACACTCAGGCACAGGGCATGTAAATGTACTCAAATAGCTATTCACTGCTCCCTCTCCCATCCAGTAATATTTCACACCCATCTTGCACAGAGGAAAGCTCGCCGTGAAGAATCAAGTCAATTATCCCTCAAAGCAGTGACAAAACAGCTTCTGACCACACATTAAAGCTTAGCAGTGGCTTCAAGGTGGGATGACAGAGGTCTGTTGTGCAGTGCCTGAGAGGCCATACGGAATATATTATTTCCCAGTGGATTGCTCTGCTGGAGGACTTGGACATTTCCCTATTTGAAACAAGTCTAATGAGAAGCCTCGCGACATCACCTCCCTTACGTTCCACATCAAAGGTCAATCCCACTAGATGCAGATCTACAAAACTTCCAGGGACATCAGGTGTCTATTATTTCCCCTTGCGCTCTCCCTGCAGCAAGACAGTACAACAGTACAGTATTGTCAAGTACAGAACAACTGGCACATTTCCAGCCCATGAGGAAGGTTTTCCTCTTACACCCTGATCCATGGGTCCCAAAGCCAGAGAAAAGTTGTGACAGCATGCCATAAACGAAGACTATGTATTTTTCTCCATGGCTGCAACCATGTGCTGTGGCCACATCTTTACCAATATACCTTAACAGTCATGGCATGTCCCGTCTGTGATTTGACGTAGAGGCTGCAGCTCCATTCTACCATCTGATAAAGGGACAGGGACACAAGCATGCAACTTGAGGAATAGGGGGAAGATGTGGCTACATAGATTCCTAGGTACCTCATTCACCTCATGGCCCCATCTGACTCACCTGAATGTATGTCTGTGTTTATATGTGTGTAATGGTATACAGGAGGCCTTAAAACAATATGTCATAATCTAAGTCAGATGAGATTTTAGAGACATGACAGAGTTCTTAGCAGCACAGTTGGCAGCCAGCTGAGAAGCAGATCAAAAGCTCAAAAGCCTACCTTTGCTGGTTGTACTTTTCAAGTTCTGATGGTCACCAACTGGCCAGCTGCAAACTTTGGTTATTGCAGGGTGAGGATGCTGCAAAAATGACATTTCTATTTCTTGTGGACAGTTAAAGAAAAACAAAGCAGCCTGATTTGCCAAGGGAAGGTACAAATAGGTATACCTAAAGGCGCTGCAAGTAGGGGACTGGAAAACTGAGATACCCTAAACAGTTAATCACCTGGGAAAAAAAAGGCAATAGTTACCGGAATAATTTTATTATAATTATTTGGCAGCAAGGTTCCTGTTTACCAGTCTATACTGTAATGTGCATATGACTCGGTAGTTCAAAGAGCAGCAGAGTGATACAGAAATCAGGGAGATGACAGACTAATACCGAATTTCATCTGCATGAGAATTAAAACTGGGTGTATAAACTGAAGAAGTGATTATCAAAGAAACATGTGAAATGCAGAAGATGAAAGAATGAATTTAACAGTGAACAAGGGATTATAGGCAGTTGCAGCTAACAAGGTCTAGTTGCTGCATGGCAGTAAGAAAACTGGTTTGGATTGCCAGCTGGTGTAAACTGTCACCACTTTTCATAAAAAATAAAAAATAAAATAGCTCATTTCATTTAAATAGCACCAGTTTATACTATCTGAGAGTCTTATTCCTCACAAAGAACATAAAAGAAGATAAAACACTATGTGACATTAGCTTATCTAAGCAGAAGTCAAGAAGGACACAGATGTACCTGTTTTAAGCAGATCTCCATGTCCTAAGAGAGTAAAGTCCTCAGGTCAGCAGCCACAGGAGGAAACCAAACAGGAAGTGGGGAACGGCCCACTCAGGTGTAACGCAAGAGAAGCCCATGAGGTGGATCGTGTCGGAAGTGGGTACACCTTTCAGAAGGGATGGTTGGATGGAGGCAGACAATGGCGCTGCCACACTTCATAGCAGAAATTGAGACCCCCAAGCTAGCACCAAGCCCAATCAGCTCCAGAGTGAATGCAGCTATGTATGTGGCATGGCAGCCTGCTAGCTAGCCATGCTGGGAGATGGACATGATCGGCCCATTTAGAAGCACCACACAACTGTGGCTGTGCTTCTGTGAGCTGAGCTTGGTCTTTTTTAGAACAGGAATTTCTTCACCAGGTATAGCATCGTCCATTAACTAGGCATTTAACAGTCGCCTCGTTTGCTGGGGGGGGAACACCCATGCATGCAGTTTTTAATTACCAAAAATTATTTTCACCGTGATGGAAAATAAAGAGCAAGAAAACTCTGTAGGAGAGAAATAGCTGCTGTTCTTGTCCTTCCTCTCACACCCAAACACCAGCCCTATGACTGGAGCGGCACCGAAGGCTGCGCAGCGAAAGACCGCAGAGCCATGCCTGGTTTGGCAGGTTACTCTCGAGCGCTGCCAGAGCTGCCCGCTGTCACCCCGTGCTGTGCTGCTGGCGGGGGCAAAGCACCACCAGGGCTCTCTGGCCAAGCGCTGGCTGCAAGGAGCCGTCACAGGCCTGGTGTGTGCCAGCAGCGGGCTGCCAGGGCTGCTTTGTTTCTCTGTGTGGGCTTTATTTTCTGATTCTTCCACCCCATCACTGCCTCCAGCCGTTCTGGCAGCATTTATTTACCTGTTTACCCCCACGTAATGGCTTCTCTGCACAGCCCATTCCAGAAGCTTCCAGGGCCTCTGTCAGCTGCTTCTGGATTGGCTGGCTGGTGATTGTTAGCTGCCTTGTGACTGGTGGGTTCTGGAATGTGGGTGGGGCTGCCCCCACCTTCTTAAGGGCCTCCTGTGGGGTCCCAGGGTCAGTGGGGCCTAGGGAGGAGTGGGGTGAAGTGGTAGCTTGGGGGTGTGGGGGTGTCTCTTTGGGGGGGCAGGGGCCGCAAAGTTCTGCCTCCCTCTGTGCAGGACTCCTGAGGCAGCATGATGCCATGGCAGCCTGCTGCAGGGCTCAAACCTCAGGGAGCCTGAGATCCCCCCGGAGGGGGTCTGGCGGGACAATGCGGCTGCACTGCATCCTTTGTGTGCTGTATCCTTTTTATGAGGAGCTATCTAAACTCCCTTTTGGTTGTTCATGGCACTTTTAGTGCCTACTGGAGTATGGTGATCAGGTGCAAATACTGTACATTGGTCGTTAAGCTCCAATAGGGTACATTATTGGAAAAGAATAATTAAATAATGATAATTAAAAAATAAATTTAAAAAGTAATTATTTATAGTGGATTAAATTATAATGAATTGAACTATAATTCACTTAATGATTTATAATGAATTAAATAAAGAATTAAGTATTGATAAAATAAGGAATTAAATAGTGACAAAATAGTGACAAAATAATTAATTATTAAATAATAACTAAATAACTTACCTACTCTGTTGTACAACATGGCTGGGTTTTGTCAACATAAATGGAGATGTACAAAACAAGGTAATGAAGGGCAGATTTTGTCCCTGTTGTCATGTCCCATCCCCCTGCACTGCAAACAGTTGTTGCTTCCCATGAAGACTTCTGGTGAGAGCACTGTTGGGGTTTCCAGGCGCAAGACCGTGAGAACAGCAGCATGAAAATAATGGCATGAGAAAACAGAAGGGGAAATATTGCAGAGGCTTTGGGAAATACTGCCTCAGCAGCTTCAGAGAAAGGTTGTAACAATGCTAAGTGCTTGCTGTTTGCAGCTCTAAGGTACCCAAGTAACCGTGTAGCACAAGTTCTAGAGGCACCAAACGGGGTGATAATATTTCTTGAAGAACTGATCATGTATATGACATGGCTGTACAGGCCATGACATAGTGGGAGCTCAGGATCCTGAGGGGTATGGGGAAGGCAACAGTGGAATACAGACCCTGGGAGTCAGGAGAGGAGACTTCCTCCTCATACCAGAGATGGGGGAAGTCCACGTTCCAGGAGAATGATACATATGACACCTACAGATAAAAATGGAAGAAGGACAATTTGAGGACCTACAGACTTGTCAGCCTCACTTCAGTTGCTGGGGAAATGATGAAACAAATAATCTTGGAAGCCATTTCTGGGCAAAGGAGTGAGAACAAGGTGAGCAAGAATAGTCAATATGAATTTGTTAAGGTTAAATGATGCTTGACCAATCTGTTTGGTTTCAGTGCTAAATAAGATGAACCGTTGGAAAAGGTGAGCCAAGGCTGATGCCAGTAGAGTTTAGTAGGGCTTCACATGGTTTCCCAATAAAAGGCAGTGCTTTGGCTGGGGCCGGAAGGGGGGGGTGCGGGGTGGCCAGGCAAACAAGGTGGGGAATCTGCCTGGCCAGCCAGGGTAGGTGCTCTGGCTGGACAGCTGGGGTTGAGTGGTTCTGGCTGGCCAGCTGGAAAAGGGCTGGGGCGAGCTGCTCTGGCCGCCTGGCCAGGTAAGATGATCTAGTTGGCTGGTTGGGAAGTGAGGCTCTGGCTGGCTGTGGGTCAGCTCTTGATTCTGGAGCAGAGCAATGCTGGGTGGTTTGGAATTATTTTTGGTGCTCTAGTGAGATTTGATAATTTGCCCAAACAAAATGACAATTCAAACACTGTGGTAATTAAAAATAAAATAAAATGAAATACTAAATAATTAAAGAAAATAAAAGTATAAAAGTAAAAATTTGACCAATTTTTTTTTGTGTGCTGGATTTTTTTGTCCTATTCATGCAATTTTCTTAGTTAATGTCCCACAGTTTAACTATGTATTAATTGTCATTAAATTAACAGCCCTTTTTGTACAGGAAGACAATAGCAGTATTTTTGCTCTCTGGAGCAAATATGTATATACAGTTCAACAAACCAATTGAAGGAGAAGCTGTGAATGACTATTTCTGGAGCTGTGATCTCAGTTCTAGGTTGTGCAACTCTGGAAGCTGAAAGACACAAACCCCTGGGCGCAGTAATTGCAAGCTGAGGTGGCAGGAGTCCTGCATCTCATCTGACACACAGGCAGCTACTCCGAACTTGCTTTTCCAGCTGGTGTGATTTCCTTATCTGGCCTCTTGTGTCTTCTGTAGTGGCATACGGTTTACCAGGATTTTCTGCAGCGTGGCCAACTGAGTCATTCTTTTCCCTTGAGTTACCACTATAATGCCACTGAGCATCTCTTACAGTCTGGTTTAAAAAAAAGTAAAATATTGTAAGAAGGAAGTTTCTAGAGCTTTTATCTCCTTAGCTGTTTTGATAGTTTGGATTTTTTTTTTTTTTTCATTCTATTTAAATAAAGTCTCATTAATTGGAGGCAAGATCACTATTTTTTCCCCCAACGGAAAGAAGTAACATTGTTTCCACCAAAATTTTATGTGATGAAAAACTATGGCCACACACTATGGTCACACCTGCACATTGTTACTTGTGCAACCTCTGCCCATGTTCTTTTTCTAGGAATTTTCTACCCCTTCCCTATGGATTGTGATGATGAAATAATTCAACTACTTCACTGAAAAGGTTGTCAAGCATTGGAACAGGCTGCCCAGGAAAGTGGTTGAGTCACCATCCCCAGAGGTATTTAAAAGATGTGTAGATGTGGCACTTAGGGACATGTTTTAGTGGGACTTGGAAGTGTTAGGTTTATGGTTGGACTCAATGGTCTTAAAGATCTTTTCCAACCTAAATGATTCTGTGGTTCTATGATCATTCTTGCTGTGGTATCTTCCCTGGTTTTGACTCTAATGTTCCATACTGAGAACAGTGCTTCATAGTACTAACGAACAAATGCTGGCTATCACCAACTTCTTACTTGATATAGGATCTACTGACAGGGATTTCTTAGGATGAGGTGTTTGGGGAATGAATCCTGTGGCCGGCTTGCCTTGGAGCTGTGATCTCCAAATCTTTGGGCTCTTCTGCTCCATCTCAGTCCTTCTGAATGAATTTGATTTGAAATAAATTTCAAATTCTCATCACCTTCTCTAAAATTGCAGTTCGTCCCCTGCTGATTTTATACATTCTTTCCCTTTTGTCATCCAAGACTTGATGCGAGATTGAACAGGGGCCATCCTGTGACAGATCCTCTCAGTTTGAGAACTAACCACCTTTTTTGCCCCAACTATCCTAATGAGGATGCATGCTCAATAATTCCCCAGGTCCCCCATTTCCCACGTTTCAATGCATGTGCCATGGTTCTGCTTCCCCAGTCCTCTAGGAAATCTCTAAAGGTGATTCAGAAATGATTTTGGCTAGTTTCCAAAGTACCTGTGTAAATTTCACCAGGTTCTGCTAACTTGAATATTCACTAAAATATTCTTTAACCTGCTTTTCCCTTCTTTAAACCTGAGATTTTTTTTTTCCTCCCACGTTTTGTTAAAATTAATCCTAAAATCCAGGTAAGTGCCTGAAAGCAGCTGTAGAGAAAAGGCAGCAAAACACCATTACATGCCTCAGCCCTTGGGTCTGCTTCCCTACCTTTGCTCCCCAGCAGCCGGTGCTTCTGGGGGACGCCTCCAGTGGCTGCCTGTGCCTGATTATGGTATCCTGAACTTTGGTACTGAGGACTCTCAACCTTCTCGGCCTGTGCTTCTCCTTTGTCTCCCTGAGAATCACCCAGAAAATAGGAGGTCTCTGATCTCTAGAGCTGCCGTAAGAAGGGTACCTTGATGTCCGAGCATGTGGAGGACGTGCGCTGTGAGTGTTCGTGTTGCTCTTTGTCGTGCCAGAGGCCCCAGTCAGCCATCTTACAGGTGAGTATTATGGCTGGAAGCCAAGGGTGCTCTGCTTTAAAAGCCACCTTTCATCAGTTCTCGCCTGTTGATTCTCTCACCAGTACGGACTGGGCTGCTATTTTGTGGGTATGAAAAAGCTTAATTTCTTCAGATTTATTCATGTTGTGTGTACAGGGTGCAGGTGCCCAGGGTCTGGCAGGGGTGCTGCGGGGTGGCCCCTGTGAGGAGGGGCGGGGGCTGCCCCGTGCCGGACACAGCCGGTTCCAGCCGGCTCCAACGGCCCCACCGCAGGGCAGGGCTGGGCCCGCAGCCACCATGACAGCGCCTCGGGGAGGGCCTGGGGCAGGGAGGGCAGAAAACACTGGACAAAGAGAGAGGAATGGGGGGGGGAAGTGTGAGAAACAGCCCTGCGAGCCCCGAGGGGAGAAGGGAAGGAGGGAGAGGAGGTGCTCCAGGTGCCTGAGTGAGGAGGAAAGAGCACAGGGAGGAGCGGCCATGTCCTGGCCACAGCCCCTGCCTGCACCAGGACCGAGTGTAACCCGGCTGTGACAGGCAGGGAGGAGAGGTGCCCAGGGGAAGGAGTTCAGCCTGGGAAAGAGGGAGGAAAGGCCTTTTCCCCAAACAGGTAAATGGGTCTTGTCATTGTTTTGTTTCCCACTACCTGAATTAGTAATTAAATATTTATTTTAGCTGGCATTTAATTGGCATTTAATTGGGAATTTCCACAGGATGAGTTTGTCTGGCCCACAGTAACAACGGGTGAGCCATCCCCTGTCCCACTGAGGGGAGGGGGAGGGAGGAAGCAGCTGGGTGGGAGTTTGGTTGCTGTCTGGGACTAGCCCACCACACCGTATTAAACACTGTACTTCTCTACAAAACCCAGAATGCAATGAAATCCAAATGGGAAATTAAAAAAGACCAACCCACCACAGCAAGGAAGGATGTATTCCTTGTCCATCCATCTGACTGAGTGCTGCATATTGATGGACTGGCTTTATTTATCCCAGCCATCTCTACAAAGGAAGTCTGCTTCAAATATTGGCTTTACTAAAGGAAGAACAAGAATGAGCAAAGAAAATATATTTGCATCACCAAACATGTGATCAGTGGTTTGGCACAGAGCAATACATTATTTGTTAATGATTTTTATATACTTAGTTGAGCCAAAAGGATTACATTCTGCTTTGATGCACACTATCAAAGCAACTATAGCATTAGCAAGAATTTACAAACTATGTCAACACTGGTAAAGGTTTGGACAGTGTCCAACGTACAAAACCCATTCTCTGTACTCATCCAGCAGTAATTTCAGGGATGGCCATAGCAATCTTTTTATCAAATACAATTTTCTGTTCAGTGGTTTCCCTCAAACATTTCTTTGCTTTTCTGGTTAAGACAGTGCTGAACACACCAAATAAACAGAAACAATTAATAACTTATCTAATCATTATTTTGGCCAGTTTATGGAAACCATGAGTATATTAATGGTTGGTACTATTGTTCATCCACACCAGTAAGGACAACCATTTACACATCAGAGTATGCTTTGGAAATCACAGCAGTGACAGCTCTAAAATCAAAATGAGTTATTCTAAGAATGAAGAAAGTAGAGAAGGAATGAAAAAAAAAGAGAAAAAAATGGATTGGCATAGTGAGAAATAAAAATACTCTTCTATAAAACTACACTGATTTTGTCACATGACCATAAACACTTTTGCCTCATTAGAACACTCAGAATTAATAGTGAAAGTTAAAAATAAAATAACAGGATAATATAGTAAGCAAATTGTTCCAAATAGCAAATCTATAGCAGCCAAATGGACAGGTGGGGAGTTTTTTTCAGTGGTGAGTCATTTTTGCTGCTGAAAAAATAGCCAAACTTTTTCCATGGCATATGTCTAATAGCAGAGTGTGTTGATATTCCTACGTCTGTTGTTGAGGAATAGAAGAACTAGTATGCAGCAAAGTAACTTAAGAACTAATGAGCTTGAATCTACTGTTCAAGGTCAAATACCAAGAATAACTATACTTCCTTTCCTCTCAAAGGTATGTGAAGAACGGCGCCTCTAACAAGGTACAACAGTATCTATACTATATTATCTGATTACAAAAATACCTTTTGTAGCTCAACTTCTGTATTCTTCAGGTTTAAATTTTATTTTTCTCATAAGAAACATGAATTTTCATCTGGATAAAGAGTGAAAAACAGAGGCTGTAAAATTAAATTGTAAGTCTGATTGTACTTCTGCTTTAGTACGTATCAAGATCAACTGAAGTGGTCAGTAGTCAGACTATCACAAAATTTGTCAAGGGGTGAAGAATGGAAGATTAGTCTTAAGGTTAGAAAAGTTAAGAGCCTGCTATTTCTGACCCTATCCATTATGTCAAGACCGCTTGAATCCTAGCAATGTCTTCCAGTACATTTGCAGCCCCTCCTGATTTGGTATTACCTACAGATTTAATAAGCCCCAGCTGAGGGTGATAGGAAAACAATGGTTCTTTAAAACTTTATTGTGCTTACCATGGAACAAAGGTGCCAAGTCTGGTGCTTAATGCTGGTTGTCCTGTAGCCATGATGGTTTCTAGAATATGGCAAAGATATGAGAGAGGCAAAGTTGTAGGAAGAGAGAAAGCCTTCTGTAGACTTTCCAAGTGAAACAGGAAATATGAAGGAGTTATGTGGTTTGCAGGCTCCAGAGCTCATTTGATTTTTGCATTGTCATGTCAGCTTACCTTGTAAAAGACCTTTCCCTCCAAAGCTTTTCTTTATCCCCCTCTTCCTGACGCAGATATGAACTTCTTGGTCAAAGAGCAGCTCTAAGTTCACATACAGAAGCATCTTTCTCAGAGGAACACCCCTTTCCCTCTTCTGCAAAGGTAGAGAAGCTGCCACTCCATTTCCTACCCATTTCCTATGTCTGCAAATCTTCAACTTCTAGACCTCTTCTGAACATTACATTTTCTGTTTCACGTCCTCGTTTTCCTCTTATCTTTTTTTGCTGCCTCAGGATTCCCTCAAGACAAAACCTTTTCTTGTCTTCTGCCACCATCGTCAGTCTTCCTGTCACCTTTTTTCTTCCTGTGCTTTTCAAATTCTCATATTTTTTTCCTCTTATTCCATAAATATATTTAGTTGTACATGATGTATGAAGAAAGGCTGAGAGAACTGTATTTGTTCAACCGAGAGAAGGCCAAGAAGGAGATCTAATTGCTCTCTCAAGATACCTAATAGGTATTCACATAAGTATTCACAAAAATGCCCAGAAAAAGGGAACACGTACTAGCAGAAACACGGAAAACTGAGGTTAGGTGTAATGAAAAAATTATGCACAATGACAGTGGGTACAGACACCAGTACAGCTGCTCAGGGAGGCTGTGGAATCACCAGCTGTGGAGATATATAAAACCCAACTGGACAAAGAAAACTCAGAGCAACCTGGCTTAACTTTGACATCATGGCTGCTTTGAAGAGGGGGTTGAACCTCAAGTCCTACAGAGAGAGGTTCCTTCCAAACTCCTTGATTTTATGTCATTAAGATGTAAGTTATGTCATAAGCCACACAAACAGTGCATGATAAAATCCACTTTTTTCCAAGGCACCCTGTTTTCTGTGTCAATTGACAGTAGGGAAATAGTGACCATCATCTTACTCTTTTCAACTTTAATAGTAATGAGAAGTCAAGGCTATTTTGAACAAAAGAAAATTCATCAACTGAAAACATATCTTTTTCATAAAATCATGGAATCATTTGGTTGGAAAAGACCTTTAAGATCATCATGTCCAACCATACCTGTCCACTACTAAACTATGTCCCTAAGCACCATATCTACACATCTTTTAAATACCTCCAGGGATGGTCACTCAACCACTTCCCTGGGCAGCCCATTCCAATGCTTGATAGCCCTTTTAGTGAAGAAATTTTTCTTAATATCCAATATAAACGTCCCCTGGCACAACTTGAGGCCTTGCCCTATTGCTTGTTACTTGGGAGAAGAGACCAACACCCGCCTCATTTAAGGCAGTTGTAGCAGGCGATAAGGTCTCCCCTCAGCCTCCTTTTCTCCAGGCTAAACAAACCCAGTTCCCTCAGCTGCTCCTCATAAGACTTGTGTTCCAGACCCTTCACCAGCTTTGTTGGCCTTCTTTAGACATGCTCCAGCACCTCAATGCCTTTCCTGTAGTGAAGGGCCCAAAACTGAACACTGTATTCAGGGTGCGGCCTCACCACTGCCAAGCACAGGGGGACGATCATTCCCCTTCTCCTGCTGGCCACACTATTCCTGATAGAAGCCAGGATGCCATTGGCCTTCTTGGCCACCTGGGCACACTGCTGGCTCATATTCAGTCGGCTGTGAACCAGTACCCCCAGGTCCTTTTCTCCCAAGCAGCTTTCCAGTGATTCTTCCCCAAGCCTATAGCATTGAGTAGGATTATTGTGACCCAAGTGCAGGACCCGGCACTTGGTCTTGTTGAACCTCATACAGTTGGCCACAGCCCATTGATCCAGCCTGTTCAGATCCCTCTGAAGAGCCTTCCTTCCTGCTGAAAAGGACCTGGGAGTCCTGGTAGATGACAAGCTGACCATGAGCAGCAGTGTGCCCTTGTTGCCAAGAAGGCCAATGGCATCCTGGGGTGCATTAAGAGGAGTGTGGCCAGCAGGTCAAGGGAGATAATCCTCCCCCTCTACTCTGCCCTAGTGAGACCCCACCTGGAGTACTGTGTCCAGTTCTGGGCTCCCCGGTTCAAGAAAGATGAGGAACTCCTAGAAAGAGTCCAGAGGAGAGCAACTAGGATGATAACAGGACTGGAGCACCTCCCCTATGAGGAAAGGCTGAGAGAGTTGGGCTTGTTTAGCCTGAAGAAGAGAAGACTGAGAGGGGACCTCATCAACACATACAAATATCTTAAGGGGGGAAGTCACGAGGATGGAGCCAGACTCTTTGCAGTGGTGTCCAGTGACAGGACAAGGGGCAATGGGTACAAACTGAAACATAAGAGGTTTCAGTTGAATATGAGGAAAAACTTCTTTACTTTGAGGGTGAAAGAGCACTGGAACAGGCTGCCCAGGCAGGTTGTGGAGTCTCCTTCTCTGGAGATATTCAAAGCCCGCCTGGATGAAGTCCTTTGTAACATGCTCTAGGAGAACCTGCTTTAGCAGGGGGGTTGGACTGGATGATCTCCTGAGGTCCCTTGAACCCTTGCCATCCTGTGTGATTCTGTGTTTCCCTCAAGCAGATCAACATTTCCGCCCCACTTGGTGTTGTCTGGAAACTTGCTGAGGGTGCACTCGGTCCCCTTGTCCAGGTCATTGATGAAGATGTTAAACAGAACTGGCCCCAGTACTGAGCCCTGGGGAACACTTGTGACTGGTCTCCAACTAGATTTAGCTCCATTCATGACAACTCTTTGGGCCTGGCCATCCAGCCAGTTTTTTATCCAGCAAAGAGTGTGCCTATCCAGGCCATGGGCAGCCAGTTTCTCCAGGAGAATGCTGTGGGAAATGGTGTCAAAGGCTTTAGTAAAGTCTAAGTAGACAACATCCACAGCCTTTCCCTCATCCACTAAGTGGGTCACCTTGTCATACAAGGAGATCAGGTTAGTCAAGCAGGATTGGCCTTTCGTAAACCCATTTTGATTGGGCCTGATCTTCTGTTTTTTCTGGATGTGCTGTGTGATGGCAGTCAAGACAATCTGCTGCATGACCTTTCCTGGCACTGAGGTCAGGCTGACAGGCCTGTGGTTCCCTGGATCCTCCCTCCAGCCCTTCTTGTAGATGGGTGTCACATTTGCCAACCTCCAGTCAAATGGAACTTACCCAGTCAGTCAGGACTGTTGATAGATGATGGGAAGTGGCTTGGTGAGCACCTCCGCCAGCTCCCTCAGTACCTTTTGGGTGGACCCCATCTGTCCCCATAGACTTGTGTGTGTCTAATTGGCCGAGCAGGTCACTGACCATTTCCTTTTGGATCATGGGAACTTTGTTCTGCTCCCTGTCCCTGTCACCTGGCTCAGGGGGCAGGGTACCTGGAGAACAGCTGATGTTATTATTAAAGACTGAGGCAAAGAAGGCATTAAGTACCTCAGCCTTTTCCTCATCCTTTGTCACTATGGTTCCCCCTGCATCCAGTAAAGGATGTGACTTCACACGAGATGAGACTGATGAAACTACAGGAAAGAATGATGAACAAGGGAGAGAGAACCCTCAAAGGAGTCAGATTCTGGCACTCAGCCCCACAGATTGCACTGCTGTCAGGGTTGAACGCAAATCTCATTTTTCACTGCATCAGTACTTTTCACCCCCACAATTAGTAAAACCCTAGCCAAAGTAAAATCCAACCACTTAATTTAAAACAATTTATCTTTAAAACAATTTATCTCTAATTTCAGTGAAGAGCCTGGTTTGTTTGGGAGGAACCAGACTTGAAGTAGACATATGTAAGTAGTATAATGCCATTACCTTGTATCTCAGATGAACAAATAGTAGAAAATCAAGGAGGGAGAGGGGTACAGGATTTCACCTTCTCTTGGGGCTGGGTAGAACAAAAAAGTTGGCTTTCCCTTCAGCTCCATTGACCACAGACTTCAAAGTATTTCCATTAGTTCTTCCAAGATGTATGCAGCTTTGGTCTTGCTCCTCACTTGTTTCCCTCCCTCCTTCAGGAGTTCAGCTCTGTGTTGCTCGGAGTGTCCTTCGCTAGGGAGCACCACAGGCTGTGAGTTTGTCTTTGCTGCATCTGCTTCTGGAACCTGAACAGCTTTAAGACCTAGAGCTCTGAATTCTCTATTGGTAACCATTGGAGGAAACAGAGCTGAGCTACCTCTACCTAAAAGCAGAAGTTTACTGGCTTAATACCATTTATCAATGCAAACTATCAGCAACTGTTAAGGATAGATGTCACATATTGAAACAAAGTTGAGTAGTGATTCGGCAGAACTGTTGACTCATATAGGAATAATGATAATATAGGAGCAGCACAAGTAATTTTTGTTAAAAGTAATTGCTGTCAAAAGGCAATGTAAAGGAAAATCCATGTAGCTTTGGCTTATTTGTAGACTATACAAAATTAAGATTCCACTTAAATAGTGGAAAATCTTTTCACATATACATAAAAGGATGGCAAAACTCCAAAATACAGAAGCTAGCTGTGCAAAATAATAGTACTATGGCAATAGTTCTAAGAGATGAGTGGATGAGGGCAAGAAACGGTTCTGAGCTTCCATCTTTCTCCCACTCGGTATGCCTGGGGAGTTTTCTATCTTGTCATTAGTTTCCCACACAATCATCCTCTCCTTACAATATGGTATCCTGGAAGATAGTGCATGTAAGAGAAACATTCGTTTACTAATGCATTTACAGCAAGACGAGAGCACGCTCATGTGTTCAGGATATTGTTATTTGACATGATAAAGTACAGTTTCAGGCCCTTCACTGGGAAAAGCTGGCTGGAGTCTAGTTATGCAGGTGCAAAGGTGTCCTGAGAAACAGCACAAGTAATGGGACTGATTAGCGCAATGGCCAAGGTCAAAACCAGTGCAGTTGCACACACCACAGACCGAGTGAGATTCATCATATGGTCTGGGAACTTGGGACTCTGTGATAATAGCAAACTGATTCACTTTAATGAGGTGGATGTAAATATCAACTCCTTTGCACCACTGTATATCTTATCACGAAAAGATTCCAACTGAGTTGAGTGGAATAATTCCTTTGACAAGCTGCAGGTGTTGGGCCTGGCATGTATTCTCTGACTGCTTGGGGTTGCTTTACCCTGGTTGTCTACAGTAGATCTTACAATATAAATGATTTAATTTTTCAGTGGGAAAAAACCCACCCCAACATGGGGCTGAAATGTCTTCTATCATCCAATGAAAGGAAAGGATAAAACATACAGTACACAGAGCCGCTTTATATGATTATAACAACTTGAGTTCTGAAAGAAAGGAGGCTCAGAAGAGATTTCTTTTCCTTCCCAGATAGAGCTTTTGTGAAACATTGTTCTAAACAAATAAAAGATTTTTGCTCAAATGATCTACCTTGCTGTTTTCCTTTCCTTTGAAGAATCCTGTGGTACAATAGGCAACCCATCAGGAATAATTAGATTATACGGAGGCATCCATGGAAACAATACAGCTTTTGAAAAGAACTCCTACAGAAGATCTTAGAAATCACATCTATTATGGATATCTTTTACTGTTTCAAAGGCGGCACAGCTCCAAATTATGGGAACTAACAGTGGGGCAAAATCTGACTGCTCCATGCTTTGTCCCTTTGTCAATAATTATTACTACATGAAACAGTCAAGTAGTCATTGTACTGAAGAGAACAACTGGGTGACAGGAAGAAATGGGCCATGTTTTATTCTGAGTTTTGGGAATCAGTAATGAAAACTATATGTGTTTTATATAGTATGTCTAGTAAACTCACACCTTTCATGTTCTTCAGCTTTTCTCTAAGAGGGCATTTATGAATGTCTCAAAAAACAAGAAGGAAGAGGTACCAGACAAAGGTATCTGCATTTTTGGGCCTCAGTTATAGAAAGAAGAAACTGAAGACCTATTTGGTGTTACTGTGGCCATTTTTATGACCCAGTGTACCTTATCTGTTGCAATGTATTAATGATTTCAAAGTTGGAATTGTCTTACAGGTGATAAAGGTGGGAGGAAAAACATAATGGATTTGTACTATAGAAAACAGGAGAAAAATACTGCTTCTGTTTTTCAATAATAGATTTTGAAATTTTAGAGGAAGCAAAGACATTTGACCTGATGATCCTACATATTGCACTGCAGATGATCTGTATTTCACACATCATTCTGTATTGTTATAATTGTGATTGTCTATCTGGATTCCCCACTGTCCCTGGTCTCATTGTCCTTGCAGTGGGGGGTCAGGAAAAGGAAAAACCAACAATAAAAAACCCCACACCAGTGATTTTGCCCTCTTGACTAACTACAGTTTGAAATTTCAAAAGTGCCTAGGTAACTTAGGAAACAGGGTTTTTCTGAACTTCCATGAGATGTGTACTCCAACATCACTGCCATACGGCCTTGTGTTTCTCTGCAGAACACGTCTAGGAGCAGCAGTACAAGATTCCCTCAAATGACCTCTATTTTTATACCTTAACTGGTGTATTAGAATTTTGAAGGTGAGGCAATTAAAAAATTAATCCATTAGACCCGTTAAGTCTCTGTGTGCTGGGAAGTGAAATAAACCCACAGTCATTCAGGACATCATAGAACATATTACCATGAGAAGGTAATAGCACAGCATTCTTAACCAAGGCTGAAATTGAACTGATAACCAGACACAGAGCAGAGGAGAGTGGTCAGATAAAAAAAATAAAGGGATAAACATTTGCTAGCAAAGCCCCTACCTGTATAATCATTGTGTGCATGAACCTCTAAGGAAAAAAAATATATATTCTCTTTTTACATGTTGGTTCTTTGCCCTACTCATTGTGAAAACTGGAAGGGAGAGATAACTCTCAATTTATACTGAAGAGCATTATTATTATTATTATTATTATTACTATTATTCATTATCATAATCATCATTATTTTTACAGCATCTATCCATAACACAGTGCAAATATGCTTCCCCCCTGCTTTTTTTTTTAATAATCCAATGTTAGGTGATAGCACATAAAGCCAATAATGTACTTTTCTAGCAACAGTGTTTAGTCCGGAATGGGATTATCTCACATGGGATTTTCTCACATGGTTATTTAGTGTGCGCCTTTCCACTCCATTTCATTAAGAAATCTTTCCTGGAACCAGCAGAGGAGAATATGGAGGTTGCAGCCCTGCAAAGCACAGTGTCCTTAGTAGCAGTATAAGCAGGCTGTCAGGGCTCGCTTCTGTTTCCAATAAACTCAAGGCCTGAGTCACAGAAGTGGTAGCCATCCGCAGTTCCCACTGAATTCATCTGGAGCTCTGACAAATTAAATCTGTAACTACTATCACTATTCCGGGGAAAGTGATTGCTTTTGAAAGATTACTGAGTAAAGTGCAGGTTGTGCAGAAAGACCAGTGCTATTGCCTTAGATATTATCCTCCTAAAGACACTCCTCCTATTCAATTAAAAAGAAATCTGTTTCCAAATTCTACTTATCATGAAAATGGAGAATTATGGAAAAGCATTGGAGCTTAAAAACAACAGCAACAAAAACAAAGCAGAACAAATACATCGAAACCCTAGAAGCTAGTTAAAATGCAAGACTATGTTAAGGCAACACTGGGAAGAAATGTATTTAATTAAAAAATGTTGTTCATTGTAGTACACACAATTTCCACTGAGGTGTGCTATCTCTCCAAATATCATCATCCACACCCTTTTCTTAGGCAATAAATGTGCTGTTATATCCTCAACAATGTCCACTATGGTGTCTCGGATTGCTAACCCTTTCACGCAACCATTTTATACACAGCATGTTTTCAGGCAAGAACAGCAAAACACCGTAGAGGAAATCTGCTAAAACAAAAGATGATTTCTCTATTTTGGAACACGACAGAGCAATTAGTTCCTGTCTGCAACTAGCTGTCTTTGTGAAGGGAGTGACATGGATATTAGCTTTGAATTCATCAAAATGATTGTGTATGTTATTCTGAGAGAATTCTGGGCAGTCTTAACAGTGTGCAAGAGGAGTTTTTCATGCTGTTTTGACATTTGTCTGCTTCCAGGAGCCATTGTGTGATGTTGTACCATCATTATTGCTACTACCATAAATGTAAGCTCCTTTTGCTTTTACATCAGACTGATTTCTCCATTATTCAGACCCATTTAAACCCCAAGGATGCTAAAGCACACCTATTGATACCTGAAAAAACAGATAACACAGTAGGGCTTTTTTAAATAAGCCACATAATCAGGAAAGTAACAGAGATCCAAAGGTTTAACAAAGGTGAATCTGGGGAAGGGGGGAAGGAATTTCACTTTGTCAGCTTTTTGTTACTTGCAGATCCTTAAAAACAGATTACTTGTGATTTAAGAAGAGTTCATTCTGTTTCAGAGGAATAATGACACAATAATTTTCAGCCTTCCAGGTAATCACTTTAAATTGCCACAAGGTGAATGCTGTGATAGCTTTCCTTCTCAGCACAAAGCTCATGAACTCTTAGTGTTGCCAATATGGAATATTCATTTATTGGTCCATCATCAGCAAGATATGTGTTCCCCCAAGAGACTGGCAGATCTTTAAAAGTGGCTTCAATATGAAATATAAAAAAGGGGGCAGAAAGGATTTAAGAATGTTGCTGGAAGTAATTGAACCTTATAGTAATGTAACTATTAATATGAAGGTTGTCTTGAAAAATAACACTGTACTGCCTGCCTCAAAGCATTACTTAGACATGCAGGAAGGATTCACCTCACCTAATATTATACAACTACAGTCTAGATATCTGAAGTGCCCTATGCACTGAATTGAGAGAAATAAGCACACTTCAACTAACCCACCATAGGTATTTGCATTAGGTTGAGAGGAAATGTCTCCCTCTCTCTTGACTAGCAGAGGAAGCCTAGGGGACTAGCTCACATGTAGACATCTTGCATTTTATGGGATGAGTGCCTTTCAGAGTGTCCATATTTCCCTAAACTAAAAAAACCCCAAATAAATGCAAAGGATGACAGATAGATCTTTGCCTTCCATTAAGTGAAACAGCAGCTATGAAACAGGCTTAGCTGGCCAGAGCTGTCCCTCAAGAAGCCTAGGAAGAGTTCTCCTAATTTATACTTTTCCCTTCCTGTGCTATGTTGCAGCATAAAAGCTCTGCCTAGGGAAAAGGCAGCATGGTCAAAGTACCCTTTCAGTTAATCAGTCATGAGCTTGGTGGGCTGCCGTGATGGTGGGGTGCTCCAGTCTGGAGCTTGTGTTGAGAAGCTCCTCATATTGTATCAACACTGGTAGCCCAAAAATCTATAAGCAGCACACCTGTCTAGGGATAACTAAGAAATAAAACCCCATGTTGCCACCTTCCTCACTAAACGGCAAATCAACAGCCCCATAAGGTATAATCTTAGACACAGCCAGGACATTCCTCTAGCAGGAAATAAGCCTCCAATTAATGTTACCAGTTTAGGGAACTGCATTCAGAGTACTGCTCAGGTATCACAGAGCTAGAGCATGTCATAAGCACATGGCAAAAATGTCATCTGGAAGACAGGAGATCCAAAATGATCACTTTCATATGACAATTTGATTTGCAGGTTGAGGTGCCAAAATAAGCAGATTCAGACACTTTTGCATTTGCATTGCATTTTGATGGCTCTACAACAGAGCTTGTCAATAATTTTTTTTCTGAGGTCTGCTGATGATTTTACCAAGATCTGTTCAGCAGAAACCTCCAGCTTTCTATCCTCAAAACTGGAAACTGAAGTAGTGCACTCTAGCTACTTTTCAAGAGGCTTTGAAAATGGTAGATCTCCTATTGCAGCATAAGAGGCATAAGAGGACTGGATCTTGAATCTGTCTTTTAAGCAGCCCTGTCTTCAAATAAAACCCAGTAGAGACTCCAAAACATGCATTTGAGAGATGGACAGTGAGTCAAACAGGGGCATGTCAATCCAGAGAATGAGCAGAAGAGTGAGGTTTTCCAAAGGGTTACACAGTTATTAGATGAAATTACAACGTTACGGTAAATATGAGAAAAGCCGAAAGAGGCGAAATCATGGGCTCTTGCAGTAGTCTTAGAGAGAAAATGGTCACTGCTAAGTTCATAATTTGCATAGATTATTATGCAGCTACTCAGTGTTTCAGCACAACAGAGGGCATGCAGGAAATCATGCACAACCTTTGCCAGCTACAGCTCTAAAGAGCCAGGAGGTCGGGTCAATGCTTTTCAGTGTAGAAGCACAATGACTTGTTCAAAGCGCTTTTGTGACCAATAAAACAAAACTACTGGTGATGGAAATCATCAGGTTGCCAGCTCCACCCAGACAAGTGGAGAAATGCATGTGTTGGGAACTCCACTGGTTGTATGACCACACGTTTCCCTGTGCCTTCAGAGCACTCTTTCAGCAAATCCAATATTGGCAGGCTCTTGGCATACCAGGAAGGTCAGGATTTAGGCAGAGTAAAGTAAGCAATTTCTAGGGCAACAGGCTTCAGGGAGCGGCAGAATGGCCAGCCTTTATTGCCAGAGACATGCTGCTAAGCATAAGTAGCAACAGCCATGGTGTGGGACGGCAGTAGTCCCTCCTATGAACAGTAGTGATTTTGCTAACCCTCACATCTCACTAAGTGCTAAAGGGGCAGCAAATCTGCATCTCTAGGGCTCTCCTTGGCATGCTGTTCCATCACTACACTTTTCCTTCACTCCTTTTCCTTTGGTAAAAGCAATCCTAATCCAGCCTGCCCTGAGCTCCTCATAGCTGGGGCAACAAAACTTTTATCAGCTTTTACTGTACTCTGAGGAAGTCATGTTTATCCTCTGCAAAAGCAGCCAGAGAATCTTACCGATTTTCCATGGGAGTAGTGAGGTGAAGGGAGGCAGGGTAGAAATAGAAATATTTTTTAAAAAAGGGAGGAAGTGCTGATATTATAAGAGGGGCATTTTGATGTCTGGCCATTCATCTGATGTCTCAAAGTCAGACACCTCAAGTAACCAAATATTTGACCCAATTTTCAGTCCTCTTTGGATAGATTACCACTGCTAAAAGGATTCACAATTATCAAACAAATCAAAAAATATCACTTCTACACATGTAAAAGAGGCTCCACTAAGTCTACCTATACCTGCTTGGACTCTTTCAGAACAGCCGGTGGAGTTAGTTAAAAATTAAATGAAATATAAAATATGACTTATTGTTTGTTTCTTTATGCCTTATCATAATTGCCTAAAAGGCTTAAAACAGCGTTCAAGAGTGGCTGGAACCAAAACTTTGGCTGACTGTCTTTATAGAAACAGCAGGAAACCACAAACTTAAAATCCACATTGAACTTTCCAAAAGATCTGGAGCATTCAGACTGATGATTTTGATTCAGATCCATGTGTAAATGTAAGGTCAATGTTTGATTTTGTCATCTATGTGGTTTTTATTATATTTTTGTGAGTATTTGATAAGACAATAATAATAACATTCGCCACCTACTGAATGTATTTTATTGCATCTCAGTCACTGTTGACTGTTATCAGACCTTCTTTTTTTTTTTTTTGAGACAACAAAATTGTGCACTTCTGTCCATTTCAGGGTGTGAGTGCAGTATAGAGTGCATCAGAAAAAAAAAAAAAATTGCCTGTTGCCAGAGGAATTATAGACAAAGGGTAAATTTTGCCAATGAACTATTAATTCCTTTTCGCCTTCCACTTTCTCTCCCTGTTCTTTACACTCCCCTCCACCTCCAACAACGAACAAGGCAGACAGTTTGCTTCCCTGGCCATTGCCAAAGAAAATCAGCTGGAGAGTGATTTCTAGAAATACAGGTATATATTCTTCAAGTTAATGCATAAATCTGATTTTCTGTTGCCCAGCCAGATCCCAATCAGAGAAGATCTTTTGCATCACCCAAATTCTTATTCTTTTGCATTATCCAAATTCTTATTTTTTAGACCAATCTGAGTTCATACAGTTATGCTCAGTAGCATACAAAAAAGCCAAGGGGATTTGAGATCGTTCCTTCACAGCACTAATAATCTCAGCAGGCTAAGCCATCACAGACCAGATTTTCCTGGGTCTAGTGTCTGTATTTTAAGAGAATATATTATAGTATTAAAACTTAGATGTGAGAACAATTGGAAATGCCATTGTTATGAGAAAAACAAGATCTACAAATGGAAAAAAGAAAGTTCTTCATTTCCAGCAGTGATGAACTCATGCCCAGAGCAAGGAAGGAGTCATGGCTGTCCCTAATGCTAATTATCACTGTTGATTTCCCTAGCTTTTACACGAGCAAAGGTTTGAATGGTGAGAAGTTATAAAGCAGAAGAATGGCTAGGATACTAGATGGCATAGGTGAATATAACCACTCATCTGAGGCTGCAGAGAAAATCAGAGCATTAAAATACGACACTGATAGCCTGTTCTGTGTTGCACCCTGTGCTGAATGAAGCAGAGAATTTGGGCTTGGAAACTAAAATGAATGTATTGAATATATGCATCCCTTCCCCTAATTATGGAACATTATCCTCGTCTTAAATCCAAGCATTAATGGTATTTTTAAAGGATTTGACTATTTATATAGATGTCTGATCCTGCATGATGCTGAATTCCATCATACCACCTTGGTTTTGGTAGGAAAAGACATCACCTTTATGGGATTTAAGCCTGAAGGCATAGGGGGCCTATTTTTAAATTTTCTAGTTTGTAGAAATGTGGCAGCAACATCCAGCCTGAAAAGCATGAGAGAAACTGAAGCCTGTCTCACCTACATTGGATTAAGCAGTTCCAAAAGGCTGCTTATTGGACAGAGCAAGATGCAAAAGCTGAACCATTCCCAGTGAAAAAAAGAATGATGAGCTCCTGAAAAAGGTACCTGAACACATTGTTCATTTGAAAAGGAAGCAAAACCAAAACAAGTACAGTTAATATCAGAAAAGCAACAAGAAATATTCAAAAGAGCTTCAGTAAAACAAGATACAGTTGTTTAAGGAGGAACATTAAGCAAGACCACAGAGGCTTTTGGTTTCCTGAAAAGTATCCTCATCTCTTGGGTCACTCACCTTTTCATAAATTTGAGCTAGGCAATGGTAGTGCTGTCCTCAAAGCTAAGGGTAATTAAAAGTGAGTTCCTTTAGGAGTATCTCAGACAATTAGGGGTCTTCATTTAAAAGGAAGTTTCTTTTCAAGAAAAGACTCTTGCTTCATAATAAATGAAAACAGCAGTGTTATTTAGAGTGCTAAATTTCCTCCTAGGAATATTTCAAGAGAATAACAGTAATACACATCCTGTAAAACATTAATTGCACATATGTATGTGTTTGAGGAAGACTTAATTTTATATCATTTACACAAGCAAAATAAGAACACGTGCTTGAGTTTCTTCTAAAACATCATGACCTGTATATGTAAAAAAGGCATAACTACAGGATTCCACCAAAATACCTATTTCTTGTGCCCCTAGAAAGTCAAACCCATACGTCCCATCCAGAATCTGATTCAAATCTCTTAAAAATAAGGGTCCATATATATATGTAAACCATCTGACTCTTTATTATATATCAGCATTAAATTTAACAGCTTTGGAAGACATTTGAGAGTTTGGTTTGCATTATCATCCTTTCTCTCTCCTTTCTGTCCCTCTTCCAGAATAAAATAAAAAACATTACTTGAAATTTTTGGTTTCTTATACAGAATATGGAAAACCCTGCACAGCTGAAGATAGTGTCTAGTCAGGCTCTCCATTTAGGTCTTCTGGTTTGTATTTGCGTCCAGTGTCCAGTTGATATTTGTGAGAAATTCTCACAAATTACACAGGATGAGTCAATGAGTAGGGAAACATTTTTTTTTTTTTATTCTTTGATCAGTTTTCCAGAGAGTTCAAAAGTACTGCATAAATGTGAAGCCATAGCATTTTAAGAGCGCAGTGTGAAAGAGGACTCATTAGGGCCTCAAGTCAGCCAAAGGAGCCCAGAGAAGAAAAAACAAACAGGAAAACCCCAAACCAAACCAAAAAGATACTAGAATGATAGAGTCATACTGTAGGCTGGAAGGGAACTCTGGAGGTCATTTAGTCCCAACCCCTGCTCCAAGCAGGACTATTGCCAGTACGAGATCAGGTCATCCATGGCTTTGTCTAGTTGAGTCTTCTAAATATTCAAGGATGAAGATTTCACAGGGACCCGGAGTAAGCTGTTCCATGTCAGCACCACCCTCCCAGTGAAGAGGTTTTTCATAATGTCCATTTTGAACATCCCCAACCAGAATTTGTATTTTTTGCTTCTTGCTGTTCTGCCAATATCAAAAAGAGTTTGGCTCTGTCATCTTTGTAACTGCCTTTAAAGAAGTCACAGAGTGCTATTAACCACCCCTAAGCCTTCTTTTTGCCAGCCTCAAGAAGCATGGCTCTGCCAGCCTCCACTTTTATGTCATGTGCTTTAGCCCCTGACCATCTTGGGAGCTCTTTGCTAGACACTGTCCAGTTTCTCAGTGTTCCTTTTGAACTTGGACATCTAACACTGGACACTATTCCAGGTGCAGCCACGCAAGTGCTGAGCAGAGGCAGATGCTGTCCTCACCTGACCTGCTGGTCCTGCCCCTTCTGGTGTTGCCCAGGGAACTGTTTGCCTTGTCTACAGTCGGAGCACTCTGTTGGCTTGTAGTCAGCTGGTGTCAGCCATTACCCCAGCTCCTTTCTGTCAGTTGTCACTCACCCAAGTGTTTCATAGCCTTTGCTGATTGGTGAGTTTACTTTTCCTCTGGTGCAGAACTTTGTTATTGTCCTTGGTGAACTTCAGGAGGCCCTTGATAAAGTCCCAGGTGTCACAGGGTGTCTTGGGATGAAAATTCTGTTATTTATCTATTTATATATTATTTATGTATTCCTGTAATACCATAACTACCTCACAAATACCTGATCATTATCTCTACTAACAGGTGAAGAAGATTCACAGCCAAGTAACAAGATTCCAGCAATACTGACCTTTAGAAATGTTTGCAAACCAAAAATGGATTGCCAAGGACCTGAGCACAGCAACTGGGATCTAATTTCAGACAACCCTGAAGACTAAGTAGGGATCTGTACAGGCTGGATGTTTGGAGAATGTCTTAACAGATTATGAGATGAAGCTTCAAGAGTGGTATCCCCATTTTTTCTTTTAGTAGTAAATACTGCTACAGGATACACATAAAAAAATACTTCTTTTCTTATTTTCTTGCAATAATGACATGAATTCACCTGTAAAATGCTATGCAAAATATTTTTCCCTCCATTTCTCACCACTATTTAATGGTTCTTACAATTTTCAGGTATTATTCTACATTGCACACTTGTTTCAGTTATCGATAAGCACTGTTTTTGAATAGAATTAGGAAATGTTTATAGTGCTCATGTATAGACTATTTCAGTTGGAAGAAACCGACAACAATCTAGTCCAACTGCCTGACCACTTCAGGACTGAAGAAATATTAAAGCATGTTATTAAGGGCATTGTCCAAATGCCTCTTAAACACTGACAGGCTTGGGATATTGACCACCTCTCCAGGAAGCCTGTTCCAGGGTTTGACCACCCTCTTGGTAAAGAAATGCTTCCTCATGTCTAAACCCAGTCTAAACCTCCCCTGGGGCAGCTTTGAACCATTCCCACATGTCTTATCACTGGATCTCAGGGAGAAGAGCTCAGCAGCTCCCTCTCTACTTCCCCTCCTCAGGAAGCTGTAGAGCACAACTCAGGAAGCTGTAGAGTGCAATGAGTTCACCCCTCAGCCTCCTTTTCTCCAAACTAGACAAGCCCAAAGTCATTAGCTGCCCCTCATAGCACATTCCTTCCAGCCCTTTTACTAGCTCTATTGTGCTTCTCTGGACATATTCAAGGACCTTAACATCATTCCTAAATTGTGGGACCCAGAACTGCACATGACGCTCAAGGTGAGGCTGCACCAACGCTGAATACAGCGGGATAATCACCTCTTTTGGCCGGCTGGTTATGCTGTGTTTAATGCGCCCCAGGTTGGGGTTTGCCCTCCTGGCTGCCAGGGCTCACTGCTGACTCACACTGAGCCTGCTGTCGACCAGCACCCCCAGATCCCTTTCTGCAGGGCTGCTCTCCAGCCACTCCTCTCCCAGTTTATACTTGTGTTTGGCATTACTCCATCCCAGGTGCAGAATACGGCTTTTGAATTTGTTAAATTTCATCCCACTAATCATTGCCCAGTGCTCCAGTCTATCTAAATCCCTCTGCAAGGTATCTTGTTCCTCAAGAGTGTCAACAGCACCTCCCAGTTTGGTATCATCAGCAAACTTTCTAATGGTGCATTCAACTCCTGCATGCAGATAGTTGATAAATATATTAAACAGAACTGGCCCTAGGACTGAGCCCTGAGGAACACCGCTGGTGACTGGTCACCAGTCAAATGTAGCCCCACTCACTACAGCCCTTTGAGCCCTGCTCCACAGCCAGTTCTTCACCTAGTGCACCACAAACCTGCTCAACCCACAGTTGGACAAATTGTCTGAAAGGATGCTCTGAGGAACAGTATCAAAAGACTTACTAAAATCCAGAAAAACTACATCCACCACCTTCCCTTCACCCACTAGGTGGGTGACCTTATAGAAGGATACTGAATTAGTTAAACAGGACTTTCCTTTTGTGAACCCATGTTGACTGTGCCTGATGATTGCATTATTCTTTAAATGCCTTACATTTAAGGAATGTCTTCCTATTTTGCTGTCATTATTAGTATCTGTAACAGACACAACCCCTATGTCATGTAGAAGATTTCTCATTGTGCTAGATACTGTACAAAGAAAGAATAAAAGGCTCATGGTGTGTGGGAACTGGTTTCTTGTGTCACATAGTACTGTTTCAGCTCCCCAGTAGGAAGACTGACATTTTTCTAGGCCATATGACAGAAACCAAATAGATTTCCAGGAAAACTACAAATCTTGTAGGAATAAGCATTTTTTAGCTATTTGTTTCCCATAATGAAAATACAATCACTGTGAATTTTCTTGGAAAATGAACGAAAAGGGACATGAATTTAAAATACACTTAAGGAAATGCTCATGAATGCTTTTTTTTTTCTAATAATGTCCATCTGACTTTATTGACATCTACAGTTTATTATATTGCTTGTACAGAGCTACAATTATGAGTATAATTCCACCGACTTCAGTGGAGTTACACCAGGCATGAAAGCAGCCCACCCACTGACTTCACATTTTGAAAGCAAAGCTGTGCAATTGTAACAGGCGCCACATTATGTCTTTGCTAAATTCAAAGACATTCTTCCACCCAAGGGCTCCCCCTTCTTTTTATGCACCTTGCTCCTTTCTTCACTTTTTATTACCACACTGCTCCTTCAACATGATTGCATCTGCATTTTATTAAGATTACTGCTACTGTTTAAGAAACACCATATCTCACTGCATCATGCTGTTTTTTAATATTTCCTGTTTTATTCTAGTTGTATTTCCTTTAATAGATAAGTATATATTTTCACAAGCAACAAAATCAGACTGCTTTAAGGAATAAATTGATAAATTGGCATCTAGAACACTACCAAGCATCCTAACTGTGTGCCAGGCTCAGAGGAAATATCAGAGCTGCCAGTTACATTGGCTGAAGAGTCAGACTATAGCCAGCCAGGAAGAGATCTTCTGTCTGCTGGAAATTATTATTGTCATTATTTAGACTTGAAGTGGTGCCTGCTGCTTCCTCTTTGAACATAGGCAAGGTGAAGTAAACCCTGCCCCAAAAATCATACAATACAGCTTGAAGCATGCAAGCCATCAGTGAGCGACAGTGATTTCTAAGGAGAGTCGAGAGAGGGTGGAGGAGGGGAAGGAACAAATCCATCAAGCAAGGAAAAAACCTGCCAAAGTTCCTCTTGCAAAATGCACATGCACATACATGTATGTGTGTACATATGTATAAATATATGCATACTTCTTAAAGACTCACCCTCTCTCTGTCATACTGAAGAGCATCTTGATCATACAGTGGACTCTATGGTTGTACTTGATAGCCACACGGAAACCCCTGGGCAGGTGAGGGAACCTGCAGAAGGATGCCATGCAGAGACAATTGCAGTCTCTGGGCTGTATACCTTACAAGAATCCTATCAAGAGAGCAGCATTATTTAACATGAGTATAGATGTTGCCCATGGGTTGAGACTATACTACAACAGGGAGGGACTGCTACTGCTTTCAGTCAAATGATATTGCCAATTAAATGTGAAAATATTCTTAAGCTAATATATAAACCCCCTTTCCCTACCATACTTTCCTGTCTCAAACCCTGAAGCTTTGGAGGCAGAAGGATGTCATGGACAACATGGAGGACAGCTGTAAGACATTGGAGTAAACTTGGGCATGAGGTTCCTGTGGGATCCAGTGGCTTTTCTCAGGCTGTGACCAAAGCCACGTTTGCAGGCTTGAAATGTCAAAGCCTATAAAATCTGTCCTTCAGGGAATTTTCTGAGCCATCTCTACTGGACAGTAGAAGTATAACCTGCTGTTCCCTGCTTCTTCCACCTTTATTCTCTTTTGTCCTGCAATCCTGCACTATATCAACCCAGGGTTGTAAATTTCTCTCTGGGACTTCTTCCTTTATTTAGCCAGTAGATTCACTACTGTGTAAGAGCGAGTAAAAAAACCCAACCAAACAACAAAGAGTAAACCAACAAACCAGAGAGGAGTGGCTGAGGGAACAGGGGTATTTTAGCCTGGAGAAGACAAGGCTGAAAGACCTTCTCACTCTCTTCTCAACTACCTGGAAGGAGGTTGTAGTGAGGTGGGTGTTGGTCTCTTCTCTCAGGTAATGGGCAATAGGACAAGAGGAAATGGCCTCAAGTTGTGCGAGGGGAGGTTTAGATTGGACATTAGGAAAAATTTCTTCACCAAAAGGGTTGTTAAGCATTGGAATGGGCTGCCCAGGGGAGTGATCGAGTCCTCATCCCTGGAGGTATTTAAATGATGTATAGATGTGGTGCTTAGGGACATGGTTTAGTGGTGGAATGGCAGTGTTAGGTTAACAGTTGGACTTGATGATTTTAAAGGTCTTTTCCAACCTAAACAATTCTATGGTTCTATGAAAACAAACCCCAAACAACAACAAAACAACAAACAAAGAACAACCAACCAATCAAACACCAACAGCACACCCCTCCCCCCCCCCCTTTTCACCCCTGTCCACCCAAGCTGTAACACGCTTTAGTCTAACAAGGAAGTTTGGTCTATGAAAAGAAGATGCACTTCTAACAAGGTGTGGTACAAAATAAACAAATTCCCTGCAAAACTGTTTACTTGATCGGTTGCTTCTTCTACTTCTTCATGCATTTCAGACATTCAGCCTACCAACCTCCTGGCCAGAGAAGAACTGAAGAGTAAAGGAAAAGCAAAGAAATAAGGATGTGCAAACAGAATAATCAAGGACTTGGATGACTGCTCCATAATGAAAACTGATATTAACTGATAACATAGTAATTCATCTCAGCTGATAGATCAGCTAACTGCTAATATATTGTGAATACAATAGACAGTCTGGGCTCTGTAAGATGAATGTTTTTCTGTATGCAAGCTGCAACTAAAAGGGCTATTTCCCCCTTTCATTAATCTAGAATAAATAATGGTTATAATATTACATATCTCTTGCCTTATCTCTGACAGTTTCTTCATGCTGAAATAGGAGATTGCTGCAGTATGCAACACAGCTTCTCAGTGTGTTCTGTGTGTGAGACAGAAAGGGAGTCATTCATGCTAGAAAATATCTGGCAAAATTTCAAAGTTGCTTCCCTTTTTAATCAGTCTTGAACACAGCTATGATGTGTTCCTGGAATTTTTAGTACAGTTAGATATGTGTTTCTCTTTGCTGTTAGTGAGTTATTTCTTTTTTTTTTGCAGCACAGTTTCCAGTTGTTGGCTATGAAGAAGCCTAGTGTAAGATTCTAAAGGGAAGTAGAGTAAAATCCAGTTTTCAGTTTTGAAGTCTCTATATAAATCCTTCGGCTGATATGTGGCCTGTGAAGCACCATGCAATACATAGAACAGGAACAACTTACCTCTTGATAGGCCTGACATGACAGGCAAGGTAAGATCAAATATAATAGTCTCTAACACTCGCTAAAATCTATTTGCATTTGACACTTACATGAGAGTACAAGATTGAAGAGACCTCCTCGGTCATCCAATTCTGTCTCGTGCTGTCACTGGCAACCATATCATACAATGCTCTTGGCACCCACCTTCCCCAATGGCAAATTCCTTTTCCTCCCCTTGCTTCTACTTCTGTGAATAAATTAGGGTTGTTGCTAAACATCACCCAACTCTGTGTACACACGGGCTTTTCACACATGATCAGAGACTGGGACCTTTGTTCTGGAATATGTTTGGAGTTAGCACCTTCATCAGGTGCTTACTGTCTGGATCGCAAATGCAAAGGGAAGTTACTGCCCTGCTGAGGACTGAGAGCTGCAAGGTCTCCGCTTTTGTGAGCTGCACCACATGTGTGAGATGCAGTTTGCTCCTATGCATGGCTTACGCAGAGACCATCTTACTGCACTCCCTGGAGGAAAGCATGACGCACGTACAAAGGATTTTGGGGTGGCAACAGGAGGAGTAACTGTGTGTGGATTCATTCAGAAAGGTCCAGAGGAGGGTTTGTGATATTTCCCTGCAAATACATGCACACTCATATAAAACCTGGCGCTGGTGCGAGGCAAGCACTAGTAAGGTAATGAAAGAAATCGGCGCCATGTTGTTGCTTTCTCTTGGAAGACTGAGACTGAGGCAACTGCGAGGAGCTGATGGACTTCAGCTCCTCCTTCCCCAACCCTCCAGGATAATCAGCCTTGAATCTTTATATAAAATTTTGAGGCTGAAAAAAACCTGTAGGACATAATTATTGTGTTCTTTTAATAAATACATCTCTCTTTTTAAAAAAAATGTGTCTTCTTTACAGTGCAAATTCCATGTAAAATTATCCAGAATGCAACTTAAATAAAACTGACTAAAATGGCATCTTATGAGCATGGAAATGATAGAAAAGATCTGTGTAAAGTGGCAGCATGTAGACAACAGTGGATGTCCTTTTTTATTTTTTTGAATTGAGATGTAAAAACAATTTTTCTCTTTTTTCTGTGTTTTTTTTTTCTCCTAAGAGGAAAATGAATACTTCAGCAGTGATTGAGTAAAAATATTGCAAAATAGAATAACAATTTGTCTGAAAATGTTCAGACTGCACCTTTATCATGTTTAATCTGTTACCTCACATTTTCTGATGGTTGTTGTAAGTTTTGTCCAAATGCTCATTCCGCCCCCCCCAAACCTATATAATTATGTAGAAATTTATAATTCAATAATTTCTTCTGCCATAGTGATTAGAAAAATTACCTTCCACATAAAGCAGCTTCATTTCTGCATTTGTGGTTTGGGTGGGGTGTTTTTTTTGTATGGCCACCTTATTTTGCTAGAAATAGACAGACAGACAGCTGTTTGAGTAAAAAGGAAGAAATGTATCCTGTGGCAGGGTGAGCATGGGCAGTGCTGCTCATGCTTCCCTCTACTTTCACTTCACAGCTAGTTGTATAGATTTCACACATTTCAAGACAAGCACCTTAATCCTGTCATTTAATTTTCATGTATTGTTTTGTTATTCTCTTGAAAGCAAGGAGATTATCTACTAGTGATGAACAGGTCTAATTCACTAAAAACTTTTGCTTCAGTGAAGAAGCTCTAGACTATCAGTATAGCAAGGAACAGCTCTAAACAAGTCCCACTGAAGTACTCAGCCCAAGCATTTACTTTTATTTAGACCTGTCAGTGTTCATGATGGGGAAGCAAAATGTAAATATAAGTGCCATATTTACTGATTGCAGAATTGCTTACCATGAATCTGACATCAGACTGAAAATGAGGCAGGCCATGTGTTGGCTCCTACGTGTTAGAAAATTTTCTTTGGCTCTGTCACTGATATTGCCCTAAATGCAGAATGAGCCTCTTCCATACCAGGGCTCATATTAGTGCTTATTACTTAGCTGAGCACAGGAATACTTTTGATACATGCACTCATGGTGCTCCAATTTTTCTAAAAGGATAGGTGGAAAAGTAATACATTTGCTAAAACAACAAAAAGAGCTTTCAGAGGAATGAATGTGGCTAGATCTTTGATGTATAGAGGTCAACAGAAATGAGATCAGACAGCAAAATTGATGATATGCATTTTCTGTGATTCAGATAGAATGTATTTATCTCAGTAAAGAAATAAAAATTCTCACTAAAGAAAAGTAGACGTTTAAGCCTGACATTAAGGAAGAAAAAGATGGTCTTGCTGTCAATGCAGAGTCAGAAGTACCTAGGAGGCTTGCACTCAATCATTGACTTTCCTACAGACTTCCTGCAGGACATGTCAACACCACATCCTGGAGGGTGGCCAAATGGCATGTGTTAGCAGCACTTGTGCAAGCTCTGGATCTTGATAGCTCACCAGCACATGCCAGCACACCTGTAGCACCATGGGCAGAGTTCAGGGCCAGGCAAATTTGTACCATACAGCACTAAAGCAGGAGGACCAACCCACCTGGGTCACTGCTAGCTCAGACAAATCCTTGTCACATTCTCCAGTTCAGCATGACCAGGTCCTTCATTTCTCTTTGTCTCAGCTCCCTATTTGTGAAACAAAACTAAGTCACCACACAGTTATAAAGCACTGCAGGAAGAATGATGTGCATGAATAATTTCAAATTTACTGACAAAAATGGTTTTTATCTGAATAAAGCATGGAACAAAAAGAGCCAAAACATTCAAAATAGTCATACTGAAACATATCTTGTGCTTAAATTCAGTACTATGAAATGAATGTCTATAAAGACAGAGTAGTACATGAACATAATCTGGACACAGGAAAGTTTACCTCAACATAATCCAGTGGAACCAGGTAACAGAACACTGTCTCCCTCCCTTATATTCCTCAGAGACAGGAAGAAATGATTTTTTGCCTTGTTTACAAAACTAAATCCAATTCAGCTGATACTATGCCACTGAAGAGTTACATCTGTGTATAAATTACTGTAACGACTTATTAGAAAGAAGGAGAAAAAAAATCCTGGAAGTGGAAATTTAATACCTTTGGTGGTCTATGGAGAAAATCAGTATGGGACAGTAAACTGCTGTGATATCATTCATTATCATAGTATGCAGTCAAAAAAAATGGCAGATGGCCAGTTAAGTACTCTGATGTTGTTTAGGTTTCTCCATCCATATCTACAAGTGCATATAATTTTTATTGCATATGATGGGCAAGAAAGCTGTTTATCAGGTTTGCAGCTCTGAGCACTTTAAAACTTCTTTAAATTTCATTTCAAACAATAAAATAACTGTTATTCTCCTTTCAGACTGCCTCAGAAATGTAGTGTTTACTTGCAGCTGTTGAAACCAAAGAAAATGGGTCATTCTAGTTATTTTCATAACTAGTATGAAAGTGTATTCCCACACTAACAATTCTGAAAAACATTATGTATAGCTTGTAATTTACTATTTTCAAATGAAAGTATTCTCTGCGAAATAGACACCGTTGATTCATAGTAGGTTTTGCTCGTATTAGAGATATATAGATGTTTGACTTCTTCATTTGGAGAAAGCTAAGGGGGCTCAAGAGACTTAGAAACTGAAGTCGTTTATCTGTGCTTCAAGGAAGGCTGTGAAACAGTTTGTGTCACCTCAGTGACTACAGGACTGCAAACCAAATGTAACTTTCCAGAACCAAATTTGGATTTTGATATATTCCACTACAAAATTGCAAGCCTCACATACCAAGAAAACCATTCTTTGACTTATCTCTACCCAAGTAATATCAATATATCTCACCTAGTTTGTTAGTGCAGCTGGGTGGCCAGAAAAATAATTTTTTGCTTCAGATTACATTGGTCTGTTTTCTGGAAAGTGAATGGTCTTTAGAGGTCCCCTAAGGACCCATAAATATTTGAAAACACTTTAAAAATGATCAACTGGGGCTTTTTGGCAACTATGTTGAGGTATACATTTCACAAAGTATGTATTCTCACAGCCCCTCACAATGGCTTGCTAATCATGCATTCCCTGGCTCATTCACACACATAAAACTACTGCTGTACATTTGGATGCATTTACAGCACATATATAGAATGGATATTATTTGTAACATATGGGCAAAAGGAGCCATTTCAGTACGAAGAGGTAATACCCACTCAAACCTTGATGCTTTTTCGCCATCTTTAGAATCTGAAAAAAAGTATTTTTCTACACTTTCAATAGAATAAAACTGTTTTATACTATGTGCAAAGAAAAATATATTTTGTACAAATAAGTACTAAAACAGCTTTATAAAGAGGACCCATGCTGTTACAGGTTAAAAAGTGTCCTGTTTGGATTTGTTGAAAATTTGGTAGTTATACCTCGTTAGGCAAAGTTAACTGTATGTGTATTTGTAGTTAACTTGGGACCATCTCATTTAAAAATGGATCCTCAGTCCTGTAATCATCAAATCTGGAAGCACAAGTATAAGCAGTTCTGTAATTAAGGGATTTTAAAGTACTTCATTAAAAAAAGGGACATTATGCAATATGTTACAGAGTTAATACATCAGCCAACTGTACCTCTTTAAAAAAAAAGTGATAGAATTTTGTGATTCAGCTGAGTGAAAGTCACTATGCCTCTCATTATTGCCAAGCCCCAAAATTGAGAATTGGCTCAAGAATCGTGGGATTATACAGCCTTTAACAACCATGCTTTCTGAGTATTTCCTGATTTTTTTAAACCCTCTCTTTTCCAATGAGTGCATGACAATGAGTTTTATCAGCTCTAAAAATGTTACCATGAATAAATGATTTCAGTTCCAGCTGCAGCAGGGAGGCTCACTCCCTCCCTCTCCTTCCTGCCAGGGTAATCATACGAATGCTGCGGCTTCATACTCCACAACCAAACTGCCTGCAGAGGAGACCAAGTTTGGAGCCTGTTTGCAAAAATGGGCTGCGCTGTATCAAGAGACTGCTCTGCTTACAGTTGTAGGAGTATTTACACCAAAAGGTAAAGACTGATACCTTTTGTGATTGTACTCTTTGTAACGAAAATCTAGGAGGGGAGAGGAAAGGAAAGATGACCTTACAGTCGAGGAACTGAATTCAGATGTTTGAGCTGAGTTGAGTTCAGTTCTTTCCTTTCCCCGAAAGCTCTTAAAGACTCCAGTGGAAACTATTTGATCACCTCATTTCCCAATCTATTAAACAAGGGTAAAAGACTGCCTTTGTACCTAGCAGCTAACTGCTTGAGGAGGCAATAATATCTCATTATAGGTACATTTAGCACACAGCTTTCTGAGATCCTAATCTCACTGACTACTCTTCTGACATAAAAATATTAGGAAATCTTCTTTTGCAAATCATGTATTTTATAGGGCTCTGAATGCTGGGTGTCATCTGTTTTCAGATTTCTACTCATTAGCTATTACAGATGCAAGGTTCAAGCCTGAGCTTTAGCCAAGGACGACTTAGAAAAACCTCCCTTCCCCCTGCTGCACCTTGGCTGCCTGATTGGCTCTCGGACAACTGTTAGTGCCGTCCCAATTTCTGCATGCAGCATATGGCACCAGAAGACTATTAAGGCAGCCAGGCACACTCAGCCAACATCCAGGCAGACTCTTCTTTCTAGCCATGAAGGCTTAGGCTGATGAAGGAATTTCTAGCGTACTTCTGTGCTGTGCAAGGACCTCCTATAAACACATCCTCCCCTGCCAGGCAAATAGTGAGGGTAGAGGTTCACGCAGTTTTTTAAGGAGATAGGTATTTCCATTTGTATCATTCCAAAGCCTCAAAAGCAGACAGAAGGGTAGCTTGAGGTGCTCTTCTATCAGTAAAAATCATCAATTTCTTCCTTTCTGGCTAATTCTCATGCACGTACAAGCATATCTTGCCTTCCCTGGTGCCAGCTTTGCCAAACTTCAGCTGCAACAGCAGAAGACCTTGTCACCATCTAGGCGTCCGTTCTGCAGTGGCAAAGCCTACCTGTCAGCCAGAGGTCTTGCAGCAGCAAGTATCAGCAAGAAGGGAGGCCAACTCCTCTTTTCTGTCTCTTTGATCTCCAGTGAGGGCTTTGATGTAGATCTGATGAGAGCTGAGGTCTTGTAGGCCTTGTCTGGCAGAACAACCTCAGAGTTGAGTGGGAAGATGCTGCTCTGCGCCGTTGGCTGCCATAATGTCAGACACAATACTAAGGACACCATTTAATTCTGAGTCATTTTAAACCAAAGAAATTATCTCCTCTGTCTATAGGTGGCTATATCATCGCTGCGATAGCAACAGGCCCTGATGAACTGGGACGGTTCATGTAGCTAGCGCATCAAACTGACAAACCACTGTTGTGTACTGGAAAAAAAGGAGAATGGTAAAGGGAAAGATGCTCTGATATACACTTCCTAAATGTATCCATACCATTTATTATTTAACAGATTGTTACCCAGGTTGCTGGAAACTTGCTGAGTATTTTGTCTTGCTACATTTGGTTTACTAGTCATATAGGTCACCTGAAAATAAGAATCACTGTCTGGGAATCTGTCTAAAAATTTGGCCTGCTTGACTTAAACACTGAAAGAAAATTCTGCCAGTAAAATGATTTTAATCACAAATTAAACAATGACAAAATACTAAATACACTAAAATGGAAACTACTTGTTCATACTGCCGTAGATATGGAGGGAGGAAATCCCAATGCACTCTAGGTACTCTCTGTTACTAGACTATAGTAACCTACTTTTATTAGAAGAAGACAACTCAATGGTTTCAGCTGATATAAGTCGCTCACTGAGATGACAAAAGCCTCTTTAGTGATAGTTTCTTCAATTTCATAAGGGGACAAAGACAAGAGAATGCCAAGGAAGAAAATCCTGTGCGTAATCCTATAGGAAGTTCTTATAGCTGCTATCATCTTGCTAATTAAATACTCTCATATGTCCTTGTTTTTGTTGATCTGAGTTATTGAGGCTTCATTCAATTCCTAGATATTATAAAGAGGTGTTATGGAAAGATTATTCCTGCCCCCAAAAGCTCCTGATCAGCTTTTACATGCATACCAATATAGATGTCTATATACTATACATACATATATATACACACATATGTATGTAGACATTATAAGAAAACATTTGATCAACATCCTTTCTTCCCCTCCCCAGAATTTCCATGTAAATGATGAGAATGAAGTCCCTTTTTACACAGCTCTGCTTTAACTTTATACCTGGCCTGGATGTGACAAACTGTATTTTGTTTCAGAAGAGCAATATAAAATCAGAATGCCACATTTTGGTATTTTCACTTCTCATCACAATAGTAAAGAGCCAGTTCCCAATGTGCTTAACTCAGCTCTGAACTCTTATTGCAGTCATTATATGTTTAACCTCAAAAACTAGCAGGTTGTTGCAAAATGTTATTTAGATTACTAGTGCTTTACGGGTGGCAAAGTAACCTAGCTACATAATTTTTACACAAATAATAGTAACAGTCAGAAAAGGCTTGGTTGAAAATATCTATAATAACCAACTATAAAGCTTTACACATTTGGGGGATTCATCACAGTTGAAATGAGATATGCTAATCCAAAAATGTAATGCATCGGGAAAGGAAGCACACTCTTCTACAAGCAACTCTTTAGATACTTTTTATTCCTATTATAATTCTCTCCAGCCATTCATGCCTCCCACACATCCAGACAAGAACTGTATTAATCTGACAGCAAGGGGGAAGGGTCATTCTTGAAATTTACAGCAAAGAAGTTTAAAGCAAATCAAAGAAGCTCATCAGATACTAGTGACATTAAATATCAGGGTACCAGCCCTGTTACAAGTGTGGCACACAAATGCTCAGTGGCTCTGTTTTTTTGAGCAGCACCTTAGACACTGTCTATGGGTAATAAGATAAAAAGAGACACTACACACATTTCTTCACCCAACCCAGGAAAGAAAAGCATAGGAATTCACCTCACATTATCCCTGTTGGCAGTGCTAATCAATATCCAATATGGGTAATCCAGCAGTTAGCAATGTGATCCTAAATCTTTATTACACAGACCACATGTTTCTAGGACCTGAAAATTTCAGGGTCAGCAGTAAAAGCACAACTGGGCCTCTGCTAAGCACATGCCTCGCTGGAGCAGAAGATGTGCCATAGTGGTATTTTTCATAATCATATCTTCATAATGCATAATCAGGTGCAGAAGCTTTGATGATCCTCTCTTTACTCAGAGCTGGGTTTTTTTTTTTTTTTTTTTTGATCTTAAGTCTACCAACATATATAAAAAGATAGCATTTCCATACACACATACCTGACAACCTAAATGTACTGAGAACAAATCTGCTCTCAAAGAATAATTTTACCCTGTGGGGAACCATGAAAAGAGATTTTTTATTCAAGTTCTGGAATAGTGTCCCGTCACATAAACAAGGCCACATTAACTTACCAGTGTGTCCAGCTTTTTCATTCTTGCAAGTACAGAAAATAACCAGACTGTGTGGTTTGCAGGGAATTCCAGCACCATATCTTCCAGGGTCTTATTTTTTTTTCCCTAAATGGTCCATGAATCATGCCAAAAAGCTTACGGGAGGAAAATATTTCCGAGCTGGGCTTTTTTCCAGATGGCCCCAATCCCAGTGTCCAGACCCTTTAAAAAATCAACAATTCCAGTGTAGGCGGCAGTTTGTCCCCCCTTGTAGTGATCCTTGCTATGGAAAGTTAAATGTTGTAGTTTGAATTTTAAGAAATTCTCAGTGACTCCATGTGTAGCTATACCACCCACAGTCATATTTCCTTCTGTAAGGAATAGTGGATTATGAGGAAATCATCTCTCAGGCACAGTATTAAACAACTGACCCTGTGTACAGTTTGGGGTGCAGAAATAGGGCATACTTATATGCACCTTTCAGATTCAGAAGAAAATCTGTTCTGAACTGACAAAGCTTATGTGCTGTAATATGACTAATTTATGGCCTGAAATAGATGAAGGATAAGAGAACATCAAATAGTAAATGGATGCCAAATCACATGCTAAATGATCTGTTGTGATGGACTGTAAATATACAGCTTTACCTGACATGTCCAGTTGTAAACTTGCCTGACTCAAATGTATTACAGTAATCAAAAGATAAAGATATGTAAATTTATGTAAAGTATCCAGAGGTCCTGATAAGTTTTCAGCCACAGAGTTGCTTGTAGCCTACTTGTTGATAAAGTACAACTACTTTTGAATTCCCACATAAACTTTCATTGCTCAAAATCTAGTTCTGAATCATCCAACTGTAGGTGCAGGTGAGAGATGCATGAAGGCTACAGCAGGTTATAATGCTGGGATTATCCCATCATACTGTTCTGCAACCACAGAAGCAAAGAAAGTTACAGTATCTCTCCTGTTCTTGGAAAACTAAGAATGATTTAATGCAATTGTCTCATGTCTTCCTAGAGTGAAGTGCAGAAATGTGGAACAAGCCTTTGGATGGTGGGCAGCTGGGAAACTGGAATAGGCTTATTTTATAACGCAGTGTTTGGAGAAACATCCATATAAATGTAGAAAATTGTTTTCTCTGCTTAGCATAGGTTAGAGAGATTTACATCACTCAAACCCCAATATCTAGTCTGGCTTCCAGGAAACATTGTGCTCCACATTCATTTTTTCTGATCAATTTCCTGCTGGAAGATTTGGTAAGACATGAGTCCAAGTGAGTCAAAGTGGCAGAGTTTTTTCACCTTTCTTATGAAGGTACAGGTCAGTGAAAATTAAGAGTTCAAAGACACAACAGAAAATAATGGAAATGGTTTTTCAGAGTTTGTGACTGTGTTCAGAAGAGACAAAGACTGAAAAGGGCAGCCCAAATGTCAAATGAAACCTAATGCTTGAGGAGAGAAGGGAGACCTGAAGCTTTCACAGAGCAGATATTCCCCTTGGCTTGGTGTTCTTCCTCCCTTCAGTTACAGCTCCAGGGGCCTCCATCAGTCAGGCATCAGCCAAGTCCTAGAGACAAATATGAAGAGAGTCTACATTAAGTTATAGATCAAGAATAGAAACCCAGCAAAACCACAGTGGAACCAGACAAATGTCTGATATGTGAGAGAGGGTGAATGGGTGGTTCCTCACGGAATTTAATTAATAAATTTGTGGCTTGCGGCTTAAATGCCTGTCTTCCAGTGTTGCATGACTTGATCTAGCTAAGTATGGCCAAGATTTGGCTTCTTCCTATGATTGGTTTAATTGGAAATGTATTGGTTTCTACTGCCCCTTACCCAGGATGCTGATTGCAATGAAGATTTAAGAACATATATCTTAATTAAATTTAACAGACTGTGCTTGCCCAAACAAAACTTGCTTTCCATCTTCATGAATCAAAATAAAGAGCCAATCTATTTCTTCTGACTCATGCTGATTTCCACCTTCGAAGAAACCTTGCCAACAGAACTGGAATGTGAGCTCCCTGCATAAATATTTTTCCCAGTGTGTCCTAAATTTTAGAATAAACAATTTTGTAGATTATTATAGTTATTTGATTCAAGTAATTCGCCACTTCTTCAGGAAATAAGAAAAATTGTCTTGTCTGGTTTTCATTGCTTTTAATAGTCTTTTTATGTGTTCTGAAATATGAAGAGTTTCTTAAGTGTTTCTTATGTATTTCAGTACCAAAGGACAGTTTCAAAATCACTGTACCTAATTAGCATTTAAATCTTAATCTGAACTTCACTATTTACAGCTTTCCATATGATAAATGGCAATGTAACTTTCCAAAATTTGTTATTCTATTTTATTCTAAAGGTTTAGACATATAAATCAGAGAAACAAAGTATAAAATATATACAGTAAATGAAGTTTCAAACCATAGCATATTAAAGACAAATGTGAAGAGTCATTAGTCATAGATAAGTCAGGTTTAATGGATAAAACTTTGGGATTTTTTTCTAGATTTCTTTTGTACTCACATGAAGATTTAACAGTCATAGCACTTGAGATTCCCCAGAGTATATTTATGCTTCCTGTACAGCACCTGTGACTGCTTGACCATAGGCTAAATTCTGTTTCTACTGAACAACATGGCAAAATTCCCATCAACTTAAAAGAAGGTGGAATAGAATCCAACAGAAAGGAGGTATGTATAAGAGCTGACAGTATTTTATCTTTAAGGACTATTTCATACTAATAAAAAGATTCCCTGCCCTTCCTATTTCCAAGACACAGAGCCAGCTGAAAGCCTGTACTAAATCGAAAGAGCCTACTCTTAGAGCTAGCATTAAAATGCTAATGTGAAAGATGCTGCATAAGCTGTAGGTTGATCAGTTTCTTTTAGTAGCATACTACTCTTTAATATACTATTTCTTAACATTTGGAGCTTTCCAGTCTGGATTTAAGATTCCCAATGATATTCTGAACAAATGTGTAGAACTTCCTTAGGTTTTTTCTGGTAGCTGCCTGGAGGGGATATTTACCATTTAACCTAGAGATTAGACAAGAAATTACTTTTAGAAACTTTACGTGTTCCTGAACCCACTAGCAAAACTTTTTTCATATTTAACAGTAATATGTGGAACTCCATGGATGCAATCACATCTGTTCTCAAAGTAGTGGTATGATTTTTTATGATGCAATGGCATTGCAATGCGACATCATGTCTAAAAGTAATAATCCCGTAACAGTGAAATGCGATTATCAAGACCATTAATACTATGTATGGCATACATTTGCTAGAGAATAATGCAAAATGGAACAGGCAGAGTGAAGGACTACCAGAAAGACTGGGAATGGAGAGCTTTCCTTAGAAGAGGTATGTTTCTGAACTAGAAATATGCCTAAACATATACGCATGTGTTCCACACTTCTACCTGTCTTTCACAGTTCCAAGCTCTCTCTGCTCCCACCAAGCTGTCCAGATGAACACCAAATCCTATCCAAAGCCACAGGAATGCAGCACCATGTCAGAGTTTATACAGCCAAGCTCTCGGCAGGGCTTGCGAACCCTGGCATGGAGCAACTTCATGCCGCTTCACTGCTTTGACTTCAAAGCTGCCTCACCCTCAGCCAGCTCAGATGACAAGCAGAGCAGCCTTGGGTCTGTCTGCAAAAGGCTGCATAGGTAACCCTGTATGTGCTCAGTTTGCTTCCTAGCAAGGTTAATGAATGCTCTCTATACATAGGTAAGTCAAAGTATATTTGAAGTACATGAGGATGTACAGAAAGAGACAGAGCTATTCAAGCTAAAGAACTTCAGAATAAAAAAGCCTTCTTAAATCAAGTTAGCCTGGAAATTAGAAGGTTACTAACCTATAAAATAGAAGAAGGCTTCAAGATGATTTTTCAATCAGAATAGTGACGAGCAAAGAACTAGGTACTTCTAACAAGTAGTTTCTGAAGGAGATTATAGAGACTCAATGTGTATGATTACAGGAACTGCATTTAATAACCCACATAGTTCCTCCCAGGCATGTGCTTCTAATAATTACGTTGACAAAGCAACAATAGATTATGTAAAATCTATAACACAAGTGATGGGAAATCTCTTCACATTCTGCTGAAGAGGACGTGGATGAATCCTTCCTCCCTGAGGTTTGGAACACCTAATGGTGCAAGTGTCCTGTAAATAGAAATGCAGAGTAGACAACTTTTGGTGTGTTCAGGGCTTTGCTTCGGGGAGGCATTCACACTAATGGATGCCTGTTTTTACCTTCAGAAGCTATTTGGTCTCAGAAAAACTGGTCTGGTAGCTTTCTGAGAATGTATCTTTTCCCCATTTCAGATCAGATTAATGTTTGTGTTGTTTCTGTTTTCATTTGAGCTAGGCACAGGAAATTTACAGTAGATGATTAGAAATAGCATGAATTTCTGAAACCTATTACTATTTCTCTCCAGGTTTAATTTGAGTAAGATTTACAGAGATTTCAATTATTTCTTATTTTAAAGCTTAATTTAAAAAATATCAGCAAATGCATTTCAAAAAAAATATATCTTAGCTGCAGTTTTCAAAAAACTCAGAATCCTGAATGGAAAAAGTATGTCTTCTTTTCACTAGAAGAAAATCTTTCCAACAAGTCAATGATTCATCATCTGAAATACACTGTTGTCTGTCAGCAGCTTTGATGTATTGACTTGTGTATTACACTGATTCTGGGGTATGGATGCTGTAGAAGTAATTACTAATTCAGTAGTTAGGGAAATACTTATTTGATTCATACATTTTAGTTCTGAAAAGAATTTTTTCAAAGGTTTTTTTAAAATTAACTTAGAGGAATAGTTTTAATTTGCGGAAGTGCTATAGACTCTAAACATAAAGGCCTACATCCCATTCAAAGATGGTTTTGAAAATTACTGCCATTAGTCTCTGCTTTTGCATATGTATATCCTGCACTCCAGCACTGTATGTTTCATTAACAGCTTAACCCTGGAAAGGTAGTGAAAAAACTTGTGCAAATTTGACAGGGACTTGTGGACCAAATATAATTTCTGTTAGCTTGTGTCTCTCATTGAAAAAAAAAAATAATCAGATAATGCTTTAATGTGTAAAACATCCCAAAAAAATCTGCAGATGCTTATGTAGGTAATATTGTAAAACTTTTTAAAGTGTTACATAAAGGGATAAAAGAGCTATTTGTGATTCTGTTTTTAATATGTGTTAAATCCACAGCACAGCTAAAGTTGTAAAGTTTCAGCATTCCAAGCAGTTACGATAACATGCATTTAAAAGCTCATACTAACAGAAAAGTTAAAGAGGAATGTCATGGCAAATACTTGCTGGCTTCCTTACAGACTCTTTCACTTTGTGTTTGTTCCACTGCTGTGGGCAAGATAAATGGAGACAGTTCTGTCAGTAATACCTGGAACTCTTTCTCTCCTCTTTTTCAGCAGACCCAAAGTTTTTGATAGTCAAAGAATGGCAAAGTATACATCTCTTTATTGAGTTCGGTCTTGGAGAAAAGTGTTTCTTTAAAAGTTCATAATAATGAATGTTCAGACTAAGCATAGTTGTTATTATAAGATGATCTCTAAATTGTTGGCTATTTTGGAGATGCAGTTAGATTGGGATTTTAAAGTAAAAACTTTTTGTAGAGATGCCACTTCTTGAAAATTATATTAACTGTATCTCTAAGTTTGAGACTGAATATGTATTTTTCTTCCATTCTAATTCTGACAAAATACAATGTAATGCACATGATGCAGAGCAATTGTCTAAGTTCTACTGAAACTTCAAACTTTCACCTAGAGAAAGTTTTTCTTCAAATAAGAAGACTTTGTAACCTTTTGATGCACTCTTGAGAGGCACACGAGGAACAGTAAACATGTTCATAAGAAAGAATTCCCCACTGGTAACTGTGTTGCTCTTGAGTGTTGCTGCTGCTAGGACAATAAACCCCAGATGTCTAATTCCTGCTCTGAGGAAACCGTCTTGTCAGTAATGTGGAAGAATGCTTTATGACTTTCTCTGGCATGGCCTAGTGTGACTTAAGATTGTTTGTGGACCATCATATGGGCGCTGTTGACCATTGTTTGCAACAGTCTTCCACAGGATCCTAAATTATGCAAGCTTGTGTAATCACTTCTGTGGGTGAAATGCCAGCTTTACCATAACCAGTGAGGATGGGAGATCCTCTCCCCACCTCCTTCCTGAAAGATTCCTGTTGTTGGATACCAAACCTGCAGCACAGGCTAGTTTAGTTACGGTGACAATACCGTTCCCCCCTCCCGAGTTCAGTTTGAGCAAGGAAATAGGAGGTACTCCAGTTTTTGCCATTTGTTTTCTGGGATTTGTCTAGGTCTCTATACCAGCAGGTGTTCTGCACATTGGAAAAATCACAACCTGCTGCTTCTTCAGAGAAGTGAAAGCAGAGTCAAATCTTTCTCAGAGGTGCACAGTACAGATGAGGCAATGCTCACAGCTAGCAACAAGGGAAGCTACAGCTGGAAATAAGGGAAAAAAAAAATCACTGTGAAGGTGGACAAATGCTGGAAAGGTGCCCAGAGTGATGTCTCCATCCTCAGAGATTTCTTAACTTTACAGAACCAGAGGGACAAGTGGCTGGAGCTGACTTGACTTGGATGCTGCTTTGGGCATGGAATGGCTCCAATGTGATTTTTTTGCGGTTCTGTTATTCTTGAGCTACCACAAGCCACTCTGTGCTACCTCAGAAGCCAGAGCAGGCTCCTGCACTGCTGTCACTTGACTGTCTAGATCTGTTCAAAATACCAGAATGATTTCTCATTTCTAACTAAACTTTTCTTCCCACCAGGTATTTCCTGTTAACTACAAACCTACTGGCAGAGGTTCTCTTGCAAACAGTTGTGGCTTCCTATTCTGCTGTTGTTCCCCAGCTCACTGCTGACAGTGAGCAGGCAGCTGCCACTTCCATCTTTTTAGGACTCCCACCACCACCCCCAGAAAAGCACTGTGTAGATAAGGCAATCTATTACCTCTATTTCCTATGGTTATTTTAATGATGCTATTAGGTGGATGGGTGTCTTCAGTTTCCCTTCTGTGGTACTGTCAATCAGCTCAGGTATTTAACAAGGAAGAACAAAGTTTCAGAGTAGTTGTACCTTCAAAAAGCTCCAATTTACTTGTAGAAGATTGGTAAGGTATTATTAAAAGGTCTTATACTAAATAATGTGGATTCGTTATGTTTAGACACTGAATGAAGCTGATCTCTGTCAGAATTTTTGTCCAGGAATGAACTCTGAACAAGAGAGCAAGATGAAGTAAAGATGTGCCCCCAGTGGAAGAACTGAGCAGTTAAAATTCTTACCAGTTTTGGAATCGAAATGCACAAAAAAACTGGAGAAAGTTTAAATATCTTCCTGATCTGTACCTTTAAACCAGACATTTCAAAAAAGGAAGATATAAATAAGTTAGCTTAGTTTCTGGCAGTAATACCAGTGTTTTATTTGAAGAATAATTTAATAGTTTTCATTTTTTGCAAAAAAAATTGCACAGTTAATTATGAAACTATTATAGAGCTTGGTACTAAAGCCACACTAAAAAAAAATAATAATAATATTCTTCTTCTTAGAAAAAGAGGAAGGCACATAAAAGTTTTTAATTGATTTACAAATGAAGAGCCAGTCTTAAAATTTTAGGTGCCTATATCCCCCAAATCCCTAGGAGTAGTTTCATTACTGGGATCTTATACCTCCAGAAGTGAACTCTGGGGGAAGAAAAGCAAAAAAAACCCAAGCTGTTGAGCAAAAGAAGCCACCTACTCCAGAAAAATAACCTGTAGTGAAAGATCCTACTTTGAGTGGCAGGTTGGATCAGGTGACCCCCAGAGTTCCCTTCCAACCTAAATTATGCTGTGACTCCATGATTCATATAGCACTCAAAAGTCAAAGCCCAGGACAACCCACTCTGAGCAGTCCATGCTTTGGCAAACACTGTAAGCCAATGCAGTGACATATGCAATGAACTATATTACCTGATGGTTAATACCAGGCCCATGTGACGGCATAGCATTGATACAGAGGATAACAGCAGTATCACAAGCCAGAGGCACTCTCCATAAGGCCAACGGAGAACCCTCTAGCAGAAGATGAATGAAACTCCATTTTATCATTATAAAAGCAAATGAGACAGTTACTGAGTAGGACTAGCTTCACCAGTGCCAAAGTCAATGAAATTAGCATGGAAGGAAGGAAGAAGTACATGAATAAAACTCAGGGCTATAAGGTTGTCCATACTGAGGGAATATGAGATTTACTGTATCAGTAAGTAAATCAGAAAAACAATATTTAGGAAAAAAACTGATACCACTTATTTTTCAAAACATGATGAAGGTTCTGGAAAGTGTCCTTTGGAAAAACAAAGACCACATACCTCTCACTTGGATATTATTTCACATTCAATGCATACAAAGGCAAAGTAAATAATATTTGGGTAGATAAAAGGTGGAAGAGCCATTATATCTGGAAGGAAAAGTGTAGACTGGTAACACCAGATGCTACAAACAGCTTCTGTAAGAGCTGAGTTGGACCATACCTTGGAAAACATTAGAGGTACCTTACAGCATGGTTGAGGCCATCAGCAGTATGCCTACACCAACTGGCAATGCACATATTCTTGAAAATGGTGAACTAGGTATGTGCCTAGTGCACTGCAGCTGCAAGCAGCTTTTAGTTTGTGGGACCAGACTAGCTGGAAGGCAATTTCCCACACAGGGAGCATGTATAGTGTGGATGTCATGTCCTCTGCACTGACCAGCACACCCACTCCTGTTGGTCTGCACTACTTGATAATGCAGCCAACATCATTGGGGTTTCTGAAAACGGTCCTAGCACAGCTGCTCTTCACCCATACAGTGCTCGCTTATAAGTTATGGACACTAATGAAACTAGATGTCAGTCAGTATGCTCGAGTACAGAAGGAGTCTTTGTGTTCATTTTAGCAGACTATTTTTTGTCAAGAACTAATCAGTGCTACTGACAAAAGGAGCATAACAAATATCTGCTAGGCAGGAATGCAGAGATTACCTTTCCATTTAGAAATGGTGTGAATACTGCAGAGTCTACACAGATAGATTATACATATATAAAAGAAAAAAAGCAGGAAAACCTTTTTTTTGCCCAAATACAGGTCATAACTTCCAGAGATGCTGCTGATGAGATGTGGAGAAAGTAGGAAAGGCTATTAGCTCAGAGTGCCTAGGACAGCATGTTTTAAATTCCGGTTATCATTGTAAAAGGTCTTTCTGTATTAAACGGGTTTTTGTTGTAAAAGTCATAAGAATGTTTCTTGGTGCACTACCAATAGTGAAGGCACAGAAACACATGCACAAAAGTTTATGTACAAATGTCTAGCACAAAGGCTGTAGATATTTGACAGTGGTATCAAATGGTGAGCTCTTAAAGCTTGTATATACCAGAAAATACAAGGCAAGCAGCCACGCTGAAAACACTGGAGTAACTTGCTCCCCTCTTCTGCCATGTCTCCTATGCTTTTTTTGCTTAGTTCCCCAGTCTAAGCTTAGTACCGATATTATTATTGTTAACATCAGTATCAGAACCATTTTCACTTGACATAGTGGCATGGAGCAATAGGCTGCAAATAAATGAACATAAATTTAATTTTGCATTAAGTAGAGATTTAGATCACCTTTGCCTTCAGTGAGTGTAGAGGAGCTAATAGTGATTATGTTCCCAGCTTAGCTACTCCAGCCTAGTAAAACAGGCTATGTGGACTCAGGCCAGGGAGTTATGCTCACACACTGAGACTTTGCACACAAATGAAGCACTTGCAAATGTGTGTAACTGTGGTCTCTAGCAGATCTGGCCCCGTGTGACCAATATTTCTTTCCAGAATCTACTATTCGCTTGTATTCTGTTATGTTCAATGTTAATTTTCACTTATTTTAAAGTATATATTTACTTCTTGGATTGTTAGGCAGTACATTAAACTTTCAATAAATGCCACTAATTCCTACACTCACAGAAATATAATTTACTCCAGTGTTTTAATCCAATCTGTACTGCATTGCCGAGGTAGGTTACTTGCCAATGTTTTGAAGTCAGGCAGGGTGAGAGGGAAGAGCCTTTACATTTTCCAAGTTTATATCTAGGCCCCAGATGGAAACAATTCCACAACAAAAGAATGAAATCTGGTAGGATATTCTTGAGATCTCGTAAGTTCAGCAGCACGTCACTGGTAGTGAGGCCAATTTTCCAGAAGACTGATTTGAATTGCAGAAAAGAGAAGGAGAGGAAGGCCAAGTGGTGTTCTAAGTTAACCCATAACATGCTGCAGTGTAGCATTAAATGGGAATTTTATATAATGCAGCACACATTATATAATTAACTCATGTTACATGTTTGGCTCAGTCGTTAATATTGAGTGATAATATATGTGCCTGTGGTTTTTAAAAGGAAAAACCTTCAGCACTTTAAGGGAGGCAAGTGAATGATGCGAATTTCTGTTACTGATTACAGTACTTACAATACTTTAGAGGATCTGTATTTATAATCCTAGTGTTTATCTTTGATATCAGAGGCTTCAATCCGCAACACTTAAAAGCTTCATACATTTTGTTGCAAAAAGCTACCACTGAAACAAATAAATGATACCCCCTATCAGCCCACATATCTTTCAAAATAGATTGTTATACTAATCAGTGAGTGAAAACAAAAGGCCTTTTAAAGACTGCCAGCAAAGATGGAATGAATTACTTCTGAGATGCAAGACTGCAGAGCTGGTAGCTTGCTAAGTAATCATTCTTGGAGACTATTTGCCTTTCAGGGTTCTTAAAAAAGGTTTCATGGCAAAATTAACATCCAATTTAACATCTGTTTCCTAGCAGAGGAAAGATAGTCTTGTGGATTAAAGCTGAGGACTTCTGGACTCACATTTCCCAGGGAGCTTTGGCCAAATCACTTAATCTCCCTCCACTCCATTCTTTGTAAGTAAAATGGGGGATAAAAATATTTCCTTGGTCTGCCTTTATCACTTACAGTGAAAGGTCTTTTGGTGGAGATTGTGTCTGATATGGGGACATACAGCTCTTATGACAAAGTGGTTCTGATCTCAAGTCCTTTGGGCCCTATTGTACAACAAATGAAGAAAAGTAATCAGAGAACAGGCTGATGTATCACATGCTCAGGGAGTTATAGCACATACATTAGAGTGGACAGGAAAAAAGTCAGTAAAATAAGATATGATTAATGACTTGGGAATTTTTTCATGAAACTACCAGAAGTTTCATGAGTTTGTGACTATTTGTTGTTGGGAAAAGATATCATGAGAAACAATCAACCCCCACAAGGGCTCAGAGAACTCAGATGAAATTATCAAAAATAAAGGAAATATAATTCATTAGGTCTGAGAAGAACTTTCAGCTCAGAAACCTTGTTTACTTGGAAAAACCTCAAGCCTTGACAACTTCTAAATATGAAGCCCAAAATAGTGATGCTGGTGCCAAATATAAGCAATTGGAACTTGAAATATTTTTTTTAAATTATTGTCTTCTCCTAAAGCAAGGGGATTTTCCCATATTGCCTATAGCGTCAAGCTTCTAATTCTTAAAGAAACACTCATAATGGTTTAAATAATGGTTTTAAAATATCAAAACTAAAATAGTTACTGGGTGAATGAAGAGATTTATCATCCAGCTTGAGACTGTTTGACATAAAAACCTAAAATAAATATCCAAAACATCTTAAACATGAAAATATAAAACATTGATGGGTTTTGAACCTTTCTACAGTAAAAGAGGTCTTTTATTTCTTTTTATAGAAATTGCTTGGCTTTTTTATACCAATAGGTAATACTAACTTTCTACAAATGTGCTCTCCTGAAGGTTGAAGTTCTTGGTGGGTTGAAAATGGCATTTGATTACCTGCTGTGCATTGCAAAGTTAGGTTTCTTCAATCAACCTGCCAATCAACTTCTTCCACTGTAAATAAATTCACTAAACAAAACTGAAGTCAAAAAGAAACACTGAACAGGGAATTGTGTTAAAGATAATCATTCTTATCTCTCATTCCCTTCCGTATTCCTAGCAGTGCATGCAAAATGGCATGAAAAGCAAAAGTCAGGAAGCAGTGAACTAAAATGATGGCAGAGGGGCGCAAGGGCATGCACAAAATGGAGAAGACATAGCAAGCTAAGTGAATGACCATCTTGTCTTAGGAATTTTCACGTTCGTGCAATTCTTCAAAGCTGGTTCAAGCAGAAAAAAATTAAATGAAGCATAACCAGAAAGAACCAATCAGTTGTTGTGTACTTACTACAGCTCAGGTCAGCACAACCTTTACCTATTTTGATATGTTTTTAATTTCACATTTCAAGCAAAAACAATTTTACTCTTCTGACACAAATCTCACCCTCCTGAAATAGTTTTTTAAATTAAAAGGTTACACATTTTTGAGAAGAAAAATAAGGCTGTAACTAGAGCTCAGCAGATATAAAAAGATAGTTTCCACAAACATTTATGCAATTGTTAAAGTTCTATTGTTTGATACTGCCAGTATGTGCATCAGCACATATGCTATCACCAGGAGTGTATTGCAGACATGTTTATAAAGATTTTTAAATGTATAGTCATGAAAACTGCATTTTGAATTTGTGATCAGGAGTGATTGTGCATAAAAAGCTTTGGGTAAGAGTTTGGACCATGTTGACCTACAGAGGTTTCTTCCAACCTAAACTATCCTATGAACCTATTAAAATATTTTTTTATGAGTTATTCATATCTAATCAGTGTGGAGATTCATCTCATCTGATTAATTTTAAATCAAAAGGGCTTATCAAATACTGTAACATACTCACAATCAAACCAGGAGCAAAGAATTATCCAAAATAAGTTTTTCAGTGATTTATTTAAGCGATGGAAGTATTGGTGGAAAAATGTAAGAAATCACAATCAGAACAGAGGAAAAAAACCAAAACCAGTTAGATAAATCACCACCAACAGCTTATATGACACACTTTGTGAAGAAATGGAGAAATCCGAAGACCCCAATTTTTCTGTATTTCTTAAAAAGTTTCTGCTTTTCTGTGAAATACCAAATTATTTACCTTGATTATTTACAAATTTTGCTGATTTGTGGAAAGTTATGTTAAAAATAATAAACTCTGTTGGAAAAGGTTCAGATTGCGCAGCTTTTGTGACTAGTGTCTGTTAATTTAAGTTGTCTCACTGAAGTAGGTAAAATTTTTTTCCTCCATAGTTTTCTGCAATATGAAGGCAAGCTCTAACCATAGGTTTATTTCTCCAGACCTTTTCCTTGTATTTACATTGTGTGTTTTATCATGATTTGAGTTATAAAGCAGTTTGTGCACAGGAAAAGGTTGGCATCGGATGACAATGAGCAGAAGCCTATATAACATCTTCCACAAGATGTTTGCATTGTCATTATCTTCTTTTTATCGCCTTTATTTGTAAACTATAAAGAAAAATAATAGTGAGAACAGAGAAGATAAGACCCTGAAAGACACAGTGGGTACAATATGTGTTTAAAAAAGACTCTCATGCATATAGTTAAAACTGTTGGCTGAAAACACCTTGAGTCATCTTCCATTACAGAAATGAAGTATCAGCCAAGGAAATTTGAAGTAAAACCCAGATTTCTCCTCCTTTAAACAGACTGTAACCCAAAGAAATTAAAATATATATAGAGAAGCTGGATCAAAAGCACAAAAACCAGAACCATGTTTTGAGCCTTCCACTCTCTAAATAGTTGAAAAAGATGTGGAGACCAATGGTTTGGTTCTTCTTGAACCCATGGGAGAAGAAGGGAGCATCATCACAAAACTCAGGCTGAACTCTGAGTTCAGGAGCTCTTGCACCTAGAATTCTCCTTGGCATATAGAGCTTGTTGCTCTTTGCAGAGCCATAAAGGCTGGCTTTTAGGTAGAGTTCCCTTCCTTTTCAAAATACTTTACTTAAATTGTTAATCCCTTACACTATTTCAATTGAACTTTCTCCATGGTCTTTATGAATATAACTATTTGCCTACATGTATCAAAGTGTGCTTTGAATCGAGTCTAAATAAAGGATAGGAAAAAATGATACTAGGATGATGAGGCGGGAAGTTAGCCAATGGGAGGAGTACATAGTTTACAGACATGATGAAAATTCAACATAGTATTAAAACAAAAAGTGAGGTGTAATTAACCTCCAATGGTATGACTTACATGTTTAAATTCTGAAAAGCCCTCTTCTATTCATATTCTTGAATGAAGCAATTCAGACCCATAAGATTAGAGAGAATATCTATGATGTGGATCCATCCACAGTTTGGAATTTCCTCCCTTTTCACAATCTTTTTATTTACAGCTGCCTTTAGAGTTTAGATTTCTTTACTGAATGATTTTAAAAAACTGAACCTTACACTAGCCCTAGGAAAGGAGTAAAGAAACAGATTTCCTTACCTATAAGCTACTCTATTATTTTTTCAACTAAAAATTTATTACTATCAGACTCTTTTCCATACCAAAACACTTAATTTTAAAATTCTTGTTTAGTTAGTGCTAAGTCATATTTTAAAATTATCAAACATTTTCTTTAGGTATAAACTTTTTTCATTAGCAGTCTCTTTGTATATGATCCCATCTTGCAGAAAGTCTTTCTGGGCTAACAGTCTATTCTCTCTCTCTCTCTTTCCCCCTCCCTCTCCCCTTTTCTTTCTCTTTTCTTTCTTTCTTCCTTTCCAGTTTAGATTGCCATAACACTGTATAATGCATTGTAAAGAAATGGGTTAAGTGCAGCTCTTCTAACACCCTTCTATTACCTGCAACACTGACCACATATTAAGGGCAGTGTACATTAAGCACAATCACACCCCTCAGCCATATTTCCTTACAAATACAAAGAGACAATCACACTACATCAGACTTACAAGAGATTGTTTCCCAAACTATAAATAAAAATAAATTTAAAACAGATGTAGAAACTTTGAGGTCAGTACTCTTCTGTGCAATATCAGTTTTAGCTAAGTTAAAGTCCAGTAATTTGAATTGTTTTCATCTAAATTTACCTAATGTGACAATGAAACACTTTATTGGCAGATGTACTACCCTTCCTTCTCAGAAGAGAAAACAGTTTTATTGCTCTTCTGCACAGAATTTATATATTATTTATATTGCAGTAGTCCCTGGAGATTCAGTAATGGATGGGGAACTGGTTGCATCCATCAGGACAGGACAATGGGACAGCTGTCCCATGGAACACCAGAGTGATGAACCTTGTCCCCCAAAACTATAAGTAATAGCAGACATACTGTTATATGCTTTCCCAAGGGACAAGAATGAATGAACCTGGCCAAAGCACTCAATCCAACAATAGACCCATGAGGAGAAGCCAAGGCAACATTTTCAAAATAATGGTGTATATTCTGCTGAAGAAGAGACTGAAAGACTCTGGAGAGGTGGCCTGTGTGGCTTTTTGTACTGAGAGCTCTCTATGATAGAGTCTACAGCTGCTGTCACCAAGAGGAAATCTTACAATGGATAGAAAGCATAAGAAGTGTTGAGGTGTTTGCAGATAGTCTGAATCAATTTTGCTGAGGAATTTCTCATGGACCTTCCAGAGGAAAGGGCTTTCCCATGCAGTTCAACAGATGACAAGATGGGAAAGAGCTTTTGTGTGGAGCACAGAAAAACATAAATATTAAATCAAGGAGAGACCTTTAATAGCTGGCAAACTTCTGTATAGCCACAGTTGCCAAACATTATAATTAATTTTTCAGGAAGAAAAAAAATTTAGATCTGAATGCTCAGAGAAGTAAAAAAGGAGAAGTGATGTCAATTTAGAAGAAGAATCAGTATACTGAAGTATGCGTGTGAGCTACAAAATCATAGAATCACAGAATATCTTGAATTGAAAGGGACCCTTAGGATAATTGAGTCCAACTCCCTGCTCCTTGCAGGACTACTTAACACTGAACCATATGACTAAAAGTGTCATCCAGACACTCCTTGAACTCTGACAGGCTTGGTGCCGTGACTGCTTCCCTGGGGAACCTGTTCCAGTGACCGACCACCCTCTCGGTGAAAAACTTTTCCTAATGTTCCCCTGATACAGATTGATTCAATTTCCTTATATCCTATCTCTGGTCACGAGAGAGGAGAATCATCTAAGTATGTTGGAGAATCAATGCAGAAGATTACCTGCCCAACATCTTTCCTAGCAGACATGCAGAACCAGGTAAAGTGGTTGAATTTTTAAAGAATCATAGCACATGTGTCTATGTAGGCATTCCAATTGTTATTGCTTAGATGACCTGCAATTGCCTTTACTCTGACATATGGACTCACCCACCTTCTTGTACCATGTTTTTGTAATCAACTCCTCTGTTTAATCTTTAATTTCATAGAATCATAGAATCATAGAATGTTTTGGGTTGGAAGGGACCCGGAGAGGTCATCTAGTCCAACCCCCCTGCAGTGAGCAGGGACACCACTAACTAGATCAGGTTGCTCAGAGCCCCATCCAACTTTGTCTTGAATGTTTCCAGGGATGAGGCCTCCACTACCTCTCTGGGCAACCCATTCCAGTGTTTCACCACCCTCATTGTAAAGAAAGTTTAAAGCCATTACCCCTTGTCCTGTCACAGCTGTCCCTACTAAAAAGATTTTCCCTGTCTTTCCTATAGGCCCCCTTTAGGTACTGAAAGGCCGCAATCAGGTCTCCCCACAGCCTTCTCTTCTCCAGGCTGAACAAGCCCAACTCTCTCAGCCTGTCCTCATAGCAGAGGTGCTCCAGCCCTCAGATCATTTTTGTAGCCCTCCTCTGGACCCGCTCCAACAGTTCCATGTCCTTCTTGTGCTGAGGGCTCCAGAGCTGGATGCAGTACTCCAGGTGAGGTCTCACCAGGGCAGAGTAGAGGGGCAGAATCACCTCCCTTGACCTACTGGCCATGCTTCTCCTGATGCAGCCCAGAATACGGTTGGCCTTCTGGGCTGCCAGCGCACATTGCTGGCTCATGTCCAGCTTTTCATCCACCAGTACCCCCAAGTCCCTCTCGGCGGGGCTGCTCTCGATCCTTTCTTCCCCTTCTTCAGGATTCCTTACAGTCTGTTCTAACTAACAGTTACTAAAACTGAACCATTGTTTTCACTTGTTAACCATCTCTGCTTTTCTGTCACTAAAAACAACATGCTATGTTAGATGTTAAATATTATCATAACTTGTCAGCCCTACTAGGATTACTACCACCACTGTGTTTTTAATTGCTGAAAGGATGTCTGTCTTTCTCATCCAACTCCAGCTATTAAGTATGTGATAAATATGAACGCATTTCTCCTTTCAAGCCCTGAAAAAGGGAAACAAAGGGTCTTCTCTCCCTCCATTCTACATAATTCTCTTAAATGTTTCCATTGTAATTCCACTGAATAGAAAATTGATCTGATTACATCAGGTTCACCAGTCACTAGAGCAGACTAGAAAATGGACTTTATGACATAAGCAGTTTCAATTGAATAAAAATGGTTTACCTGAAAGCTTTCCACTTAAAAATGTGATATTTTTAGCTGAAAGCTGAATAAAGAAAATATTCTTTTGCAAACTTTAAAATGGACTTGACAATGTCTTATTATATCTCTTGGTAACTCCAGTTGTGAGATCTCAGGACTCTCTTTCCTCTATGGGCTAAATTCCCTGGCTGAATTGTATCCCCTATGGTACATCATCCTTTTAAACTCTTGCTAACCTACTAGGGTGTGTGATGAGAGGTACAAATCTGCAGCATATCCAGGGAGATGTTAGAAGTTTATTGGGAATAAGCAGCCTTGTTGATTTTGCAAGTACTTATAGACATTTGTGAGATATTTGACACAGATTTTTTTCTAAAACTGTTAATTTTAAGCAGCCACATGTATACTCTATTCCCAAGCAGATACCTGAATTTACCCATGGTAGACTTCCAATAATTTCCACTGAATAATGAGTAACTTCTATATACTAGTCTGCTTGAGTTAGAGGTAGATTTGTGCACTTCTGAAATGTCCTCAGGATATTTTCATAACATGAGGACTGGAAAATTTTAAAAAAGGAAACTCATTATTCAAAGGATATTTTTCAGCTGCATTTACAACAAATTCTGAATTTATTCTTTAGCAATCTTCTTCAGCCCAAGAGCTATCTTCCTGTTTGACTGAATCCTCTGCGTAGCGACTTTCAACAGTGAAATGCCCCAATTAAAAGATGGTTTGGAATAAGCAGTCCCAGAAATTTAGAGGTCATGGATGTTCACAAGCCTTTTGCACCATTTTGACCTCCCTTGAAACAGATCTTATTTCTCAAAGTTGCATCTACTACCTTGATTGGCCTTGTCTGACTATTTTTTCCCCCCTTTTTTCCCTTTCTACTATTGATCAACGCATAACCTCTGTTTCAATTGTCTATAGATATCTTAAGAACTCACAGAGAATGGAATATAATCAGTAAGAGAAGAAATACACATTTAATCCTGTATTAAATACCTTGCTGGAATATTATGAAGAAAATTGGTATTAGGCAAGATCCTCACCTGGTGTAGATTTGTGTATCTCCATGAAAGTAAATGAGCTATGAAAACATGTCCCCACTGAGAGTCTGGTACAATATGTTTTATACAGAAGAGAAACACAGATTCTTTCAGACTGAGCTGCTGTAATATAATTTTATCATAAATTCTGAATCAATAGCATGTTTTGGTTTGTATCCTAAATCATGTTTTGTATGCTTGGCTTCTTAAACGGGTTGAGGCAATCTCATCAGAGCCCCTCTCATTCTAGAAAAAAATCCCGCAGTGTAATCTTTCTGGCAGAGCTATACAAGATGAATAGAAGATAATGAAAACATGAGAGGCTGCCTCAGCTCAGAAGCTAGTTATGTTTGCTCCTTTTCTAATCTCCTCAAGTGTGTTTGGTCTTTTCGTCTTTTCTTTGGGATGATTCTCCCACTTCCAGCTCTCCATTCAAATTGGTTTAGTTGGTTCCCAGAAGGAAACAGCAGAGGCACAGAATATTTGCTTGATGTTGGTGTTCAGTGTCTCAGAGTGTAGTGGGTACTTATTATGACGGGATCAGCCCTCTCAAGTGGCATAAGATGAAACTGTTGCCCTCTCAAGTGAAAAATCAAGAGCACAGACGAAAATGTTCTCTTAATACAGATATTTATGGTTCTATTTTGTTACAATTACATTATTCCCCACTCACAATTTACATTATATCCAGAAGGCCCTTGTCCTGTTTTCAGCTGGGGTAGAGTTCATTTTCCTCCTAGCAGCTGGCATAGTGCTGTGTTTTGGATTTAGTATGAGAAGAATGTCAATAACACACCGATATTTTAGTTGTGGCTGAACAGAGTTTGTACTAAGTCAAGGGCTTTTCAGCTTCCCATGCTCCGCCAGCGAGGAGGTGCACAAGAAGACAGGAGAGAACATAGCCAGGACAGCTGACCCAAACTGGCCAAAGGGATATTCCATGACATATGATATCTTGCTCAGTATATAAGCTAGCGGGAGTTGGCTGAGGAGCAGTGATTGCTGCTTGGGGACTGACTGGGCATTGGTTGGCAGGTGGTGAGCAATTGCATCACGCATCACTTACTTTGCATGTTCTATATTATTATTATTATTATTATTACTATTATTATTATTACTACTACTACTACTACTTTATCTTATATTATTTCAATTATTAAACTGTTCTTATCTCAACCCACAAGGTTTTTTTTTTTACTTTTACTCTTCCGATTCTCTCCCCCATCCCACTGGGGGAGGAGTGAGAGAGCAGCTGTGTGGTGCTGAATTGTTGACTGGGGTTAAACCACAATGCCCCTACACTTTGTACTTCAGGCACCATACCAGGAGGACTAGACAATGAGAAAATAATAGTTTATTGCATGGTACCTTCTATTTGGATATGACAGTGAGTCCCATTATCTTCTAAAAAGCTTTCTTTTCATCATTTATAAAAGAGCATTTATGTTGCAATTTACAAAGAGTTTGTAGTTCTTTCCTGATTTTGTATGCTTTATTGCCATTGAAGACTACTCTTATACATCTAATCACAGAAATTTTTTCATTGCAAATTTACACACATGTATTTTGCTATGAAGATACAGTGCTCCTACATGTATCACAAAAGAGTGCAACAGAATGGTGTTTTTGGAAGGAACTCATTTATTGCAACCTGATGATTTGTAGACTGAAGCATAATTTTAAACTTAATTAATAGGTACCTGGGTGTTTGGCACTTTGGATGAAAGGAAACTTTGATAAGCTGAAACTTGAACACATTTAATTCTAGCATGACCTATCAGTTCTGTTTGCTATTTCACACCTGGCCCCTGTCACAAATATTCCAGATAGTCACGCTTTACTCCATATGCTGTCATTTAACTGCTTTATATGTTTTTGTTTCACCTTGCCACAAACTGCAGTGTTAGCAAAGACCTGAAGATGCATTGAATTTTATGATACGTTTTAAAAATAAAAGATTTTAAGTAGTATATTGCAATTTTTTGATTGGACTGGAGTGATGCAAACCATGATCCTGAACAGGCTGAATTAAATCACTGTCCTATTGCCTACATTTTGAAAGAGATTTGATTTTATGATAAACACATTTCTGCCATTACAAATAAAATAAAAACGGATTTACAATGCCATGGCATTTTATTAGGAAAATGTGGAAACAACAGTTTTATGATGCTCAGTTTGTGGGCTAGTACATTCCTGAGTGTTATTACAACTCAGCAGAGTACACATTCTCACTCTGTAGGCCAATGCTATTAAAAACACAACCAGGAACACTTTCCGAAAGCTGCCAGTATCCCTGTAACAGCCTTTCATTGATAGGTGTTTTAGTAGTAGTCTCCTTTTTTTTGCAACTACCAGTTCCTTTGTATAACAGAGTTTCCCCTCCCAAAAGGCTTAGTTCCTCAAGGAACACCAGAACATCTCCACTGGTCCAAGGTCAAGGATCTACAGCATTTCAGCAGCTGCAGTTTTGGCCAGGCAGCTGCATGGCCTTGTGGCCCTTCCTGAGTGCTGGGCTGGAAGGCAGCACCGTCGGTGGCCAGTGCTGACTTCTGCTCAGCTGACAATTTCTAAATCAGAGCTTTGTACCTGAGCCTGGTCTAAAGAGTGCCACAAAAATCTGTTTGTGCTTGGAACCACCTGAATGTCTAAGCAGACCTTAGGGTCCCAACTTGGGATATCCAAAGAAAGCGTCTCAGGTCTCCCACTTTGTTTGACTTTTCTTAACGGGAGTGGACTTAGGTCAAATGCTGATGGCTTTGGAAAGACGTAGCTCTAAATTTTAAGATCTTAAGCAAGAGTTTCCTATGGTGGAATAAGTCACCACCTGCACTTTATACAACAAATAAAAGTGAATTGTGAGAGCACTCACATGATAATTTTGACTTACTAGGTCCTTTGGCTACATTTTATAGTTCCTTGGGTAGATATACAGCTACACAAACCCAAGATGTAATAGATATCCTAAGAAAAAAACCCCAACCCTGCTCTCAGAGGGCTGTTTGAATTGCCTGTGGTTTTTGAAATCTAATACTAAAGATTCAGAGAGCTACCATAATTTTTCTTTTACATACCTTGGCATCCCATCAGTAAGGATAACATCTACAAGCCACTCCTTTGTGTTTCTTATGACCAAATGATATATTGGCTACGCAACGGCTTATGATATAGACCTTCATCCTACTACTGACAATTTTATTAAATTAGCTGTGCTTTGATTCTAATTAACTGTCCAAACAAAAAAGTTGGCAAGTATACTACCATTTGCCAAAAATGCCCAGCCTTCATTCAGCTGGCTTGTTTTAATGACAGACTGAGACACCTATACTGAATTCTCAAGCAACAGTCAATCTGCAGCATTCATTAGATCCCTGAAAGCATACAGGATAAAAGAAACCAACAACTGAGACTGAGCACAGGGATTTATAATGCACTCAATATGGCTCACACTCATTGGGCCACCTATGTGACTTGAGTCTCTTCCAAATATATTAGTACAAAGTCCTCCAGGCATCCGTTCCGACCCTAGAAGACTGTAGAAACTCTTGGATCTTTTGCCAGGTCCCAGAAACCTGTAGGTACCCTGGGTGTTTTGTTTAGACGTGTGGATTGATTCTTATGCTTACTGAATTGCTTTTCCTGCCATTTAAAAAAGCTTGTTAATATTCAGAGGAGGAGGGAAGACAAATAAGACAGAAGAATTCTCTCTTACCAAGTTCTGATGGATCCATCTATTTCATTCCTTTTGGTTGTGCCTGTTAGTCTCCACTGCTTAAGGAATTTAATGTTACGTACTTTTTCCATGTGGTCTGTGTCAACTTAGGCAGCCTGCAGACTACAAAACCCTTAGCCAAAAGGAAAGGGGAGGGAAGTGAATCTACTCATGTCTCCTAATCAGATATATTAAAAAAAAAAATTACCAACACTACATAGTACTGAACAGGATAGCAACAGGAGCTAGATACCATGAGTGCAAGCAGGTAGGTAGATTTCTGATTAAGCTGTCCTATGGCCAGTATTCTCTAATAATTCCATGACAAGCTACAGGTCAGTGGTCTTATAAGTGAGTATAAGACTTCCGTATTTTAAGGTTCCAAAAAAAATTATCCTTTAAAACTAGATATCTCAAAATTATAATAAGACACATGACTGCCAGACTGGGTGGCAGTCTGGGAACTTTAATCAGAGTAAGCTGGTAAATAACAACTTACAGACTTGCACATTCAAGTGTGCTAGGAAAGCTGGTATAACTGAAAATGCATAGAAGTCAACAGCGATGCTTTTTAGTGTTGAAATGAAAAGCAGTGAGTTGTCTCACTCTTATTCGAAGGTGGTGTTGCAGACTATCAACAATCAACTGTTGCAGAGTTGATTCATTGCTGTAGAGGAAGCAAAGTGGGCCACGGAATAATAATGCTTAGCATTTAGCAGGTATAATGTGAGCTTTCTGATACTTTTCCATACTTATCAGAAGGACTACCTTGCAGGTCAATTCCTCTCCAAATTGTGACTTTTTCCAAATGTGATTCACTGTATGCTTAAAATGAAACTGCAGCAACTTGGAAAAGTTGTCTTATAAGTACTTTAGCAGCTGTAAGTGAAGATGACTCCTGTTACCAGGTCACGTCTCAAAATACCACAGGTGATACAAAAATCTGCAATTGTGTTTCCTCCAGAGCTCTCAAAAGGTATGAAGACTAAAATGACAATATCTTTACAACCTGTGCAGGAATCATTACACCCATTCCGTTGACATATTATAAAGACTTTCCCCAAACAATATGGCATAACTACATGTGTTTCGCTTCCAGGCTCTGTATTGGGAAGTCAAAGGATGAGCTGTTTAAAGTTGAAGCTAAAGCTTTATAGTGAAGAGGGAGATGAGAGGGAGAGACAGGCATTTATGCTAACAAATTTTGATGCAATAGTTCTGGAAGCTGAGGAGGCAGAGACATGAACACAGCCCTACTCACATCTTGTAGCCTTGAATATAGCTGCCACTTGAGGCGGTGTGAAGGGGGTCCACATCATGTTAAATGGTTGAAACATGAATACAAGAAATGGTTGAAAGAGTAAAATCAAGTTACAGTAGCTTATTTCCAAGTTTATATGATCTAATTCAATCTTTTATCAGAAAATAAAAATATTTTCTATTTTCTCTGAATGCAGTTGCAACACAATCAATCAGATCTAAGTTTTGTAGTAAAGTATTTTCCCTCCTCCAGAAGCCTCCAGTCAGTCAACAAAGGTCCATAGTATTAGCATTTTCATATCTCTGTGGAGTTTTTTTCACATACATTAATGACAAAGAAATGAAAACAACCAAAATTCCTTTCACCTCATAGAGAAAGTAAATGTGGGAGGGATTTTATTTACTTTCTTTTCTCAGTAGCTAATTGAGAAATTTGAAGAATTTAAGTGATAAAAGAGAAATATCTTTTAAAGAGTTAAGGGGCATGTAGGGGAAAATTATTTGAACCTCTAGGAATGTATTAGTGTTGTGTGTAATGAAACACAGGAGAAGAATCTAAGGACAGTAACTTAAAATAGATCTTACATACCAGAGGTGAGGGCCACAGAATTGCTCTGAGAATCAGGCCCAAAGCATACAAAGAAGATCACTTACAAGCCTTTTGATTCACTAACATCAGAAACCTCCAATTTAAAGACTTTTCTCAGACTGATCAAAGTGTCATATTTACCAACAAATCACCTGCTACAACCAAATTAAATGTAACATTACCTGTAATTAGAGCTTTGAAAAATTAACTTTGACACTTGTACACACAGCCTAGTAATGGGCTGTTATTATTTATGCTGCAGCAGGTCATCTGTGGTTTGGGAAGGTTCATGTACAGGTCACTGAATACAGGTAACATGAATAATTTACATTTTTTATATGTAGAGGAAGAAACAGCTTATGCTATATTTAAAAACCCATGCTAAACAAAGGGGTCTTTGAAAATTTAATTTGATTTATTACATGTACCATGAATATTAAAGCTAAATTGCTCTCTACATACAAAAGTCTGAATTTGATTGAATTCCTAAAGGCACTTTCAGTCTCTGCTACCTGATTCCAAACCAGTTCTCTTTCATATTTATAATTTAGTTAATCAGATATGACATGTGACTTCACTTTTAAATATTTCCTAAAAAAAATAATGATAGATACACGACAAATAGAATAAAGTGCACTGGGGAGATGCTAGCTCTTTGCTAATATAATTTTAAAATAATTTATAACATATTTGTTTGTGTTAAGGCTAAATGCCTCAAACCTGCTCTCAAATATCCAAGTGCATCTTCCATTGACTTCACTGGGATTTTTGCCTGTATATCTGAAGGCTGAGCTGGGCCATAAGGAATTGTGCTAGATACAGTAATCCAAACATAGCAGTGGGACAAAAAAGAGAGGTGCTCAGTTACATGAGAAAAATAATTTTAAAACTGCAAACATTAGGTAAAACTATACTTTCTTGCATAAGAAACTAGAGACAATGAAACTGAAGTCAAACTGCTGCTGTTTTTCCCTGAATAGAGCAAAGACTGACTCCTTGTTATTCATAACTCCCTCAAAATAGCATGGTCACCAGGATTTAGATCCCAGGATAATTTCCTTACCTACATATCTTTGCAAGTTAGTAACACTCCAATCACTTGTTTTAAAGTTTCTGGGAGCTACATATTCCAGTAACTTGCTGCTTTTGTGGGAGTCCTTTTCAAAATCTGGGGGGAGGAGAGGGCAGGATAATTCAGCATAACTCTTAAAGAAAATAAAATAAAGATAATAGGTGGTAGCATACTGTTAAGACATTGGAGATGGTAATTCGCCAATTCTAGTTGCCTACAGGAAGTGGAAAGAGTTTTACCAATCCATGTAAATCGATAAGAAAAGAATCGGCATGCCTGCTGCTGCTGAGGCTAATGAAAGTGGAAAACACTAAGGAAACCTATGGAATTATTACTCCAGTAGAGTAAACAGTAGACTTACAAAGAATCACTGAGTCCAAATTATTGAAGCGAATGTACTGCAGCCTAGGTAATCACACAACATGATTGCAAATTGTCCAGGGACATATTTTTTCCTTTCTGGCAATTATATTGGTGAGGCTCATCCTTTCAGTGTCTTTCTAAAAGTTTGTATAGTTCCTAATAAAAATAGGATCCGCTCTGGGTCTTTGGCATCTATGGAAATCATCTGTATCATAATAATAAGCAGCAATTGGAATTGCTTCCATCTTTGACTTGATTAGTCAAGTACTTTGTCAAACCACGGATGCTCTTTTTTTACCTGTTCCTCATTTTGACACATCTTTCAGTGGCTGTGTCAGTGATGCTGCTTTTGAGACTGACATCTGTGAAAAACTGCTTATGTTTCTAGCATCTCTTCCTGTATATAATTTTTACAATGTAAATCTTCAGTAAGTTTGTCACTTTTAACTGAGCAAGTGTTTTATATTGTAGCCTTAAATGCCGGAGCTGTTTTTTTCTTTGGAGACAAATCCTAACCCGTTTTATTCTTACTCAACTCTTGCATATTTCTGTAAAACTAGTGAGGCTGTGAAAGATTTAAATTACTGTGGAAAGTGGCCTAGCATTTCTGTATAAACACATTTAAAAGCTGTGATTATCAGTTCTGATTAAGGATTCACAACTTTTATTCTTGCTTATAAAGAACTGTATGTGTGCTTAATACTATAGTTAAACAAAAGACAAGGACATTGCCCCAGATCCCTTGCAGTAAGCATTCTGAGTCTGCAGCTGTATACTTAGGAACTACTCCTCATTCCTCCAGAAACCCCTTCTGAGGTGCACAGGATCCTCTGCAAGTAAAAAGGTCCAGAAGCAGGATAAGAATTAGTGCTCAGGGGTAGCAGGATACTATACACTTTTAAGCATGGAAAGTAAGATCTGTGCTTTGATCTAGAAAAAGCACAGTCTACATGTAGGTGAGACAAGTATTTGGCTGGACTAATGCTGTTCTATCTTCTGTTCAAGCTTCATGATGAAACAAGACCGAAAGAGTCAGTTGTGTGCTCTGGTACATCACGAGCCAACACAGTGTTAGGAAACGGGAATAGGGTAGAAAAAAGATTAAAAACCAGCCACAACGCACATTTGTGTTGCTAATAACACAATAACAGAAGCTCAGAGGAGAAAAGGAAGTAATGAGGACTTCAAAAGGAACTTGTAAATGGGATAAAATTAAGAACGAACACCTGAAGTTTACTGCATTATAGAAAAATCCTTCAAGGAAACTGTTAGAAGCTTCCTTGGTTGAAATATTTAAAAATAAACATATACACAGAAACTTCCTGAACATGACAAATATTTGTTGTGAGAGAAAGGACTACAAAATAGCTTCTTAATATTTCTCAGACTAAGTTTCATATTCCAATAGCAAGACAGCTTCACACACTCTATTAGCAGGTCATTTCCTATTCATTTGCAGGAACTTATAAGAAAAAGTTATATATGAAGTTAATGGGGCTTTAACACTTATGAAAGGACAGGTAGCAGCCAGAAACAAAAGGAAGTTGCAGAAATTCAAATTATTGCTATTTTTTACACATAATAAATCCACACACAGACATAATTTTATTTTAAACTTAAGATATTTTTTCATGCTTCTTACAAAGAAACCAAATGCCTTTCACATGAGAGGTGCTGAGGAGCTAGTCAGTGGATGTCAGGATGGCGGCTGAAAGAAGAGTGAGAGGGCAAAGATCTGTCAAGAGATGCCACATAAATATAATTTCTAAGGGATGAATGAGAAAACTCTTTGAAAGTGTAAGTCACACAGCTTCTCTACAGTGGTTAAATTGTCTGCTGAATCTTGAACCCAACGTGGTTCATTTTTGGTACATCCAAAAGGCCTTTGGAAAGACAGCTGTCTGAGAAAACCTGAGCCATCCTTTAGGGAACATGTCTCTGGGCATGACAACTGAGAGTATTCTATTGCAGCGTATTAGAAAACAGAGAAGAAACAAATTATTGCCAAATTAATATGGTCCCTTCCTATCCCTCCAAGCCTGACAGACCATGGAAAAGTCCCCTGGAGGGACTGGCTGCACACCGTGAACAGATAATTAAGTGAGGGGGGGAACATTTTAGAACCAAGTAGAAAGAAGGTTTTATTCCTAGTTTTAATGTCTCCTGCAACAGAAAATAATTAAAAGCACTTGAAAGGTGAAATCATGAAATGTAAAATATTAAATGACATTTTACTTCTAATAATAACCCTTATTTCTGCCAAAAGCATAGAACATTTTGCAAGCGAAATGCCAACCTGTCTCAGTCTTTTAGAACATATTATAGATGTCTTAACAGCCCTCTTCAGCAGGAAAGAGAAAAGTTGACTGAGCTAATCAGAAATACTCATTTCTGTAATTGAAATGTGATACTAGTCCCTTTCAGGTGAAATGAGACAAGCACAGAAATGGGAAGGAAAAGAACTAGGATGTAATAAAAAGTCAACAAACTGGCCATAATTCATAGCAAAGCAATGAAAATTACTACAGAAACTGTTCTGAAAAGAATAGTGAAAAAAGAAAGGATCTTAACACTGGTATGGTACCTAAGCTCAGTGAAGACTAGGAGGAAAGAGAAGGTGCTCTGGTCATCTAAAATAACTGAAGACTGGAAAATTAGCAAGACAGATGGGCTAGTTATGGTGACCCAGCAGCACATCGGTAAAATTAATGAGTTAAAACTGACTGAAGGAACATTTAACAAAATTTCCTAATAATGAGTTCTTTTAGACTGTAGAAATATCTCCCAAGTGAAGTGGTGGAAACCCATTGCTTGAGTCATATACAGTCAAGCTTGGACAAGACAGTGGAGAATGTACTCTGAGAAATAATCCTGCACTGGCAAGGATTCAAGGAAAGGACTTAAATGATTTAACAAGGCTTTTCCAGCACTTTTTGTTGCTGTTTTTGGCAACAGCTCTATCAAAACAAAAAAAAAGTTATTAATGGACCTATCTCCTTGAAAAATTCCTAACATTTTTTTTGTTCTGCATTGAAACTCTTAGTTTTACCATAATTTTTATATGCCTCACTTTCAGTTTTGCGTTCTATTCTCAACAGTGTCTTCCTGATTCAAAATACAACTTTATTCTAAGTGGAAAATTACATGTCAATGTGTTATAAAGAAACCTGGTACATAAACCAAAAACGTGGAAGTCTTTTAACATCAATCCTTAAGTCTACAAATGAATTATTGTAGCACTCCACACAAATTTTTCAATTGCACATACATAGAAAGTAAACTGTACCTCTCCTGCAGGCCTCTGTTCATCTTCTCAGAAAAGCAGTCTTGCTATAAACAGAATCTCTATCAGAATTAATTCAGAGCTGCCTCAGACAGTTCTGTCTCAACACCACTAAAAAAGTGAAGTAAAATAACAGAAAGTTTAGAACAGACCTGTCAGTGGCTACCTCTTACTTGACCTTTCTTGGTCTGGGAAAAGGCAAGACTGCAGAGGCCACTGTTTCTCTGCTTGTCCTAATCCTGAGCCCTCCTGTTACATTCCTTGGGAATCTGGCTTTTGTGGACTTGGTGAGAGAATGAGGATCATTTCTTCCCTATGAGGACCGTGGCCCACACATGACCTGTCTCTGTGGTTTGGCCTTTGGACACCAAGATTTCTTATTGCTTCCCTACCACTTCTCTGGAACCAGTTCCTCCCTATTCATACTCACCTCCTGTCCTGAAATAATTTATAAAAAAGCAAATTCCAGAAACATGGTGATGTTGGCCAAAAAGTATTTGTTCTCATAATTTTAAAAACCAAAATATCCCATTGAAATTATTAATAAGTCTAGTTAACTGAAGCACATAATCTAAAATAATTTCAAAACAGTGGAAGGGAAGCACAGCAGAGTGCAAGCAATCCAGGAGCCTTCTGGAGTGCATTGATGATCAATTCCTGACATAGGTGATTGAGGAACTCCCAAATAGAGGTGTTCTACTGGCCTCATACTTGCAAACAAGGTCAGGAATGTGAAGGTTGGAGGCGACCTTGGCTGCAGTGACCATGAGATGCCAGAGTTCAGGATCCTCAGAGGAGGGAGCGGGGCAAAAACCAGGATTACAGCCCTGGACTTCAGGAGAGCAGACATTGGTCTGTTCAGGGATGCCATGGGATGTGGTCCTGGAGAGAGAGGGGTGAAGGAGCAAAAATAATACCAGGCACTAGTACACGCTAGGGGCTACCTAGCTGAGAAGCAGCTTTTTGAAAAGGATCTGGTTGTCTTGGTGGACACTACATTGACCATGAGCCAGCAATGTGCCCTTGGAGCAAAGGCAGCTAACAGCCTCCTAGCCTGCATTAGGAAAAGTGTTACCAGCAGGTTGAGGGAGGTGATCCTTCCCCTCTGCTCAGCCCTGGTAAGACACACCTGGAATGCTAGACCCAGTGCCGGGCTCCCCAGTAGAAGAGACAAGAACATACTAGAGCAAGACCAGCAAAGGGCCATGAAAGTGATTAAGGAACTGGAGCACCTGTCATATGAAGGAGGCTGAGGGAGTTGGGACTTCAGCCTGGAGCAGAGAATGTTCAGGGAAATCTTATCAATGTATAGAAATACTTGATGGGGGAAGTAAATAAGATGGAGCCAAACTCTTGTTCTGCCGCTGGGCTCCACTGAGAAGCAATGGGCACAAACTGAAATACAGGGAAGTAAAAATAAGAAAATAGTTTTACAATGAAGGTGGTCAAACACTGGTAGAGGTTGCCCAGAGAGGCTGTAGGGTATCCATTCCTAGAGATATTCAAAATCTGACTGGACACAGCCCTGAGCAACCTGCTCTGGCTGACCCTGCTCTGAGCAGGGGATTGGAACAGGTCATCTGCTTGTGTGTGCTTATGTATTTGCTAAATGTTCTTCTTTTAATAGAAAACCTTTATAGAATGTGACAGAAGAACTGTTGACTATCAAAATGTTTGGTTGAGAAAATACAAAACGTTGTGTCAGATTCTGCTCCACTTCCATCTTTCTTTCCCTTGCTCTGAAAAGTTTTAGGTCATCATTCATCTGGATCTAACTTTCATGACAGAAGTGTCTCTAAATAATTAGCTGAGCCAGAATACTCAGAGACCTCTTGCAGTTTGTTTTCAGGTATGGTTTTGTGGCTGAAGTCAATGTCTCAGCCCACTGCTCAGATCAAGCAACTTTTCCATCCTTTAAACAATATTCTTTACCTATTCACCCAAGAGGAAGTCTCAATTTTAAAACTTCAGCTGTCTTTTAATTTGAATATTTGTAGATACTGAAGTACCTATGGCAACAATCTTTTGTAAGTGAAGGAAGTGAGACTTTTGTGGCTAAATTTCATAAAGTTTTGACCTTTTCCTAGTATTATATATAGCTGTAAGAGCACCCCCAAATTATTTGTCTGATATTCAATTTTAAAATCATAGACACTTTTACCAAACACCCTAAGGTCACAAGAAATCCAAGCTAACTTTGTTCTACACTTTTTCTTTCTTTTCTTTATTGACACTAGCTATCTGAAAATAACAACACAATATGGCAAGCTAAGCACATTTTAAAGACTGCCTTAACCTTTCAAACAAAGGACTACCATGCTGCACAGCAAAGTTGTTTAACTTAAAGTTTGCAGGAGCAGAGAGTATTAGAGATTACAGTCCTGAGATTTCTTTGGCATATTCAGAAATCTTTATTTTAAGAAAGATATTGATTCCTTTAGTTGTACTTTTGAAAAACACTTTCACAGACTGGTATGTTTTTGGAAGAATTCAAAACCCAGGTGAAATGAAACAAAGGAATAAATCATCACCCGGCACAGCTCTATTGAAGTCAATGGAGCCATGCTATTTTCCACCTGCTAAGGGTACAACTCCATATTAACAGATACAAAATATACAAATGTTAATCTTGACATGCAAATAGGCCTAGATGAGCATATGCTTCTGTTACACAATGGCAATATAAACATACATCCATATTACAGTATAAAGCACTAGAGAAAAAAACATCTATTGGGATAATGGAGAAAGAAAGAGGAAAAACTCAGAGCTCAAACAGAGTTAATAAGGCAACTTCATAGTATAATGGTCAGATTTATTTTTCCCCTTAAATTATCATCCAGTTCCTGGCTGATTTACTTTTTCCTAGTGGAGAGCTTTTCCTCCATGACTGCTTTCTTTTGGAACTGATTTGAAGTTCAGTAATTTGAAAAACAAACTCTAACTTGACAATTCATAAATATTCTCTCAGAGGTATTTCTAGTTCAATACATGCTGAACTTTACAACGTTTATCAGATGTTAAAATTGACAAAAAGCGATGATTAAAATTATGATGGTATTATACACCCTATGGATGTGCTTTCTGAATAAATAAACACTATACATACACATATATGCATATGTCTTTATGTGTATATAGGTTACGTTTATATAGTATTCCATATGCAGTTAAGAATGCAGCGTTCAGCATAACCTATTTCTGAGACTGTCAATCAACACCTTCCAGTTTGAATGCATTGCAGTTAAATTCTCTGAAATGGTATTTAAAAGAAGCCATTCCCTCTTACAGCCTGGTTGTTCCTTTTCTCACTGCAACTATCCTGAAACATGCTGTATTTGAGGCATGGAAAAAAGACAGAAAAAACCCCTACCAAACATTTTGGTTCACAGCAAGGAAATAGACTGCTGGGTTGAAGTCTACTGGTAGCTTGATGGAAGGCACACAGTTGGGGATATGAAGAGCCGTATTTGTTTATGGCACAAGCTCAAGCCGCAAAAGGGAAGGGTCAAGATCAAATAGAAAGATGTCATGACTGCCCCTAGTCTTGTGCATACTTTTTTGCTACCTAGCACCTTAAATGATACACTTAAAAAAATGAGATGAGAAATATTGAAAGGGAAAGCATAATACTTTGAAAGACCAATGAATTAGCTACTTATCTGCACAATGGTTTCATTACTTTCAGGAAAGAACATAAATTCCAGCAACACTGCAGCAGTATCCTATGGCTTGACAAGGTAGTATAGCTACAGATGAAAATGCTAAGAAGGTTCAAAGCCACCTGAGGAAGGGTTTCTTAGCAACAGACAGGATCATGAACCAAAGGAAGAGAATGTGATATAGTTATTTTAATGTTATAAACCAAACTGAGATATCAGTGCCTCTAAAACCTGTATTTTTACAATGTAACCAGCTTAAATGAAAGCTGGTGGTTCATTACATTTAAAGATTTTACTGTGTCTGTCTTGTAATCATCCACAGCATGCAGAAGTGTAAGCAAGTATAAACCTCAAGAATCTTAAGTAATGTGTTACAAATGAATCATTTCACTGTATTGATTAATCTTCACAGAATAAGCTGTAGGGAGTGAATTCAAATCACTAGCAATTATAAGAGCCCAAATACAACCTGATTCATAAAGGAGAAATCTCTTAGCAATTCATCCAGAGAAAACCAAAAACCCCCAAATCGTACAGGTTGGACTTGTAACACTGTGTGGCAGATGAAGGGGGAATTCAGTTTCATTGGGGACTAGCTAAAAAAATGAACAGTTCTACAATAACTCTTTCAGCAGTTGGGAAATTAAGCTTCCCAGAGTCCCACAGGAACAGACGTGTGGTCCTTTCCTCACCATAAGCTATCTCCATAACGCTCATTAATTCTTTCCCCACTACTCTGGGGCCATAGACACACAGTGATCAGCAAATGGCAAAGGTTGAAGGTTCTTCTGTCTCTGTTACCAATGACTGTCTTCATGGCAGGGTCTGCAGAAGGGAGTGAGCCCTTCTTCTTCACCTGAGTGCACTATCAGCCAGGTTAATGCAAGCTGCCAATAAGGGGGCATGAATTAACCTGGTGCTAAGTATTCAGGGGATGTTTATATTTTCTGTTCTACTGGTTAATCTGAGGGCCTAATAAGAAAAAGCTGCATAAAAAAGATCCGGATGGAGCACAGTGAATGCTTATTTGCTGAGATCACCAGAATGAAAGAGACCGAAAATAACAGAGTGAAAAACAGGTTAAAAATAACTTTTATTTTTTTTAAAAGAGGAGCTATTTTAATGCAAATTGTTCTGGAAAATACAAAAAGCTTTTTTAAATGAGCTTTTGTGTTTCAGGTTTGATGTAATTTTTTCCATCAGTTTATTTTTTCATTGCTTCTGAAGTATCTTCTGGTTTTGAAAACTGAGGACAAGCCTTCAAAGTTGATTTCTTTCTCAGCAAACTCTTGGTCTCATTTTCTTTGCCTCACTCCTCACGGCTTGTTGCACCTGAACCATGGTTTTGCACTGGTCCTGGCCAGGCCTGCTGGCCCTGTGTGCTGTGCAAAGTGTTTGTTGCACCACAGAAACCCAGGGAACAAAGAACTGCAGACTTCTGTAGCCCCACCTTCCTCCAAGGGGTATCCCATTCCCTGGGTAAGAGAATGTGTGGATGCTCATCTCAGGGAAGTAGCTGGAGCAATGCAACACGTCGCCCACTGCTGCTTGCTTAGGGAATCTGAGTGCTGTCGGCCCCTCCTGAGACCCCCTGGCATAATGACCCAGGCACACGGCAGCAACTGCTCCAGGAGACCAGGCAGGTTTTGGCTCCAAATACAGCTTCTTCAGTATTTGGGAAAGTAAAGCAGGAACTTAATAACAGGACCCACAAATGGCCTCTCTTTACAACAGTCCAAACCAAAATCCTGGCTAGCAAACCCACCAACATTTTTGCGAATTAAAGTCCATTCTAGATCCAGTTTCTGTAATTCAAACCATCTATCATTAATCTAAAAATAATCCTGGCATGGATGTAGCTAGGCAATCTATGCTGTAGTTCAACATTAAGATTCAGATACATTAATGAGTCTGATGGGTCAAAGGGGATTGAACTGGGAGCATCTTCTCTTTAAAATTCTCTCTCTTTTCTTTTCACTGAGATCACAAAATTTTCTTCCTCATAAACAATTTTGTATATATCAGTTCTGCAAAAACTTTCTTGTGCCCCCATAAAACCTGCAAGTTGTTATCTTACTGCCCATCTTCTGATAGCATGGACTATTTCACATACTTAAGAGGTCCAGATCTGTCAGAGCCAATGCACTGAAGTGGAAGGCAACTTCAGAAGCTCACACAGTTTGCAGCTGCAGCAGTGATTTTGACATCAGAGACATTCCAAGCAGCAGGAAAGTAAAGATTTTGAGAAACCTACAGTTGTGATAAATCTGCATGAACATTGGTAGAAACTTAAAGGCCCAAAGTAAATCTGCATTTGTGCAACAGTGAAAAATTCCAAATACAAAGAACATTGATTGCACAGCAAACAAGCTTTCATAGCTCAATAAACATAAAATAAGTTGTTACTGATTTGTGGACATCTATTGTCTGAAAAAAACCACACTCAAAGTTCCAATGGGTGTTTGAACAAGAAAAAGGGCTTTACTAAAAAGATAGAAAAAAAAGTCTGTGAGAAAGGGTTGAACCTTTAACAGTGAATAAAGTTTTTGTCAAAGTCTGGGGTTTAATTCAAACTCCCAGGTTATGCAAGAAAGGACAAACTGATTTGTCTCAAAGATTTTACCTTTCATTAAGGACATACCTGCAAAAGTAAAGCAAATTCTTATAAAGTGAAAGCCAAGAAAGGAAGCAGTTTTGAAAGATTTTGTTCCTTTTTTGCAGGAAACTACCTTCTGCCCTTTTCCTAAAGAGAACAAGGCCACCCTATCTTCCACAATCTCCTACCACAAATACAGCCATTTTCTTCTTCATTTATCAAGATGAAGGCATTCAGGCAGGATTTTTTCCTCACAGACTACCTCTGAACTGTTTCTCTCAAGCAGACCACTCTGCATACTGGTCTTTGAAGGAGAGCGACCAGTTTCTTGCTGCGTTTAATATGTGATCTGAAAAACCTCAGTGTTCCTCAAAATGGATTTTAAAATATTTTGAATGAATGTCAGTCTGAGATGAAAAAAAGAGGGTGGCTTGTATGTGATGCAAGCATGATCACTATGTTTAAAGTTGTAAGCATTTGTAGTCAGCAAGTACGACATGCACAGAATTGACTTTAACGCAATTTGACATGGAAAGTCAGAAGATGTAGGTTTAACTATAATCCTCACAATTGAAATATTGAAACAGCTAGGTTTCAGTTACAGGTACAAATCAAGCCCAGTTTTACTCTTCTAGAGCTTCTTTCCCATGACAAACCCACGTTTTCAGATTAGAGCCTATTAGGGAAAACTGTCAAAATAGCTTTTCTAAGACTTTGCATGCACGATTTCAGTGTGTACAGTGAGGCTTAAGAAAGTTAAACACAACTGAAAAAAAGCTGGGGATAAAATCTTAGTTTAGTCTGTAAATATCGAATGCATCACTTTTAATATTAAATGAAATGTATCTGAATATGAAAGCAAGAGAGGACAATGAACCCACTGTGGCTGATATGGGTTGTGTGTGGGTTGATTTGAAATGAAAGAAAAGGTTTATATCCCAATTCTGCAGAATACATTAATGATTTGCTTTAGTTGCATAGTCCCACAGCTTTCACCAGGCAGCGTCACCCCATTTCCTTATCTGCTGTATTTTATCAAACACAGAGGTTTTATAGTTCAGGGATTAGGATCTTAAATTTGCTCTAAATGCTTAAAGTGTGCCTTCACTCTCTAAACTTCCCATCTACTGAGCATAACCAGGCAGGGTCATTTTTAGAATGTTTTCCCTTCAATATTTTGTTTTGCTTTTTGCATAAAGTATACTTCTTGGCTTGAGAATCTGTTTCAGATGCATTAAAAATTTTTGTAGCACTGGGAAGAGGAGAAAAGGAGAAAGGAAAAAACTAAAAGGAATGAAGAAGGTGAAGTAAAATGTGTGTTCTGCACAAAACGCATTACAGAGTTTTTCTGCCATTCAGACTAGGATTTCTTAGAGAAGAAAGGTGACAAAGAGAAACCTTTAGCATAAATATCTCAGCTCAGTAGTTGTAAGACTGAAAATTCATCTTGACGATTTTTAGAAAAAATCATTTTTATGTCTTAGATTCAATGGGGAAATACAGTAAAATAAAAAAGACACAGTGAGATTTATAAAATCGAAATAAACTTGCTACCTATTGCACAAAAGAAGAGAAATTAAATCATCTACTGTTCTGCAAACTGCAGGTATACAGAGGGAGAGCTGAACTTTGAACACTGAGTCTTGTTCACCAGTTATTGTATTGTGTCTATTTATTTTTAAACTCAGAGATGATGAAAACTTTCCCAAGGCTTCTTCCAGGAATTGTTCCCTCAGTGAGAATCAGATGTTCTGCTCCTCCTCTCTGCCACTGGTCCCCGCACCCTAGGACAGAACCAAGCTTTGCAGCTTGTTGGAGGGCTCAGTCAACATTTTGGGCAGAGGATTTTGCTGCTGGATTTGGCGCTTTGCTATTCATCTGGCAGTCCCTCACAAGCTCATTTCCAAATGTAAAGTCATAGACTTTTAAAGTTGTAAAAATCCCCCAACTCCCTTGATAACCATGACGATAATTAAAGAAACAGAGACAGAAAGGGTAAGAGAATACAACACCATCCACAATGCAGCAGTCTACAGACTGCTGTGCTTGCCCAGAAAACCCTTCCTGGAGTTCTGCAGAAGCACAGGCAATTGCAAGGGAGATGGGTCTCTTCTTCTGATTCTACATTACATTAACAAAATACGTGAAGCATATGCTCAGTGTGTAACTTCCTTACACAAAAAACTGTACCACAAGGCTGTCACACAATCACTAACAGGGGCAGAGAAACAGCATTATTGTGGATGGGAAGTATTTTGCAAAAGCGGGAAGACATTCCCACTGGAACTTCGTTAGTAAAATGGGATTGGCTATGGGGAAAACAGTGTTCACTAGTCCCTGTGCTGAAGAGTCCTTCATGATACACAGTAGTTTACAGGATGATTTTTAAAAAATCTGAGTCACAAATAACCTGTACCAACATAATCTGACGATGAATACAAGCAAAAAAAGATTTATTTTATGAACGTTTATTTTACTGGCAGAGCAATTTCTTTCCCCTCCTTTGTTTGGAAATTAAAAGAGGAAGAAATAGCTATATCTGAAGCATTGTCTGCTCTTTAGATTCGAGACATGCTTTCAAAGAAGATGAACATCTTCAGAATCAATGACATTTGAGAATGGCTTCCGTGCTTCAGAGATTCATTTTACACCTAATTTTAACTATCTAAAACTTAGACGTCAAGTTTAAGATACCCTCCTAGGAATGTTTTAAAATGAAAACAGAAAAGTACAAGTGGGGGGAAATTTACCCCACCTTAGCACAATGTCACGAAGGCCATTGAGAAGCTGCTCCTGCTGAGCACCCTTTGGTTGGCCTTGTGAGCAGCCATCGACAGTGCAACCTGAAGAAACACAGCTGAAAACTGCCTTCCAGGTGTCCATCTAATGTACTCAACTGCAAACAGGTTCTTGGCTAGACCTCAGCTAGCCCAAAACCTCTTTCCTATACTAAATGGCACCATATTTGTGCTGGGTCCTCAGGACAAGCTTCTCCTGCACTGCTGGCCCACGCAGATGTAGCTCAAGGTGGTGCGATGAATTGTTCAAGAGACACTTTTCTTCATTTTCTACAGCAAGAGCACACCCAAACTAACACATTAGAAGCATTTCTACTGCTCTAAAGTTAGATGAAATTAATCCTGGTTTTGCACGTGAACAGCCTCCATTTACTAACATTTGTCTGTGTTTCAAGACCCTTTTTTTTTTTTTCTCCTTTTAGCCTGTAGAAATCTTGGAAAGGGGATGATTGGAAAGAGCTTAACCTGCAGCAATTTTGTTAGGGAAGCTTTTTACACCGTGTTTGTTTTTGTTCTGTTGTCTTTCCTTCTACGAAAAAAAAAAATAAAATCTGTCGTTCAAACCAAAGTAGAACTATGAGAAGATGAATTTTCAATGGCAGGTAACTATCACTGAATTTCACTAAAAGCTGAATAACTGTTCTTCAGTTTTTTTAAACTGTTAATTTAAAGACATTAGCAGTCAAGCCAAAATGTGTGTATGAACCGTTGAGGTTTTCCAATTAAGAAAGAGGCAACAGTGTACATCTGCTATTTGCTTCATTTTTTAGATAAAGCAATCCACACCCTCTACTGATAAAAAAGAAACCGAAACAAAAAACCCATCAGGCTTCAGTCTGGCACTCTATGAGATTGAAAGTGAGTCTCTATGAGACTTTTCTAGACTTCAAACTGAACAATAAGAAATTTTCACTTCTAATTTGTTTCAAAATGCAGTTTCTTATGAATATTTTCAGACTGGATGATGTAGCTTTCAAACATATTGCACTTCAGAAGGAAATTGTTCCTACTTCTGGAAAATACTTTCTAAATGTATGACACTGCAAAGGTGAAAGCAGTAAGAAATACAACCTTCATGGAAGACTACAGCAGAAGCACTTTGATTTTGTTGAGCTCATCGAGCTTTTTTGACCTGGTCCATTATGAAGTCACAAAACATTCTGGAGTGTACCAGAAGAGTTCTGATAGGGTCTGGATACCTGAATAGATTGTGGATGGAGGGAAGGCCCCCTCTTCCCTTGCTACACTCTGGTACAGTGCCTGCCCAGGCAGCAGAAATCCTCCATTGCAAGGCAGACCAGGAAATGAATGAAATCCCCAAGCAGCAGAGATTGCTTGCTTGCTTGCTTGCTTTCACTACTGCTTTCCCTGTGACTTTGCTGGCTTTCTTCAAACTCACGCTCCCTGTTCTCTTATTCTATCAAAAGCTTATGGATTGCTTTTTACTTCTCTTTCCCAATGTTGCGTGACAAGCATAATGGAGGAATTTATCTTTCTGCTTTAACTTATATCTGCATAAAAAAATCAGGAATAATATCAATGAAGTTACTGGTTGTAAAAGCCTGAAAGAAGCTTTTGAGGTCTGTCATCAAGGAGTCAGCTGCATTGATGTTTCCACCACCATAATGACCTCTTTGCCTTAGTGTTAACTTACAATTTATCATCAAGAGATGGAAAGAGGGAAGGAGGGGGGAAAGTACCTAGAACACTATAACCAGGGTAAAATCCAATGTTTTTCTTCTAATCCATGAATCTAGCATGGAGGAGGAAGCACACAAACTAACATCACAGGCCAAGTGTAACTGGGCTATCACCAGCCTTCCTACAACCTATTAATCAGTGAGCCAGCTACAAATTTCCATCTGTACAATAAAACACAAGATCACGTTTAATGAGTTCCAGTGTTTTTATGTAGCTACAAGGAACAACTGTGTTGCCCTAATTAACGTTTCTCTTTATCGTGTATTTATGTAAAAAGGCATAAAAAAATCCATTGAGATTTGCTTACTTCTGTATCAACTCTGCTTTCTGTGCAGACTGGCATTCTTTGGAGAGAGAACATTTTCTGGCCCTTAACTTACATGGTGAATTTTAGACTATTTATTGTCATAATAAATAATACTATTTTCTTAAAGGGATGTAGTAACGAAGTGTACATGCATGGGTAGTACACAGTGACACAAAGGAATACACATGCAGGCCTTGAAGTGCGGTGTTATCATCAGAAGCAATTTCGTGAGTAAACAAAACCCCCATGGGAAGCACGGGTTATAGTGCAGAAACCACCAGCCCTGCATGCAAAATAAAATTAAAGAGACAAGTGCAGAAAAGCTTTCGCAAAACAATGAACTAGATACAAACCCACTATGCCTGACAAACGGAATAAAGTTAAGATAATTCTGACAAATTCATACTAACCTTCATTTGCATACACTCCAGGAGCAGATATAATAATCGTTAATGAAAACAGTAGTTAAAATGACCTTAACATGGTAGCCTGCCTAGAGTCTAACCAAACAGTGAATTAATATGTAACAACGATGACTAAATGGATTATTTAAATCTTCATGTCTCAGAAAGAAATTACAAATTCAAAGTAATCATGGACCAATTTAATAATTCACTTTGTGAATTTTGAATGCACTCATCTTTGCAAGCTACAGAAGCCAAAAAATTATGGTCAACTGATTCATCATGGTATTAATTACCGTATTAATTACGGTTGTTGTGATAGCACCTAATGAACAAGAAACCATGTGTGTGACTCCCTTTGTGCTAGGCAGCACATAAACATCTAGCATTGCACCTCTCTAGCAGGCCTTCAATCCACGTCTCCATTCCCGTGTCCAGAACAGTTAGCAATGTAATGGCAGAAAATAAAATTGTAGTTCCCAGGGTATGTGGGGTTTTATTAGGCATTTTCCCCCCTTTTATTCTTGGCAGAGGGACACAAAGGGATAGGGAAGCAGTAGAATACTTATTAGAGAGATGCTTAGTGAAATGTATGGGAAAAGACAGTGGTAAGAAAGACAGGGAAGTGAGGAAGAGAACAAAGAGTGAGATACAGAATGTGTCTCAAATGGAGAAGATGATAAGTCAGAAAGATGGCCATGGAAACCATCAGGTCTGCTCAGAGACTGATGAAGTAGTAAAAATTTATCATCTGCACTGTCTCTTTTCTCATCTATTTTCTTTCTCTTCCAAGAAAAGCCCCATGCAAAGAGGCCCTCAGACACAGGTAAGAATCCCTTTTATGATCAGGTCCTTCAGCTAATGATCACAGGCCTCATTCTTAGCAGCATGGAGTCCCCAAGGCTTCTATTTAAAGCCAGCAGGAGAAGCAAATGCTCAGTAGTTCAAAAAAAAAAAAAAAAGAAAAAAAAAGAGGTCAGACTGTTCTTTGAGAGTACCCACAGCAGAAATGAATCTGAATTCTCTTGCTAAGAGTTTAATATCAGAATTTTTAATGGACTTTGAAAATCATCTTTCTTGGGATTATTTCTTTCCTTCTAACTGCTTTTTAACTCACGGTCCTGCTCAAGTTTTTTAGTCTGTCATCCTTTTAATGTTTTTTTGCTTCAGCACTGTATCACTGTCATTACAGCAGAATTGCCGGATACCTGCAATAAAACATTTCCAGCCAGGAGGAGAAACAACCCTCTGAAGAGCACATATGAACTGAATATTTTCTTTGGTCAGTAACTCTGTTATTCCCTGAGAACCCTTTCATGAATTCTGGAATAAATCTGCCCTTTCTGTGCCTGAGCTCCTGCTGTCATACTGTCCAAGTGACTCCACAGATGACTCTAGCATTGAGGGTTTTCAGGATTCCTGATTAGCAGCTTTCACTGTAGCTTGCCATCTCATGCAGCAAATTTTCTTAGCTGTGCAAATCAGAAGAGAGAGTGTCAGTAATGAAATGCCACTTTTTCTCCCCCTTTTTAATGAAAGTTCACACCTTTGCACCATTATTCTCATGGTTTTCATATTTCAGATATTGCTCTGTCTCATCCTTATTTATGAAACTATTGATTAATGCAAATAAAAGATTACTTAATTGGGTTGCATTGGCCTGAGTATGTGAGATACCCAAAGTCAGCAACTACTGAAATTAAAATAAGGCTGAGTTCTCAACGTTATGCAAATTTCTTTGGTGTAAAGTTGTTTGTTAACAAAATTGAACTGGACTGGTTTTGTTTGAGGAACTGCCTAGCTGCAATGGTCTGTCAACACAGCCTAGGCTTGTTTGATCTAAAACATTTAGATTTTTGATTCTAACAAGTTGACACTTGTTGATGTTCACTGTTCTGCTGTGACTGTCTCCTTTGATACCTCTGACACTGAGTAGAGTTTTTAATTAGTCACATCAGTTTCTCTAATCAACATTTAGGTATGAAGTAGTAACTAATCTCAGTAGAGAATGCAACCCTGCTTCGATATCAGACTTCCACTGATATCAAGGAAACCACAATTTCACCCAGCATCTTCATCCGATGGAGTAAAATAGATAAATACATAGTTATATGCTGAATAGTTTCTTCCACTATTGCCAAGGAAAACAGATATTGCTCATTATATAAGCTGTTTTCCCAGTTGTTTACATCTGTCACTCTTTAAGCAATCAGGATGATACTTTCCATGTTGGCATCCTGTCTTAAGATTTTTTTTTATTTGTTTGTTTTGGAAAAGATAGAGGAGCAAACTCAAGTGAAAAAAACCCAAACACAAGATCACACACAAATCCCCCCTTTTCTGAGAAGATTAGTGATGACACAGTTTCATTTTCCTCATATTAAAATTTCTGGCAGCTTTTTCTTTGGTGGTTCTGACAGCCCCATATTTTGGAGTATGGGCTTAGAAGGTGCTGGGGGAATAGTATGGTTTTCCCCTCTTCATAAAATTCCACCAAATTTTTGACAAGCCATTAGCCTCTCGAAAACTGCCTGCTAAATCTCCACAATTCATGTCCCTGGAGAATGCATCTGCACTCATCATGCAACAGCCTAAGCCTGCACTGGGGTTTCTCCAAAATAGGTGCTCTGGGATGGAGAAGAACACACTGGATAAGAACACCTCTCAGTTACACATGTGTTTTTCCATCATTTACACCACTAATACTATGAAGAGAATTGAGCTATAGCCCTTCCACTTCCCCGTTGGTAATTTCTGACTGCTAGGTTCACATTTTTGCCCTGAAATAAGGAAGGAGTAGCATACATCTCCCGTGTTTCCCCCAGCCTTCTGCTGGCCTCAGGCAGGATAAAGGAGCAAAGTATTTTATTCAGATTTTAGACTCAAGTAAAAGGAACAGAAGATCAGAACAAAGTGGATAAGCAGTGAATTAGTTCTTTAAGTTGGAAAATATTGGGCCTGAGAAAAAATTAGGAAAAGTAGGAAAGAACATCAGCATGGAGGAAATATTTAATAATTATATAAAAACTAAATGGTGATTTTATCACTTTCAAAAGCAGTGCAAGATTCTATTATTCATGCTCACCAGGCCAAATCGACATCTGAAAAACTGTCTACTTTCTGGACCAATCAAATGAAGTCATACTTCTCAGCAAGAGTGCTTGAAGTTAAGGCCCAAGTGAAAAAAGCCTGATGTTCAGAACACTCATCAAATCTAGCATTAGCTTGTCTGAACGTTTATGAACATCATCAAGCTACGGTCATATTAACCTTACTTAAATATGTACGCTGTTGCATGTTTTCAGACATCAACCTCAAAAGAGTACTTCTAGTACCAATCTACATCTCTTCAGCCTACTCATGAGATGGGTTTTGGATTTTACCTGTATTACCATCAAAATTGTCCCCTGAAGCGGTTGACTTTAGATGCTCTTTGGAAATACATCTGGGATGTAAATCCTGAAAGCTTTTTTGTTGTCTAAGTAAACAGCCAAGATAAGTGGACATATGCTAGAAAAGATAAAGTTCTTCAACTGCACTCTCTAAAACCAGGACAGAAACACAATTTTCTTAAACCCATGAAGGAAAGAAAAAAAATACCAGAGATGTCAGCATCACCAAATTACTGAAGTCTTACAAATATTGGGCCCTTTCTTACATCCAGAGCTTTTGAAACTGTGTGTTCACATCATTAAACTGGAGTATACATTCATCCCATGTGATTATGGAATAAAATATGATCATGTGAATATAAGTCCCAAAGGCAGGGAAGCCAAATAAGGAATACTTCTTCCCCCTTCCAGTGTTTCATAAAACCTCATGACTTCAAGACACTTCTGTGCTTGGGAAGAGGAATTTATGATTTCTTCAATGGTAGAGACTGGCAGCCCTCAAATGCGGTTCTCCCTTTTAAATGGAAGATGGCTGCTACTAATTTTTAATTCCAAAGAACAAAAAGAAGGTATGGGCCAATTTCTCAAAATAATTTATCTTACTTTATGGCAAACACTCTATTTCTTGACGCCATACAGAAGAACACCCACCAGCGATTGATTTCCTTTGTCCCAGCTGGACCTAAATGTTCTGATCTCTCACTGCAAAAGCACTGCCCTGTATATTGCAATGAAATGTTCTTGAAAGATCCTCAATAACATCTGTGCAGCTGTTTAATTGCTCATTTTCTGGCATTGAAAAAGCCCAGTGTCAAAAAATTCCATCTAAAATGCAAACTTCAAAATACTCTAAATCAGATGATAATTGTCTTTACTGATGCTTAAAAGTGCAATAATTTTTATCCAGACAACAGTGACATTATGCAAAATAACATGAACTTGAGAGTCCTTGAAAGAAAAAATTACATGAATGTGGAAAGCTACAAGAACTCTTAGAAATGCACACAGACCATCCTCTCACACCACAAATAGGAGTCAGAATGACAATACCATAAATTAAAACAACCCTCAAGCAAAAACTAACAGCCAGGAAATGAGAAACAGATTTAAAACAGAGAACAGAAACCAGAAAGCATGACCACTAATGAGATTCTGCACAGCACTTACAGTAACAAAGGAGGTGACAAATGATAGCAAAGATACAGTATTAATAAGGAAGTACAAATTATATTTCCTATTTACGCTTTCACCTTGCATAGCACCGGCAGCCTGGCACCTAGAAGGTGAAAAGGGGATCATGCGTTCAATAATCTTTTATTTTAGAGGGGTGGAAACCTGGGACTGGCCTGACAATCAAACTGCAACACATCTCACAGCTGGAAAGTGTGGAAAAGTCATGAAAAAAAAAAAAAAGCCAACAACAGCCAATTTAGTGTAAATATACTGCATGCTAATATAGTGTCATACTCATTTCCTCTTTCCATAGTGCTGCTCGTATTAAAGGCAGGATTCCCGTATTTCTATCTGGGATTTCTGTCCAGACAATGCAAACGCAGGGAAATTGATGCATCTGGGATACCTCAAAGCAATTGCACACATGAAATACAGATAACCTGTTTCTGAGAAATGTCAGGCCTATAGCACATGTTCAATTAAGTCAAAAGCTTCTAGAGCCCCGGAGATTTTGAGTACATGCTCAGACCACCATTTCAGCATGTGTGCTGTAAGGCCAATACATCCTGAACTTTGCATGTACGTGCTTCTTTGGTGGTCTGCACAAGTGCTGTGGACACATCCAGAGTTGTGACATCTTTGCAGCCTGCTCAGGGTGGTCAGGCTATTGGAGATCCACAAATCCTAGGCAAAGATTCAAAGCCCTCAAAGAGGCCATATACAAGGAAACCTGGGCATATATAGGGCAAGTTATGAGCTATCAATCTCCAGTTTGGGGGAATCTGAATGCAATTTTGCAGAAGTCACATCTAGACAAGGCAAGTAAAGCAACTAATTGAATGATAAATAAGAAATCAGCAGTCCACTATATAATATGAAAAAAAAAATCCACAGGATCTGAATAGGTCTTGAATTGCATGATATCTATGCAATTTGAAAATAAAATTACAATCCATCAGTACAGAGGGCATAACTTACTACTGCTTAGTCTAAACTTAGACTGAACTATGTCTTTAAATTTGTGATTTAAGAAAAAAACCCATGATCTTGCAATATAAGTTTTTTTATTCTTATGAAATATAGTGCATTGGAGTCTTATACCACTGAACACTCTCCTGAAATGTAACCATTTCTGTTCTCACTTTCTTTTCTTCTCCTATCCTAGTGTCTTGGTAGTCTCTTGCTGCACTCTTCTAATAGAAAATGAAGATGCACTTCATGCACAATATGACAAAGCACATATATGGGGCATTACATGCAATGTGGAATAAAGCCATAAAAAGATCTCCCATAAATAAACAAAAATGCATAAAATGAAATGAGCATTATGCCTTATTGAACAATAGTAATAGAGAAAGTCTACAAGAGGCCATAAATGGGATCGAAATACTTATTAGTCTTGAGGAAAAGGAAAGGCATTTATGCAGTCAGATGCTGATTATGAATCACATACTCCAAAAAAGCTTTTTGTCTAGGTCAATTGAACCAAATTCACCCCAGTGTAATGCTACCTTGCTCTATCAGGGCTTAATGAACCTAATTCATTAACCTAGGCAGGACATAATAAATTGGTATAAATGATAACATGCTTTTTTGGATGACTTACTCTTTTTCTGGTTTTGCCTTTACATCTTTACATTACTTTATATAAATCAAAAGGCTGGGAGTCCTGACTGAGAAAAAGACCTAAGTAAATGCTTAACTTGGTTCATGTGTATGAACTCATGATAACTGGATTTTTTTTTCTGTATCTTCCCAAAGAAGATATTTTCCTCAACAGACTCTTTCTTTTACAAGTTACAAACCATTCTCAGGACATAAAACCAACCCATAATGCCATAAATATGTGTTTCCTAAATCCAATAATGTGCTGATTTTTCACTCCAAATTAGCAACCACATAGCTGACTTTCTGGCACAAAATAGTATGCTTCTGCTATCCCAAACCTATACCTATACCTTTAAAAGGCCTTTGCTATATCTTTTAATATAACCCCCCCTGGGTTTTGTTAACGGTTGATCTTTTAGAACACTGTCTTAACTGAATTATTTTACAGCAATATTTAATGCTAACTCAGAAAATGGACAGTGATAGATGTTTAGCAGGCACAGAAGTCTTCCTAAATAGTGAAAAGCATGGACTATATCTGTATTGTTATGCTAGCTCAGGACTCACACTTACAATATGGCTAATGTCCACAGCCACTTACGTGGCCCTCTTGGTGGCTCGCAGTCTGGCTTTTGTCAGAGGAAACCACTCCTCTGGCTCCACTCCTCTGAGAAACTGGGTGTCTGAGCAAGGCTCCTGCTAAGGCTATCCCTGCTCCAGCAGGGATGCAGCCATCCTGAGCTTAGGGACACCCCCCTAACTACCCTACCATGCAGACGCATCCTTGCCCTTGCTTCTTTCATCTCTATCACCATCCTTTGCATTGATGTCGTAAGACTGATTTAACAGCTTTATCTGTGTTATAGCAAAACAATGAGAGAGAAATATATAGAATCACAGTTCATGCTTGGAGCAACAAGCTAATTCTATATAATGTATACTGCCATCATAAAAACCTAATTACATGTCAAGCACTGGAGTATGCAAGAGGTTGGGTAGAGGTAAAGATTCTGAGGTATATTTTCAAACTTCTTTCATAGTGAATGGACTTTATGTGCCAAGGTAAATGCCATATCAAATCACAGCAGAGGAACTATCTAGGGACTCTGAGTTTTCAGACTGCTATTTTGAACTAAAGCCAAAATAAAACATTTTAATACCATTAACATTATAAAAGAAAATACTGCTTAAGTGCTGTCCTAAATAAAACTTCATTATACAATTTAACACTTGATTTAGAACTGACATCTCAAGGAAAACTCCATTATTTTTCCTTACTTTTCATGACCATCTATGAGTAATAAGACTTTTACATGTGTACATAGTTCAAAATAATTTGCAACTTAATTCAGTCTATGTGCTTCACACCTACCAAGTGAAATCGAAGCAAAGAATAGGAAGGGGTCTCTGGGACGTCCCCACCCCCACTCTGAGGCAGAGCTGTTCTGCCCCACCGCTGCTGGGGGACTTCTGCTGATGCTGCTCGCATTGGTGATGATTCCACAACCCTCCCAGCAGTCACATCATTAGCCTCACTGTTGCAATTTAAACCCATTATTTTTTTGTCCTTTCCCCAGCTGCTTTGGAGAACAATTTATTCTTTCCCAGTTTGCAGTGACCTTTTTACATATTTGAGGACTCCCTTCACATTTTTCTTAAACCTTTTGTCTTCCAGATTGAACTAGTCCCAGAACTGACACTGGGCACCAGGTGAGGCTTCAAGCAGCACTGACTGAAGTCACAGATTGTTTCGCTTACCAGTATTGCTCCTGTTTTCACATAACACAATGTGATACTAGCTTTTCAAAGGAAAAGTCTATAAATTGGTAGTAGGTTACAGAAAATTAAATTCTCCGAAGTGCTCTGATTGCTGCCATATTTTGCCTGGGCTGGACCTTGCCATAATACCTCATTTGTGCTTTAGTTTTGTATGTTTGAAAACAACAGCATAAACAGAGATATATTCCCTGCATGGATTGCCTCCTACTCATAAGGAATGAGAAGAATTTGACTTTGCAGAAGTTGCATTCTGCTTGCTTATTAAACGACAAAAATCTTTTGTTGCTGTCATATTGCTGAAGAGCGAGCAGAGCTACGGCGGTTCTGCCTAGGTTAATGTATGCTGTATTCCTTGTGCCTCTAAGGGACACTGACTGCTCTCTGATCTGTCCCCACTGAGAAAAAGGACTTGTCTGTGTGTATTAGTGTGTGGAAATGCACTGTGTACAAATTTCCAGATGCATGCTTCAGCCTCTGCACCTCCAAAAGACTCCAGAGTTGGAAGATCTGCCTGAATCAAAACGTCTTCTGCTGTCTGTCCTTAGCTGGGGGACTTCTGCCCTCTCACTTCCTCCTTTCCTTTTCAAAGTGGAATCTTGTATGGTGGAGAGTGAACAGCCCAGGCAGCATGCTGTGACTTCAGAGCCAGCCTGGTCAGCCCCAGCCCAGGCATGTCACACCAAAGGGCTGCACTGTACCACATCCTCCAGCTGGCATAATACCTCTTCATTGTGATACCTCCAGAACGTGTCTAAGAGCTTGTATTTCATGCCTAAGCTAGCATACTGAGGTCAGCATGCCTTTTGTTATCAACGACCTGGCAGGATCTCTGGCTGTATCAGAGCATACAAGGACTTTTCCAGCTTCAGCACTGAATATGGTCCCAAGTGAAGATGGGTACAGCAGAGCTCAGAACATCACACTAGTGGATATATCTCCTTGTGAATTCCCAGCTGGCCAATTACATCCCAAACTGAGTCCTACAGTGATGTCCACATGGAGAAACAGAGGTGTGCAAAGAGTCTGTCCTGCAACATCCAGTCAAAGCACAGAACTCTCTGCGCTCAACCTGGTTTCTTTGGGTAGGAAGGGGAAAAAAAGAGGAAAAAAACAAACCATAGAAAATATTTTAACTACTTGGTTCCTAAATTTGAAGGGAATTAATGTAAACCAGTTCCTCCCATGGTACTTACTTTTGTACATTCTGCTGCAAATATTTATAAAAGTAACTTTTAAACCACAAAGGATATTAAATATACAAGAGACAAGAGGAAAACAGTGGCAACAGGAAACTGAGAAAGCAAGGAAGAGCAGGAATCTATTTAATGGTATATCGAAGGATTTCTGCCATATCTGGAGGGTTCAGGTAGAATACTTCCCTAAGTTACAATTAAGTGAGTTCTAGTTACTTTAATTTGTCAGTTTTTAATTTTAAATTTCCTATGTACCTGAGTTCAAAGATTTCAGATGTAATAGAGTGGCATCTTTCAAAATTTTAGAACTGCCTTCCTACAGTGGAAAATGGACAGCATGGGTCCAGATACTAGTGATCTACACCTACATTGATAAACCTTTCCCCACATTGTTTATTCCTCTACAGTGATAACACACAGGAGATGGAAGGAAATATGGGAAAAAAGCTGGAACATATGACTGTAAGCAACTAATAAAAATAGAGGAGAGTGTCAAAGAGTATGGAAAGGGACTATAGGTAAAGAAGCTACTAATCCTCTAGAAAAAAATCTAGAAGATCTCTCCACACCTTCAGAAAGAAAATAGGAAGTGCCCTTTCCAAATGCAAAAGAAAAAGATGCTATTTTTGCATGAATATTTATGGCTGAATTTTGAACCAAACCTATTCTCTGAGACAATTCACCAGAAACAGGCAGCAGATGACAAATAACTTTTACAAGAATCTTAGGAAATTTTAGCCAGTTTCACATTTCTTGAGCTGTCACTCGGAGTATGGGATACTTGTGGATAGCAATTCTGCAGCAAAATCGGACTTTGGCTAACCTTCAGTTACAGAGGCTAGGCTTCCTCCATTCCCCATGGAGTCAGGGGGGAGAAAGCGGTCCTCTCTAGGTGGTAAATCTAAGAACCTGAATTAGACTCCCACTCAGACTATTTATCAGAAATGAAGATGTGGAAGAATCAAAACACCTCAGCCTCTTTGGAAGAAAAAAAATTACAGAGGACCAGTGTATATATGCAGTAGGCAGTGGAGGTCAGAAAGGAGGGACGGTGAGGATCACTTGGTAATCTTCTTTAGTACTTCCTCCTGGCAGGGCTAGAGCTGTCTCCATCAATGCAACCCCATGGCAGGAGGCTCTACTCTCCTTTGAGCGGGATACAAGTTACATTTCCATATACAAGCTTCTCAGTTTGACTTCATTCCTAAACCTAACAGTGACCACATCTAGCTGCCATTGGAGGCTTTGGTTTTTAGGGATTTCAATTTAATACATACAGAATTGATATCCTCATTAGAAACTTCTGATCTATTTTTTTTCCAGTTCAAAGTTATCCTCCATGAAACAGTTATGCAAGTATCATCCTACCATCTGATACATACCAAACAGAACAAAATCTGTGATAGAAGCACCGATATGCTCAGTCACAAGTCTGTATTACACAAGTGCAGACTGCAGATTCCCACCAGGTTTTGGTGCACAAGCCATTTTATAACTAACCCAAGTACCTTTTCTCTGGTAAAAGCACCCTCAGTCCTAGTAAGCTCTCTTAATCCTAGGAAGAACCAGCCTTACAATACAAACAAGTTCTGTAATGTTTGCAGAGTAAAAAAAAAATTCTGAAACATCTGAATTAAAAATATTAGAGGTCTTAAAACCAGCACCTTGAGAAATCCCAAGTCTTACACTATGGGAAGGGCAGTATAGATTGCCAGGACTGACACCAAGACCGTGGGAGATGACCTAGTCAGAAGGACGTTGACCAAGTGGTCTACGCTGCTCACACACTATATTTATTTAGAGTTCTTAAAGCAACAGCTATTGAATCTGACTTGGTCAAATTTGTTCTTGCATTGTGCTTTCTGTTCATTCCCAGCAAAAATAAACTGCAGACAAAGTATTTGAAGGAAATGTTATCCTTATTTAACATCACCATTACCATAACACCCCAGCACCCAAGACTGTGCCTTTAGACAGAGTGATGAGTGAAGGATGTTGCATATAAATGTGCATCCCCCGTGTTAGAGACTTTGTGTTTTGAAGGAAAGGGCACAGTGATTGTACATGTAAATATTTATACCAGGAGAGCTATTTTGCTGAGATGTTTGTAGCTGCATCTAGTATGCCAGATAGAGCTTGATTACATTGCGCCCTCCCTATGCAGTTGGTGATCCTTGCTATCTTCTCCCTCTTCTCTGCATGCTTGCCATTCCTTCTTGTAGAGTCTCTACTAGAATCAATGTAAATCTGTACTTGGGGGACCCCAACAGGGGGGTCAGCTTCATTTTCAGGTGTTTGTTTCATTGACATATCTTTTTAATCTGGTGGAATGTTAGACAGGGCTCTCCCTCACACTGTATTGTTTTGTGATCAAATAAATTCATAGTCTGAGTTACTCTGCTGCCCAGCAACAAAGGACAATTCTGTCAACTTTTCTGAACTCTTTCTACAAGTATCCTCCTGAGTTAGCTACAGCATTAAGACAGAAAATGGTGCTGTTTCTCACAGGCAAACCATACATACGTGATTTTCACTCTGTCATGTGTGTCTCCCCCACACTATGACCCCCTACGTTTTCTCTCAACTTTCTGTCCTTTTCCTACAACTCGAGTCTGATTATTTTGCATTAATGATCATAGTTTTCAAGCTTTCTTTGCACAGTTTTCCTTGCTGTTTGGAGGCCCTTCTTTAGGATGAGGTTGTTTTTTCCCCTCAACAATTCCTCACGTATGGTGCTAACTTCACAAAAATGCCTGGTTTTAATTGCGAAACCTTTGATATTTCTATACTAAGCTGCAGACACTGGAGTTCTCTACTCTGCAACGTGACTGTCTATTCCTATTCTGTTCCTTGGCTTCAGGCAACAAACACAAGAGAATTTCAATTGTATTTTCACGTAATTTCCCTCTGTCTCGTCATTCCAATGTCTCAGACATTAGTTGTAAGACCATATGTTCTTCCAGAGCATAAATACCTTAATTGAGATGTAGGCTTTAAACAATCCCTAAATAGTTTGAAGAGATCTGAACAGATTTTTTTTTTTCAAGTTAGGCAGAACTTCAAGTTTTTAGCTAAAAGCTTGCAGGTTTTGCATATCATCAAAAAAATAATCAGATTATGTCTTCCTGAAGGTTTATTTTAGGCACTACTTTCAATCTTTTGGCATAGGACTGAATGAAAGAACCTTTTCTGAGAAAATACTACTCAGTAGAAGTCCAGAGTTTTCCACAGTACACTTGGTCACAACCAGAGTTGAGAGAAGCAGTCACTACCATGTAAGCACATGGTTTCTAAATTTGATATCTTGCTTCTTACATTATTTACCTTTTTAATTCTCCCCACCCACCCACCCCACCCCCCATCCACCCCTTTTTTCTGACTGGAAAAGAATAGAATTGTGAAGTCATAAAATAAATCTTTTCCTAAGCTATAGTACAGGGTGTAAGGTCTGCAGCAATTTCTCAAAAGTTATTGGAAAAATAAAAGAAATTAAAATGCTGCCAGACGAGCCTAACTACATGTAGATGTTGATAGGAACTAATATATGACTTGGATGCTGAAAGGCATGAAGGTGGGATCTGTTCCCTGCACAATTCAGGAGAAACCAGAAACATTTTCTTCAACTCTCTCCTAACAAGAGAATGACACAAGAGCACTCCTTCAGCTGAAGTCAGATCTTCAGCAGCTTTATTACAGTTTTAACAAAAATTAAAACACAGAATTTTTAAAAGGTAAGGTGACGTCTTAGAATAAACAACAGTAATTGTAAAAGGAAACTGCAAATGGAGGGCCACATGGTCTAAGTGAGTTAGGCTATCTAGATTGATCTGCACAGCAAACGGTCAAGCTGGTGGGCCAGATCAAGTCTGACCCAATGCACCTGAACTCAGTGCTGAGTCTAAGACTTTCTGGTTTGATTCTGGTGGTATGTTGAAGTTCACCAACAAATAACATACCAAAATTATTGTCACATTATACTTTATAAGTGCTTCCTCATTATACAATAAAGCTCTTGCTAAAAAAAAATAAAATCAAGCTTTAATGAATCATTTTGCTTTTAGACAAAGTACTTAAATGCCATAAAGCATTTAAGGAGTTTTTTCAACATTTGTTTGAAGTATGACACTCTGAATCAACTGGATGACCTAAAACTTATAACAACCACCTGTTTTCCTGAAGACAATACTTTCTATTTATCTGATGGCCCCAGAATTTTCAGCTCAGTTTCCTGATGTCTTGTCCTATATACTGCAGTTTATATGACCTGAGTAAGGAAAAGCAATTCACGAGAATCCTTTGTGGGCTGAAGATCTTAATAATGCCCTGTGGCATTCTGCCCAGTATGCTTATTTCCAGAACCATCTGCTACCTATAGTTCAAAAGAGAGCATGACTTGGCTACAAGAAAGACTTTTTTTCACAGCAAAGTGCTCATCCAGTTTTTACTGGCCATTCCGAGGTCCATTTCAGGAGCATACATTTTTTTAATCCTTGGAGGAAATAATTCATTCACCACACCCTTTTCTAGGGGGAGCTGGCTGACACATGTTTTCTTTGGCATTGCATCAAAATTAAATGTCCAAGGGTAAACACCTGCAACCTACACATACATGTGGTTCATGGTCAAGTGCTTAATAAATTCAGTTCCATAAAGAGAAAAAGAAAAGCTATGCTACTTGTGTTTTATTTCTATATGCTAAAAGACAAATGTATCTATTTCAGGCTAGCACTTAAATATCCCAAAAGGCAACAAGAAACTCTTTATATGAATGACACTTGACTTATGTTTGAAGAATATTTGGACTTTGACTTGGAAGCATTCAGACATTAAGGATGCACTAAAAAGGAAGAGATTCATTTTGAACAGATTATAGAAACCATGTGTGACAGAGCAGAACAAATGGTAAGTACTTGTTTTGAACGTCATTGTGAAGGGCACTAGTAGTACTTTATGCACAAAGCATGCATAAACTGAAAAATATGCCCAGTAGCTTCCACCTTAACAGGCACCCCAGATGTGATCAGTCATATGCTAGAACAGTGGCCAAAACAGGTATGTGAAATACTTAGGTGAAGCAGATGCCATGAAATGCCCCACTCCCTCATTTTCCTCTGAACTTATGCTGTAATTTTTCTACTAGGTAGTGTCAGAAACAAAGATTGAGGTCAAAGCCTAGAACTCCATTGTAAAATTTCAGAACAGTTTGTGTCTGTCCCATATGCTAAACCCAGGAAAAATAAATATCAAACCTTATATCCTGTGTTATTAAAGTTCAGATCACCAAATCACTGTGCTATGGAATTTTTTGTCATTTTCAGAAGAACCTGTGTAAAAAGCACAACAACAAAGCTATCACAGAGGTTCACCACCTCTCATCTCCATGATCTGCTGATTCAATAAGCACAAAGTATCATCTAGCTAAGTTGCTATTAATTTCAGATCTAGGATTGCTGAATTAGTGGTTGCTTTTCTGCCGAATTGCCACCCTTTTCTGCCTTAAGCTTCAATGCTGATTAGAGCTCACCTGCATGCCTCAACTCTGACTGGCTTCCATAGTGAGAGACTGCTAGATAGAAAGAACCAAACCTATGTACCTGGTTCAAGGCTTTTCACCAGAATAGAAGAAATTGTTGTCCTGAGGACAAGAATAAAATAAATTAACCTAGAACAGGCAGGCTTGCTGCCTTGCTGGGAATTGCTGCTCCTCCCTCCCTCTCTAAATGAGGTAGCCCTGCATGCCCTGACCTATGGTAGCAGAAGGATACCTACTTTTCCCAGGCTCCAGCACAGGTAGAGGAGGAAGCAGGTTTATGGTTGCTCTCATAGCAGCTACCCACGTTTACCAATGAGTAAGCCGTTCACCTTTCTTCTTCATGGTTGTTTCTTGAAGCCATCTCCTTGTCCACATCTCAGCAATTTCAATACTGATGGTTACTGGGCTCAGCAAAAGCGATGAGTTCTATTCAGCAACACCTTTGAACTCTGTAGACTTTGTTAGCAGTACACCTTAGCCCCATCAGAAGGTCACTCATAAATGAGCAATCTGTGCCTGGCATCCTGTTCAAGCCCTAAATGAGCAAAGAGCAAGTAAGAGCAGAGCGCTCTGCTTTGAAAAGCACAGACACCAGGTCTCATCCTGGATTAAACCCTCCAGATACCTTGCAAGTTGCAACTTCTTCAGTATCGCCTGTTTTGAAATTGAGTTGTAGTGTAGCTGCATCTATTTTCTCTGGAAGCAATGAGTTTTTGATAAATAAGAGAAATCAGTCTTTGGGACAAAACCAGAGACTGACTCCAGTGTATATACGTGCTATCCATACATGTGTATTTGGCAATAATTTATGAGAATGCTTCAAGAATGGAATTGTGATCTAAACTTTTTTTTTTTTCTCATTAAAAAAAATTAAATTATTAGGGAATGCTGTTGGATTTTTGTTCTGTGCTAAGGTGGTTCTTTCTGGTTACCAAAGTCACCACATGCTTAGGACAGTCCACAGAGTGGACTGGCTATTATTTAAATGATAACATGAGCCTATGAAGTGTAATAGCCGTAATGGGCAATAGGAATGAATGTGGAGGGTAGGGAGAATTGATTAGCTGGTGGGATACCAGTAAATACAAAGTGTTTAATCACAGGCAGACTCAGCACCTTGATCTCCCAATCAATAGCACTTGCGGGTTCAGAACACACCAGGAAGCCTTGGGTTTAAAGAGAACATAAAAGGTGCTCTCTCTTCTTTGTTATTTTTACAGTGTGCTGTACTTGTACATCCCATTTCATCTTAGCAGTCCAAAGGCTTTTACAATTTTTTAAATGAAGAAAACACTTCACCCATTTCAGAGAGAAAATATGCCAGCTGTTCAGTATCTGAGAGTAGCGTAGGTCTGGGAATAAAAAGGGTGCCCTAGCTTACTGTAACACTACGAATTGAGAAAAGGGGATTTTGGTAGGCAGCACTTTTAAACCTAAATAAGTACTTAATCAAGATAGAGCCTAATTACGCATACCCTGGCAGAAATCCTACAAAGTTTTTGAACGGGCATGGGACCAACATCTACTTTGAGAGGTGCCACCTTTAACTTCCATCATCACCTTTTGCAGCCAGAAGTACAGTAAAATCTGCAACTGGCCTAGGGAGGAATGAGCTAGAAAGAGGCACAGTTTGATTTTCCTTTGAGCTAGAGAGAAAAAAAGGAAAAATAAAACCCGTACATGAGGCTTATGTTTCAGCCAGCAACCACCGGGCTGTCCCTGCTGTGAACTGATAACTGAGACTGATAATAAATGTAGCCTGACTCTGTCAGCTGTACAGACTTATTGTGCTCATCTGAAAATAGAAATAAAATCAAGTATGGCCAAAGATGTACCAAAATGAATTCTCAGAATACCGAGACCCCTGTGAACTTTGGCCATTTGGTTAATAGAAAACTTGGACACAGACCACCTCAGGACAGGCTTGAAAAAAAAATAAATCCCAACTAACACTGTGCTAGCTTAAGTCTCAGGGTTTTCATTTCATATCTGTAAATGTTGTTTGCCAACTTCAAGACTGGAAAATATAAATTAAAAAATGAAGCAATATTGCATTGTACTATTCAGCCTGAAATGCTCCACTAGAAATCAGGGGGTTTTTTATACCTGCGATTATTTTTTATAATACACCTTTGCTCTTTTCTTGTCATATATTGTTACAATTTTTGGCATGCAACAAGCAGCTTACCCTTAGTAACTGAAAGATATTTGCCAGCCTTAAGCTGGATACCTGCTGACACATCTGATCTTGTGCTGCTGCTTGTGCTAGTGAAAACGAAAGGACGGTGAGACAAAGAGCCACAGCCATCTTGCAGCTGGGCTGCATGAAGCTGGGAACTGGGAATTCATACAAACAGCCTATCCCGTCCTGAGTTACTTCTGTATATCTTAACGCTGCTTCTCAGAGCTGATAGAAAAGCTATGGGAGACTTCAACAACGGCAAGTTAACAATTCCCAAAGGCTGAAAAGCAACAGAACCGATACTTTCCCCTCCCAACTACCTTATCTTTCCCTTTTTTTTTTTTTAATTTGTCTTGGGATAGGTCTTCAGCCCAACCTATTCCTGCAGGTTTCCTGCAGCTGCTTCTCTCACTGTCACCCAGCTGCACCATTCTCCTTGGGCTGGTGCTGTTATTAACGTTCACCAAGCATTTTCCATCTCTCATCTGTGTAAATTCACAAATCATATTCTATCGCTACATATGGTGAAAAAGCCTCATTGCTCTCCGAGTGTAACGTTACGTGTGATACTTCCAGAGCCTTTGGAGCTTTGAGGGACCATCCGATGCCTACAGAGCCATGGCAATGAAAAATGTTAAGGCTGAGACTGGAGCAAATGGAAAGAATTAACACAAATAGTGGCTGGAAACAAACAAACAAACAGATGGAAATTAGGGATAACAACAGGCAAAAAAAGTGAAAGTAAAAAAAATTATCTTACCATGGAAACTATTGGTGCTACATATAGATAAAGGTCTGTCAGCTTTTCCTTTTTAAATCCCCTATTTACAGGGATTATATAACTCAGATGTGGAAAGTCTCTGAAACATGGCTTGCAAGGCCTCAGGAAAGAAGATTTTAAAAGATATTTAACTCTTTCATTCTGAGGTATAAGACTATAAATGTTAACTAATTTTAAGAGTTATGTAAAAAATGTCGGAACAACTTAGCACTTTCCTTAAGCCTATGGCAGATTTTTTAATATATTGTTTAAAAATTTGCTGCATCATTTCTGCAGGTAATTCCAGCTATTCAGACTCTTCACATGAATTCAAATGCAGCAGAGGCTATTTTTGATTAAATAGGTAGAGACTGATCTAGACATCCAGCTGTGTTTTTCTTGTTGGGGGCTATACATTTCTTGAAGATGGCTATACATTTCTTGAAGATGGAAGAGGGACATAAAAGTCACTGAAGTTCCTTTACCACTAGCAGGGTGTTTCTAGGCAAGGACAATTCTCAGACAATCAAACCTGCGAGTGCCCTTTGACTGTCACATCCTCAAAGTAATGAAAAACGTCTCTGAAGTAGGAGTATCTGCTCCCTGCCTGGATGAAAACAACTTCTAGAATCCAGCTCTGCTTACGAGTGGTCAAAACTCCAAGTCTAAAATTTGCTACCTGCAAATATTTTGCAGTATTTTCTTAAAAATAGCTGTTTCTGCAAATATTCCTGCCAATAGACTCACTCCTTCAATAGACTATTTACAAAGAATAAACACAAGGTGGATATTATAGCAAAGCAAATAAAAGAGGCGTCTATTTGCAAACCTGCTGGCTACAGCAGGTCCGCTCTTCTGTCCTCACAGGTTCATAACTGTGTTTTGCTCCGTTTTTATGCTCGTTGTTCAGGTAGTGGGGTTTGTTGGGTTTTTTTTTTTTTGCTTTTCACCCACTCGTAACACATTTTTAGCAAGTGATGGCTGTGTGAAAATATTTATATTTCTATTAAATTCAGTACGCTCACAAGCAGATTTATAGGTTCATGGGCACACCTGGTGACAAAGAGTGTAGAAATGACTACCTAGGCACCAGGGGTTAAGAGTTTTGCTCACCACGAAACAGAATGGAATCAAAAATTTTAAAGCCTTGGAACCCACATACTTGGCCATAAATCTAAATCCCTTTTTTCATTTCTTAAAAACCTGAGAATGAAAACAGACTGATGAAGTAAAAGTAGCAATCTTCCTCCAGGTTTTTATTTGTTTTAATCTAACCTTCTACCAACATACGCACCAGTGACTCCTTAGACCTGAATAATACTTAAAAAGAATGCAGATTTGTATGCTTAATACTGTGGTATAAGACTCTCCGGTACGACGCAAACTACTGACATCTAGGTCATCAGAGAAAGGACAAAGTGCTTTCTGCATGGATTGGAAGCATTGAACTTTCCGTGACTAGTTCCAGCTTCAAATGCTGTTCAAACCTGTCCACAGTCGAACCATCCAGCAGCGGCGCAAGAGGTGTTCATTTCTTGATGGAGATGTGCCAAGACATATGGAACTGGGAAAAAATTGTTCCATGCAATACATGCTTTTGGCACACAGTGCTTCTGAACATGTCACAGCGATTAAAAAAAGGTAGAGAAACTGCACTGAACTGGCAGATGTCACTGGTTCACTGCCTGCGCTGGCCGGGATTTGTTCTCAGAGGGTGAGCTGGCAGATCACAGCATCGCTGCTGGCAGAGGTGCCTCTGTACGGCGCAGCGCCGGGCAAAGCCAGAGCACAGCGGCAGGAGCATGGGGAATGGAGTAGTTTTAGATGTTTGGGCCTATGGGCTTTTGTTAGGTTATGTTTTCTCCTTTTCTGCTGGATTCAGTGTTCTGAACGACGGGAAAGAAAGGATACCTGAAGTCACACTTTTAAAAAAAATCTCATTTCTCTTCCCAGAGCAGTCTGTTCCACAAATAAAGTAGACTTAAAAAGATGGAAAACTGTGATTCTTGGTGCTTACACATTTGTGCTGAACTGCTGGATACAATTTCTTCATTATTTCACAACCCACTTACTTATGTCTGGACTGGTGGGGGCCTATCTAAATGTTGTTGACTTTAGCTACCTGTTTTCAGAAAAGAAGCAACCCCCTCACACACAGACACCACCACCACCACCCCGTCCTTTCACGAAGAGGGGAAATTACTGATATATATACCACGTGACAAACCTGCCATGTCCAAGGTGCATGCAAGTTCTGAGATGGGACATAATTCCAGAAAAATTCAGTTGCTTTTTTAAATCAAAAAGAAGTTTTAATAACACTGATAAAATCCTGCCTTGTAAATAGATCTCACCTTTCCCCTCCAGCTCCATCCTCTATGTCCACTATAGAAATTACAGCATATACAGGAGTGAATAATCTGGGAAAGGTGTGCATTTTTACATAAACCGTTAAGTGGCATAATACCTAACTACAACAGATACCTAGAGCTTCAGCTGCATATATAACTTTTTCTCTAGGTGTTCATGCTGTATGACTTAATTCTGCTCTAAAAGAACCCATGTTTTGTAAATTGCACCAATAAGTAAAAGTCTGATTCTTTGTATTTGCTATTTTGTCAAAAGTATCAAATGTATTTTTAGTCATCTAAGTCACTGCACGTAGAGATTCCAAAACCTACAGCCACAAAAAAATCACAGCAATCTGATTGGCAGCATGCTTTTGAATGTAATTAATACAATGAAAATAAAACATGAAATACTGTGATTGATTCTGTGTGTTTGCATTATGTGCATGCTCGATACAGGAATAGCACTAAATCCCAAGAGTAAAAAAGCTACTATTCACAATATTGGTTATCCAACTTTACCAGAATATAATTGGCCCTCAGGGAGTTCAACACAGCATAACAAGTAAAATACATAGAACAATGGAAAGTGAGCATAGAAAGCTAAAAAATACAATTATTTTATAGAATTTAAAATAAATATTGTGGAAGGCAGCCCTTCTTAATTTGTTTTGATGAAAACAGAAAATGAAATTTTAAATATATTTATTATTAACGTGGTTATCAGTGAAAAACAAAGACAAATTTAAATAAGGCTGAGACTTAACTACAGATACTCCCACCATGTCTGAAAAGCTAGCTTTCATCAACCACATTCTGCAATCACAAAGAAAACAAAACCATCTGAGCAACCCAGTTTTTTATACTCAGTGTTTCTATGGATGCTTAAGGACTATATGTAAGACAACGGGGAGTAGGTGTATTTTTACATGCTTAAACAGCTGTGGGAGTGATTCAGGATGACTTCCTGCCCTCAGTCCCCTTGAAGGTATTGAAGGATCAGACTGAAAGATGATTTTGGTGAATACTTTAGGGAAGGTGGGTTTCAGAAAGTGATGAGGTGTAGTATGACAGGTAATAACCTTCTCCAGGGCTCCATTCCTGGGTTTCTTATCCCTTGGCTTTGGAGATTACATCTTTGTGACGGTGGCATGCATTTCAAAATACTATCATCATCCGTGTAGCTGCAGCGCTGCTCCTGCCAGGCACTACACAACAAAGAGATTCTATGTGCCCAAGAGAGTTCATAATTAACTTAATGACAAGAGGCAATAAGCAGATATAATGAAGCAAAGGAGCGACGGGGAACAGTGAGGCATTTCTGATTGACAGATGAATGGCACTGCAGCCACAGCACCCAACTGCCACCACGTGTTTCGTAGGCATGCCAAAGCAGGCAGAACTGAACAAGAGATTTAAGGGAGGTTAATGCATTACCTTTGGTGATTTTTGCAGATTCTGCAAAGATTCTACCTCCCTTAGGCAAGCTTCAGTCTCTCAGGGAATCGAGCACAGCCAACGGGCACCAAGGATGGGGGAACAAGTGCAAACAAGAGAAAAGGGACAGGACTGGAAGAGGAGCAAAGGTAATGATAAGACAAGGGAAAGAGGGGCAGGACAGAAACAAAAGCTGTAAAAGAGGGAAAACTGCAGGAAGGTACTGCAGAGCACCATCTCTTGGAACTGCATTGCTAAGCCTTAGAACACCTTCTGTGTAAAATGCAGTTTGATGGTTCAAGTAGTAGCACTGTGAGTTATGAGTCTAAAAGCCTTTGCTGTGTTGATGACAGGTGTGGAAATTAGTACAGTCCAAAACTAAATATTTTTGCGTTCACTGATTTCAGGTCTGAAAACTATAAGAAATTACATTTAAAAGCACATAGAAGGATTACCATTGCAGTCGCTATGCCAGACACTTAAAAGAAAAAACAGAAAAAACCAAGACTGTCTGTGCAACCTCAATTCAACCCCTGGAAGCAGATGTGGTCTTTCATTATAAGTTCACAGAGAATTTTTGTCTTGTTGTGACTTCTGCTGGATCCTCTGTGTCACCCATCTGCGTGGCCTCATATATGCTCAGATTGAGAGAAAAACAAACACACTATGTGGCGCAGCTTAGGAACTATTCACAACAAAATGACTTAAGGTGGCTTGTGTACAATATTTCTTTAAGGTAAATGTTGTCAACTTTAACAATAGTAACAAATTATCTGCTCGTATCTCATGTTCTGCTATTAAAAGTAAGACAAGTACAAACACTCATCCTCATACCTTAATTAAAAACCTCTAAGTGTTATGCTTTTTCTCAAAATGGATGACATTCACTTGATTACTGTAAGTATAACCACACTCTGCTTTAACCACAACAAATTATCCGTCACTCCCACATCTTATGCTGTTAATGGCAATGTGAGTACAATCTTCAAAAGCATCCAGTAATGGCAGACTAAGGGCTGTTTCATTGCTTATCCAAAAATAGCAGAAAACTACCTTTCATATCATTCCAAGGGCTCTGCACTTTCTAAAAAATGTGTCTTACTCCTGTCTGCCCCTCGTCAGACAAAAGCCTTATGTCTTAGAAGTTCTAATGTGCTCTGTGCTTCAGGCAGACTTGGTTTTCCACACAGTTAATGGGAGCTCATTATCTTGAATTATATTAGTTAGCTCTGCAATGTAAAACTGCCTATAATATAGTTCGATATTATTGTGTTGTATTGATAGAAAATACTAAAACAGGAAATGTAACTGATGGATGCGGTGTTGAGCTTGCTCCTGGGAGGTCTAACAAATGATGGATGTCCGAATGGAACAAGAACAACAGAGATTAAAAAAAAGGCCCAGGTTTTTGTCCTGCAAAGTAGCTATGGAAAGCGACTTTCAAATAATCAGGTACCAAAGAAGCACAAGAATAATACCAAGTTTTTCTTTTCTACCAACACAGACATTTAGGATGAAGATACAAGCCCCAGATGACATACACTCTAATTGTGGATTATATAGGGACAGAGGGCAGGTTTCTCCTGATCTCAGCCCTCCGCTTGTGCTGTGAACTATGATGGCAGTCTTTGTAATTTTCATCTTTATTACTGTAACAGTAGTTTCCAACCTCATTTATATTTACTGTTCTGTATTAACTCATACAATTTACTGCTAACAGGATTAAAAGGCACTGAAATACACAAACAGATCATGAAAGACAAATTACATTTGTAACTAAGATGATTCTTAAGGCTCAGCAGTGTTAATCATCAGATGGTAGCAGACAAAAAAATCCCAACAAAACCCCCCAAAACCCATGGCTGAACTTGCAATTAAAATGAATCTGAATTTATCCAACTTTAGCAGTATGTTCATTGCCTCAGCTTTCACTGCAAGTAGGTGGATTGGCCTCTCCAACAAAAATGGCATGACAGTCCCTCCAGCATGACACGGTAACGCTATAATCCCCTTGAAGCCAAAGGGGAATTCCCTCTTGAAAGTCTGTGCTGTAGGCCCAGAGAATCAAGCAGCAACAGCTCCATTCCTTCCCTGTTCATCTGGCCCCAAGGCTCTTTCATTTGCTTTACTGGCTCCAATCAGCCAAACCCTTGCAGCTTGGCTCACACTCCAACCCCCTACCTAGAGAAGCTTTTGCAAGTTCTCCCATAACTCCCATAATTCAACATGTTACTTCTGTCCCATGGGAGCTTTTTTTCTAAAATCTTTGTCATCTGAACCTGTTTTGTCTTCCCACACTTTTTCTTTTATGCTTCGTTCATGGGGAGCTTTTCCTAAAGCTTATCCCAAAACCTTTTGTTGATAAAGGTAATCTTTCTAATTCTTCTCTCTGTTGAGAGAATAACCATAATTTTCTCTGGATCCCATTAGGTATACTCAGGTTGTTCTTTCTATGACTTTCTCAGCCTTAGACTCGGTAGTCTGCTTTTACTGCTACCTTAGACTTCACCTGTTGAGTGCCTGTCTTAGGCTACTGAACACCTTTTCTCAGCATTCTTTCTCAAAAAATCTCAGGTATCTATGGACTGGGTGATGAAACCACCAAAACACACTCATTTGGGAAAGGAAAACAGAGTAGGACAATTTTGGAGCAAGAGTTAGCAAACCCAGTCACACGAGACAGAAGAAATAATCTAAAAAGTTTAGTGAACACATTCCCATTTCTAATCAACTGTGTTTTTTCCAAACATGCAGCTGTTTCAATATATGAAAGCAAATAACGTCACTGGGAAGTCAATAAAGAATGATGAAACTCCCAGTCTACTGTATATTAGGCTCTTGAAAAAAATGTACAGAGAAATAAAACATACTTGTTTAGTAATGTTTTACTGTGTATATTCTTTAGATATCTATAGGTTTATTTTTACTACATCCAGACACTCAATCATGAAGAAATGAAAGCATCTTTCCTGATATAATAGTGTAGACAGATTAGGGGTGACAGTCTGTGCAAATTACAAACTTTAGAAACATACCTTGGGCATGTCCCATCAAACTTATGACATGTACCATGGAATAAGCTAGGAAAGTAACATAGGTTAACAGAAATCTGCATACCCCAAAAGGTGACGAACTGGAGCTCATGTGACATGTCAATGTTACATGTAAGTCACCAGTGAATCCACCTTCTCTACTGCTAGGTACACCAAAGCAATACCACCTGCAACTTGGACAGACTTACGCCTTAAATAGACTTCTGATTATCCAGGAATTCTGCAGTTTTTTGATCTCTTACTTCTTATAAACTACTTCATCTGAAAGCATGATGCACAGAACTAATAAAGATTACAAAGGAAAAGAATTTCTAACAGAAAACATCAGTGCATGTACGAGAGTTTCAAGATTTGGTTGATGCTAAGACACTTCCCAGGCAGTCCTCAGCTCACTTGGATTGCTAAGGTACCCCGGGAGTACCTGGTAAAGGACCAGAGTCTTCAGAGGGGTGAAAACTCTTCTTGGCCTGAGCAGGAACCTGCATGGTTTGCAGGATTTGATAATCCAGATAATCCTCTGTTCTGGCCAATCACCAGATTTGTAGTAGGAAGCCAAGATCATAGTCAAAAGCTCTTCAGCGCAGAGAAGAGTAACAAAGAATAACAAAATTGCTTACAACGAATTCCTTTTTTTCTATTCTAATGAAATTCCTTGCTCAAAGTTACCAGACAGCATCTCTCCCTGTGTATTAATCCCTCTTACAAAAGAGGGATGCTGTCTGAAGCACTGAAGATGCCAACAAGGAATTTAAAATCATCTTATTCAAATTAATTCAAATTGCCAGCCACTGTGCTTTTTACCACCAGCATGCATTGCCAGGCAACTCCTGGACTTTCAAAAACATGAGCTTGCTTACAAATGTATAAACAGAAGTAAGAGGCACAATGAGTTGTGATGTTTCCAGGTTTCATACATCAATTTTTTTCTTTTCTTGGTGCTGTGCCACAACTCTGACTTGCAGCTGGACTAAGTGGATGGCTGCATTGAGTTGCTTTTCAAGTACCCCACAATGAGAATTCCACCATATTTTGCCCCAGCAGCAGGGAAAGCAGGTCAAGGTTGTTGTTTCACACACGCTCACGCATACATGCACACATTGCTGACTCAGGAGCAGCTTTAACTGAAAAGAAGTGATAACCAGGGGGGAAATTGCAGTTAGTTTAAATCAGGGGAAAGGAACTAAACATCAAAAAGTTGGAAGCATGCGCAGCTTCAACCCATTGTTTCACTCTCACAAAAGGTGATTGGCTGGAAACACAGCAGGTGTAAAAACAAAATCTGCCCTTAATGGCTTTGTTGGAAACTTAAGCTTTTGTTCCAAGGTAGGTTTAGTATAGCTCTCATGCTGTTTCATAGTTAGGGTGTTTCCCCCTAAGGTAATGTGTCAGGTATTGATAAGTTTGTTTTAAGTTCTATATAACTAAAGCAGTAAAAAGAATACTGACATGTCTGTGACCTGAAACACCATTTAATAGATAAGTATATGTGGGGCTGTGCTACAAAAACATGCATAGAATAAACTAGAGGTCAGCCAAGGTCCTCTGCCCTCAGTGAAATTATCCGTTTACTCTAAATCATGCATCAGCATTAAAATGGCAGGGAGAAAGCACCCCTCCTCCCTCCAGTACTAAGACAGATGGAATAGACCTCCAGTTGGAGACTTTTCAATGTTTTTGTGGATGGAACTGATATCTCCAGAAATTAAAAGCCGTATGTACTCATTTTTTTGCTTTTGTGATAAGTATGCTAATTGGATAAAACAAGCACAGACACTTGCAAATACATTGCAACAAGATTTACTGTTTAATATCCAGTCTAGCAATGAAAATGATTCTGTTTGTGTTAGAAAAGAGAAGCCAAGGAGAAAGGTCATTATATTGTGTCTGCAGCTTTCGTTCCTAATATGTGATTCTCATTTCTCAGTAAAGGGAAAATCAATACTCCCTTTAAGTTGCCTTGGATTCAAAAAAGATAGAGCTTTTAGCCACTGCATGGCAGTGATTTAGAATGATCATGAGATATATTATGCAATGCTGCTTTTTACAAAGCTCTGAGGTTCATTTCAACGTTTTTTAATTCTGCCATTGAGTCTTGTCCAGACTAGCAAAAAAAGAACATTTTAAGTGCTATGATTGTTTAGTAGAAATTTAACTCTTTCCTTGAGCCACTTCTTAACACCTTACTGTTCTCCTTCATTCTGATTTAGGTGAGAGGTTTTACTCACAAAGCTGGAAGATTAAAGGCAGGCATGGTATCCAGGATTTCTAACAATAACAAAAGAAGACTGATCACGTTCATAGGTTTACTAGGGTTTACATACCAAGAAGCTATGTCTGTAATAAAGACACACAGGTAATTTGCTCCCTTTTTTCTTTTTAAATTATAAGAACAAATTCTCAACCAGCTAGGTTAGAAACACTGAGAAAACCAGCTGGATCATTACTGAAAATGTTAAAAAGATAAAAACAGGTTTTAGGTTTATTATATCACATAAAGAAATGTTTCTTCTATTCTGGAAAACCCCTGCAAACTTGTGACGCACCTGGACACAAACACGAGGAACAACGGAGACGTGTACTGTAGATAGGAGCTCGTAAGAGCAGTGATGCCAGATGTGAAGGAGCAATTGGGCTCACTGTGAGTAAAAGGCTGGAGTCACCACCTGGAGGTGTAATCACTTTCTAAACTAGGACATGGCACACTCCAGCATTAGTCATCAACAAAGAGTTAACAAAGAGAAGTGAAAGGATGTTTCTCATAAGAAGAAACCACTTGCAAAAAATATCCTTAGGCTTAGAGAGATCAGTATCATCCCTGACACCATAAACTCAACTGTTCAGCATTAAAACCACAAGCCCCATCTCTTTGGCATAAGGTTTCCATCTAAACAGACACATTTAAACATGTATGTAAACTTATCTTTAAGAATGCGTTAGAGAGCTCTGATGCACTGTGCACAAAAGGAGAAACTAATTAAATTACGGTGAGCAGCTTCTTCCCGCAGTTGCTGGTACATGCCGTGCTACAGGCTGAACAAGGCCCTACATGAAAATTATTATCCACCACTTATGAGGGATCTCAGATCTGGATCTAAATTCTGATCCTGACTCATCAGCCCATAACAATAGGATTTCCTTAATTTCAGACTCAAATTCCAAGTTAGGCATTACCTTTTGCCATACTTCCTGTCTTCTTTTCTCTCTTCTTTTTTTTTTTCTTTTTTATAGAACACAGAATTTTAATTTGATCTATGTAAAAAAATAAAAAAAAAAGCCATTGCCACCTGCTCCTTTCCCCTCACCATCACTCACTAAAGACACCATCTGGGAATGACTAGCAACCAGAGCAGGGAGTGAGCAGTCCATATGTTAAAATTTAAAATTTGACAGCCCTATTCTGGCCTTTCCATCACCCACTATTTTTCTATTTTATGGTTGCAGTACTTTAACTAGTCTCTGTAACATTTGCAAGGACTAAACCATTTTTTTTCATTGTGGATAGATCTTTATTTTAGGGCAAATCTTTCATTTAAGCTGAAATCCAACAACTTCTGCCCACTTTCAGACTTCTTCCTAAAATTTATTGTGGAAAGGGATGAGATATTTAAATATCAAAACCTGTGGCTATTACTGCACAGCTAATGTATTAAATTAATAGACTAGAAAGAAAGATTAGAAAGAAAGCACAGTTCTCTTTTTTTTTTTTTTTTTTTTGCATTAGCTTGTGAATGTGGCAGAGCTCTAGGTACTGTTAATAACTATTTACAAGGCCAGCAAGAAACCTAAATAACTTTTTTCCTCTCCTCATTTCAATCCCAAGATCCCATCTCGTGGATTTGCCTTATAATTTCATATACATCTGAAGTGTGGTGAGACCTTTAACCAAAATCAAGGGGAAATTTTTTTTTAAATAAAATGTGTTCGTATTACTATAAAAATAGGCAGGAGAAATCCAAAGGAAGATACAGTGCCTGAAATGATGTTTATTGCTTGCTTACTATCTCTGGACCAGACTTTCAACAGACCAACTCCTCTTGCAATAGTGAAACTTGTAGATGTGTACCTCTGTACAGGTTTCTCGTATGTCTTCATGTGGGGGACATTATAATCTAGGATCAAGCAGATGGATCAAAAATAACTTGGGAAAAAGGCCAGACTGAAGCATTCCACTGAATATCAGCAGATCTCATACAGTTATCTTTTGAATGGATACATCTGTCTAAAAAGCACAAAAAGGTTCTGTAAGACCATTTATGAACATCTGACAGAGGTTTAGCATTGCAAGACTTTACTATTGCATACTGAATAAAGCCAGCACCCGATAAGACTCTTTGAAACTGAAACTATATTAAGCATTCACTTGAAAATAGAACCTGCAACTACACCTGATAAAAGCTTCTGAATGCTTTTCTACTGCTTTCATAACCCTTTCGAGGTTACTTGGTGGCAAAACAAATATTATTAATGCAACTCAGAAAGTACTCTGACTAGCCAGACAGCACAGTGGATGTGCACAAATTCAAGAAAATGGGAGGAGAGGTGAGGCTCATCAGAACACCTGTTGGAGAAACACAGTTCACACATTTCAAAGGTCCTGCCCACTCCTTGGGCATTATCATCTTAACGTTCACTTTGTCAGTAGTTTTCTAAATTTTAAACTTCTGTGCAGACTTAAGAGTATATTGATAAAATATAGCCATTACTGTGAGTCAAGACTCAAGCAGGTAAGGGTTAGATTCTGCCATCTTCAAACCTCTGGATGAAGGCAAAAATCAGAAACCTCTGCCACAGAGAAAAAGTTTACTTTGAGATGGCTCCACTGGAAGGGCAGCATTAGGCAGGAATTACTTAGCACTATACAGAGGGTTATTTCTCTTAGCCACAGAGTTCTAAGATTTACAGCTGAAGAACTAGGTGTGTTATTTTAGTGAGAACCTATGCTGTAAAAAACATGTATTTTATACCTGCTCTCCCCCCTCCCCTCATATTTTGGAACCCTACTGGTGTGGCTACCAGCTGTGACTAGACTGTCAATTATTTGGCTCCCTCACTGAATGGCTGGATCACATCCAAGGCTTCTTATTTACAAGGCTAAAACAAAATCCAGGTCTCTTTTGTTTGTGTACAGGTGCTCAATTAGGAGATATCCTATAGGGAAACAATCTTCTATTTGAACTATAAAAGACATTGATACTTTTTCATCTGAAAAGCCAGCAAAAAGTTAGGGGCTGCCTCATGTTAGGAGGAAAAGTGGTAGTGAAGTCAGGATTTTCTTTGATTCAGTGCACTTTCCTCAAAAAGCACTTATTAAGCCCAGGGAAATGCAAGGAAAGGCAATGTCTACTTTCAGTTTCAAGCCTTTTTTCAGCCAGAACTGAATTCCAGAAGTTTTGTCCCTGTTGCAGTTTTGCTTTCTGATAGATTTTCTGCATTCCCACAAACACCTCCAAACCAAGACACCTCTCCAGTCACCTCTGCCTCTGCTCTGAGCAGGAGATTGCCCCTGTTTTGGAATGAAAGCCTGCAACTTTCTGTTCCATCTCCCTTCAGATGAAAGAGGGGAGTTGCACTGCCTTCCTCAGTCATGGGAACCAACCAAAACAGTGACCTTGAATCTGGAGGTTACTCTCCAAGGTGTTTTAAGGAGCTTTATTGAAATAGCAAACAGGCATTAAACAGGAATTCAGAGCCCTTTCCTGGGCACAGTCATTAAACCAATTACAACTGCTTGTCCAGGAATTGCTAATGGAAGAGTTGTCCACAGTTTTATCAAAGCCAAAGCATTTAGAAAAGTTTTCCTTTAACAAATTTTAAAATTTTGTTTAGGATGTAATTTTCATTTAGAAATGTTTTTTTTCTATCTTTTCTTTTTTTGTTATGAGATCAGGAAAAATGTCTAAAATAGTGTAATGTGTCATCTTTTCCACTACTGTTTTTTATACCATGCCATTGTGATGTAACAACATATTTTGACTTTATGTTATATTTTATTTTATTGTACAAGTAGCAAGAGTTTGAATATTCTTCCATTTTCTGACTCATGCTCTGTGGCATTAAAGCTGCCACTGTTACTATCATGAAACAATTCAGCATCTATTTTAGTTTTGTGTTTGAAGTTTCTCTTGTGTCTTGCCACATCAAAATCTTTGGCAGCCATACTTTGTTATGATATCAGCAATAGAGGAAAACATAATTTTTACAATAGAATAAAAGCCAAACCCAAATAAAAGCAGTGCTATCATGTATTATCATGGAGGTATATAACAATTTAAAAACAAACCAAACATAAAAGCAAAAGAGTACAAACCAAAATATTAATGAGAAGCTTTTGGTATTAAATTGATTTCAGAGTTTACATATGCTTTGATAATTTCAAGAAAATGTCGTTAGAATTCAGAAATTTAAAAATGGTAAATGATTCTGGGTATTTTTAGTCTTTACGAGCTTATCCTTGAACAGCCTCAGCAGCTACAGGACACGGTCTGGCACAGTTCTCATGTGATGGGCAGTCACCTCACAAACTCATCGCTGCTCTGGCACTAACTGTCACATGCTAAAGACATCATCATTAGTAACTCCTAAGGCTCTACACTGGGTACGTAAAACTTTAAATCACTGATCAGGCTGTCAATGTAATCAGGAATATTTTCCTCTATCTTTTTCTTTCTTCTTAGAACTGAAGATCTGCAAACTCAACGGGTAGGGCACATCCATTGCTGGGAGATGTGGTTCTCCTCTAGTCTGTATGGACTTTAGCTATATCTCCAAGTAAAAGGATTCATCATCCAAATTCTGAGCGTGAGGAAGACTTTCTACTGCCTTCCAGTATCTGCTTAGTATTTAGCAGTGCTTAGCTACAGCAGATTCTCAGCTTAAGGGTCTTGGCAATAGTCTCCCTCCTTATAAAAATCTCCCTTGAAGTCTCATAGAAGATGCTCTTAAATGACACTAGACTTCTTCTGAAGAAACACAGCCTCAAAAGCAAAACTGTACAGAAGAGATTCATTATATCTCCAATATCACAGATAAAGGTGTTGAAGGTGTTACATTGGTACCATAAGGAACGACTTGATTAAGGTAAAGGTGATATTTCCAGTATAAAAAAAACTTTCTGAGGCATTCATGCTGCAGCTATTTCAAACTGGTTTGGGCTGAAACTAGGCATAAAAAATGATGGCTCAGGCAAAAATTATAAAGTCTTTACTACAAGACTTCTTTCATATTTAGGCTGATACTTGTGCTAGTTCTTTGCACATAGATGAATTAGGCCATCAGGATCTCTTTTTCAGTGAAAATCAATACAAATAGGCCTTTGTCTATGGAACAGGTGACCTCTTTGTTGCGGTGCTTGAAGAGTATTAGCTAACAATATTGGAAAACAGGGGTCAAACATTGGTCTGTGCTTGAGACAATTTGCTATGATCCAAAAAGTGGTTGTCACAGTTTTTGGCTTCATTGTTAGGGGTGTAGCCATCCGGCAATGCAGAGGGGTAATGTGAACAATGTTGTAACTTTGTCGATCAGAGGGCACCCCTGCTGGTGCTACACCTTTCTGCTTTCCTTACAGGGCAGAGGTGAGGTAGTAACAGGGGATGTTTTCCTTCACTACCTTGAGTCTGATCCTTGGATATGTATTGATATCCAGATATACTCACCTTCACCCTTCCCAGAGCAACATTCCTGTTGGCTTAGCCCACCAGGACAACAACAGAGTAAGGCATAGGATGACTCTTCCTGGTAACCCTGCAGAAGTATGCCAATCACCAGTAAGTGCCAGTGAAGAGAGACATCTGGTTTATTTTTACAGATGAGTATATATTTGATATTTGAGTTACCTTGTATGCCTCTCCTGAAACACGCAGAGCCCGGCTTTATGCACTTAGCAAAGGCAGAACCAAAGCAGATCTGAAACATCTAGGGACAGGTAACTAACCCCTCGGTGTTGTAACTCACCATCCCTCGCCTTTTCAAACTCCCTGAAGTTCTTTCAGCACTATGTGTTTGTTAGAGGATGGACATGGGATGTATATATATAGCTGTCGTAACTCATGGTAAGAAGATTTTCATACAATTATTCATTGCATACATTATTAATTTCAGACTTCACTGAAATTTTTGGGAGCTTTTCCACTGCCTTTAGAGGCCAGTACTTCACCCTCTGTAAAGTTGCTACATGAAATTCAGTTAGGTGTGAAAGGCTAATACAAGACAGAAAAAGAAGTGCTGCTGAGGGGAGATTTTTCTTCACTGAGGAAGAGCTGGGATAACAATGCTCTGATATCTGCTGGGCATAGAATTGCAGTTCTTAATATTCCAGAAAGCTTTCCAGCAATTAAACACCTTTGTTGTTGCAAATCAATAGTTGCAAATTATATAGAAACAAACAAACATTCTCTTTTTTCAGATAGTTAAATTCACAATGAGTTTTTGTTGCTCGATGCTGAGAATAGTTTGGATTCTTTTGTATGTTCATTAACATTTGTCCACAAAATCAGTGTGACTGATTAGTCTAGAATATAGCATCTATTCTTCACTGTGGCTCTGGAAAAAGATGTGCTTGAAGATTAAAGCCTTTTTTTTGTATTCACTTATTTCCTCATCAACCAAAACCCATACTGCCAGGCAGCTTGTTTATCTCACTACTGAATGATCTAATGTAAGATAAAACTGAACAATCATTTTGGGTATATCCTAGTCACCAAATATTAACAGAAGACATTATATACACAAAGAATTTTTTTGTTGAATACAATCTTACACCATACAGATTCATAATATTTCTGAAATTCAGTGCAGTTAAGGTGATAAAAATGCTGCAGTTTATGAAAGTGTAACAATAAGTGCTACCTTCTTGTTTTGTAGATTCAGCAAGAAAATTCAGCAAAATTATTTTTATTTTTATTTATTGTTCCAGAAGCAAAGCTACAGTCTTTACCAAGGCAAAGTTTCCATTGGTTGTGAGGGTAATCAGATGTATGTATAAGGACCAGCCATAAAGAATGAGTGCTCTAGCTACTCCATGACAACAATGAAATGCATAGGCTGATCCTGCTCATGCTGAAGATGATAGGAGTCACGCTGCCTCACCAAGTGCAGCATTGCTAGCATAAGCCAAATTAAACAGAAAGCAATTTACTACAAAGCATCACTTTAAAAAGGATATGGGTAGGTGATTTTTTTTTCCACTCCAGCCTGGCTTTCCACTTGATTCCTAGTATTGCAGGCCAAACACAATAGCTGTATGGAGGGGACGGAGGCTCATGCTCTCTCTCTTTCTGTCCAGTGTGCGTTCCGCCTTATCAAAGAACTCCATGTGGAAGCTTATTTTTCACGCTAGAAATAATTGACCTCTCCTCCGTACTTGAGTTTTAGAGATCATATAAGACAGTATATAGGGCTTTTTCATATTCTCACTCCATGCTGTCAAACGGACTAGCAAATGATCCCTTTTTATTTCTTGGAACTGATAAATACTGGACACCTGGAAGTGGCAGGTGCTTAAATACAATTTATTTCAAGAGTACAATGATAATTTAGACCAGCTGAAAAGCAAGAAAATACGAACTCTGGAGGCATAATTCACTGACATGGGAAAAATTACGCAAGTATTTCTGTTGATTCCCTGCTGGGACTGCCTGACTAAATAAGGATTTCTTAATCCTTAAAAACACTGAAAAAGATCTCAGAGAAAAAAAAAATTCAATAATTTCGAGAAATAGCCAACAGTTAACACTAGAATATTTCATGCCTAACTCTGTCCTTGAACCTTTTGCTGCACCAGACAGGGATAAAGGAGGACTAAGCAATTTGAGGACCTCCTGGCTGAGTCAAGGATTACTGGATTTTGGATGCTGCTGTGGGATCTCTGCTGCCCTTAGAGGGGTTGTCACATGCATTACCTTTATACCAGGCCAAGTTACTTGTCATGCATAGAACAACCTGTTCCACCCAGCAAACTACTGCATTTCACAGTGCAGACACTGTCTTACATTTCCTCTCTCAATTTCACACTATATGCCCAACGGATTATTACATTGTCCCTTCATCAAACATTTGTAGATAGGTGTATGTACAGCTATATTACTGTAGATAATCTCCTCTTTATCCTGATAAATTTCTCCCCGGATCTGATTACAGTATCCTTTTCCCTCCAATTTGATGCATATCTTCATAGCTTTATACGCTTATCCAAGTGAGTGAGTACTGGAGCCTTAGATTGTTAGGTGTTCTATTGACCAGCCTGGTTTGTGACATGAAGGATTTTCATGTGCCTATTGAGTATTTGCATCAGTATTTCCCCCGCTCTTTCACCTTGCAAGCATGGGCCAACAGTTTTTGTTCTTGCATGCTTAAATCCCACGTACTAATTCCCCATGTGCCTGTTAACATCTTTTCAGGTTTATCACTTTCACAACATAATTATCGCATTCCCAATGCCTTATAATCCAGTATGGGAATTTCCCTTAAGCTGTTTTCTTCATTTTGCAATTCTGACAATAGTCACATTGATATGGCACTTGAAGAACCTTGCAGAGAGCTGCACTTTGCCATTTGTCACTGGATTTTTTTTTGTTATAGTGCTTCACCCAGGATATTAATTCATGTGACCATACTATGGACATCAAACTCCGAGTGATACCCTGGCTCACACATCACAAAACTTATCTGGAAATTTACCTTTGATCAGTAAAATGTCATGAGCACAGTATTAATCTACTACTCTCCCTTCATCTCCTAATTATAGCTCAGCATTTCAGACCATTATTCACATAGTCTGTTCTACCAGGAATAGACTTTGGTGGTTCCTTTAGCGCAAGTCAGCCCTTACAAACATAGAATTACAAAAGGGTCAAATTCCGCTATTAGAAAAAGGCAATCTGGTTTGTAAGGCAAGATCTGTTCTTTATAAACCCATGCTGTTTATCGCTCTCGGCGCTACTGCCCTGGATTTAGTTATTTTTCTCTCAATATTTGTTCCATTATTTTAACGAGCAACACAATTATAGTTCTAGGCTTTGATCCTGAAATGAGCTCAGCAGGAGCTTTACAAGTGACAAAATTAAGTTAATTTCATGCCCTTTTTCACTTAGGGCCCTGTCCAACTAATATGAAAGTCACTGGATATTTTACTCGTTGACTTAAATGAAACTTAGGTAACATATTAAGGAACCACTTTCAATGATACCTAAACCACCCACACTCTTTCCTTTGACTTTAAAGTGTTTTACCCTGGGTCTTACTAAAGGCTCAGCCTTAGTGTGTTTCCCTCAGTCTTCTTTCCCTTAACTATTTTAGCCAGTGTTTCCTTTCTTAGTCTTCTAATTTTGGTCCCTTTTGGGTCTTCCTGAAAGGCCACCTCTCCCTCCAGCTCTACTCCTCCAGTATAGCTTTTGTTCTGTGTCATCCCTGGGTGCATGACCCCTCATTTGCAAATCTGCTTTCTCCACACATTCCTGTTCCCAGAAGTTTTATGAAGGACCAACCAGTGGGTGGGGTGGTGTTGTTGAAACCTTTTTGGCTTAGGAAATTGGGCTGAAATTCCTCATAGAACACTTCAAACAGGCTCCCACACACTTTTATACTCTTCCCATCCCAGTAGAAACAAGCAAGTGAGAGAGATGTGAAAATGGAGGGTAAAGAAAATGGGGGAAAAAGATTTTAGGCGTTATAAATGTTTGCATTAGCCTTAAGGAATGGGCAAAGGGTCAACCTGGTTCTTGTTTTGTCTGATATGATTTATATATCACTGTTGACAACAACAGAGGCCAACTTCATGTTATGGATTAACAGCTTGGCAGTGAAGGACAGAGTCATTTATTTACTTTTCATTACAGAGTTCATGGGTTTTGGTCTCTCATATAGGACATGCTGGGAGATTTCTCTATATTTTCCTAACATATACTCACAAGCAAACCTTGGATGAGGGGGCAGGCTTTGATTTGTGGACACCTGATATTCCATTGTGTATTAGATATTGTGTTTCTTTTGCACTTTGACCACCCAACTTAAAGCAGAGAAACAAAATAATAAAAAAAAAATGTAGAAAGCATTCTAGGATATTAAAATTAGAATTAAACAATAAAAGAACAGAAATATTTTGTTCTATTCTGGATGTAAAGTCTTTGTGGAAAAAAAAACCCAGACCCACGAACCCAAACTGCATCTCAAGTCTTTAACTCAGAGCAATTTTTTTAATGGATGAATCATGTAAAACTATAAAAGAGTTTGTAAAGGTGGATCCTCACCAACAGCTGCTTTAGCAAGGTTCACTAGAAAGTGGAGTTTTAAAAACTGAAACCTTCTTTTTCATATGATATTTTGACTTTTCATTTCCCAGAACAGCTTAATCATGATTTTCCTCCTTTTCCAAGCAAATGGCACAGGAATGTATCAGTTTACTGGCTAACATGGGAGGTGTTGGTTGCTCCATATTCACTTAGACAATGTCAGTGGTGGTAGCAACATTCAGGGCTGATGTCAAGACAATAGATTCAGTCATGAAAATGTCTTGTTTCATGCATTTACACAAAGAGAAAGAGATCTTCTATAGTTTTTACTTTCATATTCCCAAGCTTGTTTTTATATGTTTCCTTCCACTTTAGCAGAGATGTGAGTTTGGGTTTGGGTAGAGCTGGATTATTTTTTTTTTTATGTTAGAAAATATGTTTGGTTATGAACATTTGCAAATGACACCTTGGATTTCTAAGAGAGATCTTGGCAGGGCAGAGGACTATAAATCTTCACATACATATTTCTGCAATCCAAGAAGAAACTGTAAGACCACCAAAGCCTGGTAAAAGAAAGTGAAATAAAAATGACTGTTCCCTTTTTTCCTGCAACTGCCATTATTCAGAATATTAAATAAGAAATCTGACAGATGGAAATATTTAGATTGGAGCCCAGAGAGAAGATGCAATATTATCAAAATGGATTCTACACTACTTTTTAGTCTCCAATGCATCTATTAAAAAAGCACGAGGCAGAGTTATTCTAATGGAAAACATTATATTTGCATTTATATGGGAGAGTGGAAACCAAAGTTTAAAACCACAAATTACTTTATATGCAACATTTTTCGCATTGCGGTTTGAAGTGCCCAGATTTGAAAAAATATCAGATATTTTGAACTGAACTTATTATCCGGGGAAAGGAGAGGCTGAAATACAAACAGATTTGCTTTACTCTCTAAAAGACCTCAAAAGAAAAAATGACATTGTGGAGTATATGATCACCAGATCTGGGCCAAATAACCAAAAATATACAAAACAGTAGGAAGTCATTTTCCCTTAGGTTGCTAGATTTCTTGCTCAAATTGACTTCACAATATAAACTAATTACTGATGATTTATTTGTAACTAGAAAAAAAAAAGATAATTTTGGAAATTAGTCTTACCAAATCTGAATCATAGCCTTACCTTTAGTTAATATATTAATAGGGGTCAATATAAAGGAGATTAACTGACAGAATTAGTACCTACAGGAATCTGATTTTATTCTAAAGAAGAATCATCTTTAAAGATCATGTTTAAGTGATTACAAAGAAGATGGAGGCTCTCAGTTCACAAGGTACCACATGGAGAAGACAAGGAACAACAGTACAAGTTGCACTAGGAGAGGTTTTATTTTGATAAAAGAAAGAAATTTTTTCACCATAAGAACAATCACTCACCAGAACAACCTCCCCAGGGACATGGAAGTCTCCCCATCACTGCAGGTTTTCAAGATGCAACTGGACAGGGTACTAGATAATCTCATCTAGGCTCCCTTTCCCATGAAAGGTTGGATCAGAGGATCTTCTGAGGTCCCTTCCAACCTGGGCACTTCTATGATTCTATGATCATCTACGTTGCTGCAATGTGGATGTTCGAGAGTGAAGCAAACACCATTGCCTATTCCTTTTCAAGGTGACGAATGAAAAAGCATGTGGCATTTCAAAATGGTAAATGTTTAGGAACTTAAGAGAGAGGACAGAGTTGTATTTTTTAGTTCTTTACCATTTACAAAATGCCCCATTGCTTTTCAAGTAGCCTTATCTGAAAACACTTTAAACAAAAAATTTTAGTAGGCGATGTTTCCGAAGGTCCTGTCCTCACTCATATGAGGCATTAGAAAACATCAGTCATGCGGAATGCTTCGTTTCCCAGAACATTACCTCCGGTACTTGCCATTCCTAGGCTGTCACAGACATTTCCTCTCTAGCAGAATTCATCTGCAACAGGGCCGGTATCTAAGAGGCTTATTAATAAAAGATTATACTGTCACCGTATTCTATTTGTGTTCATATAAATAATTTAGGCATAAAGGAATTCCCTAGTCCTTTTACAGACGTGAAAAAAAATATAGTGCAATGTCAAAGAGGATCATGGTAAATCAATCTGTTCTTACATTCTCTTACTACAGACACACGATGAGCTGCAGAAATAGAGTGAAAAAGATTGCTAGAACAATCAAATATGGGGTACAAAGTGAAAAGAAACATAGAAGATTACACAAACACAACATACAGCATCCAGCAAGGAAACAAGAGGAAGTGGTTATATTGATGATAATGCTGGTCAGAAGGTAACTGTGTTTTATGAAACATTTCAAAACATCCTTTCTCTTTTTAATATTATGTATTGCAATAAAATTAAATCACTTGCATCGAAAGAATGCTCCAAAACACAGAAAGAACTCAGCAGCTTGGCTGACCAGAGAGCTCACCTGAGGCTGGAAAGCTTCTCTACACTGATAATCCAGAGCAGGGCCTTGGATGGGTCTGTGCCCTATCCCAGGGGTGGTTTGATCAGTCAGATGTTCTTCTGCAGCTGTCTCTTCTTCTTTGTTCTGAACTAGAAATCTTTCCTGATGAATGATACCCATCAAACCCGTTTTGCAAAAAGGTCCAGAGCAAAATCCCATTGCTATAATTTTATCAACTACAAATGAGCTACTCCTGTTTGCATCGGCTAAGGAATAGAGTCAGAGAGAGAAACCTCATAGATTACAGGTGACAGACGGCTATTTCCTCTCTTTGCTCATCATCTTTCTGTCACTTTAGAGATCATCTAAATTAAACCTTCAAGCAACCTCATTTCCCATTTCTTAATTTTTCTTCTCTCTCTCTTATTGCTCCTTAGCCTAAGGAAGCATTCTGCAAAACTGCAGGATTGGCCTACACCTATAGTTTTTAAAATAGGTTTCTGAAGCCCTAAATCTCCAATATATTCTTTCCTGTCCCCATAAACAAACACCACCTCGTATCAATGTTCTCAGCTCATGCGCCTCCCACACCTCCCAGTATCTGCAATGGTATGTCATAGTTAACCTGGCATGGCCACATCTCATGAAGTTACAAATTGAATTCACCATGAAGGACATGCCTGATGATTTTAACTAGACAAGAATTTGCAAAGGCAGTCAGTAGAAGTTAGTATCTCCTAGAACAGGAATAAAACCAGAGCCAGTTACCAGAGCCAGTTACCAGCACCAGTTACAGGGAGTCAAAGTCATAGTCCGTAAAAATAACAACTTTTTCATGAACAAATCCTGCATCTATAAAGGTCCATAAAAAGGTAGCATCATGCCATCACACTAACTGACAATTAACTCCATTCCACTGCTGAGGAAAGATGGATTAAAAACCTAACGGGGGTGAAAGTGAGCCTTCAGACCACTCAAAGCAAGTGTTTCACAGCCTTTTTAGATTCAAGCAGTTGTAACTTTCATTTATTCTCTGGTTACTTTTAGAGAGGAACAGCAACAAAAATAAACCAATTAAATATCAGTTCTTTAACTTGGTATGCTCTTCTAAACTTCCATATGAAAACTGCCAACTGTATTACATGAAATGTTGCGTGTTTGAATAAAAAAGCTTCAGAATGTAAGGTCAATCCTCTATTGCTAACACAAGCATTCTAACAAACAGCCTAGTAATTTACTGCATTAATAATTCCTTTGGTTTGGAAAAAAAGATTATTTCTGTGTCAGAAAAACAACTCCTTTTAATTAACTTTTAATCCTGCCTTTTGTTGCCAAGCCATCTCCATTACATAAGCATTTATAAGCCACTTCCATTGTGTTTCAGGTCATACTTTGTGCACCTTATTCTATTAGTCAACATTACATTTATATTACTTTTACTTTACAGTGATACTAAAGCATGGAGCTACTAATATGATGAACATATCTTAAGAAAAACAGCCTGACTTCATTAATTTCTGGTAAGACTATGCCATCCTAAAATACCCCTATTCTGTAATTACAAAAATTAAAAACCTATGCAAGAATAATAAGTTAACTGCTTTTATAAGACCATTAAAAAGTGCTGATCCTCCTATAAAGCAGAAACTTTCGAACGCTTATTTTGTTCCAACATCCACAGTTTGAGTACCCTTACTCCTGTTATAAAAACAAATACAACTTTCCGTTTGGCTCTTCAAAAGCATAATTGATTCCTGTTCATAGGTTTCCAGAGCCATAAGTGGCAAAAGATTTAATAAAACATACAAATTCCCCAAGAGATTAAAAATTCAATATTAATTTTCCATTATTCTCTTTAAAGTAACAAATGTATATAAGTACTGCTGTCATTTTTAATAAGAACACAAATAATCAAGATATTGGATACTGGAAAGGCAGCTTAAAAAGAGGGTTTTGGCTCACTGATATGCTACAAAGCAGATCAGTCGAGACCTGTCTGCCAAATAATGCCACTAGAATAATGGATAGTTTGAGAAGGTGGTAAACAACAAATTATAGCATTTCTGATAGTGTGACTATTCTGTAAGGTTACAAATGTTCTAAAACACATTCAAAATTCTCTAAAGGGCAATATTTTTTTAACAGGAAATGTAATATGCCAAAAGGACTATCTCTGTCACTTCAACATCCAGCTGTTTGACAACCCCTTTGCTGTCTTCTAGTCTTACCTGTGGATTTTTTCATGTGTCTGTCCTACCCGTATGTTTCTGGGTTCAATTCTCCATTAGGGAATTATAATTCAAATAAAAGTACATATGAATTCCCTTCTGGCAAAGGAAAAAAGAGTTTTCAAGATCTTTATAAAGCCTCATGTGCTATGGAAAAGACAGAATTCAAGGCTAGAAAATGCCTCAGGCTTATGGCAAAGGGCAGCATAATTCATAGTCAGGGGGACCGTATGAAAATGTAGATGTGTGTTATTGAAACTGAAGAGCAGAGGTGTTCCTAGGACCTGGAGGACTGCAATTAGGACAATAAGTTCCTCCATGCCAAAGGAAGACTTAGAAGTTACTTTGCAGCCTGAGATCTCAGATAGCCTCTCGCAGTGGGACATGCCATTTTTAATAAATACAGTAGGTCAGATGCTTATGCCAGGCTGCGTCTACGGTGCAACTGGAAGTTGCAGTGGCCTTTGTAGTTAAAAAGCCCCTTCCTCTTCTGCATGAAAAAGTGGTGACATAAAATCTTCAGGCAGCCCATTGTTATAGTCCTCAGGAACTGAAGCATTGGAAACTGGTTCAGAGATCTAGCTCTGGACATTTTACCCTCTCTTTTCTTATGACATCTGAAATAAGGTTCAAGACTATATTTTTCAGCTAGATAAGGAGGCTGAAACATTATTTGTGTTGCTACACCATGTAGATGGCTAAATGGAGAACATAATAATTATTTCATATCAAAAATACAGCTATAAAAGAAAAATCAGTAAAAGATAACTTCAAATAAAGTTTAGAAGAAATGTATCTTCAAATCCATCTGGATTTTAAGGGTACTATGTATCTGCTACTACAGTGGGAATTTGATTAAGATAATAATTAAAACGTACCTTTTAGAAACATCATCACTTGATATACCAGCACTCAAGAATATTGATCTATATCTTGGTAATTTAGAGAAACCTTCTCTTTTTTCAACTGGATAAGACTCATCATGATTAAATTTTCTTCAGCTGTTTCTTAGGTTCAAACACTACTGAAATATAATTTCCAATAACATCTGATGAAATAGGAAAAAACCCAAACCCTTATTTGATAGCAGTAATTATGTTTCATTTGAGAAATGGAGGCAAAAAGAATACGGCCCACGAGACTAGTAATAAGACACTTACCATTTGAAAATGATCTCATTTTAACCTGTTTTTCAAAACCTTTGAAGTTTCTTGTCTCCAAGTACGACAAAAGAGGGATTCACAAAGACTTAGAAGGCACTAACCTGCCAAGCTTCCTTCTGTAGTCAATACTGACAGGAGGGTCCCCCAAGAGCTAAGTGAGGATGCTAACTTTAGGAGCTCTGCATCATCCTTGGAGGAGACTCTTACTCTCACTCCACTGGCGGTAGAAGGCAAGCAAGAAGACCGGCCTTCCTAGGCAAAAGTTAAGCTTTTCGGATACTAATCCTGAGCATCCCTGGCACTTCTTCATCCTCAGCAGCACTGTCGAGTTGCAGAAAAGTTGACAATTCTGGGATGAAACAAACTTCAGTAAGAGCTTCCGTCAGATTAGGAAATCAAGGGTCCTAAAGCTGTGGTTTTAGTAACCCACAGGGAGCTTCCTGGGAAACCACCCAGTAAAATACAAAATGTATCTTTCTGAAGTATTGAAAAGCAAAGTAAGGATTTTTCTTTTAATTTGAAGTTCTCCAAATATTGAATTCATATGCTAATATGAGGTTAGTGTGCAAAGGCCAAACCTCTAAACTTTAGAGAGTTCCTTTCCTGTAACATTTCTTCAAAGTTGCACATTTTAGGTATGGAAATGAAGAAAGAGTGCCATAGTTTGAAAGGAGTAACATGGGAGATACAAAGAAAGAAAAAGGGGGGGGGGGAAGGGAGGGGGAAGGAAGGGGGGAAGAATTAAACCGTTTAATTTGCTAGTGTATTTTAATCTTCTAAATGTCATAATCTAAGGGAGTCTAACAGAAATGCATGAATACAGTTGTGTAAATGAGTATCAAATGAGATGTAGCCCCCAGGCTCTGGAAAGTTGCCACTGCAATTTTCTATAGGTCCTAGAACAGTGCCTAGAACATAAACAAATGAAAATATCAAGCTTAAGAGAGGGAAACTACATGTCATTTTAACATTTAATTTCATAATACAGTGCAAAGCAAAATGGCAGCATGGAGAATGTTCCCAGACACGTAAGGAAGCAGAGCAAGTACTAATCTATTGCTATCATTAAACTCTCTGAATGTGAGAGATGTCAAAAAATCATGCTCAGAAGATCTTCCTATCCTTAGCACTGTGGATGAAATTTGACATTGATCTGTGAACAGAGAAGACCCATTTTTTAGATGTTTGAAAAAATGAAACACGAATTTTAAGTAATAATTTTGAAGAGATACCAAAATTTATTTTCTTCTGTCAAACATCTTGCTTAGTAGGAAGACTTTTCTCTCATCGGCAAATTTTCTCTGAGGATCTCACAATAAAAAAAAAGTATAGGTATCATTTGTACAAATACTCCTCATAACTATAATCTGTATAGAAGAATGCAGGTATATGCATAAACCTGCATACCTTCCATGGGCATGTTTAAAGCAGGATTTACCCTGTATGTAAGTGTTGTCCTGATCACAAGACAAACTATCAAAATCTGTATGAAATGTATCTTTTCCTTCCTAAACATATGTATTGCACATTTCACATATATTTATAAAATCGGAGAAATGTATTTATGCGCTTTATAAAGACTATTACAAAATCGGCTGAATTTCAATAGTGTCTATAGACAGCATGAAGTAAGTTTAATTTGCATGAAATGTGGTTCTAATATATTCTAAAGTAAATGAACATAAATTAACCATATTAAGAAAAAAAATCTTACATATTTCTTCTTTTATGTATCGTAAGATTTTTGGATATTTTCCAAACATTTATCAGAAAAACTGCTTCAACACACTATAAAATGCTTCTATACATTTTCATAAGTGTTCCCATCCCCTGCAATATTCCTCTCCCAAATAAAGTAGAACATATGCTTATGAAAATATCTTCCACATTTCCTCTTCTTGATATATCCAACATGCATATCAATATTTTTTTTGCCATACATCACTTTACCATATATCACATTTTCATACACATACTTTAAACATAATCAAAATATTTCAGAACATATTGCTTCCACCATAAGAAACACAGAAAAATCTGCCATCAGTGGTCACCCAAGAGACCAACAAAAAAAAATAAATCATTGCTTAACAGAGGTGGTCTTTTTCTGAAGTCAAAGCAGCAGAGTGCATTCAATACTTGTGGGAATACTTTGGTTTGGTTTCTTTAAGACAAGAAATGGCTTAAACAGGGTGGTCCCATGAATAACTCACTGTCTGACTTACTCGATGATAAACTCAAATAATAACATAATAAGCCTTACCCATATGTAACACAACTCCGTGTGGGCTTGTCTGATCCTAAAGGTGCATAGACCAGCAAGTTGGAAATGCAGAACTGGCTTATCCTTCATGAAGATTTTTGGCCTTTTTTTTTGAAGTATCAAACAACATGTAATTTTGAACAAAATTACAATGGTGTTTGATACAAAGGTTTTTTGTTAACAATTGCTTTACTGTTGCTTTACAAATGCCTTTTTTTTTCCAAATAAAAGCCATTCTTCTTGATCTTTTCTATTTTTCCATATCCAGCTTTTATCAATAACTGAAAAGAAAAAAAAAAAAAAGGCAGTGAGAAATAAACCAACCCTCAAAGCTTTCAAATGTCCCAGATTTATTCATCATAACTTTTACTTCTGTGCCACTTGTCACCACACCCATGTACTCAAGGCCCTGAAACTTTTACATCACTCATTTCTGAATTAACAGCTATCACCTTTTTTTTCCCCCTTGGCAGCATCCTCAAAAGGACTTTGCAGTTTCTACTGAAGAAGTCCTGGAAAGGTTGGATGCCAGAAACAAGAGCTAGGGAAACACAAGAGAGGAAGAATAGTGGAGGCACGCGGACATGGGGACTGAGCAGGGCAGAGGCAGAGGAGCGGGAACACACAGAGCTTTCAGGGAGAAAAAAAAACATTGGGATCTCAAGTAGTGGATGAAGAGAACAAAGTAGTACGTTTAAGAAGGTATAAAGACTCATACCAGTCAGCAAGAGTCTCCCCCTAATATCAGCGCTTCCTTCCACTCTCCTGGACAAGTGAAGTGTGCCTGGAGAGTGGAGGCATGAACAGACCTTGAGGTGACATCTGAGACTCCACGAGACCATCACAGCAGACACAGGCAAAAGGAAGGCCTCTGAGAAATTACACAGATAATTGTGAGAAGGCAGAGGGGCTTTTCTTGTTCTGTTTTACTTTTCACTTTATAATCTCTGGGTCTTTCAGAATAAAGCTTTGAGTGTAATAAAATATTTCCTGCTAGAGCAGATTGTTCTTACCAATCACAGAAATACCGTGCACACGCTTCCTAGTGTTATGAAGTACTTGGCACAAACTGTTTGCAACTGCCAGGCCCAGAGAACTGTCATTAGAAAGCAACAAAGTCTATAAACCCACCTACTTTTTACTCGGTTTGCAATCTAAGGCTTTTGTCTGCTGTTGGTCTCCTCTCAGCTCATGCATTTCCAGGCTGTGAGTGGTCAAGAACATCTGCTCTTTCCCTCTCCTTCAGATGCATGTACACAGATTTTTGGCCAACCAAGACTGTGTCAGTGCTGTCAAATGCAGGCAGCCTCACAGTCATTAAGCCTTTGTTGCTCCTAAACTAAAGAAGCTGCAATTTGCTCAATATCAGCCTGATGATGGGGCCACCTGGAAGCCCTTTTTCCTACAGACAGCTGGGCCTCTGGGCACTTTATCCCTGTGGGTGACCCAAGGAAACAAAAACTTTGGAAAATCCTTTCAGGTACTCTGCAAGGGACGATGGTTGCTCTCTGGAAGGTCCTCAAGCAGTCATTTATGTATCACTGACTGAAATTCCATCGTTGCATTTGAGACAGGCCAAGACAGGGCTGCTGGTGGAAGAGGGACAGTCTGACCTTCATGATGCCCTGCTGAGTGTGACCACCACCCCTGTGGGCCACTTGATGAACGGGGCAGGGAGTTTGTCTGGCCCAAAACCCACACACAACCATGCACATTTTTTTTTCCCAGCGAGAGCAGCTTCTGGATCTGTCTGGCTGACCACACAAAGAAAGAAACTGCAGAAACTCCCAGGACAGGAAGGACAATTGAGACAACTAACTACTTTCAGCAAGAGCTGCTACCCAGGGCAGTTCAAAATGGTCATGAAACAGCAACCTGAAATATGTCTGAAACAACTTCTTTCAGAGATATCATGCCAGAAGAGAATTTGAGAGAACTGTGTTAATCTTCAGAATGATGTCAAATTTCAGCACTGGATGTAGTCAGAGGACATCGTGAAGTAGAAAAAGCCTGGGCAGTCTTACTAGTCTGTTGTCAAGATCATTCCGTCTTAAATTATACCAGTAAGGACCTCACACACTTACTTTCTAGGATTCAAATTTTTTTAGAAGCTTATGGGAGCAGAAGGGATTTAAGAATTTTCCATTTCATAGGAAAAATTTGACAGGGTGTCAGAAGTAATTTTTCAAGTATGACATTAGAGTGCCTTGGGAAGAGTCCACCAGAAACCCAATGACTGAGAAGCCTCCAAAAGCAAAAACATCCAAAGACAAAATGGCCCTTGAACTCAGATTGGCCTGAGCAGAACCAGACAGTGAAGAGGAGCAACTCTGCATCAATGGGAAGCACGACCCATCCCTCCCACCCCAGCACCTTCCACCCTGCCCAGCTTCTCAAAATCTAGGAATCCATCAGATCAAAGCCAACATGCAACTTTTGCTACTTTTTCTGCTTTAAAACATTTTCAAATGGCTAAAGAAATTCTATAATAAATAGTTTTGCTGTTTGGATGAGGCTTTATATGCCAAATGTTAGCCTGGAATGAGTGTTTATAGCAGAGTTTTAAGTCCCTGAAAATAGGGGTTTATATTTATAATGGAAAGGTTGACAAGTTTTTACTGTAGCTGTATTAGCAGACCGTCCTATAATAAAAAGGTGTCATTTTAACAAGAGCACTTATAATAGCAGTATAATGTAGTTAGGAAAGAATGAACTTTACAAGGTGAATGTACAATTTAACAAAAATACTCGCCAAAAAATCAAACAGCAGATCACAAGAGCATACAGTTTCTCATAGACCATCTGATATTATAGACTTTTACCAATGAGAAATACAACATCTTCTTCCATAAATATGAATTGTTAAAGTCTTCATCCATTTTAGTAGCTCGTCTTACACAAAGTCATATTTACTTGAAAGAAATTTTTAAACAGAATTCAATGGATTAATAAATTGCATCAATGGTAGTCAGTGGACTAACTGTACTATTGAGAGGAGCTGTACATGCAGATTCAATACATTTCAGGATTTTTTAATGCATGTCACTTAGAGCATAGTATCAAAATGTCCTTTTAGAAGTTAATTAAAAAGAGGACAAATTCTGATTCCACAGAACAGACAGGAAACCCCCTCAAAAGATAAAGGGAATCCTAAGAATAAATCTGGGATTTTTCTACAGATCACACAAGGAAATACTGTGTAAAAAACAGGATTATGTGTTTCCCTCCTCCCTTGTATCAGTATTAAGCCAGAAAAAATAGCTTTGTACAAGGGGTGTAGTGGACAAGTTCCCCCCCAGACCCAGCATGCAAGCCAGCCAGCAGTCTTCAGAAACACCAGCTGGAGCTACTCTGCAAAGCTGTAGCTGGGGCAGCGGTTGCAGTCCTAAAGCTCCTCTCGCAAAGGGACTCCCATAAACAGTGCAATTATCAGCATCATTTCCTCTATCCCATTCTCATACTTCTTTTCTGGTTGGTCTCTTCAATACTGTGTCAGAGTTCCTTGCCTAGCATAGATGGAAGTGTGTTTCACAGGGTGGGCTGCAGCTGCCCTGCCATACGTGCAATACACATTTTGACAGCACACAGAATCACTCACTGCAGCCTACAAGCCTTCATACAGACCATGGCTGACCATACAGCCCTGCCCAAAGTCCCCCTTCAATGGCACTACTCCCAGGTCTTCCCACAGCATAAATCTGTGGAGCTGTAACAAGGGCTAGACCTAAAAGTGGTCTTTCCAAAAAGAAAAAAAGTCTACTACAAGCAAGAACTCTTGTGAAGTACTCCCTGTAGGGTAATGAACCTGTCGGTCAATAAATATAAAAAAAAGTTCTACTTCCACAAATGCCTACACACCTGCTTAAATTTAAGCCCCTGAGTAGTCCCTCTGTGTGTCAGTGGTCCTTCTCACCTGAAACCAAATAAAATCCATAATTGTTTATAGGATCAGGAAACGAAGCACAGAAGTTGCTGTTCTTCTCCCATACCATCTAGAAGAATTAAAAGCAAATCCTCCCAATTTGTAAGATTCATTGTAAAAGAAGACTACACTGTGTGGCTGTTTCAATACACTAAGAAAGCAGTACAAGAGAGAAAAGAATGGCTACCTGATTTTTCTTCACCGTTATTTCAAATTCATTGCTGCCTTTTGCTTTCTCTTACTTTTTCTTGCTGTGTTTGTTTAGATGAACAAACTTGTTGTGTCTCACTTGTTTTTAACTTATCCATTTAATTTGTAATAACATTAAACAGCCTGAAATAGCAGCTGATTATTACTTCCACTGTTCATTTAAAAATATTATTCTGGGAGAAGAAAATATGGTATACCCCTTGACTGCTTAGATCTCCATGAAACTTATTGGAGTTTATTCCTTCTACTGAGGTGATACTGTTAAAACCAGATGTCAAGACTTACAGCCAGTAGGTGTGTCATACTGATAATGTGAGAAGACATCCATATCAGAGAGTCTCAAGTGTTATACAGTGACCACGTGTCGTGGCTTAATCCCAGCAGGCAGCTGCTTGCTCATTGCCCCCTGGTGAGATGGGGGTGAGAATTGGAAGGGTAAAAATGCAAAAACGCGTGGGCTGAGCTAAAGACAGTTTAATAGGTAGAGAAAAATCTGTGTGCACAAGCAAAGCAAAATAAGGTATTCACTCACTCTTTCTCATGGGCAGGCAGGTGTTCAGCCATCTCCAGGAAAGCAGGGCTCCATCACACATGGTGGTGACTTGGGAAGACAAACGCCATCACTCCAAATGTCCCCCCTTCCTTCTTCTTCCTTCAGATTTTATTGCTGAGCATGACATCGTATGGTGTAGAATGTCCCTGTGGTCAGCTGGGTTCAGCTGTTCCAGCCGTGCCCCCTCCCAGCTTCTTATGCACCCCCAGCATCAGCAATAACTAAGACATCCCTGTATTACCTACACTGTTTTCAGGACAAATCCAAAACATAGCCCCATACTAGCTACTGTGAAGAAAATGAACTGTATCCCAACCACAAACAGTACACCAGGCAATGGCGCTCCAAAATCTCTTAATGCAATTGCAAAGACACTTAAAAGAAAATGCGAGAATCCAGTGTGGACTTTGAACGCTACCATAGAAAAAATACCTTTATGGACACTAATTGTGTGGAAAGAAATTTCTCTATCTTAAGTAACATTTTTCATTAGCTAGAAATATACGCAAAATTGTTATTAACATATAAATATATATATATATTTAAGAGTCATGTTTCCAGTTATACCTTTTAAAAAACCCTTTGGACAACTGCTATCTGTGCAAGATGACAAGTGCAAAGGCAGCTTTCCAGTAATTCACTAAAAGAACTGGAGGATTAGCTGGTTGATAAAGACACTCCCTTTGTGGTTAACTTACTACAGTAAGGCATGGGTTCTTTCCATCATAAAGAAAATGTTTTTAAAAAATCATTATACCTAGGAAGTGAATATTAAATGTTGGAATCCTTTCTTAAATATCAAATTAAAATTATTCTTCATGATTTGGTTCATAGTCTGGAGGGATAAGCAGTTCCTCAGGACACAACAGCTAGTGAATTTTTAATATTTTATTGTATTGTATATAATCAGGAGTTTGTTAGAGCTCTTTCTCATTGCTAAAGCCTTATCCAGCTTGCAACCATTCATTTTTTTCTGCTACATCAGCAGCTGAAGGAACATACATTAACTATACAGCAACATTTTTTGCTGTCCTATTTCCAGATTTAGAAAAATACAACATAAATTCAGTGCTTGATCCTGAGACAGTCTAGCTCCTTCAACCCTTAATTTTTAAAGAATCAGAAAATGAATGAAAGCTTGTATCTCACAGCACCTTGTCAGCATGCTCAACTGAACTCAAGCACTGTTGATCAGCTCCTGTTATTGGATATCGATTCCCCTGCAAAAGTGACTAATTCCCTTCAAAAAGCTGGGTAATTCAACGTGCTTACCTCACAGTGCACATAAGTTTCCCATTAAAAAACATCAGGAAGCAAGCACACTTATTTAAAAAATGAGTTGTGTTTCTTTGTGCATGTTTGTTCCATAAAATAAATTCTTTCCGTCCCATGAAATTGCACAGCCTTATGTCCACTGCAGACAACGGAAAAAAGTCATTGACTTCAACATGCTTTACATCAGGCCCTCTGTACTTACTTCTAGCTGTTCCAGGCACAGATTTCTCAATGCCTAATGTGAGGGTAGTCACTTGAAATCATTCAGGGCTTTTATAACACTTCATTATGTATGATACAACTTCTTTCACAATAAATTATTTCAAATACAGCTTTCGTTCAGAGAAACAAGCTCATGATTAATTCACTATGTGTATTTAAGAACTGCACCATTCTCTAGAGGTTAAAGGTGAATTTGCTGCAATTAATACCTGCAATTTAATCACCAAGTAAATTTCATATAAGAATATTGGTGCTTTATTTGGGGAAAAATATGAAACATTACAAAAAAAGTTCAAGCATGTTAATCAATATAGTACACTTTAAAGTGTCACTATTGCCACAAATTTGTGAGAGTATAGCAAAGAGGAATTAGATTTCTTAAAACCAGAGGAGGAATGCTATTACCCCAAGAAAACCAGAAGCATTCCTCAAGTTGATCACTCTCGCCTTGCTTCCTTATATGGCTGGATCTACAATGGACCCTTCTTCAGCCCACCTTTGATGGGTTTCCTTGTAAAAGTGTGAAGAAAGATCACATGTGAACAAATCAAATAACATTCAACCTATCCAATTTAAAATTAATGTACATAAACACTTTCTTACCATCCAGATTTCAAGACAGAGAGGAACTTTAATCTTGTCTGTCCCTCTCTAAACATAAAATTTGTCCAAATGTAATTGCTGTTGCTGTCTCTTTCTGTTTCTAATCCAGGTTTCATCAGATTGAAATCCAGGATTTCTTTCTCTTATCAGTCACTCATAATTTTTATTTACATTTGTTAAGCTTTTGGCTTCAGAGATATAAGCTGTTGCACTGTTTCTCTTCCACATCCCTCTAGCTTTGCATCCATACTTTTGCTACATGGTACCTACCAGCACTGCAGTTATTTAATTATGTGGTTTCAAAACTCTTGTGGGCTGTTTGTGGCTAGTTCAGATGCACACAAATCTCAAGAGCAGAAAGGATTGCAGAGAACATCCATCACAGCCTATCACAGTCCATAGGACTGCTCTGCGTCAGCTCCTGCCTTAAATTGAATGGTTATGCTTGAATTAGCCCAGGGCTTTTAGGAAAAGCAAACAAACAGCTATATCAACATAAAAGGTACCCATACTAGGGAACCCAAAACAGCCTTCATTATATGGTTCCAGGGTTCTGATTTTTAAAAATGCTTTACTTTCAGGAATATTTTTTTTACTTCAGCTATAATACTTCAATTCTCCAAAAGCTCATTATAAATAATATTATTAAAACAATTATAATGGGGTTTAAAAAAGGCACTCTGTTAAACAAGACAGCCTGTCAGAGAAGGAGATAGCTGGTTAAATGCCATTGATGAAGGATTTCATTTGTGAAAAGTTTAATTCCCTGTCATATACCTGAGGGGATTCCAAAGTTATTAACTCCTTTTCAAGACTGTAAGGCAATGTGTTTCCTCCGTGGGCTATTCCCACTCGGTTTTCCCATGTGCAATGCATTTAGTCAAGTTCCACTCACTTCTGACACGGAGGCAACAGTTATTATTAAGAAAGTATCGCCCTTCTTCTGAAAGCAAATCCTTCTGTGATTATTCCTGTACAAAGCAAGCTATGGCTTTGTTTTAAACAGTGATCAAGACAAGCTATGGCACAAAATCCCAATTCTCAGGTCCCTCATGTTGTGTCCTGTCCCACTGGTCCTTGGCTTATGAAAGAACAGACCTCCTGACTGCTGGGGCAGGTGTCCTTCCCTCTTGTCCATACTTCCTCCAGTATATCCAGAATAAGAGGTCCAAAACTTCTCATAATATATCAAACTGGAATCCAACTTTTTTATATAAAGATATTTATAACTTTATTTTGGACAGTTGGCAATTTTCTCAATTATACTACAACAAAAAGGGAGGAAATTACATTTTCTCATCTTACAGGACATTGCAGGCATAAACCCTATAGGCAAAAGAATGTAGATCACCACAAAAACTAGCTAGCATGAACACAAAAATGGAAAGCTCAAAATAAAGCTGAGTCTATCACACCTAAAAAAGTACTTGAGAATTTATTCATCTCAGAGACAAAAAAAAGGAAAACAAAAAAGTATTGTTAGGATTACTAGAATGAGTTGCAAGTTTGAAGTTAACTAGATTTTTGATTCTTTCATTATTTGGGCACAAGATTTCAATGAGTTAAGATTAATTTTCTTCTTGTATCAAACTGAATGCAGGTGAATTTCCGTAGTGGTTTTAAATAGAGTGCAGTCTGAAATTCCTAAAAATAAAAGTGATAAGTGATGTTCTTTAACATCTGTTCATGCATATGTAATAAAAAGCTTTATTCTTTTAAAAATACCAAGGATTCCTTTGCCCTCTTTTTACCACCTCTGACTTTCAACCTCTGATGTTGTATTCTCTGTTCAGGGAGAGCTGATGGAACTAGGATAAGCAATAGCTTCATATTCTCCATAGCTTGTTAAGTCCTCTCAAGTTACATCAATAGTTTATGATGTGCCTGATGCGTCATTGGAATTGCAATGCTTAATTACTAGATACTGCAGAGAGACAAAACCTGGGGGCAACCTCTACATCTCTTTGCAACACAGGAGTGTAGGCTCATCTGTAGATAAATGGGGGTGAGGATGATGATTGGCCTAAAATTACTATTGTATACTGAATAAGACAAGCCTGAATGCTCAATATCTGGCATTTAGCAAGAATTTTTTAAAATGCTATCCAGTATTTATTTTGCTTGACTGGTGTGTTCTTCCTTTATAAATACTCTCCATGTATTAAGCACTGTACTCCTCGCAAGGACTTAAGCCAGCTGCTAATGGTTTTGTTACTGAGGAATAAAAAAAAATAATAATTTTGTCCTTGACATGTCACTGGAATAAATAAATATTTTCAGAGAAGGATGTGAGCCTAGATGCTATAATTTTTACTTCATAGATTAGGACAACTGGGTTGAGAGTATCTGACAGCTAGATACAGTCTGATTTATAAGACTGAGTAGGGAAGCATGACAGACATATGTATTTATTAAAGATACATTTACAAAATGTCCCAGTTTAATTTGACAGCTCTGCTAGCTAAGGCCTCAGAAAGTCCAGGGATATTACTCTGTACATACCATCATGACATTACAGTTTCAGTAGAAGTTAATCAGAAATAGTTTTAGTGTGTTGAATTTAAAAATTGTATATATATCAATGAATGCTACAAAACCAGCTGAATTATTCCACATACTTAGTGGATATAGAAAAAAATGCATGCGTATAATACATATACAGTACCATAAAGTATTACTACTATGATATTCAAGTACATATCAGGAACAGTATTTTCATGGCAACAACCTAACACAGCAATATTTTTGTCATTTATTAAATTGGTAGCTAGCCTGTACAAATTTAAACTGAGGCCATGCACAAGATTCTTTTTTTTTCCCTAGAAAGTTATGAGAAAAATACAGACATACTTCTACCACTGAAACAATACTTTAGTCTGTGTTACTTTTGAAACTCAGCTTTCTCACCATAGTCACTCCAACTCAATTCAGATTTATCTATCAGCCAACATTTCAGAGAACCAAATTGTACTTTACATTTGTCTGGCTCCCTAAAAATTACTTCTTTTAAAGACATATTATCAATGTTTATTACTGATATAACCAATCTTCTAGGTGAGAAAATAAAAGTAGTTAATCAGCTCATCTATTTGGCATTGATCTCTGCTTCCAGCATTTTGATAACTTCAAATAACTGAAATCATACCCCCAATATTCCTACCTGCAGTGCTGGAACTACTAGGATATCCATATAACTTCACTTTAGGACAGGAGTATAGCCACAATGGCATCAAGGCAGCAACTGACAAGTGTTGTAGTTTAGATGAATGTAAAATCAAGTGTATGTGTAAATCATACATGCTATATGATACCCATCACGGGACTCAACTGTGGCAAACCATGAAAGAGAAACTTCCTCCTAATTTTAAAGAATAAGAAAAATCTTTATGAGATGAAATTTCATCACGAAAGATGGTGACATCCTTACATTTTTACTAAATTGTAAGTAAGCCTTCAGGCTCTTTTTCAAATGTAAGATTTCCCAGGGGGAGGGGAGAGAAGCATCAAGATTTAGGTTTTAAATTTTTTAGTGACAATGCTGAAGAAAATAAACGACTCCACAGAATGTTAATGTCTTCTCTCTCCTGTCTTTTCTGTGGAAATTCAAAGTATCAGCCAACTCTTTAGAACCTGATCAATGGGCCAAGGCCAATTCTATGACATTCCACAAGGCTAAGTGCTGGGTCCTGCACTTGGGTCGCAAGAACTGCATGCAATGCTACAGGTTTGGGGAAGAGTGTCTGGAAAGATGCCTGGTAGAAAAGGATGTTGGTCAACAGCCAACTGAATATGAGCCAGCAGTGTGCCCAGGTGGCCAGGAAGACCACTAGCATCCTGACTTGTATCAGAAACAGTGTGGCCAGCAGGAGTAGGGAAGTGATTGTGCCCCTGTACTCGGCACTGGTGAGGCTGCACCTCGCATACTGTGTTCAGTTTTGGGCCCCTCACCACATGAAAGACATTGAGGTGCTAGAACATGTCCAAAGAAGGCCAACAAAGCTGATGAGGGGTCCAGAGCACAGGTCTTATGAGGAGCAGCTGAGGGGACCGGGGTTGTTTAGCCTGGAGAAAAGGAGGCTGAGGGGAGACCTTATTGCTCTCTACAACTCCTTGAAAGGAGGCTGTAGCAAGGTGGGTATTTTCTCTTTTCCCAAGCAACAAGCAATAGGACAAAAGGAAATGGCCTCAAGTTGTGCCAGGTGAGGTTTAGATTGGATATTAAGAAAAATTTCTTCACTGAAAGGGCTATCAAACATTGGAATGGGCTGCTGAGGGAAGTGGTTGAGTGACCATCCCTGGAGGGATTTAAAAGATGTGTAGATGTGTGCTTAAGGACATAGTTTAGTGGTGGAGTTGGCAGTGCTAGGTTAATGGTTGGACTCGATGATCTTAAAGGTCTTTTCCAACTAATTTTATTTATTACTTTAGTGCATAGTTTTTTTTAGAACTTATTCTTTTGATAATTTTAGATGCATTAAGATCTTTGATCTTAGCTGATGACAGTAATGTTCATAGTTATGAACTTAAAAAACAGAGAGACGAAAATAAACTTTGCAGCCCTTAAAAAGAAAATTAAATTAATATTTAGTCTGGAGTGCTAGATCCAGGCTCAGACACCATTTCAACAGATCTCAGCTTTAAATCCCAAAAATCTTTAATAGGAACTTTTGTGATTTGTTAAGAAGATACAGGCTACAACATGTAGTTAAGTCCTCTGTTGAGCAACCACCTTCATCACCGAGTTTCCCCACTTTTCATCTTATTGCTGTTTGTGGTTTTGAACCATAATAAAATATTGTTATGGTTTTATATATTAGGTGAAAAGTCCCCATGTTTAACCTGGGTAAAAACTGATAGAAAAATGTGACCCCAGATCCAGCCCATATATAGTGTTCTTGGACCTCACATCCTCTTGTTTTCTTAAATTTGGATGAAAAACTTAAAAATTAAGCTTTAAATGGAAATACATTTGCAAACTCAAGTAGAAAGCAGCTTGTGCCATTCTGTAATCACTTCTCACTCTGTATGTTATTACTGCTATTGAAATAGATGGCAAGAATACAACACCAAGGCTCTGCACATAATTAAATTTTTATTCTTCCTGTAACTTGCTATAAACCTCAAATGAACTTGCAGGTTGGCAATAGCATGTTAAGAGCTAGATGCCAAACTCTACAAGACATTTTTTCCAAACAGCATCACCTTCCTTGGAAGTGGTTCCCTTTCCCTCTCCCCTCCTCTTTTCTCCCTCTGTCCCCCAATAGCTGTTATAGCTGGTCAGATATTTCATTTGTGTTTGGGACTTAAATCCTTCAAAAGGTCTCAGTCCTAGACATAAAATGCTCCATGAAGAGATTTTTCCTCCTTTCAGCTCCAGCCTTGCTCCTTCTGCTGAGAAACAATGCATAAAAGATACACATTATTCCAAGTGGCCTGTCAGCAAAGACCCAGACTGGGCTCACCCACCCATTTTCCATAGGTCCCAGAAGAATAATCATCTCACAGAGTAACTACATACCTTCAGCCACTTTTTTTTGTGCCATATTAGCAAGCAATGCTGGACATTCAATGTCCAAGGAATCAGCCTCGTCGGCTGCTTGGTCCTGCAGGAAGCTCTTCAGCTCTCAGGGTCACGAGCCACATGTGTCAGCCAGAACAGCAGACCTCAGATTTTGTAACATACTCAGTGGAATGTCCAAAGGCCATGTTTTACAGAAACACTAAAGGACTTAAAATACCTGCAAAAGGTCTGCCCAGTACAGGACTCAGAGATGAAAGCCTGACAAGATTTTTCACAAAGAGCCAGCTTTAAGACAATAAGGCAAGAGATGCCTAAGGACTAAGCTCCTTCAGGCACCAGTCAACCCACGTACAGGTGAAATGAAGAGTGGGAGATCAACTTTGCTGAAATCCCACAGGTCTACTGTCAACATTGTCCCTGACTATATCATTTGGGGATCAGAGCTGATGTCTGAGTAATGAAAACAAGCTGGTGCATTTGGGGTTTGTTTTTCAGGGATTTTTATTTCTTAGGAGAAAGGAACACAGTTTAGCCAAATCATCTCCTTGTTAACATGCTTTCATTTGTTGAACTCATTCCCATTACACCCAGCAGGTGAAAAATGAACGCATTTGCACAGAAGCATGAGGTAAAATCTTGATAGCGTACTGAAACAGCTAGACATTTCAGTTCTTTGCTGATAAATTTGTTCATTTGAAAATGTGGAACATACTTCAAAAATATCAATGTGATGCCTCAGTGAGCATCCCTTTATTGAAAATCAGAGTAACAGTACAATTCTGGTCACAAAAAAATGGCCTGACAAAGTCCAGGTACAGACAGTCAAGGTCCTGTTTTGCCTTCACATTCACAAGACTGATTACAGTGGAAGTGGCCCCCCATGCACCTCTGGGAATAATTGGCCTTTCATTTATAAAACCTTTAGGTCCATTTTGTTCCGATGATGAAAGCTTTCCTATTTTTCTGCTACCAACACTATTTGCTATCTATATAGCTCTTGTGAGCATTATGTCATTTTGCTCAGAAAGGGGGATAGCTCTATCTGCATTACTAGAAATGGAGGAAAAAAAGAAAAATGCTGAAAAATAAACTAACATGCTCAAGCTGCTGGCAGTTGCAAAGAATACTAACTCTCAGACATCCAGTCCACTGTGCTCTAGCTATTCAAGCTATCCCAACAGTTGCTAGAACATTGGAGATTGTACACTGATCATACAGAAAGAAAGAAAAGAAGCACTCTGAAAGAAACATAAGTTAAAGAAAGTGTTAGAACAGAAGGATTGAAAGACGTGACTGGTGATGTGGGAAAAGGGGAATCTGAGCAGCAACACAAAAATGAAGATATCAGAAAGTAAGAGAAGAAACACCGACAGATAACACCAACAATAAACCCAGTAATTTTGTTTTGCAAACCCAAGAACATGTAAATTGAGAGAAGACATGTATCAGAATTTGGGTGAGGTGTGACTGTTAGCTTGAATTTTCAGGAACTAAAGACAGAAAAATGATCCAAGTTGTGTAATTGTTATATTGTTATACCTTCATTTGGCATCCTGGAGTCAAAATTTGCACTGAAAAGCCTTGCCTTTACAGTTTTCTGTTTTTATTTTGCTTGTGGTTCTTTCTTTGGGGTTTTGCATGTGCAGATGGTATAACGAACTACTAAATCTGAGCCACAACTTCATTTTCTAGTTTTCCTGGAGTCCAAAACCCAGGACTGGAGTATTTTCTTCTGAGAGGCTGTTCCATAACCCTAGGTTAGAAGGCTGGCCAATATTTTTAACACCTCCTAAGACCCCCTGTTGTTTGACCAAAGACCTTGGAATGCATTTCTGACAGCTGGTGTTGAGTTTAGCATCCTGCAGAGCTTGCGAGACGTCTACTGGCATCCTGCTCATGCCATCCCAGTGGTGCTGAGGGGCTGCAGCAACCCAACGTCTCATCCAGGCTCCTGTGGAGTGGTGGCCATGCTCTCTCTCTGCTGACCTTCAGGGGCAGCAGCACTGCATGACCCCCCTTGAGCTGAAGTCCTACTACTGTAACCATGGCTAGAGGGGGTGGATTTTTCTCCCAAGTTTTTCACCTCCTGTTCAAATCAATGAGTCTTGTGCAAGCTGGGCTCCTTCCTCTACACCTAAGTGCTCTGAAAAACAGAAAACAGGTGACTGGGTAAAACATCATATGGGATATTAATAATGTCATTTCTAGTCTTTTAAGTTTACAAAGACTTCAGCTACAGAGGGTTTATTATGTTACTGTTCCCCATTAGTTTATATACACAAGCTGGTAGGAAAAAAATGTTTATTACAGTGGAATGATTAATTATAGTTACATGTAACACATTGTATCTCAAGAAAAAGAATACTGGCATTCCTGTTTGAATGGATCTCTTCTAAGTTGCAGAAGATAAAATAATTATGAATATTATATATGCATATATGTGATGTATGAAACACTGTATGGTGGACAAACGATGGGAACTCTACGGTTATGGTATAATTCACTTTTATTCTACAAGTAAGGAGTCTACATCCACATAGGTCACTGTGGAAAGAATAACAAACTTGAAATGGCAGCAAACTAGACACAAAATTAAAAGCTTTAACCATGATACTTACGAAAATATCACTGTTAATCGAATAAGAAGAGAATGATTCAGAAGTGTGTATGGAGTAAGTAGCAATTTTAAAAGTGTGATGGATAGGAATATATTTCATGTTTCTTCCTAATTTTCAATACCATTTCACATCACAAAGATCTGTTAGGCTACCTCGATGACCACCTATGTAAAAATTTAATTTCAAGCTATGCCTGAATTTTAGACATGCATTATGAGATGGAAAGATTATGACACAGGAATATTCATCAATATTTTAATTCATTTTGAAATGTTTCTGACACCTGCAATGATGAAAGCAAGCTTATGTCACATTTTCAAACTTGAACCAAATTGTTTGACTTGAGGAATTGGATTATGGTTGCCATTGATTTCTAATTCTGCAAAAAACCCACTATAACAGGCACTAACAGAAATTATGGATTTTGATTTTAAGGACCTCCAAATAAAAAAAAAAAAAGCCAGTTGCAGTACTTGTGCTTACAACTGTAAGCAGTAGTGGTATTCTGTTCTCTTGCTGTTACCTGTTAGAAAGTAACACAGGTTTGTCTTTTAGCATGAAAACTCTTCAGAAGTATCCTTAAGAAAATTAGATGTAAATGAATAAATAAACAGGGGAAAAAAGATACATTGAAAGAAAAGCAATACCTACTAAAGCTGGGCTGCTTGACAATTTCATGACAGAGTTCTCCAGCTATTATCTGCTCTATCATGAAATATGTTCTTGTTGCAACCACAAAATTTAACACATTAATAAAAACAACTAATCAATACAGCAGTACCAGCAGCTGGCTATCTGTAAAGTTCAACACTTAATCATAATTAAGTCAAGAAAAGCTGACAAATACAAGTGTAAGAAATCACACAAAGACAATGCAGGAAGTAACCAAATACCCTTAAATCATCAATTTAGCAAAGTCTGGCACTGGCTTCAGTTACTTCTGTTTAAATTCACTTGGAATAATAATTAATCCCCAATGCATACCTTTTCCAATTATCAAATTAAGATTTGAGTTAAATCAATGAATACAACAATAGTTTAACTGTATTAAACTACATGAAATACACGATGAGGAAGAGTGCGTGTGCAGATAACCACTTGGGTGTCACACATTAAAAAAAATAATAAAATCAAAGTAGCCATGCATTTTCTTTCCCATTAAAAATTATTCTGCTATCAGAGCAGTCACTGTTGGTCGGTAGATGGGTATAAGGAAAACAGAGAATTTACAGCCTTGGATACAATTTCTTTTCCTAGGGCACCAGGTGCTTTAAATGACACCAGAAGGATGCTCTAGGCAGTGCCATGCTGTCCAACATGGCTTGGCATAGATTAGCTCAAAGCCTTTGTGTCTTAGCAGACTTTGATTAAGGGCCAGTGTCAGAACTCCTGTGGGTTTTTGCTTGATCCAGTGTAGCATAGGGATTTTTTTTTTCATCACAGCTGCCAAAAATATGCCAGTTAAGATAATTACATTTTAATTTAAATTGGTAATTTAATGGAAAATTTTAAACTAGGATGTAGGGCAGGATATGTACTTCCAATACTATCCCACAACAATACTTTTCTTCTGTTGCAGATGATTTAGGGGCCTAGTTCCATGGATTTTTGGCTCTCAGTGAGACCAGAGAGTTTTAGGACTCTCCATAATTTTGCAAAATTGTGTCTTCAATCTATTTTAAGCCTTCAAACCTCACCTCAGTGTTGTTTCATCCATCTACTAGTTTCTGTTTCATTAAATACCTGTCTTTATGAGATACACATGTAAGAAACAAATCCATCCTAAAGATATTTGCTCCCTTTCAGGAGGACAAATAGAAGAACCCAAGATATTCTGTCTGTCACTTCTCTGTTGTTTCCATTATTTGTTTCGGGGCTGACACAGAAGCCTGCCAGTCGCAACATACTGTAAGGGGAATCATTTTCCTTTGTTTAGAGCGCAGTGTGTACCATCATTTACATAATAAAATCCTCACACAAATAACAGATGGTGAAGAGGCACTCATGTTGCCACATGTTGGAAGCATGATACAGTTCCTTGATGAACTCGTTTCTCTTACTTTTGTCTACAGATGTCTACCAGCTATTAAACCTTGGGGGTTGGTCAGCTGGTGAAAGGTTTAAAGACAGGCAAAAATCTGTCTACAGAATTTTCCTGCTTCCAGGAGGAGCAAATGTTATACCCCAACAGAAATGCACAATTCGTTGAAAATGGTTTCTAGAACAATGAGAAATAAATAATAATCTCTGTTTTTGACACTCATTGGCCTGAAATGGCTCACTATAGAAGACAAAAAATACCATTATTCTACTGAGTCTGAGCTGTTTTCTCTCTTTTTGGAACCCTGTTCCAAGCAGAAGTCAGTCACAGAGCGAGCTATGCTAATGCTCTATATTAGCAATATCAATTCTTGGATGCATTACTATTATTAATTCTATGTGCAAATTAAGTGCCAGAAAACAAACGTCTGTCACATGGAATAACAGCTGTACAGCCTGTGTACAGTGCAATGAAATAAGATCATGCTACACTCCCTAATTAGAGTTAATGGAACTGCTTCTGATCCCATTTACACTAATTTTACGATCATCTATTCCGTGTTATCATCTCCAGTGGAGCTGCTCTTTAAAAAGAATCAGAACCCCCGGATGACACAAAGGGTATTTAAATGATTGGTCATTTAGTTAAGTCTAAATGTTGTTCCTTAGATGCACATTTGGGTATTGCTTTCAGAGCTGGACTGCAGCAGTTTCAATGCAGGGGCTGGGATGGGGAAGACAGGCAACATTATGTGTCTGTTTTATTATTTCTGTTTTACCTGAAATGTGGCATTTTGTACAGCTGTGTGGACAGAGCAGACACTTAATATTAGCTAGGTTTCTTAGCATCTACAGAAAAAGAAAGAGCTAATTTGATGTGATGTTGGTTACATCACAATTTTGTTCTCATCATGTTAACACACTTTGGTCTGTGCACATTAGCATATTAATGTTTCTGAATGCTGCGTAGACCTACATCCAGCTCGTTTACCTTCCTGCATGCTAGAAACTTGGCCCATGGACTCTAGAAACCCTTTTTCTAGTTCAACAATGTATGCTTGTTCACATTTACCAACACTACTTATTGAGAGGACAGCTTCCATTTTATGAACAACAACACAATGTTCAAAATAGCAAACATTCCTCCCTCTGGCTCTGCTGATGGGTTGGCAGGGCAAGAGAGGTGGTTTACAATTGTGGGCCTGCTTATGAGTTCTCCCATGTTGAGGAAGCTGTGGGCTTGTGCTGCAGTGCCAGCAGCAGGAGTCTCCTGTGCTAAGGCTGAGTAGGAACACCTGAAGGCACCTCGTGAAGGCCAGCTCTATGCAGGAAGGGAAGCCCAGGGCATGGGTGAGGGGACTAGTGTCAGTTGCAGGTACAGTGGTATTCACCAAGCACCTCGACACATCAGGGTGACCCTTTATCATGTCCCCATTTTCTTTGGAAACTAACATGCCTCAGAGCCATAAATGACCAACCCTGAAGCTGCTGAGGTGAGTACAAAGCAGAGGTGATATATACAAAACACTTCTAGGCAAGAAACTGCTGCTGCAACCTCCTGCTCCCATCCCACCGTCTGTATTTGTCACTGCTCCTCAAAAATGACTAGACTGTAAATTTCTGTCTCTTTCATGTCTGTCCCATTAAAAGCTATAGACACAGAAAGTCTATCTAATAGATCTGTTAACTGGGTGGCACTTTCTTCAGAAAGATACACATGTACACAAGATCTCCACCCTCTAGAAAAATTTTACAAAATCCCAAGCCAAACTGAGCCTAAAACTGAGGTCTGCATGAAAAAGAAGCGTATGCTATGATGGATTTGAGCTCTCATCCAGACTGTAAACCTGATGTGAATATTTTTTTAATGTTTGGTTATCTCTGATTAACTGGTTTGGGGTTTGTGTTTTTTTGGTTGTTAAGTTTTGGGGGGGTTGTTTTTGTTTTCTGGTTTTGCCACACAAGCCTGTCCATAAGGAAAGACTATTTTGAACTGCCAGATTTTTAGCTAGCACAGTTTAAAGAAGAATTGCAGGTCTGATTATCCCATAGCATGGAGCCCTGATGATCTGCAGTCTTTAGAATCCAGGAAGAACATGGTTATTTTTAATGTCAGTAGCTGACATTTTGGCTGAAGCTCTCACTCACTGTGTTCTGAAATTCGTCTCCTCCAATATTTGTCTTAGTACCTTAAAAGATCACTTTGGAGAATGTGCCTGTATTCATCCCTTACCACTAGATCATTGACTGTGTAGAGTCATCTCCCAAAGTGGGATACTTCTGCTTCAGGGTTCTCCCCAGCACATTGCTGGATGCAAAGGAACTTCCCCTTCTTCCAGAAACTCCCACATTAAAACCAACTTTCTACTTTTCGGATATCTTAGAACAACACATCAGGCTGCTGTGTTTCAAAACCATCATACCCTGAAGGAATATCCTGCATTAATGTACTAGCATTGACCGGTTAATTTGAAATCACTTGTATCTCATGCCATAACATAAAAGCGATTAGGACATATCCAGAGCCACACACTTTACAGTGTTACATAAAGATACAACCAACAAAAGGAAAATAAATTTCCTTCATATATTTTACATCAAGGTCAAATTAAAAAGGCATCTCTCTCTCTCTCTCTCTCTCCTTTACCTGACACTGATGATGTCACCAGGAGCTTACTACTCCTTATGCAGATTTCACATCTGCAGGTTATATTCACAGAAGGGAATATTATATTCCACTCAGGGGATCCTGAATTTTCTTCAGTTAGGAAGACAGTGTCCCTTTCTAACCTTTCTCTGACTTCTCTCCTTCACCATTCTCCAGATCATATAGTTCCAGAAACCTGAAGATTAAGAAGGGCTGAAAAATGTCATCTGGATGATTTCCTTAGGGAACTTGAAATAGGATTTTGATTACTTTCCTCATGAGAATCTACATCCAACTGACAATAAAAATACATTCTTTTCATTTCTGCTTGTTCTGCATTAATTAGAGCTCCACAGATAGAGCTATCCATCATACATTTTAATTGTGACAAGTACAGTTCTTAAGCACAATATGCTTGTAAGTTTACTAATGTTTGTCAGGCAATACCAGGACTAGAGCAGAGATGTAAGACAGTGCACAATATGGATGTGCTTCTCAAGCTATAGCTAACACACATGTTAAACTTCTACCACAGCTCTAGCCAAATAAAAATAATATGCTTGAATAATTTAAACCAAGTGACCAAGATTTCTGATTGACTAATTATGATTTCTGCAGTTACAGATTACATAAATATCAGTATTTTTTTCATTAATAAATCTCAAAAATTTTACTCTAATATTATGCATAGAACTGAAAACTGAAGCACCAGGATCACAATCTGAATAGCTGAGAACCATATCTTGTCTTAATGTTGTCTTAATATTTACATACAACATTGACTGAGAAATCAAATGTCTATGTACCTTCTGTAAATAAGAGATCTCTTTTGCACTAGAACTAAGATGTGCAAAAGAATGATGACTACAAGTAAGAGAACTAGCATACCATACTGTCCTGATACTCAGGTTTTAAACAGAACGTTGAGGTTTTTAAGAAAATAATTGGCAGAAAAAAGGCATTTAAAGCAAGGGTAATGAGTTGTCTAGATGAAAAGAGTCAGTTGTTTCAAAACACTTTGACCTGAAAAGGAGCTAGTTCAAGCAGCTGAAAAATTTACCCTCATTTTCACTTTTATTATCCAGAAACACAGTTAATAATACCTTTTTCATCTTATTTTGTATTTCTAGTTTTAGATATCTAGAAAGAATGAAAATTTAGAAAAAAAAACCCTAACAACCTTTCTCTTAAAAGATTATCTGATTTTATAGAAATTAGCATGTTTGATAGGCCAGTTTGCAACTGGCATTGAAGGCTTCCTCCACCACAGCAGAAGGCAGTGCATTGTCCTGCACTGCATGACCATGGCTGCATCTGTTAACTCTGCTGCTGAAAAACCCATTACATTGTAAACCATATTTCTATCAGACCCTTTATTATCCTTTTTATTCTTCTTTTGAGACATTATCTCTCTTACTGTTTGAAGGTTTTTCAAATTTTTCCTCATTCTTTTTCAGCTTCACAAGCCTATTTTATTACTTAAAGTTTGATTTTCTTGTTCATAGATGCCCTAAATTCTTATTATTTCCTTTTAAGGACCTTAACTAATACTGTATCAGATGGACAAATAAAAGCTTCATATTAGTCTCAATTTTAACGGTTTTCCTATTGGCTTGAATTCAAATTCAAATTTGTTTTTTCTTCTAGAGGTAGATACTCACTGTCAAGGACCCCTAAGCTTCAGCAGGTCTCTCACAACACAGAACAACTAAACTCTAATATTTTATTATAATCCACTCCTACTTTCTCTGAAGTTTTTATTGCAACCCCCAACCACATGGATCTCTTCTTACAAGCAATTATTTCTCCTAAACTTGATTCTTAATATTTCTAGTTCTAGGTAAGGACTTCCCCTTCCTACAAACCTGTATTGCTATGCTATGCAATATGGAATAAAACAATTTTAAATGTTAGTTTATTGGAAACAGAGCTGCATTGATGTGTCTACTGGAATTTCCTTTCTTTTGACACCAACACATCTTTTGTACCTGTACATAGGGTTTAAAAGCCTCCAGTGCCAATAAAGCATAAATACAAGAGTTCCATCCCAGCTGCCTTTTCATTTTACTTTTTATTCTCCATTCCTGATGTCCACAGAGATCAGAAATAGCTGCAAACAATCCTTTTGCACCCTTCCCAAAGCTCGTATTCTGGAATAGCTGCAGCACGTCCCTAAGAGCAGAAAGTAGCCTCAGTTCAGAATAAATCATGACAAGTTCCATGTTTCTGTCTAATACTTCTTGTAAGCTAATTACGGAACCCACAAATGCAAGTGATAGAGTACAGTAACCCAATGGAAACTTTTTTTTCTTTTGGGGGTCTGATGGTATTTGGAAATATTAAAGGGAAAAAGATCTCACTACTCTTTGACCTATAAACAGCTCATTTATCAGCTGGAAGTTTTGGTTCGTTGATTTCTACTGTTGCTCTTTTCGTACTAGCTAATAAGCAGCTCTTCAACTTTTCCCTCCAGTTATAGAAGACTCTGGAGACATATTTGCTAAAGACACAGGGAAAAGGGGACAATAGAAGGGCAGTGAAAACACTCCAAAAAACATGAAAAGATGTTCCAAATATAGTTCCTTTTTGCTTTGCTTGACTATTATCCATTAACACTTATGTCTGAGTAACAGCAATATCCTAACAAAGTTAAGTCGTCTTTGTGCTAACGAAACAGGGTGCCTATCATGGTACCTAAAGACCTCATAAAAATTAGAAGATAGGCTAACTTTTCTCTTTTTCAATCCGAGCATATTTTGCATAAATCACATCTTCAACTCAGATGTCCAAAAACCAGAGTCATAACCTCAGGACCATTATATCTACTTCATTGCCTACTCTTTCTTCTAAATATTTTTTATAACTTTTTTGTCTCCAATTATTGAGCAATTAGTTACATAGCATCTTTTCCTCTGTTAAGTAACTTGCAATCCCCTTTTCAAAACACAAATTTACAATCACTAAGTGAAACTCTTAAGCCCACACAGCCAGTTTTCTGTATCATAGTTTTGACTGTACACAAGATGATTGGGTTCTTGTCCTTTCCCCCACCCTCCTGAAGCAGGGATTGGTTGTCTCTTGTAAAACAAAAAACCCAGCTGAATAACAGAAAGTAATGTATTCAAAGAGCTTAAAAACAACAAACCCATTAGATTCCAGGATACATATTTACAATTTAATATTGGCATTTTCATCTTAACTGTCTTCATTTACCTGTTTCATGTATCTCAAGTCTCCAGTGAGACAGCAGAATATGTCTAACACTTTTTTCATTGCCATTTAAAATTACTCTAATGTAATCTCCTGAATGAGTAACTTCACAGAATATGGAGTTATTCTTGTCCTTTTAAATCTTGAGAAATACTAAAAGCCACTAATTCCTACCAACGTGCTAAAAATTCAGGATGATCAGATGGTCAGTGAACCAGGTCATTCAGGTTTCATTACTGATAACAATAAATCCTCCAAACCTTACAGGCAGTTTCCACTTTCCTGCTAGAGATCAGAGCAACTTTATTTTTTTGTAGCATGAGTTTCACAATTTTTAATGAGTTAATACGTGATGATACATTATTATTGAGTATTAGCACATTGTTATTGGCAGAATGCAGATACTTTCCAAGGAGTTTTGAAAACATAGGTCTCTGCACTCACAAAATGCATACATTCCCAGCTGCATACCTTCCCTCCTTTAAATCAGCAAAATGTGCTACCCAATGTGCAAATCATTAAAAGTAGCACTAAAAGAACAGACAAGTAGTATCACAGGCAGTAGATAGTTATGGTACACATGTGATTTGTCAAAGTAACAGGATCCAACTTTTTGAGATATATTTAGCCACCAAATTCACCTGCAGAGGGGAAAAAAACAAGTAAAGATTCTCAATTTGAAGGTCTGTATTCTTATACACCTAAATCTTTAAAATTTGGTTCGGACATTTCCTTATTTGTAGGCACATAAAGTCCCTGCATAGTTAAGCCTCCATCAACAGGGCTGATGCATTCAGATTTCCTTTGTAATGTGCACACAGAGGTACCTAACTCCTGATGCTCAATGCGTATACTTCAACAGCTTACACCCATGCTCTTAATCTTTTCTCTTCAGCTCTAAAACACAGAAATAACTGAAGCAGAAGCAAAAAGGAATTCTATGCTTGACCACTGCTGAAGGTATTCTCCCAGGAGACCAGTGTCTAGTCCCATTTTAATGAATACATGCAAAGGAGCAGCTTCAAAATGAGAGATCATATAGTTACTGCTGGCAGACGCCTTTGCACACTCGCAGGCACGGGAGATAAAAATGTATCTAGGGCAGAAAGTGCTTGAGTCTGGATCCTTCCCTCCCTAGCTGTTGCCTAGGCTATAAACTGAATCTAAATTATGAGTCAGGAAAAGACTACTCGTATGTTCTCCCCCTCCACAGACAATTACAAAAGACTGGCTGAAGTAAGAAAATTAAGACAATGGTTGCTGAATGCAGGCATCTCACATGCAGCCTTAACACTTAGCAGACTCCTGGCATTGTCACTCCAAATCTAAACTGTTGACTAGAGGAGCTTTATGGCTCTATTCCTCTGTGATTTTTGGCAAGCGGTTTAGAAATTTTATTGTAGAGTAGAGAACTAAACCTTGACGTGCAACATTCTGGCCTTGCCAGTTAACTCTGCCTGTCTGCATATTAAACAGTTACATGCTACTGAAACACAAATCACTCTTACCTCTCGTTCCCAGCAAAGATAGCAAACACGAACTCAGTATGGTAAAAATAAAAAGGCTGGTGTCTAAACTTGCCTTATAGCTCACACAAAGGTCTGTGACAGTACTGAGTCACAGTAAACCTATTTAAACTGTATTTTCTTCATTGATAGTAACCCCAATATGTCCTGACCTTCAACTGACTTGTGCTGGGCAAGGTGGAAGGATGCTCACAGTCCAGGTTCCCCAGGACTGCAGGTCGTTCTGCAGTAATTTAACTACATGGGTAGCCAATGATTTCCAGTTAAAAAAATATCTCCACCTTGTCCTTTGAAAGAAGAAAATTACATACACATTACTAGAACTTACAAAAGTTTTAGTTAGGTCTTCATACACTCCTTATTGGGTCCCTGCTTTTCGGATATTTACAGATGTTGCACTAACGCTTCACCTGACCTGTAAAAATAAACTTAACATTGGAGGGGGAGAGTCACCCTTCATCCATGCCCCACTCCTCCATCCTGAGAAAAGTTTAAAGAGTTTGCATAAGTGGTTTCAAAGGGAAAGTCCAAAGCTGTGCAAGTGCTGATCAGGGCTCCCAGCAACTGAACTTCTGAAGGCGTTTGGCTGCTTGAGCAGCCTGCAACCACTGCGGCACATTCAGAGCCTGTCAATGCTACCCCCATACATCCATCCTCCTCCTCACTTATCCTCTGAGATGATAGGTTGGGACAGTGCCACGCACATTTATCCATGCCACAATCCCCTTCCACCAGCTGAATTCCCAGTTTTAAACATCGAGCACTCACACATTGGACTAATCTTACTGTCACTATGCTAAAAGAATTGAAACAGGTATTGGACTGTTTCTATATACCTAAAAAATACTAATCAGATAATATCAGCTCTGTCCAATTATAAATTCATTTTGTACCATTACATGATTGTAGATAATAAAACACTTCTTCATTCTCTCTCCAGGAGCCCTCTAATTGTTCAAGAAAATGGAGATAAGAAAATGCACTTAGAAACAACCTGACAGAGCTTTGCCCCACTGTGCCATGGAGAGATATGACCTGTCAAATAAGGCACCAGTCTAGGCCATAGGAGACTGGTTCAATTTCCAGCTGTGTTAGAGCTCTAATACACAACCTTGAGTAAATTGTGCCTGTGCATTGGCTTTCTCCACCTTGAAAGGGATTTTGGTCGTTCTCTGTTTTATTCTGTAAAGCACTAAGTTCTACAGACACAAGAGGTAGGTATTATTATGTTTCACAACTTTATCTTGACTATCTGAAAATGTATCCTTCCATGCCAGTGGCACTGCTATTTGGTTGTTTATCATGCAATTTTCCATCATCCAACAACAGATGTACTTTCTGGATAGTCTTCAAGATTGTTTTACAGAACACTTGAGACTATTTTGTTTTAATTTTATTTCTTTTGTTGCTTATTTTCTTTAAGCACTTTATCCTCAGGGATTTGGCTAAGCTATGACCATTAAAAAATTATACAGCAATATGTAGTTTCTGTTTTCCATTTAAGCTAACTTCTGCACAAATAAATCTCAAAGGATTACATATACCTTCTCCACTTTTCTGATTCTCTCCCCATGAATACTGTTTTCTGTCTGGGGAACATCCCTTCCCTTTGTAGAATAATTATTAAAGCCAAATGTTGCTTGAAATAAGGATTATATTTGCCTTGCTCCTAGAATTAAGAGCACAGTGATTTCCTTACCTTCCTGTTTGTCCAAATTCTGTCATCAGGTTTACATAAACAAGTCAGGCAGTCTTTCTTGAGACCAAGAAGATGATGACAGGAAGAAAGCAGACCAGGATGAAAGCTGCAGAAAATATGGCCTATTCCAAAAACCCAGTGAATTTCTCTAGTCTCCATTCCAGAGAGGCCCAGACTGCTAAAATAAACTTAATTTATGAAAAGCACGGTTAATCCAGGTCATGACCTTGTTTTCTGATCCCACCCCCCATCCTTTACTGTTATTAAAGCCACAGCATTTCAGAAATTACATATTTTTACATTTTAAATTTGACTCAGACTTTAGAAAGAAGAAAGAAAAAGTCTGTGATCAGCTGCAGCAAAAGGAAACAAAAGGATTACAAAATTGCTTCAGAATAGTGTTGTAAAATCACAGCAGCAGAGACTTTCAGAACTGTGCTGGAGTTGCAACTATGAAGCTCCCATTACATTTTATAGGGGCTGTATATTTATGTTGCCTAAGTTGCTCTGAAAAACCTCAGTCTGCATGCCTAATGCCAATAACATAACACTTTGAATTTATTGGTTAATTTAGACTCTCTCTGCCCACTAAGAATTCTCAAATTCTAAAAATCTGGAATAGCTTCAAATACTAATCTTTACAAAGAAATAAAATCCTATTTCAGAAACAAGACCTTCTTTTCCTTGAGTATTAAGCATAGAACCAGAAAGAGGGTTAAAATCTGAACTACTTTGACATACTGGGTCTACAAGCAGTTTTTATTCAGTTGGAAGAGGGCTAAGAGTCAGCCTTGGGAATATTTAGGTAAGCCCAAGAAGCAACACTGGCAAGGAAACAAAGAAATCTAACCTGTTCCTATTAATCACAATTATTTCTGACACACAGACTCAACCTGAAAAACTTTGATAAGCTCTAAAGATATAATTATCTACAATTGTCCCTTCATAAAACTGGCATTTTACAGAATGTGGATCCATTAAGGAAAAAAAAAAAATTACATCCCCCCCAAACCACCCAATTTTTACGTGTGCAAATGGAGGTCAGTTGCTTCCCTCTCTGAACCTCAGTCCTTGTACTGAATTAACAATTATTTCAGCTAAATTGCATTTCTAAGGGTAACTTTCAGGTAACAGATACTCTCTCCTTTACTTTTATTATTCTGCCTGAGGATTTAAATGGCCACAAAGGCTAGCCAAAATAAAGTAAAGGTCAACCTTTCCACTAGGGCTAAACCAAGTTTTTTTATCCCCACAGTCAGTCCTTTAGCAACCGATTGAGAACTTTTATGAGTATTTCATGAATCAGCTAGTTGTTTCTTGCAGCCCTGCACAGACAAGATTCCCATGACCCATCATCATAGTATCATCACTTTGCAGAACTGATAAAAATACCCACAACCCTCAATATAAATAGCAAGACACACCACCTAATAAAAACACCTAGTTAGATCTTTGCTGAACATTGCTCAGAGGTGAGAATAGAAATGAGTGCCACGACACGTTATTATGCCATTCTTCACAAAGCCCCTAATTCACTTAAATAGGTATGTCTTTTGGAAGGTTTATGTATTTTAAACACAGCTACAGCAATTATTTGTTAGTATGTATATCTCGTACAATAATGAGTAAAATCTATAACATCAAGCAGGATGCCTATTAATAATTTAACTCCTAGATTGCTGGCGGGTTCTAATCCTGATGTTCAAAAGAATGCATATTTTCTATAGGAGATCATGTGCAAAATTAATTTTCAGGACTAATGCACTGGTGCAATACCTCCTTGCTATCTTAAAAAAGGACAAAATTAGGACAAAACTTACAAAATTTATAAAATTAGTTAACTGTTATGATTTAATCAACTACGTGCTTAAATAATTGATAACTGGTACTACCAATAATGCAGGAGAGAGGATTTTCACTGTAATCTCGAAGATACAATTAGATTGCACCAACATACTCCAGAATAAAACCCCCACAGAATGTAATAGGAAAGAACAAGTGCGTGTTTATTTTCTGATTGGTTGAACTAATGACTAATACATACAAAGAGCTCTTAAATGTTCACATCAAGAACAAGTTTCCATAACTATGAAAGCAGAGAAAGTGGATACAAGACTTCTCTCGTTCAAAACTTTCAAAAGGGAGTTCATGGGAAAAAAAATACCAGTGAGCGTCAGTTCAGCAGGGGCTCCCTGACACTATTTGTAACAAACCTTCTAATACATTCACACTTTCTTCACCTTCAGGACTATGTATATTTTTTCCCTGAACCCACATCTACACAGGAAAGAATTCAAAGCTTCGCTTATTGCATGACCTGATCCACATTTCCATCTGCTGGTTCCCCAAATCCAAAGTGAGTCTTTGCAAAGAACTGGCCAAAACATGAGCTAATAAGCCCGTTAAGTTTGTTGCCTGGAATCCACCACTGAAACTAGCTGTCAGAAGCAAAGAAGAAATAGCAACCTGTGAGAAGGCAGTGAAACAATGGCAAACACCTAGGGCTGGTAAGTGAAGTGAGGAAGCTGTTTTAGGGGGAGAACCAAGGAGAAGGCTTTGGCATCTTGAAATAAAAAACTCAAAAAATACAGATAGACTCCATATTAATTCCTTCCAATTAATTCTAACATGCTCTGCCTCACCTTATTTTTTCTATGTAAGAATTTAGCATTTTGTAATTTTATAGTAAAATAATATTAACTGACATTTGTAGGTGTTCAGTGCACCATTCTCAATTCTGCATAATGTAGGCCTGCTTCTGTGTACATACAGACAATAGATCAGAATTAAACATGACATGTCAAACACTATTTAAAACGTACATACACAAATTCTCTCCTTTCTTCCCCATTCACCTTCCTTTTCCTTGTCAGCCATCTTCTTCTGTGTCTTTTCCTTTTTAAGAAGTCTTCACCTCCTGTTTCCCTTCCCTCACTTTTTTCAGCCTTTTCTCTTCCTTTCTGCTCCCACATCTTTTATTCACTATTACTCTCTTCTTTTGCCTTTCAAATTTGCTTTTGGCTGAAGTGTTCTCAACGCTATTTGAATAAATACAAGCTGAATGGATACTACGGGCACCAGCCACTTCTATTGTGCTGCAGTAAACAATACTTTGCCTTGTCACTGTTGCTGTCTGCAACAATGTATTGTGCTCAGATTATACCAACTTCATGTATATATTGTTTCAGTTAACAGAAAACAGTTTCATATTGATTACAGAAGCTTCAAAGGAATTTCTGAGGAAAAAAAATATAAACCCTATCTAACAGGGCAGAGAATTTAAAAAGAAAATGGTCTGGCCTCATAACAGTACACACTACATGTATACGTGAAGTAGAAGATTATAATTTTAATAGCTCAGACATAAATAGAATGGGGGAAAGGATTGTTATTCCATGTATGCTAAAGGCTAAATTTCTTAATGAATTCAGTTCCCATTTAATCAGTTAAGTTAAGGAACAGTCCTAGTATCCTGATACAAGCCACCTTTTCCCCAAAGGCTCTCTTCTCTCAGTCTTCTCCTTCCTCCTTGACTGGCCTCCAGGACTCAAAGCAAAGAGGAGGAGGAGGGAAAAGCACAGGAGACGGACAAGTGCAGCAGTGTCACTGTTGGTCTATCCAGAGGGACAGGAGCTTCACAGAAACAGCTTTTTCTGGGCACAAATGAAGTTAGGATAATCCAGGCCTTAAATTAAGAAAGCAATATTTAAAATCATTAACAAAATGTCCTGATACACATGTGTTTGGGAGAATGGGGAAGGAAGCACTTTAGCTCCAATCAATCTGTTATCAGTTATGGGAATATTAAGTCTACAAATACTGGGCTGAATCCATCCAGGGGATAACTTCTCCACTGAAATAAAATCTTACTGAAAAAAAAAAAAAGATACACAGGCCTCTGCTAACACACATATGGAAGAAATGTTGATGACTATAAAGAGGTGAGGAAAAAAAAAAGAAATACAAAGGAATTTAATTAAAGTAATTGATTTGAAACCATAGGGTATGTTTACCATTGAAACCTTATTTGCTTGTACTGTATAGCAGCAGCAGAATGAACTCTTCTTGTTGACGATGTTGGTTTGGCTTTAGCCCAGGTCCTGCACTATCAAAGCATTTATCTGTACATTTTCTTTCTTCATTATTATAGGGGTTGCCATAAAGAAGATTATTTTTATGTTATTGTTCTTACTCATTCCCTCTCCCTCAAAATTATTTTCCTTTAATCTACTCCTAAGAGAATTTAGCAGAAAATTTTCTTCTCCATATAAAGAGATAGGGAAAAGGTCCCTTCCCTGTTAAACTACACTTAGGGCTTGTTAGATATAGAGGAGGAAGTGGAGAATGATGACAAAGGAAATTAACGGTGAAGGTAAAGATACAGTCTTTGCTCATTTAAAGCTACTCCAAGAAGCATAAACCACAAGCAGATTCTAACCCTCATTGAAAATAATTGTTACTTTGCCCATCTTTTGCTGGTTTTCCTCTTCCAAGCAGATGCTTATTTAAGTCATGAATACTTAAGCAAGATAGAGATATTTACTTCACTTCATCCAGTGTGGTCTTCCTCATACCCATGGAGTTCTTCCTGACATAGTTTCCTTTGGACTTTTGAGAGGTACGTACCAAAAAAGCCAATTTGACAAGTTGTCTTTTGATGGTGATGCAAACCCAACCTTTGTTGCTCTCTAGAATGCACTCTTTATTAAGGCAATGTACTATTAATATTATTATTACTATCTGTGATTTATTCTTGACAGCACTGGTAAAGCCTCCCTGCCCACTCCAGGGTAAACAACCAAACTTTCTGTCTAATTTAAAAATTGAAACAAGACTTGTCCCAGAGAACCTGATGATCCCTGCCTTACCATTTGAAGAGGAGGGATGTGGGGAAATAATACACTATTTTTTTTCAGGTTTTCCCCTTTCATGCTTATATCACCCTTGCAGGTTCAAAAGAGCAGAACAGCAAGTGGCGCCCTTGTGAACTAACACAGAAATTGTTTCACAGAAATGCCAGCAAGAGGTGCTCAGGCATCAGCTGTTCATTATCCCCTTATGGTTTGCACGCTGCTGACACTTTTCAACTTCATCAGTGAGGGGTAAAACACATAAGGCTACTCATGATGGAACATCTTCCACAGTATAAAAAGTATAATTTAAGGAAGTACTAACTACAACTGATTTAAGTACATAATATAACTAATATTGACACTAACTTATAATAGATTCTTCATAAAGAGTGACTGTGGAGACCAACAGTTTTGTTCAAACCACATAAAAGTTACATGACTATAGTGAATTATAACAATAAAGATCAGCAACCTAAGAGAAATGAAGTTGTAGTTTTGAATCAGGCTGTAGTACAAAATTGTCTCCTGGGTCACCTGTTTCTTTGCCCTAGTAGAAACCTACCACCAAAACAGCACTGAGGTACTGGTTTTGCCTGGAATAGAGTTAATTTGCTTCATAGTAGCTAGTAGGGAGCTATGGTTTGGGTTTGTGCTGAAACCAGTGTTGATAATACAAGGATATTTTAGTTATTGCTGAGCAGTGCTCACACAGAGTCAAGGTCTTTTCTGCTTCTCACACCCCCCCACCAGTGAGTAGGCTGGGGGTGCACAAGAAGTTGGGAGGGGACACAGCTGGGACAGCTGACCCCAACTGACCAAAGGGATATCCCATACCATATGACGTCATGCTCAGCATATAAAGCTGAGGGAAGAAGTAGAAAGGGGAGGGGACATTTGGAGTAATGGCGTTTGTCTTCCCAAGTCACCGTTACACGTGATGGAGCCCTGCTTTCCTGGCAAGACCAGGACTCAGCAGACTGAAGCTGTGTGTTCCTGCTCTTTGAGAGGAAGGGCATATTCTTGGCTGGGTCATGGCAAAAAAGCCATGGAAGTGAATGAAATTTCTGAGGTCAGCAATACCACATCAGTGTCTACTACTTCATATGTGTCCTGACAGGGCAATTAGGTGGAAACATGCTCAGCTGATCTGGTGCTTTTCATGAGCATTAGAGATAACCAGCAGTTTTGCTTCCAGTGAATGACATTCACTTTTTTTTTTTGCACTGTTTACCAAAAATAAACAAAATAAAAAGACTGCCTGTACTTGTGACCTCCCTGTCAATTACGCAGCTAAAATTCTAACTATTTTAGATTCATTTGGTGCATTTCAGATGAAATCTCATAGGTCTTTGAACAACAATGTTAAATTTTCCCAGGCACAACTGCAAGCACTTCATTTTGTAAGCCTTGGAGTCCTATTTGCCTTTTTTGTAGTTGTACTGCAAGGGCAGCACATGATCACCTCCAGATTAATGCACACATATCTTTCATTACTTCCAAATGGTGAACTCCTACCTGACAACAGGAATTCTTTTTATATTGGCCCCCAAATCCATAACCTTCATATTTCAATAATAAAGTCCACCCCTCCTCTGTTTTTCCATTCCTCAGGATTAACCAGTTCTTCCAGTATGAAATCTTTGCTCTCCTGCATACTGCCAACACCATTTAACTTTACATTAAGAATGGTTCTCACTAGCATGCTCCCTATGTGAAAAGTACTAATGAAATGGTAAGTAAGAAAAACCTCAAGTGATTCAAAGGAAACTTCATCTGTAACCTTCTTCAGCTCCAAGACCAAACCTTTTACCAATTTGTTATTGATACCAGATTTCTGCTACTTATCCCCATCGTCTTCAATATAGCTAATTTTCTGTGTGATACTATTTCAAATTCATTACAGAAGTCCACACAGACTAAAATCTAATATTTTCCTTGCCTACAAAATTAGTTAATTAAAATCTTCATTTAATGAAAATATCAGATTTATCTGGTGTGATCTTGCTTTAATAAATACATGCAGTGATACATCCCATTTTTAATTTGCTGCCATATTTCAGTTATTGTTTCAATAAAAACTCGTCATATTGACACAAATTACTGAGGCAGACTAAGAATTTGATGAGTGAACCTGAAGAAAGCAACTTCAAATCTTTTGGTGTCCCATCTTAAACTAGGAATAACAATACAATGTTTCTTTAAGAGGTATCGTTAAAAAAAACACCTGTAAAAGCTAGATAATGGTAACTGCTTTGTTGGTTCTTCTTCATATTGCATATTTTTCGAACCCAAGTATTATTACTGGGTAGCACAGTCAAATTCCAAGTGCAGTAGTACCATTTAAGCAGAGAAACCTAAGCAGAGAAACCTAAACACTTAAACCACTAAACATTCAGCCTTAAAACTATGATTTTTATTATTCATATTGTCTTATCACCTGGAAAGCACTTCTGCAAAGCATCCTAACATCAAAACAATGCTCCATAATTACTACTTATGTGTGAGAAAGGCAACAGGTAGATTCAATGGAAACCAAGGATATGATAACTGTTGAACAGAGGTGACCATAAAACTTAACTTCTGTGGAGTTCTTACAGCACTGCATCAGAGAAGTTTTGAGCAATGGCTGGCATGAAGGACACATTTCTGTAGACATTTAAAAGAGTGCTTATGTGATAGAACTAAAGCACGAGCACAGCAGCCTGGAGGGGGCATCCCAATTCTTCACTGTAAAGGAAATTTTACAGAATCAACTGGAATCTGGTCCAGCTCTGTCTGACAGAGGCTGATGCTTTACAAAGGAACCTCCCAAACTAGTTTCCTCAGGTGTCTCCACTGGCAAGAGCCATACTTCTGAACAAGCAGAGGCATTCCTTCCCACCCCACCTCCTACCAAATAGGAAGTTTCCTGGTCTCCAGGTCTCATAACCTCTGTCTTGAGGGTTGGTTAAAGCCAGGCTTATATGGGCTTTCAAAGCATGGTAGTTTTCCCCTCACCACTTTTCCCAAACTGTGGGATAGGGTTAGCATAGCCTGGCACCTTGCGCTTCCAAATTTCATCTAAACACGCAGCACTGAGCATGCCCTGAGGGATGCCCCAGAGCTGCCTGGGGACTGGGCACACTCAGAAACAGGCCTTCATTCAGCTGCAGTGACTATTTTTCCACAGAAGATTTACTCACTGCTATCTATTTTCAACATACCCTTTCCCTCCTTTGCAAGCCCTGATGCAGCCCCTCCTGAATCGAGGCTACACTCAGCTCCCTGATCTGACCCATTGGCTACCTACATGTTGCCTTCACCAACCCACCAACCTCAGGCAATTCTCCATTTTCACAATTCATCCATCAAGTCTTCAGGGCCTCTACTCAAGGGAGCTGTGCATCTCCCCAAGGTCTATGTACCACAGACACACACAACTTCCAACTTCATGATCAACTTCAGACATGAGTTGCAGAAAAACAAGAAGCAGAATCTGAAAAGAAAGTGTTTCCCATCTCATTATCCTGCGTGCCCTCTTCAAGTGCATAGCTGATAGCACATATCAGGAACTAAGTCAGTGCCATGAGCATTAGAGAATGAGGATTGATACCTGGATGTTCACAGGAGGTAAAAGAAGATACTCAGTGCCAACAGAACACAACAGCAGTATGAATGTGATGCAGAGATCCCCCAGTCCACCATGCCATAGGTTGGAGAAGTACTATTTTGAAGTGAAAGCCAGAAACAGGAGCTACTCCTGTGACAAGAAACAAAAAGCAATTTCATATCACACTGGGACAAGAGTAAAAAGCTGTCCAGAGGAGAAATGTAAGACAGCAGCACATTAAGGGTGAGGTGATGGTGTGGAAAGGTAGAACATGACAATAAGCTGCATCGTTGTTCTGGGCATCAGGAAAAGAAAGATTTATAACACAGCAGAGTGTGTGTGTGCGTGTGTAAGTACAGGAAGGAAAGCTAATGGAATGGATTTTTTTTTTTTTTTTTTTTTTAAGGGGAAAAATTCTTCCTGAACTGAAGAAGTGTGCAATAGCAGCCTTGCTACTCCCTTGCTTTGAAAGCTGCGTGCCAGTGATGCGGCAGCATTCTGTGCCCACTGCTGTGCGAGGCAAGCAAGTGCAGATCTAGGGAGGGATAAAATAATTGCATCGGCAGTTTATCAGGTAAGACATGTTTTTGAAGCAACCAAACTTTCTGTAAGCTTGCCTGTTTTCGCTTACGACTATTAATTTCTAGTGCCCACAAACTATAAAAGCAAACTTCAAGACAATTCATATCACTAAGGCAAGGTGGAAAGAAAAGTCCATCTTTTATTTTATGGACATAATTATTGTTGCAATTTTTCTTTGCTATTAAAGGAAAGCCAGCATAACTCTAGCTAACACTTCAAAGAAAACAAATCTCAGGGAGAATACTGCCAAAACACTGTTCAATATCATATTAGTAAATGCTTGTCAGATCTTCAAAGGTGTAATTAAAGGCATGGCTTTTAAATGGTTACGGTCATTTATGAACTTAGACACTGGTGAATCTTTACATTTTGCTAGAGAGAGGCCTCCAGGAACAAATTTGAATTAATTTGAACCAGACATTGTATGTTAATTTTTACTTTTTATTTCTATTGGTAAAAGTTTCATAATGAGATCAAGGCTAAGGCTTTAACAATAAGAAAATTATAATCATATCAAACAGCATTACTACACTTCTCAAAATATATTAAAAGATGTTTGAGAAGAGATGATAAAAGCAAAGCTGGTTTTACACAGTAGGAAAAGAAATGTAAACTTTTAGGAGGAGTCTTTAGACCTTACTAAGAAGGAAGAAAAAAAAAGCAAAATACACCCAGAATTTTAAATCTCTCTTTTTTTAATTATTTATTTTATTATGGTGATGTTTTCTAGGATTCCTGCAATTTGGCTATAACCACAAGGTGATTTAACTTAAAATGTAGTTATTTTTCTTCTTTATCCACAAGAAATTCCATTAACCTTGGGCTTGCAATGTCAAAACAGTAATGGTGAAATCTGCAGTTTACATTGCTCTTTGCACTTCCAAAAGCATTTAGCAAAAATGTGGCTGAAAGCAATCTGAAGAATGTGTAGGGGTAGCTAATGGAAAATAATATGACAGATCAACACAAGGATTTTTAAAAAGAGCCCATTTGTCTGCCAACATCATTGTCACAGTTACTTTTCTTTTTTAATAAATTCTAAAAAATAAAAAGGAAGAAGTGCTAAACTTCAGTCAGAAGGATTCTGTACATTAAAATTGGGCCATAAATATGATTTAATATAGGATCACCTTACCTTTTTAATACAAATGTTTTAAACCTTATTTTATGCTCCACATGAATTATACATCTGCAGTTCATATCATTTAGAAATGATGTGGCCTTTAAGGAATTTGACAATGGACTGATCTAAGATCAAGGGGAAGTTTTCCAGAATGCTTTTAGGAATAAACATCCATCTGACATTATAATTTTTTTAAGCATTTTGAAATGAAGTATCATATCCATGATATTTGAAAAGTCATGGCAGTCAGGTGAAGTCCCTGGTGACTGGAAAAAGGGAAACATTGTGCCCATTTTCAAAAAGGGTAGAAAGGAAGACCCTGGGAACTACCGACCTGTCAGCCTCACCTCTGTGCCTGGGAAGATCATGGAACAGACCCTCCTAGAAGTTATGCTAAGGCACATGGAGGCCAGGGAGATAAGCCAGCATGGCTTCACCAAGGGCAAGTCCTGCCTGACCAACCTAGTGGCTTTCTACGATGGTGTGACAGCATCAGTGGACAAGGGAAAACCAATGGATGTCATCTGTCTGGACTTCTGCAAAGCCTTTGACACAGTCCCCCACAACATCCTTCTCTCTAAATTGGAGAGCTATGGATTTGATGGGTGGACTGTTCGGTGGATAAGGAACTGTCTGGATGGCCGCATCCAGAGGGTAGTGGTCAATGGCTCGATGTCCGGATGGAGACCAGTGACGAGTGGTGTCCCTCAGGGGTCCGTACTGGGACCAGTGCTGTTCAATATATTCATCAATGACTTAGCGAGATCGAATGCACCCTCAGCAAGTTTGCGGATGACACCAAACTGAGTGGTGCGGTTGACACACCAGAAGGACGGGATGTCATCCAGAGAGACCTGGACAGGCTGGAGAGGTGGGCCTGCGTGAACCTCATGAGGTTCAACAAGGCCAAGTGCAAGGTCCTGCACCTGGGTCGGGGTAACCCCCAGTATCAGTACAGGCTGGGGGAAGAAAGGATCGAGAGCAGCCCTGCCGAGAGGGACTTGGGCGTGCTGGTGGATGAAAAGCTGGACATGAGCCGGCAATGTGCGCTGGCGGCCCAGAAGGCCAACCGTACCCTGGGCTGCATCAGGAGAAGCGTGGCCAGTAGGTCGAGGGAGGTGATTCTGCCCCTCTACTCTGCTCTGGTGAGACCTCACCTGGAGTACTGCGTCCACCTCTGGGGCCCTCAGCACAAGAAGGACATGGAACTGTTGGAGCGGGTCCAGAAGAGCCCTACAAAAATGATCCGAGGGCTGGAGCACCTCTCCTATGAGGACAGGCTGAGAGAGTTGGGCTTGTTCAGCCTGGAGAAGAGAAGGCTGCGGGGAGACCTGATTGTGGCCTTTCAGTACCTAAAGGGGGCCTATAGGAAAGATGGGGAAAATCTTTTTAGTAGGGCCAGCTGTGACAGGACAAGGGGTAATGGTTTTAAACTGAAGCAGGGTAGGTTTAGACTGGATATAAGGAAGAAATTCTTTACAATGAGGGTAGTGAAACACTGGAACGGGTTGCCCAGAGAGGAGGTGGTGGAGGCCCCATCCCTGGGAACATTCAAGGCCAGGTTGGATGGGGCTCTGAGCAACCTGATCCAGTTAGCGGTGTCCCTGCTCACTGCAGGGGGGTTGGACTAGATGACCTCTAGGGGTCCCTTCCAACCCAAAACATTCTATGATTCTATGATTCTATGATCAGTTTTATCAGATAATTATCTACTGGAGGTTGGTGTACATCAGTTTCCAAACATTTTCTATTACAGATATAATACAGAGAAGGTATATATGTACTGTAATACATTTTCCTGGCATACTTGTAACTAAGTAGTCCTGGCTTCAGGAAGATAGCATAGGTAAAACAAAAACGTTTAAGCTGCTCTCCTGAGCCAGACAAGACGCATAGCATGCACAAAAGCTTTTAAGTTTCCTGTTATGGTACTGTCCTAACAAGAACAAATTAGTGACAAAAGCTTAAATGAATCATGGCCAATATTCAGTGCCATCTCAGAAACACTGTAGTTTTCAGCATAATTACATAAACCCCTAAATGCACCAGAAGTCACAGAATAACATAGAAAAAGCTTGTTCAAATTTATTTTGTCTTCTTTCCTTTTTATGAATTTTAATCCAGATCTTTACATTGTCCCTTATTTTAGAATAAAATTTTATCTGTTTCACCATAAAGAGATGGAGCTAAATTCTTTACCCTAGTTTATGAATGTAAACACAAAAATAACTGCAGTTACCTTATTAGTTACTATTTCCCGCCCTCAAACTTTCCATAAACTACTTTCAGCTCTCTCAGTTGCAAATTATTTTTTCCAAAACATCATGTGAAAATCAAGAACACTGCAAATAAATAAAATGAGTTCAAAGGTGTCTTGATCTACATCAGTGTAATCATGGTGAGAGCCTGCCCCGTAACGTCCGCTCATTTTTACAATGGTAAAAGACATTCATAGAAATGCTTTATTTGGTGAGATGAAGTGGAACACTACGTCATGCAATTATTTTAGGGTTTGGATATTTTGTTCTTCTCAAGATTACTAAAACTTTGTGTGATCTGCAAGGGGATACAAATTCAGACTTCCCAGGATCTGGCAGTCAACTCCTAAGATACAGTTTGTTAACCTCTTTCCAAGACCACCTGACATTAAGTGCTATTGGCTCTGCATCTGATACAAAGTACTGGACAAAATTTTAAATGCAACTTTTTGACTTGAAAAGCAGAACAGGAGGATAGATACTGCACCTGTTGCAGTCTCTGTGAGCGGGTATGTGGCTTTGGACATCCTCGTCACATCTTTGGGTGTGCTCCCCTTGTCTATCTGGCTTGGAGGCCTTCACGGAGATTCTGTTCCTTTTAGGCTCTAAGCACTAATGGGGTGTGAAAGCACAGCTATAATCCAGGTAATAATAAATGCACTCACTCTCTCATCACATCGCACTACAAGAGCGGTGCTTCGGGGGATTCTGTTGGGAACCTGGCAAGCTCCAGGAAAATCTTCCACCTTTGAATGTGCCCAAACAGAAATACCCCGCAGCTGTAACCCCACAGGGCTCATTATAAGCTAAAGACCTAAGAATTAGCTTGAAGAGACTAAAAATAATTGAGACGCTCCTCTCTTTGTGATTCTTAGGTGATTTATGTTTTTCTAAGAAAGAAAAGTTCTCACTGCATAACTTCCATATTTAAACATTGCAAGGGAAGTCTAAGGCAAAGGAAAAACACAGTCTTTAAAAAAGAAATCCAAACCCTGTGTAAAATTTTAGTTGTTGGGCTTTTTACTCTGAATAAACCTATTGCCTAAAATTGTCAGATAGTAGCATTACAGTCTGTCATCTCATACTGCAATATTGACTGGGCTTGGTAGGTTAAGACATCGGCTTCCTTGCCTCATGTGCCAGCCAGGCTGCCACTGCCTTCCTCCACATCAAGGAAGTAAGCGTACATCTAACACAGGCTTTTGGAGCTCTGCACAACATCGCTGAGAGAGATTCTCTAGCCTCAGGTGCAGACAACACCAGATTAGGTCTTTTCTGGCTACAACTTTTAATGCTGGTATAGCCAGCCTGAAGGTCAGCTTAGACTCACAGTGCAAGCAGATGTCATGGCCCTTCCAGTGCAGGCTGGCTTCACCATGCCACAAGGGTAGCAGAGGTGCCAATACATGGAGAAGCCTGCTTTAGCCTTCCACAACCTCTTAATCCTCAAATATAATAGATACAATACAGCAGAAAAAAAAACAAATTACTTTGCCTCAATAGCACAGTATCCAGAGGGTTAGTTTGTTGCAACACAAACTGCATTTTATCCTGTTGGCTGTCTGTTTTCTCCTGCAGAGTGCTAGCTATTCATCCCATAGAGCCTGAAGTGCACTGGAAACACATTAATGAATCAGGCCTTGTGTTACAGCTACAGATGAGACATTGCCCCCATTTCACAGTTGGAAAAATAAGTGCACACAGAGAGCAAATGACTTTCTCAGTTGCAGAGCATGCATATCTGTGGCAGAGCTGGGAGGGTTTATAGGTTATCCCTCTGCCTGAACCACTGTCCTACATCCTATCCCTCCCCAGGACTAATTCTATTCTCATGAATGGCAAAAACCAGACAGAAGTTCCTGAGAACAGGCATGTCTAAAAAAGTCTTTGGCACAGATTAAAAATGGACTTGAAGCTTTAAAAAGACAGTCTGGGGCTCTGGAGATGCATAATGGGTTTTTAAGCTTCATTTTTAGTTTTTGTGGTTATGCAGCAAGATTTTAAGTAGTCGACAAGCCCAGTCCATCTGGCTGTTCCTGCCGGTGGTGATAGCGGTGGCCTCTGCTTACACACGCTGTGCTCATCAACAAAATTCTGCAGCTGACATGCAGCATACTTGTTTTTTGTTCCAGCTGGGCTTTGATCTACAACATTCAAAGATAAGCAGTTCCTTTCAAGATATTTGCAAACCTTGTCAGAGTCTGATTGCAGCATGACATCAACATTAGGCTGATTATTACTTGTCTGAGGAAGTACTGTTTCCATGAACACACTGGCTTTTCTCCTACTATCTAGCAAACTAGATATTAGCACGCAGTACTGTGGCAGCAGCTCCATCGCAAAGTCCTGGTAATGCTGCTGAAACAGAAAAGGATTCAATTTTCCTGTAAAAGCTGAAAATTTGCCAACAAGATTTCAGGACAATGTTGCTGCGTATTTCAGATTAAAAAAAATGCCTAACTATACCTACTCCAACTCTGACGTATTCGGTATAGTTGAGTAGGTACAGAAAGTCTATTTTACCTAAATAACGTATTCACTATACACTAGTGTTGTAGGTGGAAAGGAAATAAAGAAGAGGAATAGTCTCTTTGGAAATTACAAAACATTACTTTTCTTCATTCTTTTCATTTTCTTTCTACACTTTCACTGTTTCAACCCCCAACCCCCACCTTTTTTATGCTTTGAAAATGAAAAGAACAGTCCCAGACTTTCAACATGAAATTACTAGATTAAGGTAGAGAGATAACCTTTGTCAAAAAGCACACACATGCCATCTTTACAGAAAGTCAGGGCATGCTAGGAGCAAGCCCAGTTCCATTACATCGTTCAGCAACTCCTCGGGAGCGCTGAGCAACCAAAATGCATCTGAATAAAACCAAGGGAGGTTCAGTCTCTGCTCCCCTCCCCAAGATCTTATATACTACTGTACAATTGTTGGTCTCTGCAGAAAAGCAAAGTCACTATAAATAATCAAAAAAATAAGGTAAATGTGTGTTTTATATATAATCACAGACCCTATTCAAACTTCTGTTCTCTACTAGTTCCTTTAATCCATGTGAGAGTTGCCCTGACTGAGACTCAAGTGAAGGCAAGAGACTGGAAGAGACCTAGACCTCCTCGATACCTGATCAAATTTTGGCATTTTGCATATTTTCTGCCAAGCACAGTGGAAATGTTAAATGGTAAATGAGCCAAAGTCCTATGGGCATCTGACTAGAGAGCTTCTGGAAGAGAACCGCTTTCCTGCACCAGAGCAGCTGAGCTAACAGAGGCAGCATTTATTTTCTCTGAAGCATCTTGCCACAATCCTCTCTTTATTTTAGCATTGTCAAATTTTCCAGTAAAACCTTTGGGGATATACTCCACCTTCGATACATGCATGTAACTTCCATTAACTTCAGGGAAAGTATGTATCGGGACAGGAAACTAAACCTTACGGAAAAACTTTGGTATCTTCCTCCATAATTGCAAGCATTTGTCCATGTTATTAGTCCTAAAAACTTAAAGGAAATTCAGAAATAAAACACATACCTAACAGAATGAGCAGAAACTATATAAACCCATGGTGTGTCTCTCAGTTCTCGTCGTTAAAAGATTAACATCGACGTTTTTGTCTGTTGCACCCACTGTTTGCTACTTATACAAATAATAAAGAAATAAAGGAATAACTGACAAGGAAGGGTAGAACAAAAAACCTAGAAACAAAACGAAAAAGAAAAAGTCATTACTTCTATCCTTTTCCAAATAATATTCTGAATGAAACATTGATTAAAGGAAAAGAAAGGTCTGAGGGCATATGCCATTACATACAGGAATAAGCCAAGCATACTTTCAGAGAGTCTTGACAGACACCAGGTAAGTGTCCTTCTCTGCTTGTTTAACTCTCTTGAAATCCACTAGTGGCAGAAAGGAATTAGCATGATGGTTTGTTCCCGCTCAAGTCTATTTGTGATCTGGATCTAGCTGGTGCACATAAGAATAAATAAGGGAACACGAGTGCTGTTTACTAATCTGTTTAATTAATCCATCAAATGTATTTTTATTTCTGCACCTAGATCTAACTGACAGCTGGGGCATCACAAGCATAGACTCTACCTGCTATGGATATATTTCCTAAGCTGTCAGTTTCCCTCTCTCTCCAAATGACTTTCCCAATTGTCACTTGCCTAAAAAAGCTGAGCTCGTTTTTTTTTTAAAATGATCTTTATTTATTTACTTATTTATTTATTCATTCTTGCTCATGGTGCTTGGAGTAAATTGTAACTTAGAAGTCTCACCATTGACCTATTTCTCTGTGTCTTGATGGTTTTCTGAGACAATCCAGCAGTAACTAGGACATGAAATGAAACATATTCAAGCCATATGCTTACTTTTACGGGTTGACTGATCACATTGCCTCTCCCCACCTCTTCTACTTTTTCTGCAGTGTCAGTCTCTACCTAATTGTCAGTGTCTCACGCAAACAGCCCTCAACCATCTTTCACGCTCCTTCTTCTAATAAACACTCCTGAACGTAGAGGAACCAGACAGTATTCATTCTTTAACGATGCTCACCCCCATGTGCCTCTTAAATCTTTCCAAGGTCTCTCTGTCCCACAGAACAGAAGGAACAAGCCAAAGATCTGTTAAACTTGGGGATAAAGAGCAACATTTGCTTCTACTTGTACTTTGGTAGAAAGAAACAGAGCATATCCTCTGAGAAACTTGTGCTGCATCATGATACACAAAGGAATATTTATTTTCTCAAAAAAAATTACTCACTGAAACAAGGAATACTTGGGGGTTTTTTAATTACTATTTATTTTAATTTGGAAAATAACAGTAATAGATACTACCCCAGAGCAGTAATATGTTAGCATCTAGCACACTTTAGGAATAAGGCACCAAAACAGACATAACTTTCAAAATTACTTTCGGTACATGCACCATGTATGCAAATCCATTTTGCCCGATAGTTACCCTCCTGACAAGAGACCATTATCAGAATAGTCTTTACAGACTATAATCTAGCTTTGAAAATAGACATTGAGGAGAAAGCAGTGCTAAAGGTTTTTTTATATTTTCCTAGATTTCTTCAATCTGTCACTCCTCTTGGCAGATTATTATCCAATATTTTTTAAAAAAAGCACACAAAATAAAATGTTCATAGTTGTTTTAGGTAACTCCAGATTTCTATGAGCGGATAACTTGAAATAATTCTGAACATTTTATACATACTATGTTATCTGATAAATAAAATTACATTTAAATCAAATTCCTTCATTTTAAGTTTGATATAAAAATGGTAATTTTCATATTGGGAGAGGGAGTAGAAAGAAGTCAGGATATGCCCTAACAATTCATTGGAACTGAAAGACTGCTTCTGTCTGCAGCAGTCATCTGCAATAGTAACTATAAAAATTTCCATTATTCTTCCTTTGGCCTAATTACTAGTACTATGGTATTCTCCAGCTTTAATATCACAGTGAATTACTGTGAGGTCTACAGCAATACGAAAGATTTTAATGGCAACCACTGAGCATAACAGAAAACAAGGAGAACAGAGAAGAAGAAAAAGAAACAGACCTGGTGCTGATCTTTCAGTTGTACAAACCTCCCCATAAAGTCCACACCACCCTGGAGACACGTGTTTGAAATCCAAAACTTTTGGCAAGCTGATCACCTTTGGTATTCTCTCATTTGGCCACTTTTGGTTTTGTACTTGGAGGATTCATAAACCTTTCCTAAGCATTCATGTGTCATCAGTCCAATAAAAGGACACCTGTCTCTGGGACCTGGCTGGAGAGGTGCTAAGTACTTGCAGCTCCTGTACAGCTCCATAGACCCGTTCCGCAACTTGTCGTCAGACTTCGTTTGCATATTTCTGCTTATGGCTCAATTCTTGTGTGCATTAACAGCCTCAGATCTCAGACACAAAAGTACAAGGGCCAGACCCCCTCTTATTTCTTTCAGTTTTGCATGGCTACTCCCATTACTTGTTACCAAAAACCTTGTTGCTTTCATGATCCAGTCGGGGGCAGGGGGTTGGAAGAAGGAAAGTAAGATCTCTTAAATCTTTCCATTGACTTCAGTGGACTTTGAATCAGGTTCATAAATGTATGATAGAAATAGACCCAACACTCAAAAAACTTCTTAATTTTTTTTTAACTAATCAATAGCTAATTCAAAAAAAAGTAATGCTATTATGCAAAACAGAATACAATTGCTCTGGTACATGCAATGAAGAGCCATAGATTATTAATAATAGAGGTGCAAATATAAAACCGTTTCTGTGTCTGCACTACCATTTTGTGAACTACCATTGGCTGCTGCTGTTAGCTGGAAGGATCAGTGCAGATATTTCTAACCTGAGAGGTACAACTTGTTCCAAGTTAGCTGTCAATTGTAAATAATACATTTTTTATGTTGTTATTACTTGTTTCCTTAGGCACCCATACACAGTTATCCTCAGCTGGATTAAAACAAACAAACAAAAATCAACCCCCACAAAATCACTAAATTCAACAGCTACGAACCTCAGACCTCTTAAAACAACAACATCCATTAATATGAAGTGACAATTCCTTTAAAATCTCCCTCCCATAAATTGTCATGCCAAGTACCTATATCCCAAGTCCTCTACAGGAGAGTTTAAATCTAAGAAGTCAACTCAAACTCCAGTTTTGTTTACTCTGGGACTCTTAAATAAAAAACATATTTTGTGCTGAGATGTACTGCAAGAAAAACAAAGCAACCCCATTTTATATCCGCAAAATGCAGGTCTGTGATCAAAATAAGCTGCCAGCAGTGGTGTAAAAGAGCAACAAGACATAATGATGTTTGACTAAGAACTGGTTAGCATCTTATTTAAACTTAATATAAACAGTGATGTTGCAAGATAGAACATCTCAAAGTTTTATATCATGCTCCAAAAATTACATTAGAGAGTAGCTACAGTTGCACAAAGACCAGCTGAAATCCTCAGAAATAGTGTACTTTAGACATGCACAATAGTCAGGGATGCACAGACAGATCAGAGAGAGAAAGGGATGAATATGTTTCACTGCTGCTTGTCTTTCTAAAGTCTTGGTGAGGATCCCATGTAAATCTTCAGAGCAGAACAAATAATTAAATTGGCAAAGCTTTACAATAAGCAGCAAATCATTATTGCTTTACCCTGTCTTTGTTTTTAAAACAACATGCTGCATTCTTTTGGTGTCCATGTGACAGTTACGCTCACATGTGCAGGAACTCTATTGCCCTTTAGCGTAATAGAAGAGGGAAAAGTGTAGGAAAGGAGAAGGAAAAAAAACAAAAACCAGACAGATGTCCCCAAATGAATCCCTGCTGTGCCTACACACACAAGTCATCTTAATGGAAAAATATTCAGTAAGTTACATTACTGAATTAAAAATTAAAGCCAGGTGAAGTTTGTAATGAGTCAGGATAATTACAGCAGAATTCCTCCGAGTCGAAGGCCTTGGCGGCTGCTGGCTCATATGACCCAGCAGCTGCTTCAGTCCTGCAGAACAAGTAGACTGATGTTTTGCCTTTAACTTTCTAGTCTTTCCCAAACCTTGTTTCTATTAAGGAACCTCCCCAGGCAGTTTTCCCTTTTTTATTATTGGTTTTAAATATACTGTCCAGTGTAATTGCATACAGCTATTAGTTGTCAATGGGGACTCTGGGGAAAACCAATTAGCACAAAAAGTTCAAGCCTACAGGTATTTGTAATTATATGAGTTCTTGCCTTAGTAAAAATCACAACAATATGGGGCCACCCCAAAAGACAGGTACGTATTTATGTTACAGCCACTGCAGTAACACAGCAGCTGACAAAACCAGAGGCTCTTCCAAAAGGCATCATCCAAACGCTTTGCAAGAGTCATCCCTGTACTGATGGGACAAGGCTATCAAAAGGAAAGGCAGGAGCAGGAGAGAGTATACAGGCATGGAGCAGGAAAGCAATGTATCAAGGTCACATAGGGCTGTGGCAGAATTATGCTCTGGTCCAGGCTTTCTGCTTTCAAGACAACACTCTACCAATAAAGCATGTCAATATTCACACCACAGGTAACAGCATCACCTTCCAGTCAAGGCAGATACAGATGTGGTTCAAGTGCACCTTCCTGATTCTTTCCGTGGGGTAGAGCTTGCAGATAAGACTACTCTAAATAGGGGTTTTAGAGAGCTATTCATTGTTTTACTGGTGCTGTTTTCCTTATCTCTCTTTCCATAAAAGCTCCTTCAACAAGCAAAGCTCCTTCAACAAGCAACCTGAGCATAATCGAGAAGACAAAAATGCATAGATAGAAATACCTGTATATTAGAAACATGCAGCATTTCATGAACTGTGTTAATTAGAGAAAAATATGTAATCCACAACAATTTCAATTTCTTGGCTTTTCCACAGCTTTATGACAAGTGAACAGGGGTAATTGCGTATCAGATGGTAAAGACCAATAATGATGTTTAGAAAGCAGAAAGAGTAGGAGACTGGCACTACATTTCAAGAAAAGGGGAGAAATGTTGAGAGGTAGTGGTTTTGTACCTGTTGATTATAGTATATGCATAACTTTGCATGGCAAAGAAACTAGTTACTAAACAACCGTTTTAGCACTTCCAGCTAAGTAAACAAGAAAAATAAAACAGGTTATGCCTGAAGTCTTTAAAAATACAGTTTCCAATGCCTTTCTCTTTCTCATGGTAAAACCTGGTATCATGTGACTCTGCTGAGAAGCCTGGTTAAGAGTCCTTGTCAAGGGCAGCAACAAAATTCCCTTTAATTTAACAAAACTGAGATATTGCCATTTTGACACTGAAGTAGAGGCATGGTGATTTCTGTGGGGTTTTTGGTGTGGGGGGGTAGATTGTCCTTTTTTTGGGGGGGAGGGGGGGGTTGTCTGGTGGGGTAGTTTGGGTCATCATCTTCCCCCAGGAGAGTTGTGATCTTGCAAGTGAAAACAGAAATATTAAATGGAATAGCGTATACACCACCACTTCAGGAGAAAGATGAATCTCCATCTTTGGAGGTTTTCAAAACCCAGTTGTACAATGTCCTGAGCAACCTGCTTTAGGTGATCCTGCATTGACCAAGAGGGTTGAACTAGACAATGTCCAGAGGTGCCTTCCTGCCTCAGCCATTCTGTGATTGTGTGAAGATGAGGGTAACATCCAGCTTTGGAAGAGAAGCATTTTAAGACATACTATTCTGAGCTGATGAAAAGAGAAATTCAGTCTAAAACCATTTTATTATCTCATAACACTTCTCCATTTGTTCAGATTGAACCTCTCAATTTCTGTAATATTTTTGTGTGTGTGTGTTTGTGTCTCCCTTTTCTAGCCAGTGAATATCTGAATTTAGGATTTGGAAATCAGTAACATATTTACAACTCAGTTTCAGCTTCTTAAAATCTTAATGTAAAATTGCCAGCAGGGTATTAGAGAATGTTTATTTTTAAGTATGGATGGTTTTTTGGCTCTTCAGAAATATGCATTTTCTCAAAACAAGACATAGGCACTCTTGAAAGTCATGCTAGCTAAAATTACAATGTCAGTTTCAACTACGATCTAGAAGGTAATTCTGTATGAGCTTTAATGCTACATTTCTGAGTAATCATCCCAAATTTGTGAGAATTTTTCTGGTTAAAATTCAGTATTCTGTGGCTAACACATCCTGAAAACCCATTAGGAAGGGACCTGTTTGCTACCTATTTAGAAGATACAAAGGACATAGAGATACTCTGCTGATATTTGCAGAACAGATATAGAACACTGTCGGCTAGAGCTCAGCATTTGTTTGACTGAAGAGACGGGCTGCCCTTAAACAGGCAGCAAGATGGTGCTTCAAACATGTTTTCTCACAAGGGTGAAACATTTGACACACCGCATACAGGCCCCACCTTTCCAAACTAGCCAATGGCCAATGAGTATGCTCTCTTTTTGATGCATCAGAGTTTTTCTTAATAAACATTTTTATCTGAGAATTTAATAATAAAAAGGAACCATGTGACATTGTCCACTTGTGGTTTAAGTGCAATACTGTGAATCAAAAGCAGCCAAGGTGGAGTGTAATGCCACAAATCAAAGCCACTTAAAATATCTGCACCTCCTGAAGGGAATTTCTTGCAGAAGATGTGGATCATATAGCGGAAATATAAAGTTTTAACAATCAGCAGCACTAATGAAAATTTCAAAGCACTTCAGACAGTGCGGACCAAAAATTATTATAGAACTCTGACAGAGTAGTTAAATAAATTTGTGTATTAACACTTGATCTGCAGATTCTGCACTGATTTAAGTATTGCTTTGGCAATATCTTTGCTGCCTGATTTTTCCTTCAGAATTTCTAACCTCCATAGTTCTCTAGAATGCATGTTCAAGTACATCAAGAGTTCACGCTGAAATCTTTGTCATCTGAACTTTACTATGGATTCATAGATAAGATTTAATGTGGGCATATATCTATGCGAACTTCCAGACAAGCAAGCAACATAGGAAAAGACATTGCTACTACAGGTAGAGAACACTACACTGCAGGAAATCATATGGACTTCAACTAAAACATATGATATGAAAACAATACTCTGAAGTTTTTATTCTGAATTTACAGAGTTTCAGAATGTAAAGCTCTGTGGCAAACATTTTTAATGCCTGAAGGATTGTAAATATCCTTAATAAAAATTCATTTTTCATGGGTCTAAACATTTTTTTCTGTCAATCACACCATACATGTTTTGTGCTTACAAGTTTAGCAGCTCAAACTCAAGATTGTTTTTAGGTTATTCTTTAAAGATAACGTTGAAGCAAACCAAAGCAGTAAGTACCTAACTTACTGTCAGAAGTGTTATTATGGTAGACAGGATGGTTAAAGAATGAAAGGTGAAAATTCCCTGTTCCTGATATTCTTTATTAATGAAGCAGCTCAAGTGTATGAAATTAAATCCTTAGAGGACATCTTTAACATCAATTTTATTCTTATTTATAAATACAAAAACTAGGGGCTTTTAGTCTAGTTTTAGGAAAAAATAAGCTGAATTCAGGGTTAAGTTTGAAAAACTGCAGTGGGATCTATTTGGTTCCAGGGGTTAAAAAAATGATCAATTAACAAAACTGGTAGAACAAGACCTCTCTTTCATTTATTTGTGAAAAATGGGTCCTATTTTTTACTGAAAGTTTTCAAACTGAAGAATTCTTTTCTCTCCTATGTAATATGTAAAAAATCTAATATGTAAAAAAATACATATTACTGTTGCCACATATTTTCTCTCTTCCATGAAACAAAACTACAAAAAGAACCTTTTGTAGATCCAATAAGTAAAAACTTTAGAGCTGATGATACTGCTTGTATCTATAAAATTCTGGTTAAAATACTTTTTCTGATTCCCTGAAATAATAGATGAAAAAAAAAGCAGATTCTTTTATGGTATCTGTATTTCTCACTGTCAGCTGCTTAGAAATATCACATACAATTTTCCCATATTTTTTACTAGATATAGAAATACAAAAACAACATATGCAGAAATATATTATTTTTTCCACACCCCCAAAAAATTCAGACTTACACAAAATGTAAAGATATGAGGTGAATGCTGAATGACATATTAAGCTTTTTTCATAGGACCACCAAAACAGATGGGTCTAATCCATTTCTAGGTGACAGTAGCGGTCAGATTTACCTCTGATCTTTATGCCAAGTAATTCAACGTACCAGTATGTTTCTGTGGAAATGCAGAGTAGGAAATGGTAAGGTTGAAGGGAAGCAAAGTGAGACTCCTGGGAACTTGTTATCACACAAGATCCCAGGTCTTTCTGAGATTAGCACAGGTGGAAGAATGATGACCACCAACTCTGCACAACTTTCTTCTGTTGTCGTGGTCTTCACTATTTTCCTCAGAAGTGAGATATTCTAGAAAACTGAGGTAACATGATGATGTTTCCCTCAAACCCTGACACTTTTGGTTGTAATAGGTAAGAAAGGAATTCAGAGCAAGATAATGCAAAGAGAAAACTTACGTGGGTAAAAATAGAAGTGATGGAAAAAAGTTGAAATAGTGAGTTTTCATCTACTGGGTTTGCTCTGTGGTGGTGCAGACCACTTTGCAAAGACCAGGCCTTCATATTGGGATTGATGGAGGGATTCAGAGGGGGCACTGAAAACTATTATGATGTATACAGAATTAAATGATTGGTCATGGGAACTGGGGGCAGGACGGGACACACAACACACTAAACCAATGCCAAAATATCTGATCTAATCTTTAGCTCCCTTTCCCCAACAGGCATCCCACCTGCTGTGCCACCTCCTAAATTTTTAATTCCTTGCGGGTTCCTCATGAAACTTTTGCCACAAGCCTGGGACACCCCTACAATGGTTATATTCTAGCTTTGATATATGTCCTTCCATCCATTCCACTGCTCCAAGCTTCTCAGCTGTGCCAATGCCTAGTCAGGAACTGCTGATTCATGTCACAATGGTGCTTTTAGCTAAAGGCTGGCTTTTAAAAATGGGCAAGAAACTGCCTATACAGAGATGTTGCTCAGTACATCTAGAATAGGACACCCTATTTCAATTAAAAACACACTTTTGAAGCTAGAGTTAACAATACTTAATCACAGCGCTCAGCTTGCCATACATCCGGACATATAACCAGACAACCATGCCCCCCCAGCTCTGTTGGTCAGATGACGAGCCTGGTTTTGCCAAGTCTATGGCAAGGACATATTTTTTCAGAGCCCCAGAAGCTTTCTTCCTTTCTCATTAGAGCTATAATTACCCAGGACCCCCAACTGTTTACAGAAGAACTACCCATGCTCATGCCAGGCTGAAACTGCTACAGGCCAGGCACTCACACATTTTTAGTGTTTTGCTGCCCGACATGGGCATTTGAAAATCCACTGAAATCTGTATGGCTGGCTAATGCAGCCACGTCAAGTTTCTTTGCTTTATGCATAAGACCAAACTTACATGTACATCTAAGATAAGCATACATCTGCATCCCTCATTTTGGAACCTTAATTATCTCTAAATTGGTTCAGGGGTTTTCCCTTTTGTTCCCAGCATGGACATTTCAAATGCATAATGGAGTGGGAATAACTGAGAAGTAATTGTAAGACCAGTGGTGCTTCATATTTTCGAAAAAGCTCTTTTTTTTTCCACCACTGCAGGTCTTTCTGCTTGCCTCCTCAGTGATGACAGTGCACTTTCTTTGCCTTCAGGGTCCCTTTTGTCGTTTAGGTTCAGAATTCACTGGGAGATGTAGGCAACCTGGCATGCCCTTGATCTCTGCTAGACAACCAAGGTGGTGACTCAGCGTCTGCACTGAAATATTGCCTTAAAGATAAGCAATTAACCTGATTAACTACCAAAATCTTTTTCAGGTAATTCTGAGCTCCCAGCGTATGCTCCATATACTTCTCTGAATGTTAGCTGCCGCATCTCCATGCTGCATTCATATTTCTCTGTCTAGCAACAGCTATGTACGTAGACTGTTAGATGGATATTCGTAGATAAAAGCAATGATGAACAAAACTGCGTCTCCCCCTGTTTTGGTATTCTGTGACATTCCCATCTCAGCAGACTATGTCTGGCAGTCTCACAATGAAGCACTGCATGTGTCAGGGAGATGGATTATATCTGCAGTGTCTGAATTTCAACCCTGACTATATGAGCTCCTGCTTAACCTTACCTCAGGGATCTCGAATTTTGTGTCATTGAATTAGAACAGCAAATATATATATATTTTTATGTGCCCCGATTATGCCACACTGCAAATATTTAATAGTGTAAGATAACAAAATGAAAGAAAACCATATCTTTTATACACATTTGGCAAATAGCATGTTTACTCTTTATTCTGAACTATAAAGCTTGAAGTACTTCAAAAACAGTGGTACTTGCATTTTTTGGGGTGCTTTGTTTTAGGTTTTGGGAATTAAAAAAAAAATCTATTGTGAATTCCTTTTCAGCGTCTTTAAGCAGATCGCATAGGAATGAAAAATAAATGGACTAGTATACCCCTTTTCACTAACTGAAGTATGAGCAGCAATGCTGCAAAAATCATATAAAATAAATTGGTTAGTCTCATCTCCTTCTGGCCAATTAAAACACTGGTGTTGCAGCTCACAGCTTAGATTAAATTTGTATCTGATGTGCATTAAGAAAAATAATGAAAAGGCTGGAAAATTTCAGAGTCACAGATAACAGTATGATGCAGACAAAGCCACACTAACCAGAGCTACACAATATCTTTTCAATGAAAAATTGCTAAACTTGGACCTTCGCTGTTATAAATTCAGGTCTGGACAGAAATAGAAAGAGATACTAAAAGTGCAGGGGTTTATATTTTGCAATTTCTGAAAGCAGTCTTATATGGGAAACAGCTTTGCCCATTTGAGGTTAATTCAGTCCTTTCGAGTTATGACCTAAAATTTATCTTATAGGAATATAAATACTATAAAAAAATGATACCTTGAGTAAAGCAATGAATGCAGATGAGAGGAAAAACTTAATTAAATATGTTAGCACGCACCTGCAGTTGGATATCTCCTACTGTTCACAGCATTGGGCATTGGACTGAGTTTAGAATGGAAACATCAAGCTAAAATGCTTACAGTTAATTTTTAGCACTAGTTTCTCCTTTGTAAAATCTCCTAATTAGCAGGACTTATTCCACCAGTAGTTTTTAAAACCCGCATTGTGTCTTTTCCTGGGAGATGGCTATAATGATGCATTGGAAGCACTTTTCACTGGTCCTTAAGTCTGGGTTGGGTTTGGGGTTTAAGTTAGCATAGGGAAGAATATAGGGCTTTTTTTTTTTTTTTTTTTTTTTTTTTTTTTTTAATTTCAGGTCACAACAATATACTGAAAGTGTTGAATTAGCACAATGGATTTAAAGACTGTTTAATTCATCTTGATACTTGCATTTTAAAGGCTAAGTTTTTAAAAATAAGCAAAAATAAGTCTTTGTTTCTGTAATAGTTTTTTCCTTTCCATAGTCTTGAATCAGATAAAGTAATATTAAAGAAAATATTAATACTGCAGTAGACTGAACACAGTACTATACGCATCTCTCTGCACATTCATTGCATGCTAACCCTGTATTGCTCCCTATATCAGAACAAATTACAAGAAAAACTCCTGAAAGTGATTTATTGTCAGAGATACAGTTCATAAAATATTGCAGTATTTTTCCTTAAGTGTTGTTGGCAAATAATGTTTATCCATCCCAAATCATCATATTCAAAAAAATAGACTCCAGTCAGTGCAGTAAAGAAACAGTCTTAAAGATTTGCAGAAATAGCCTCATGCTCTAAATCGTACTTCCTGGCTCATCTCAACTGAAACAGAGCCCAGGAGCTTTCTTCGCACTCAAACAACATAGCTGCTTCATTGATCATCTTATTTTGCATTTCAGCACCAATATAATGTTTTAGTTTCCAAAACATCTTTATTTCTGTAGCTGTTTCATAGTCACTTTTCTTTCCGCTAGAGACCAATCTGTAACTACATACAGGCCTATTGCACAGCCCACACTATTACTCATGACTGCAAATTCTGCATATCTCAGAAAGCAATGATGAGTACGACACATTCAAAAGTCCTTGGCAACCTTATTTTAGAGACAGGCTTGAGCTGTAGAGGCAACTTGATACATTTGAAGATCAGTGACAGACTCACACTGTCACCGAGATTATTTTTGGCTGCCTCTGTCCCCTGAATGCCATGAAAAGCTTCTTCTACGGGTCATTCCAAGACTGTCTATATTGCCTCAGGGTATACATTGCATTAGTAGTTTGTATGGTTACATCTGTTATGAAAACACTGTTGATGTTCTGTAATTTCACCACAGCTCCCAAAGGCATTTAGTACTATCTGGTGCTTCTGGATCCAACAATACTGATAATGCCTGTCTTTGGGAACTAGCAGCGATAGCTTTCTAGATGACTGTATCGAGATTCATGCTCGCCTTGGGAAGCTCTGTTTCTAGAAACAGACATGTATGAATCTTGTTACTGTAGCAGCAAATGCAGGATAAGGACCAGCCTTTGGTAACCACTGGCTTTTCCTTTCTGCTAGGGTTGTTGTGAAGTGGAAATCAAGAGACCATTACTTGTAGTTAAAACCCATGAGTCTAAAGTTATGAATTGCACAGTGACAGTGTGAAATTCAGAGCAAGTTAAGAAAAAAAAAAATGTTTAAAGAGCAATGCATCATAAATGAAAAAGAAAAAAAAAAATCTTTGAATTTTTAGTTTACTCAGCTCTGGAGTATCTCCTTCCTACCCAAACTAAACCTTTCTCTTGATGCAATTACAAACAGTTTAACAGCCTCCATTATATTTATTTCTAGTCTCATACTTTTTCTCTCTGGATGGATGCAATGCACTGTTGTCTCTTTCTTAGTCTCAACTGTTTAATGAGGAATATTTTCTGCTACTCCAGTGTACTGAAAAGAGTCACCTAATAAAACGTCCTAGTTTAATTATATGGTGACTTTTTTGAATTCAAAAACAGTGAAGAATGTTGCTATATTTGGTCTTCAAGGAAACAAATTACATCAACTGATTAATTCAAGCAGATAAAAGTTTAGGGCATAAATCCTTTAACTTTGAAACAGCATTAAGTAAGTGGTGTTCCCCAGGGCTCAGTTTTGGGGCCAGTTCTGTTTAATATCTTATCAATGATGTGGATGAGGGGATCGAGCGCACCCTCAGCAAGTTTGCAGATGACACCAAATTGGGCACCGCTGTTGATCTGCTCCAGGGGAGGAAGGCTCTGCAGAGGGACCTGGCCAGGCTGGATTGATGGGCTGAGGCCAGTTGTATGAGGTTCAACAAGGCCAAGTGCTGGGTCCCACACTGGGGTCACAACAACCCCATGCAGCGCTACAGGCTTGGGGAAGAGTGCCTGGAAAGCTGCCTGGCAGAAAAGGACCTGGGGGTACTGGTTGACAGACGGATGAATATGAGCCAGCAGCATGCTCAAGTGGCCAAGAAAGCCAATGGCATCCCGGCTCGTATCAGAAATAGTGTGGCCAGCAGGACCAGGGAGGTGATTGCCCCTCTGTACTCAGCACTGGTGAGACTGGACCTTGAATACTGTGTTCAGTTTTGGGCCCCTCACTACAGGAAAGATGTTGCATTGCTGGAACATGTCCAGAGGAAAGCAATAAAGGAGTGGCTGAGGGGAGACCTTATCTCTCTCTACAGCTCTCTGAAAGGATGTTGTAGAGAGATGGGTGTCAGGCTCTTCTCCCGGGTAACAGGTGATAGGACAAGAGGAAATGGACTCAACTTGCACCAGAGAAGGTTTAGGTTGGACATTAGGAAAAATTTCTTCACAGAAAGGGTTGTCAGACATTGCAATAGGCTACCCACGGAAGTGGTTGAGTCACCAGCCCTGGAGGTATTTAAAAGATGGGTAGATGAGGTGCTTAGGGACATGATTCAGTGGTGAAATCGCAGGGTTAGGTTAACAGTTGACTTGATGATCTTAAAGGGCTTTTCCAACCTAAATGATTCTATGATTCTAAAATTGTAGCGGGGTTTTTGCGGGGTAGTTAATCCATGTATTAAGTTCATGTCCTGTATTCCAACCAAGTGCAAATCTTATCGTTTTTAATAACATTAATTACATGTAATAACACTTAATCCTAAAACATCCTGAATACAATTCAAGTTTTTATGGGTAGTAATAATATAAAAGCTAAGCTTTACACTGGTGTTTTATGGAACTGAACTCAGACTTATTTCAGGAGGCCTTTGTGGCATTCAGACCAGACAAACACTCCAATGCCCATAAGTAACCTGTGACCAACTTCTCACAACTGCTGTGTCGTGATTCTCAGAAGATGTTGTAAAGCTCTGAAAAAAGGCAAAGGGTGCTATTACATGAAGAAAAACAATACTTCATTCCACAATATCCCCAAAACTTTACAGTTAACCTCAAGATCGCATACTCCACGTCGGGGTCTTGGAAGAAGATACACACGTATAGGTATCTGTACATACATTTATCAACTTATAGCATATAAAAATTTAAAAAGTCACAGATAGATTGAGCTACAGAAGTTCAAGAAAAGCTTTCTTATGTCTACGTTTTCTCTTAATATCTTCATCTTCCTCCCAGCTGTCAGATCCTAGATATGATTTCAAAGTTCTCGTCCCCTGCTAACAAAACTAATTTGTGCAAAGATATCTGATGATAATATATAAAGAAGACAGTCAGACTCTTCTTGAAGATGCACAGCAATAAGCTGCTGATATAAGTTCCAACAGGAAAATGCCAACTGGATACTAGGAAAAAGGATGTCAAATATAGGAACAGGTTGTTGAAGAAGTGGGAACATCTCCAAAGATGGATGTTGCATAACCTTACCTGGAGGAGGCCTTGGGCAACCTGGTATAGGCTGGCCCTACATTTAACAGAGGGTTCCCTCCAATCGAAATTATTTTAGAAAGACCAAAGTTACCACATATCTTAATACTTTTAGTACATAGATGTTTCCCACATTCTCTCTTTGGAAAAAGGGGAACGTGGTTTCTCTGGCACATCAGGCAGCTACAGCAAACCCTACCACCAGTCTGTAGTATTGCCCACTATGTAATAGATGAGAAAGCTGAATAGCGTGTCAGCTGTGTGGAAGTATGCTGAGGAGATTATTGACATAGCAAAAAATAATTGACTGTTAAAGCAGGAGATCCTTTTCCTTGACAAACTGATAGTCTCACAGATGACTAGTGATTACAAGAACACAGTAAGCTTCTTTAGGACGTTAGGCAACTGATTAGCAAAGGTGTTCAGGCAAGAAATACACCAACACAAGAAAAAGAGAAGTTCAGAAAGTTACTCAAATGTTGTCTACTATTTCTTCACTAAATCTGTGAAGAATCGCCATCTGTCCATGGAGACAGATGATCCAGATATGTTCAAAGAAGTCCTCCACAAGCAATTTCTAGTGTGCTTTAGTTTCACTAGAAGGAAAAAATTAGGTGAGCAGTATCTGAGCACTAGTAGATACAAGCATATCCAGTGTCAGGTACAGCATGTGAACAGGTCAGGCCCACTTCCCACTTTCAAATAAGGATCTCTGAAAGCAAAGCTTGCAGGATTTTATCCAACATGAACACGGGAAAAAAAGTCTCCGCTTACATTCATAGGTTGCTTTATCTTACATTCTTATGAGATGTGATTGCTCTGAATCTGACTAAACCATGCCAGCATGATGTACATTTACAACACGACAGTGCGATGTACATTTATTAACTCATTATAACCCCAAAAAACCTTAAATAGGTTGCTCAACACTACAGAACTAGGGATAAAATGACTGAATGCTCTCTGGATAACAGGTGAAGTTCAGCCTCTCTAGTTCACCACTTATTTTTGACCATAAGAAAATATATTTCTAATGCAGACTAGTGGAGTCTTAACAAGCTTCTTTTTTAAAAGATGTGTGAAATGGCGAGTTTATAGTGAACTGTAAAACTACCATTAACTCAAAAAAAACCAACCAAACAAAACCCTTGAGGATGGAGAAAAAAAAAAAAAAAAAAGTTGAAATACTGGATGCATTAAGTAACAGTGATACCACCTCTTCTATAATATAACAAAAGAATGAGTTGGAGAAGGAAAATGAATGACACAGGAAGATGGCAAAGACACCAAAGATCCAGCAAATGGACTGACAAATGAAATATTGACCTTTGTGCCATTGAATTCTTGGGTTACTAAACTTACTGTCTTAGAAAGTATAACTGATAATCAGACAACTCAAGCAGAGGAGTAGGAGATTAACATACATCACTCAAATGGATTTGGTTTTGTTCCTACTGGTCTAACTCTTTGGAAAAATTCTCAGTTCTGCACTTGAAATTCCAGCAAAGTAACTGCATACGCATAAAAGAATAAGGGGAAGGAACAACTTATTTTCTAATTCTGATATCTCCAGTTAAGTCTGTACAGAAATCCTTCAGTGTTTTAACTATACAAGGTTTGGCTGCATAGTTCAAGACACATTTCTACCTTCAAAAAGCAGGGATTCTCTTTCAACCGCTAATGTGAGTGCATACGTTATAATGAAAATAAATTAAATTAAAGCAAAAAGTTCTTAAAAGCCCCTAAAAATTAGGAACTCCAGCTCCATTACAATCTTTATTTCAGGAAGGCTTACAGCAACATATTAAAATATTAACAAGACTACTGTTGTTGAAATTTTTTTCTGGCTCTTCACTGTGCTGAATTAGACTAGGCTTCATCTCCTGTTCAGTCTTTGAACATTGCTTCTTGCACACTGAGTAAGCAAGACTCAAAGATTTCCTTTGCCTATTCTTGCTTTGCAAGAAACACGGTGCCATTCCGGTGCAGTGTAACTCTTGAAATGCTAAATGAGTATCTGACTCTGAGCCAACCTCTGTCCTTAGCAACAGTTTATGACTACGTTTTATTATTTTAATGAGAGATGGCAATAGCAGGAATGTTCAGCTGTGTTGTAATAACACAGCTACATTGCTCATTCAAATGAAACTGTATTAGATACAAAGTGTTCATTAAAATAGCATTTGTGTCAGACTTAACCTTAAAACCAGAGTAATTCAAAGCTAAAGCTGATTTTTAACTCTTCACTTGTGCCTGCACACTGCAACTATCTCAACCCACTGGTAAGCAGACTGAGCATATGATTTGCAAGAACTAGACAGTTTGGTCAGCAAAGACTTAAACTTGATTTCTTTCCATTAGTATCTTAAACCTCACAAAATAAATGTTATTTTCTATTATTTTTTAAGTTTTCTTTCTATCACATCTTGATCAGAGCCATGAGTGCAGAAAAAAATCCAGTAATTCCATATAACAGATGGATTTTTCCAGAGCCATGCATAAGACAGATGCCCTTTAACAACAGAAGATGGAACATGTTTTATGAAAGGTGATTTTTTTTTTTTTTTTTAGTTTTGTAACAACAAAACAGATGCACAGAGGAAAAATGGCACACAAAGGATCTCACACACAAATAAGACTCAGCAAAACTCAGACTTGCCAACTCATCTTACAGATGGGGAGAGAAGGGGTGGTTCTCCTCCTTTTATCTCTTCAAATGAGTATGTCTCAGTTTCATTCAAATCAGCCCCATGAATGCCTTTCCCCACTTATTTCTTTGAAACCAAGGGCTAAAACTATCTTGATTGGCTGAACCAGAGTTTGGCAAGAGTAACACCTATAGTAGTTCTGCCATGATGCCCATCACAGTAGTGCTTGTTCAACTGCCAGTAATACACTGAGCAACATGATATAAACCTGTCCTATTCTTCACTATTCAAAGACAGCAGTGTATACCAGAGTATTTGGGAAGGAGGGCAGGGGATCCTTGGAATATTTTTTTTTTTTTCTTTAAAAACTTATTTATTTATATTTATGGTACACAAAGCACAGTTAAATGAACACTCTTTATACCTGAAGCCAAAGTGGGGAGGGGAAGTTTGTGATCCTTAGGGGTTCACAGAGATGTTGTATAACTTTGGGCCAACCCTCTAGAAAGTTCTTGCTCCACCTGTATTGATCCATCATATACAAAGTGTGTGTGCTTGCATATGTATTTGACTGACTAATTAAAACTGAGTCACTTCCAATTCTCGTTTTTCCTTTGCGGTATTAGCTGGATGGAAGGTGTCCCTTGGGATCCCTAGGATTATAGAACAGATTTCTAGAAGTTTCTGCTGAATACATTCAGAATGTATTAACAATATATATATTGACTTCACATTTCAGTCAGCATCAAAATTTATTGACCCTTGAGGTAAATATTAATCTCAGCCTTGACTCAATCAATATTTACCACTTGGTTCAATACATCTTGATGATCATCTCAAGATAATTCAATATATATTTGATACACAGGAAAGTTTATTATGCTGTTACATGGGCTTTATGTACTGTTCTTTCTATTTTATTTTAGGAGATAAAGTTTCTAAGTGGTATTTTGATAAATAATTTTACCTAGTTTAGCTCATATTCTTTATCACAAATAAAATAAATATGCATAACGAGTTCATAGACCTGTATGGCAAGCTTGGATAATGCAGAACTCAGCACCAGTAGGTTTTGCTTAATAATGCATTGAACAAAATACCAAGGACAAAGTACACAACTGCCAAAAAAAAGGAGGGTATTTTTAAAGATTAAAACTTCTCGTATTCCCAAACAAATTTGAAACTGAGGAATTGTTGTATTAATGTTCCAGATATCTAATAATTAAAAAAAAAAAAAAAAGAAGGAAGAGAGTGTCCTATAGTTACAAAAACCTGTACAACATATTCCCAGGGAAAAAGAAGATAGGTGGAAAAATGCAAGCCAATAGTTTTTCAACCCTTCTCAGATAACGGTTCAGAAAAACCTCTGTTCACCACCTCCACACTGCAGCCATTAAAAACAAAACCCCTATTACTGGATCTGTACACATTATCGGGCTTTGAAAAGCACCTGAGGTCTGCTATGGACTGAAGAACCTTATGTCTACTGAAGCTGCATTCTCATCTCTCCTGTGGGTTTAACTGGTGAAGTCAGGAAAACAAACTTAGATTTGGTTATAACAGGCTATCCCAAATTCAGTACTTGTTCACTTTAGGGGCTAAATGCTGATAACAGATGCCAGACCTAAGCAGGTATCCCACTGCAGGAAGCTGTAGGAACACTCTCCCTGCCCAAAGCGTTCCTGTTACCTGTATAAACAGGGTACACAAAGTATGAATGAAAAACTAATTTACAGAGGCCATGAGAAAGGCTGATGAGACAACTTGGCAGAAAGACAGTCACCCCACGCTGACCGCATCCTCCACGCACCCGGTGGGAACCCCGACACCTTACAGGGCTTTCCACACCACATTCTCTTGCAAGTTCCCACCCGGTTGGAAGTAAAATGAGGGCACAACATAAATAAATAACTTAACAGGGACATAGATCAGATTTGTCCCATGGACCAAGACTGCTCAAAGTGCTATGCCATTTATTCTGTTAGAGAACTTGCTTTCTGGAGAAAAGAACCACAGGAAAAAAAACAAAAACAAATTTTAGATTTCCCAGGTGTGTTGCTGAAAGCTAGACTTCAGATAGATTTTGGTTTAGGAAAAAAAAATAGAATTTACACATTCATCCCTACATATGCCCCACTGAAGTTATTGCATGTTGAAAACCCTTTCTGAAAAATTGTGTTTCTGTACTCAAATTGAGATACACATGTAATGTTTCTCATGGAACATAATTGCAGGACAATAATGATACTTTTTACCAATAAAAAAAACCCCAACTCAGATTTTTTTCCAAGAATGCAAAAATCAATCTGAGTTTTGCCATCTGCATTATTTCCTTGGCATCAAGAAGTAATTTGAAAGACAAAGTCATGAAGCACCTACCTGGATACCCTTAGGGCTGTGTACAAAACAAAGGCTTCTAAGAAGAAAGAGAAATTATAACATCTATCTGACTATCTTCAAACACAGCACGCTCTCTTCTATCAGTGGACAGAGATAAAATTAATTCTTTTCAGACTATGGTATTTGGAGATTTTGTAGCTCTGACTACTCAGCTAATGTATACATTAACCATACATAACCAAACAAGCTGTTTACTGTCTATTGAAATCCACAGGAGTAGCAGAATCCATCAAGAAGATGAGCACATAGAGCACTCCAGAAGCCTAGATAAAAGAAAATATGGGCAAAATATGCCTATATTAGATACAAATATAGGTACCTGAAATTGAAGATGCACACAAATTTACTGTTTACTACTCCATACCATTAGATGGTGGATGACTAGTAGTTCTTGGCCCCTAACTATGGACTCCCAGAAGTCAGCACCTGCAAGAACTAAGAGAGCAAGCCTATATTCAACAAATTTAAAATTGCTAAAGGAAATCTCTTTCTTCACAGGGAAGTTTTTGATTTATGGATCCCCTGGAAGATTAAGTGCTACTGATGAAGGTTCTATCTCTTTGGTAAACAAGCCCGAAAATGGGATCAAAGCTGCAAACTGACATACAAGAAGAAATTTAAGCTAGAACTAGATAAAGCGCCTATTCGCAAGAAGCAGATACTCTGAAATGCAGTTGTGACTGTGGTAAACTTTAGGGATAACAATTTTCTGGTCTGTTTCCTTTCTCTCCCCTCTTAACTCAACTTCACCACCTCACTTCTGTGGTTGTTAACAACAGTAGAAAACACCTGAAACCACTGCATGAGTACAGCACTGAAATGGCTATGGATCCCAATGCGGCAGCAGCAAAGTGTAGGCTGGAACAAATGAAATATAGAGTTAAATAAGGACAATATAAAAAAAAAAATATTTCTTGCATGGGAAACCAGAAGAATATACCTTGGGAGGAAGGGGGGGGTGGGGTGGGGGAGGGAAAAGCAAGCTGATAAGACAAATGATGTAACAATTATGTAATTATGTGCATGAAACTTAGTCTTTCTGTTTAAGTGAAGTGGATCTCCCAAGTGCTTCTGTGAATAGCCGGTGCCACAGACATTTATATACATGATGCTGATAAGTCAACATGATCAGTCAAACCTAAGGAGGAACTCTCAAAGCTGAATGGAAGGTTCACCCAAAGAGTTTTTTTCCCCTGAGTAAACATGAGTCAAGGACAAAGACTTTACAAGATACCCAAAAAAAAGGGATGTTAATAAAAATAATTTAAGAAACTTTTCTTTAAAGTAGGCATCAGCAATGTGGTGAAAATAATTAGGAAAAAAAGAACTGTATTATGGCTACTGTAATTTAAAATACGGGAAACAAAGACAACCTGGATAAATGTTCTTAGCTATTTAAAAACCAAGAAATTACTATTTCAGGTATCTTCTATATAAAACCTTGACAAATAATACAAATTGTTTTGAAAGCTGTTTCCTATAGGAATCATCTCTGTATCGAACAGAGACCAGGCTAAAGAGAGCATAAGAAACAATCATTAAGGCCATTCATATTAGAGCTGGGTAAGAAACATTATTTTTTTTCCCATTTTTGTAGCAACTGTAATATTTATATTCATACACATTTGAAAAAAGAAATCAACAACGCTGTACTTGGGTTTAACCTGTGCTATAAATTTGTATTATATACATTAAAATGTACAGGAGTGCAGGGAGATACCATTTACCAATCTTCAGCTCTACCTTACTAAAATAATGCCACTGCTTTGAAACAGATGCTATACAAAAAAAAATTACAACAATTTCATATGCTGCATTTGTTCCAATTCTTTTTTTCCCCCTCAAATTTTGAGGTATGCGATTCAAATCTTAGCAGTGAGCAACATGTCAGGCCCATGACAATTCAAATTTCATTTTAAAATTATATTTTAAAGCAAAAAAAAAAAAAAAAATCACTAAAGCAGTACAAAAAAATCCTATGTTCACTGGAAATTTAAAAACTATATGGAAATAAGCAAGAACAAAATACCAATTTAAGCAAATATTAAACTACAATTTCATAAGTTACAGCTTTCCAGAGTGAACTAAAAAAACATAGCAGCTAAAAAGCATTCAAAATCTGGAAGATGAAGCAAGAAGTTTGTTTTGGTTTTTTTTTAAATGCATTTTATAAAAAGGAAGTCTGACCATCCTCTCATATCCCAGGCCTGAAAAATATAATACTTACCAGAAAAGGAGAAAATCACAAATTTTTTATAACTTCAGCGTGGTTCCCCAACACAAGAACACTGTGTACTTGCAGTTATTACCCTATGTGAGTGATGAAGCATGTACCTGCAGAGGGGTGGGGAATGGACACACGGAATTTCTACAGGACAAATGTAGACACTCATTCAAGAAAACACAGTGTGAAACAGCAGTAGCATTCATGACCTACACGTGCTGCAGGTTCAACAGCCCTATTCCAAAAGAAACTTCTCCCCAGCAAGTCCCTCACTATAGTGCAGAATCTAGGCCAATAGGAAACTCAACATTTCACCTACTCTGTTAGTTCAGCCCTGCAGATAAGCTTAAATCTCCCTCTTTGTGAAGGTGATGGAGGGTCATTTTACAAAAAGGAAAAAAAATCCTATCCATGTCTTGAAAACTTAGCTCAAGAGAAGCCTGAGATATACTCAGAGAAGGAGATACTATAGAGAATGTAGAACAATAGGAGCTGGTGAAAACAATAAATAAATATTTAATACACCTACTTTTTGGGGGGGGCAACTCCTGTAAGAGAAATGATCTCAGAGTGGATGTTGCTGACTGAATACCACCATCAACCCTGGAGCAACGTCTTTTACTGCTAGTATCCTTGAACCAAATCAGTATTTGTTTGATAAATAGTGTATATTTATATAATTTTGGAAAGACAGGCCTAACAGCTATGCTGGGATTGCTAGCTCTATAATCCATACTTGTTGCCATTCATAGGGGAGATACCCATTATCTTGGCTGAGGGCAGAAATTAACTCTGCTTCTGATTACAATGTGTTTCTTTTATTATTTATTTCTTTAGATCATAAAATGGTTTGTATTGGAAAGGGACTTTAAAGGTCATCTAGTCCAACCCTCTGCAGTGAGCAGGGACATCTTCAACCAGATCAGGTTTCTCACAGCCCTGTCCAACCTGACCTTGAATGTTTCCAGGGATTGGGCATCTAGGGATGGGCTACCTGTTCCAGGGTTTCACCACCCTCATTGTAAAAAATTTCTTCCTTATATCTAGTCTGCATCTACCCTCTCTTAGTTTAAAACTGTTATCCCTTGTCCTATTGCAACAGGCCCTAAAAGTCTGTCCCCATCTTTCTTATAATCCTCCTTTAAGTACTGAAAGCCTGCAATAAGGTCTCCTCAGAGCCTTCTTTTCTCCAGGCTAAGCAACCCCTAATCTCTCAGCCTGTCCTTGTAGGTGCTCCGTTCCTCTGATCACTTTTGTGTCCGTCCTCTGGAGCTGCTCCTACAATCCTATGTCTTTCCTGTGCTGAGTGCTCCAGAGCTGGATGTAGTACTCCTGGTGGGGTCCCACAAGAGTGGAGTAGAGGGCAAGAATGACCCCTCCTGACGTGCTGGCCACGCTTCTTTTGATGCGGCCCAGGATACAGTTGACCTTCTGGGTTGTGAGTACACATTGCCTCTCATGTCCATTGCCTCTCATGTCCAGTTTTTCACACACCAGTCCCCCCAAGCCCTTCTCTGCAGGGCCGCTTTCAATCCCTTCATCCCCCAGCCCGTGTGGATACAGGGGACTGCCCCAACCCATGTTCAGGACCTTACACTTGTCCTTGTTGGACCTCATAATGTTCACAAGTGCTCATTTCTTATTCTTGTCAGGTTCCTCAGGATGGCATCCCACCCCTCAGTCATGTGAACTGCACCACTCAGCTCAGTGTCATCCGCAAATTTGCTGAGGGTGCATTTGATCCCACTTTAGATGTTGAGCTTACTCAATTTCACTTTCAGCTTCAAAAATGTATTCAACTTAACTTTGCAAATGCAAGAATGACAAACACATGTGATGATAGGCAAAATATCTGAAATGTTCACTTCTAAACTCAGCAGGAAATCAATCTGCTTATTTCAAGAAGGGCACCAGGAAGAACCTCCTCCACAGTACAGCACTGCCTACATGCCTCACAGGAGGCTATCATCTGCTTTGCAAGTGAGGGACATTACCTGATTGCATTAGATGGAGAAGACAGAGAAAAGCTGTTAGCCAGAAACTAGATCAACAAGCTATGGCTGCTGTAACCAATAAAGACCATATTAGATGTCCCAAACCCCTGTGTTTTCCAATGATTAGTTGGAAACCTATTCTCTGTTTTGGAAACCTGTTCTTCTGTTTTATTCCCTTATTAACAATCCAACCAGATATCTTTATGTAACTGCCAATAATGGGATATCAGTCTGCAGTACCTACAGTACAAGAATAGTTAAGTGCCCAAAATTGCATCATTTTAGCCTTATGCTTTAGGAGATTTTGCCACAGATTTAGGGTTAAATCTAGTCAATACACAATCCTTATAGAGAGGACACAATAAAGAATATTATAAGCAAACATTACAATTAGCTAAGTCATCCATCTAGAATATTATTAGAGTTATGAAGTCTACATGAATCAAGACTTGGACCTGTAAGAGGGTGTCCCAGCAAAAGGTGATACTAGGTATAAAACAGAGCCTTGCACTATGGAACAAATTTGAATAAGTTTCTAACTGTTCAGAAAAAAACCACTTCCTGAAGGCTATCTGGTTCTGAGTGATTACAGATGACTACAAAAAGGAGATTTATTTGATCATTTACTGAATATATGAGATGTAGGAGTTAGGAAGTGTTTGGGATTTGGGGAGAGGGTGTTTGTTTTTAAAAAAAAACAGTATTTCTTCACTTAACTCCAGTTGGAAGATGCGACAAGGCTACTGGAAGTTGAAACTACCAGAAGACCCAGATTTAACCATTTCTCAAAGTAATCTACACTTTCAAAGTGGTATTCATGGGAATTAAACAACGTGTTTCAGAAACACTACGTTCTGTATTTTTGGCTTCCTCTCAGTTTCAGTGAAATAAAAGCAAAAAAGCACGCAGTTGCTACATTTCAAACGACAAGCAGCACCATATGGAGTGGCACATGCTAAGGCAATACCACAAGCCAAGATACAGTGGATAGGAGCTGAAAGCATCATCATCTGCACAGTATAGGCAGATGAGAGTATAGGCACATCAATTGAGATGGACTGATCATTAGCCAAAAAGGGGCGGCATTTATTTATTTAGGCTATTATTATATTATTATGTATTTTAGGCTGAACACAAGTTCCCAAATAAGTGCGATGTCAGAAATATTATCTAGTACTTCATTCAAATAAACAGACAAAATTGAGGGCTTAGCAGTTTTTCTGCCGCAGATGTAAGTCTGGAATTCAGTGTAGGGATAGCCAGACAGAGACAGAAAGAAAAATTCTAGAAAAGAACAATTCATCAATAGGCTAATAAACAATTTAGTTAACAATTACTAACCCATAACAATATTCTGAACTGCAATAAGATTGCATTCAAAGAGAGGTAGCAGACTAGAACTGAGGGATTTGAAGATGTCATCCAAGAAAAACAGAAATTCATGGGAAGGAATAGAAGGGCTGTAGAAACCCAACTACCTCATGATTCATGTCATGTGGACACACTCTTGATGCAACTTTACATAATACAGAAGTCTAAAAAATAGGAAATATTGCACATCACTTTGCTTAAGTATGTAAAGATGTAAGCAGTAAATGAATATGTAATGCATATATATAATGAAGTAATAATTCTTCTAGCCACAAGTTAAAAAAGAATTTGGAAAGGTTGGCTGTATTAATAGGGTTTTGCCAGAAGGTCCTCAAAACACAAAGAAGAGATCTGTATTCTTAGGAGACCCCTAAATTGTTATTTCCTCCAAACAACACTTGCACTGTGTTCCACGGGATGCACATGCAGCTACAGCTTCTGATGGCACGGAAGCAAAAAAGGGTGAAACAAACCATATGAGAGGCAGAAAAAGGGCATGCCCAGTTGAAGATAAATTATCAAAGCTCCTGCTAAATCACTTCCAGAAAGCGATTATGGTTATTCAAATGAGGCAGCTGGATCAGCATATTTCTTGCTTCTATTAGCAACTTACAAGAGAAGCTTTTTGTGCCAAAAGCATTTTTTTTTTAACTACACGAAGACAGGGCAATTCTACTCCTTCATGTAAAAGATCAACAAAAGTCATGTAGGAATTGAAGGAAAATCAAATAGAAGAGGTGAGAAAAGGGAACAATGACGCTGTGAAATTGGTGCATTTGTCAAAGTACAAACCAAATAGAGAAAAACTTCCTGTGAAAATAGTGAAGGAATGGCCGCACTGACACAAAGTAGGCTTAGAGTTGGTTTATAATGGCTGGAAAAAGTACAGATATGACTATCCTAGATTAGTATTCTCCCTTCTCTAAGATAGCCTTAATGGGAGATACTGCAGATAGACAGAAGCCTTCATTCACTTACTACATATAGTGAAAATGCATTTCACAGTGACTTTCATTTGATGAGCAGTTTATTGGGCATTTAACAGTAAAGTACAGATCAGGCAAGCCATGGATAGACCTCATCATCCTTAACCCATAAGACAGGCAGAAAATGTTTTTAAAATAATAAAGCTTATAGGTTTTAGAAAGCTACAGATTTTTCTATAACCTGTTGAATTCCAGAGTGGCACTATTGAAGGATTTGCTGAATTTTCTTTTTTGCAGAAAACCAGAAGCCTTAAATGATTCAGTGTCTTGGATCTGTTTTCATGTTCCTAAACTAAGCCTACATCTACAACAAGAAACAAAAGTTACAAAGATATCACAAAAGAAACCACACTGTCACAACGGGAAACTTTCCTTGGACAACCAGATGTTCTCTATGAATAAGCATGTGATATCTTTACAGAAAGGAGGGGGAAGGTGCGAGCTGACTGTTTCTCAAAGAAGATGCAAGAACCACGGCAAAGAAATAGGTGACTCTCAAAACAGGGGATACCCAGAATAAAGTTACCAAAGCCTCAAAACTGTAGTTCACCTCCCTCACTGGACACATTCAGGTCTGCACAACAAAGCAGCGCATCTCAGAGACTGACATTGGGGTATCTATAAGTATTTAGTATTTTGCAGTAGCTTAATGAACTTGGATTGTTAAAGTCTATAGTTAAATTTGGGCAAGAAAGCTGCATGCTCACTACCTTTATGCAGTTTTCTCAAGTACCTGCACAATGAGTTATATGCTGCAGAAGCTCGCATGATAGTGCCTGAACACAGACCACCTTCAGCAGATTCCTCGTCTCTGCACGATTACTGGAAAAGAGAATGGAAGGGAAAAAAATCAGATGTGACAATAAAACAAGAGGAGAGAATGTGAAAGCAACCCTCCCACTTTCTTCCCCCAATCCTTCACCTTTCATAGTTTTTCTTGACACATCAAGCAGTTTCATGACACATACAAAACCGTTTGCCACACCAGTGTTCTTGAGAAGGACAAGATAAAGTGCCATGGGAATGGGGAAGAGGAGAGCATAAAGGAAAATGTACACAGCATCATAGCTTACACAAAGCATATGTGCTAGGCAGCAACTGGACATTTGAAAATCCCCCTACCAAAAAGGTTTTAAATGTCTACAGCATAAGAAAATGAAATAAAAATATTTGAAAAATAGTTCTCTGTTGACATCATTTGTCTGCAGGGCATGCCCTTTATCTCAGGCTTACTTTCACTGGTTTGTTTAGTTACAACCACCTCCATGCAGACACTGCAAGATTTAGAGAAAAGAAAAATATTTCTTCCTACTTGACTGGATTTGTATTTCTTGAGTAATACCCCTTTGCCGTATGCCTCTGTTTTCTTGAAAATGCCAGGGCACCCAGGTATTAAATAGTTCTCTCTCAAAATGACTCCAACTTTGCTCTCAAACTACTCCAAGTTTTCACCATCCTTTAGGCAATTCTGCCTAGTCCAGCACACTGTCACAAGGCACCAGGAAGCAGATTCCTCTGCTGCCCCATGACAGTCTTCACAGAGCACAACATAAAGTTCGCTGCTTATGAATTATTGGTAACCACTTTTTTAAAGCTGGAAAAAAACTGGATCCTGAAGTGTCAGGATGTGGCCAATGAATGGTTAAGCTTTTTAAAAAAGTAGATGAAATTACCGTGAGTAACCTTCTCAGTGAACATGGATGACTGAAGCATACGAGTCCACCATTTTGGTCAGCTTGCTGTTTGCGAAGCCATCCTTAAGAAAACATATTATTTGTTATATTAATATAATGCAAACAGTACCCATTGCAGAAGGCTTCTACCCTTACAGCCCAAATCATGACACATTCAATGAGTCTTTATTGTAAATGCTACCGAAAGCTTAGCACTAAAGAAATTCTCATTGCATTCTAGATATTACCCCAGATCATTAAACTGTTCAGATTTTTGTTCTCTGGGGTAGTGAGCAACAACTGAAAGAAATGAAAAAGATAGATGAGTCACGTACATTGATTTCTAACAATTTTTGCCACATATTTTCACTTACTGTTTACAGAAGGAGTAGTAGAGTCTGCCACAGAACTATTTTTCTGGTCCACTGTAACTATTTGACCATCAGAGGACATCTAAGTAGAAACGGGCCTACATACTTAAGTGCAGTCATCTGGTTGGCATGATCACCATTCCACATGTAATGATTTTTTTGGGGCTGAAAAAAAAAATCCATTTCCCTTCATGGCAGAGCACCAGAGTTATTTGACATGATTTGACATTATTTCACCTCAAATCTTATTCCTAACCTTCACAGGCTAAAGAGGATTCTGTGTTCTTTGAGTTTCAAATAGTTACTGGGTTTAGTTTCCAGTACCTCAGAAGTATTCTTTTTAAAACTTGAAGGTGGAAATGTATGGCATCATTTTCCTCCTCTCCTTTTCAGGTCCTCAACAGACCTGAAACCTGCCAACGAGAGCATACCTGTCCATAGCAGCTAATAGCTTAACAGATAAGACACTTTCCATGGCGCTGGTGTCCATGTCTGCCAGATTTCTTTTGTCACCCTTTCACCCAAGATAGCCAAGACATCCCCATGTTTTATCACTTTCATCCTCTTTTTTTCCAGTGTGCAGTCATTTCTACCCAAAACAGCTCAGAGAAGTACATGGAAATAAATATTCCTCGTTTCAAGTAACGGGGGTGACTTGCCCCATATCCAGGGCCCAGTTCATCACCATGTGGATAAACCTGCTATTTCATGCGCATGCTTTGCTACCGTGCCTACGCAGCACGGTGCACTCAAACCAGGCCCCGTGTGTGACTGCAGACAGACCGTTACATTGAGGCCCAATCCTCCTCTCCCAGGAATCTGCATGGACTTTGCCAATTACTTCAGTGGGAGCAAGAATAACGCCTTTGTGAATAAATGGGGGAAGGAAATCAATTCTGTTCTAAGCCAAATCCATAGGCCCCTTTGTACTTTAGGTGGCCCTCTTTGGAGGAATGGCAACAAAGCTGCTGAGAGTTTGAAACCCCAGTGAACAAGTCCCTCTGGGCTCACTAAGAAAAGCTTACATATTCACTGCCACTCACATGTTAGACTTGGGATAAAAAAAGCGTACCAGAATGCTGCCAATAGTTATCTATTCATATTTGGAAATTCACACAGGACCATGCAGGGGGAAAGTTTGCAAGTCCAAAATGAAGATGCTTGTACTATTTCTATTAAGCATAGAGAAATATTTAATTTCTCTTGCCACTCAGTCATATTTCTCCTTTTGATTTACTTTAATTAAGCTGTCTTTAGGCTCGCAAGTCTGAAGGGAAGGGGGTTTCTCCCTCCCCTTCTTTGTAGTAGGAATAGAAATTGCTCTCCAGGAAGGTTTTTCCAAATGCTCACAGCTTTGCTCTTTACTTAAAATGAAAGGCCTTTGAAAGACAGCAGTGTAGGATGGTTCACCATAGATTTGAGATTTTTCTAACATCATTCCTACAGTGCTCCAATTTGGAGGGTTTTTCAGTTAAAACCTCGGCTGCGATTTTCATCCAGCCATAGATGCCAAGATAAGGGAAGTACACTTTGGAACTTGATACTAGAGTCATGCACATCATCAAGGATGTAAGGGGGGGTTCATCTTATCCTCACTTTGTTGTTAACAGAGACTGTCACAGCACCCGCTGAATTTTTCTTTATATGTATTTTTAAATTCCAGGGCAAGATCTTGTTTCACTCTTTAACTTCGTGTCACACTCTCTGCTTCTAAATTTATTTTTAAGCTTAAGTTGTTCAAAGGGCACTTTCAGTGATATGGAATGGAAGCTAAATAGGTGTTGCTCTATAAAGTGATATATTCCCTAAAACTGTTTCCAGCAGGTATTACAAAGCCTCAGCAAGCAAACTCTCAGGAGGCATAACTAGGTAATGCATCAACAAAGACACATAAAACCAAGAGGCAGCTGGGCTATTATTAAGAAATTAAGCAGAAGCCCTTCAAAGTATAGGGTGTGAGTTAGAGGGAAAAAGCAATTTGGTTAAATAAAAAGAACACCATCATCTGCATCTAAAGTGGAAAGCAAACACAGCCATTAAAAAAAGAAAAACCCTATTTCTTTTTGTATAGCAGTCTTCTCTCTCCTAGCTGCATCCAGAGCACAGAGCAAAGTCTATGGCTGAAGGGTTCTTCAAAGCAGAAATTTCAGACATAGTTCCACCTTCATGAAACCAGCAAGAGCTTTGGGGTCTGGGCACCTCTGAAAGAGGCAGGTGTGAGCTCTAAAGCTATATTGATATCCACATGGGGGCACAGTTGTACTTGCGTGAAGTCCCATTGAACTGAGTGGTTCAATAGCCCTTCCTCAAATCCTGTAAACAACAGCAGGGCCTTTACTTAGTTTCCTTAGTACAGAATTTGGCACTCATCTTTGTCTTATTTTTGAATTTCTAACCAGGTTCTTATTCCCACCGTTAACAAGCTTCGTTTTTCCTCTAAGCTGGTCCTATATATATCTTCAGTATCACGGAATACAGCAGGAGACCATGAATTTGAGAGGCTAGCTGCTTCAATTTGTGTTTTCAGTGTATTAAAAGAAAATTAAAAGTAAGGCTTATGATTCTCCAATGAAGATCACTTTTGTGAAGGCATACAGTAAGAATCCAACGTCGTCAATTCTATAACCATTTAAATATTACGATTTTAAAAATTTGTTTTAATAGTCATGCAAGTGTACCATTCATTTGACTTGAACTGTGCAAATGTGTTCAAAGTTCATGTAATCATTCTGTGCTCAGAACACTAAACTAATATCTGGTCACTTCAGTACTAAAAAAGCTAGCAAGCAAATTGGAAAATATGACAACCATGCAGATCCATTACCTAATTCTATAAATAATTTCTCTGTCCCAGTGTATTCCTCTTCCTTGTCAAGCAAAGACACACAAATTTAGTCACAAAGCAACACAAGATGACGGGAAAGACATAAGTGTTTTACAGAAAGCACGGGAGAGCAAGAACATAGTTAGTATTTACCTTGGAGTTCTTTTGGACTGACTTTGTTGTAATACAGTCAAAAGCAGAGCTTGACCCTCAGCCTCCTAGTTATGGTAGCAACATGCCCATTTAGGTTCCTTCAAACCCTTTGGTCAAACTACTTCCTGAAATTCAGCAGCCAAACATCCTACATCTCTCCTTAACCCACAGAGTAGGCACCATCAGATGAAGCACCTGCTGTTTGCTTCTCAGTCTCATTCAGAGATAAGAACAGAGGTTCTCTTGCACATAGTGAAGGCTCCCATGGTCAGACACAATCCGCACAGCACACTCATCTGGCACTTGACCCAGGGTCACAGCAGAGCAAGTACCCTCTTCTGACTGATTTCACCTGTCATATGGAAAAGGATCAATTCAGCCTCTTACAGCAAGCTAATGCCTTAAACACAACACCAGGTAGACATGCTTCAAAGAGCATTCAACTACTTTTATCCCAATCTAGAAGTCAGTTTTTTGCATTTCATCTTTCACCGCCTGTGATTTTTTTTTTTCCTTCTATGCAGTTAATGGCTTTACCTGTCTCAAGTTAACAAAAAAACTTACACTCACACCCAAAGCCTAGAAGACTCTGTATGGCTTTGCAAATCTCAGGCTATACCAGGAGCAATACCAGGTTTGCAGCTTTTATTGTGACTACTTCATACAAGGAAAAATAAGGGAACAAGGCCCATCTTGTTTTTAACCAGACCACAAGTCCTACATTAAACTGCCTAAAATTAGCCTCTTTTCCTTCTCCAAAGCTCAGCTCTTTATTTCATAGACTTACTTACTTACCTACATTGCTCTTTCTTTCCCGACTTTCTTTTTCTTTCCTACAGTCATAGCTGTAGTCTTTTAAAACTGCTGCTTTTAGTGGGAGAGTAATTAGGGACTCCATTAAGCCTCTACACTCTTCAGGTGTATGGAATAGGTGCCCATGCCTCACCGTAGCCCAGACCATAGGCAACTACTGACAAAAGTATTGCCTCAATGTTAAACTGCAGAAGTACTATTCCAGTCTCCAGATTATACATCTTTGTCTACTAACCTTACATAAAAGTCACAGATTCAGTTGTTTTTCTTACTTTGCAAAGGGGTGAGTTTTCAATAGTGCACATGTAGCGAAAATTTGTAAGCCAATAATTATTCCGTAAAAAAAAAAAAAAAAAAAAAAAGGAGGGAGCTAGGACCAGCAGAGGGATAGATTTTTTAAAAAAAATCATACACACCACGGAAAGGATATACCTTCTGATAGAAATTGTATGGTTTGGCCTTTCTTCCATTTGTCTACAATAATCTTAATTTCATGCAGAGTAATTTAAAATGTTTATTCCTAGTCAAGACAAAAGCTATCAGAAGGGGTATTACCAAAACAGATACACATTAAAAACATTTTTAAATAATTTTTAAGAGGCTCGTAAGGCTCCCATCTACTTTCCTCTGAAATCATTAGGACCATTACCAGAGATTTTTTTAGTTAGGACATTAGGAAAGAGCTTCCCTTGAGAAAAAAAAAAAAAAGTTTTTCCATCAATTTATGACTCTTACAATTATGCAAGTGGAAACAAAATTTTGTTGCCAGTACTTGTCCTGCCATAACTCAGATATTACACAGCAATAATAGCAAGAAACTACCAAACACTGAGTAAACTGGTTTTCGCATTTTAAGGGCAGCAATTACTGTACGTGCACACATTACATTTTAGGAAGAAAAATATCTGTCAGTGTTTTTAAATTCAGCTGGAGACTTGACTCACCCTGTACCACAAAAAAGCCACGAAGTCTTGGCTCCACACTTAAACAGCACCCACACTATCACTGATGCTAACAGCAGTCCTGCCACCACCCCAGCCTTTGCTTGCTTGCTTTGAGGAAAGATGGTGGGGAGGGTATCACAAAATCAGCTGTTGTTCACTGCAGCTGAGCACCTGCAGTTTCTTCATCACACTCAGTGGTGGACCCTGACGTGAGCTGGGAGAGGAGCTGCTCAGTTGGCTTCTGACCCTGCTAAGGCAGCAATGGCTAGGGGTGAGCTTGGTGGGGGCATAGCTGGCCTTCAACCTCCACCTTATCTCTGAAATACTCTGCTGCAAGCCCTTGTCCATACATTCCTGGCTGCTCCAGTTCCCCATCTGTCTGCTGCAAGCCCTGCTCAGCCAGCTCTGCTTCCTTTCCTGCCTGCTCTTGTCTTCAGCTGCGGTGGCCTGACATAGGAAAGGTGCTGTCTTGGGTCTGCATGGAGCAGCATGGATTAAACAGCATATTAATATCATTGCCCTCAGGCAATTTATTTAATTTCAGTGTAAGAACCAGATAACTATCAGCTGATGTGGAAGAGGCCCCCCCCCCAAATATGTACTTATCTCCAACTGAAACTTTGTCAGTAGTTTCAATTATCACATATGCTTTTGAGTTTCATGAATTTTTTAGATTAATAATGACATTGGTATAGGTGTATATATATATATAACCTATTACAGCCAGAAACATGCTAGCAGTAGTAACTTAAAATAAATTTTTTTTAAAAAGCACAGCAAAACACAAATAAAGAGCCACTGAAATTGGTTATGTATACAAAATTGACAATGGGAAAAAATGAAAAATAGAATTCCTCCTCTTCTTTAAATTTAACCGTTACCTTTATCAAGAGAAGAGTAAAGCATTTTAGACAGATGTGTGACATTAAGACTGATGTGATCTTAAAATTTACTAGACATTTAGAAAATTGATCACATACTGTTATAATGCATCAATGGTGATGGTTGAACTTATTACAAAGACAGAAAACAAGACCAAAAAGTGCACAAAATTTCCCAGAAAACTCATATCTCCTCCTTCTTTTGTCTTATTCTTTTCTCCCACAACTACAACTCTACATTCAGAATGAGTGTAACTATAATAACACTAATAAAACCATGTCATTGCACTGTATAATCTTTTTAAAAATTATTTTTTCCCATAAACAGTTTGTAAGATAAATTTCATACATCATTTTATTAATCTAAGTGATGTCTTGGTCTGCAAAGAAATCAATTAAGTAGAACAAGAGATACATATTCTCCAGTACTCAATTTTCTTTATCATAAGAAAAATATTTTATTATGCACAGATGACTGTAACTTACACCTAAACATGGTAAACTTTCATATTCTGTTGCGTGTATGTATCTCAAGACATCTAGAAGGAAGCCTGTAATTGCCTGCATATGCCTCAACCTAATATAATTTTTCTTGATTGAAACATAAGAGAAAAAAATCTAACTTTTAAATTGAAAATCTTTAAAGCCAAAAACAGACGGGCATGCACCCTTTTGAAAGTATTTAAGTAGACTGTACATTCAGATCTGCTTTTCTTTCCCCCCCCCCTCTTTTTTTTTGCTTTATGGGCTTGTCTACACAAGAAGGGATAATGGGGAGGTATATCATTCACAGCGAGCTCCAGCTCAGTAACTGCTGCATATTTAATGTTGACTGCAGTCTTAGCCACACAGCCAGCTGGCTCACATCTACAGTGCAAATAATTGTGTTCCTATTTATGGGTATTTTCTTGATCTTAAGCATTGCTTGACCATATTCCATGTTCCTTTTCCCCCTATTAGCCCATTAGCACTGCAGAATTTCACTTGCTGTATACTACAAACCACAGCAACAAACAAACAAAACATACATTTACCAATTCCCCTGATTCTTCCCTTGCCATGCCATAGTCCATCTCCTTCTCCTGCACTGGCAGTACCCTTACCCAGACCAGACACCCAAGTGGAAGGGATGCTGCATGCCACATTTGTGGTTATCAACACAAGGGCATCTGGACGTACACTTGGTACTTTGCCAGGGCCCAGGGCTGCAGAACGCCAGCCTGCCAAAGACAAGCCAGAGCCTGGACACAGAGCAGTGACCGACCCATCTGCAGCCACAACAAAGAGGAAAAGGCACAAACATGTCTGGAGGAAATTTCCTCGGCAAAACTTCTCCCAAAGCCACTGCCCAAATTTCAGGGCTAGCTGCAGATGGTCGCTAAGCCTCTCTGCTTGGCAACATTTGGCAAAACAGAAAGACTCATCCATCAGCCAGAGTAGTAGAAGTAAGGAAAGATCAGGAGACATTAGCATGAGACCATAATTATTGTCCATGGTAGTAGACAGGTGAAAAAATCAGGCCTTTCTTAATTAAACAAAAGAAGGTTGAAATCAGCCTGCCAATATGGGCCTTTCGAGATCAACCAGTAGGTTAGAAAATGTGTGAGCTCAGAGAATGGAGGACAGCTGTACAAAGCACAAGATTATAGATATCGTTAGTTTCCTTTGTGTAATTTGGGAATCACTTTTTGTGCAGACTCATCAGTAGTCTCAGAGACTGACATGCCTTATCATCCACACTGACAAGACTTTCTTCGTGGAAGCACATGTCCCTTATCAATGGATCTGCCCCCATCATTTTTGTAGGCTAATGATCAATAACAACTAGGATGGCATTTTTGGGTAAAAGCAGCCACGTGCTTCTGAATGAGCAAGGGATCACGTGCTCTTGCTCTGCTGCTGTTCCTGGTCCTGGGAAGAACCTGTCCTAAATGTGCAGGATAATCTTTTCTATGAGGTTTGTTTTGAAAGCATGGCAAAGGTATGGATATTATGCTTGTTATTTTTGGGGAAGTTACCTATCAGATGCAATCCTGACTGATAATGACTTTTATTGGACAACTGGATATTCAACAGAATGGCTTAACCATCAGCAAAGCAATTACATTTGGCTGAAGGAAGTGAAGCTGATGCTTTCACAACTAAGTTAGTGCTTGCTAAGCAATGTCTCCACCTGGTATTTTAAGTGCATGTTATATATTATCTAACACCTGTGGAAGCATGAGAAAGCAGCTCTCTGGTGGCTGGAAGGCACGGCTTCAGTCAGGTTTACAGAAAGAGAGGCAGCCAGCAGCCAGCCTTCTCCAAAATGATAGTTACTAGGCACATGTCTAGCTCTTACTAAATTCTTGTTTTACTTGCTAGATGAACACCTGTCTTTTAAATTAAAGAATCCAATTTCTGGTGGTATGTTTTTTCTTGTACCTTGTATAATTTTTCATGCATATTTCATGGGCAGTCAGTGCAACACAACATGAATATTTTAAAGTTTTTTTTCAGAATGTTAAGGAAAGTCCTCTCCTATTGCTTTGAGTAAGAATATTTTCTTATTACTGCTTTTTTAAAGCTTTTTCCACTGAACAAGGAGGAAAATTAAGTATGAGTTGACATACAGGACAGGATTAGCAACTGTACTGCAGGGAAATCCTACTATGATCTAAAAATGAAATGATGCTTTGTTTTTTCAAAAGTGTAAATTACCTAACTAATTTTATTATTGAAATGAAAAATATACAAAAGTACATATGCATAACCCCAAAATGAAATAAAAACTGTGTGAGAGTGTAGTGTTTGAGTGAATAAATTGTCACAAATCTGTGTAAAATAGGAAAGGTTTAGTCTACAGCTACACAGTGTCACAGTCTCCCATACCTGCTCAGCTTGTGGCAAAAAGCACAGCTGGGTTGGAGGACTGAAATGAGATTCTTGGGTCAGTGCTCTTGATGTCTTCTCCATATCACTAACCGTGGCACAGGACTGTTTGGACTTAGGAATTGGTAGCCTCCCTTAGGAAGAGGGAGCTCCTTAAGCTGTCTACGGCCAGAGGAGGAATTATGTACAGCTGCTATCCCATGCCAAAGAGGCATGAGTAAGAGGAGGAAGAGATGTGACATAGCACTTATCTCTAAAAAGCTGTCTGCTAGATCTACCCATCTGCTATCATGGCACGTCCCAGGTTCAAGTAGGCAGCCGTGTACACACCAGCTCTATAGCAAGTGAGACTCTCATGCACACATGGTCCTGTCACATCTCCACATAAGGGACATGGTCTGTTTTGATTCCACAGCTTCCCATAGAGGTGTACAGAAACTTTGCTGCTAGTTTCTCAGCCCTTTAATTTCTCAACTTGAAGAAATCTCATTAATTCCTGGTCTTTCTTCTCTCTGACTTCTAGGAACTGGTCAAATATTCCTCATTTCTTCTTCTCCTCCCTCAAATCTTGCCCACTCAGATTGAGATATCATGGAAGATAAGCAGGAGTGGTCCATTGCTTCATTTTCAGAGAAGCAAAGCTATCATCTCGTCACTCTGCTGGGAGATTATGGAGGCATCTTCAGCACAGGCATTTAAACCCAAGCTCCCCCTGCTCGTGTCCTACACCCTCACACTGTGCAATGCAGATGCCTGAAGGTAGGTGAGATGGAGCCCATCTGCTCAGTCTCATTTCCAGCATGCCTGAGGATCCACTGCCCTTGACTCTCTGTATGTACCCAGCAAGTCTGAGAAAATAGTGACTGGCTCTTACACAGACAACGGGTGTGTTGATACATGGCTGTTCAGCATTGGGTTGTGGGAGAAGCAGGACCAATTATCAGGCCAATTGGTGGTTACATCTGCCCTTCTGCAAGTATCTCTTTTAGCAGAAGAAATGAGAACAGGGAACAGTCTTCTTTAGGAAGACTAGAGTGAACTCAGCATCGTTTATATTATGTCATTCACCAAAATGGTGACATTTGGCATAGGCAGAAAGGCAAAACTCCCTGTGTTGTAGGATGGGTGACAGGGCATCTATGCTTGGCACAGTTTGGCTTTAATAAATTGCTTTTCCTGTCTTTGCATTTTATACCCCCTGCAGACATGCACAAAGTTCACTGTGAAATAAATGGAGTTTTGAAATGATTGCTGACAATGTCCTCATACTGATATTTATTTTCATGGAATTATTCCATAAAATATTTTTTTCTTCCTTAGAGTTCATTGCCTAAGAGCAATACTAAGTTTTGTTTAAAGGCAAAAATGAAATACCTTTGTACAGCTGTAATGATCTAATCTACATGTGATTAAATGCTCCAGGAAATACCTTGCAGGTTGCCTCACTGATACTTAGAAAAGCACTTCATAACATGCTATGATATTTGAAGTCGCAAAAAAAAGTTTTCAGAAACCTATTTCTTTTCAACCCTCTCAAGCTCCTATTGTCTGTTCAGGTTTTTGTTGCAAGAGGCCCTCCTTCTTCATTGCTCCTCCCTCTCACAGCTGTAGTTGAGGCCATCTGCAGCCAACTTGATGCTCTTTTGTGAACTGTAGCCCAGCTCTTCTTACTGCTGGAAACAAACACAGACCATAGTAGAGATACAGGGGAGGGCTGCTTCTTCCCATCCATGCAAGCTGAATTCTCAGACTTTTGCTTTTCACCTGAAGCGAATGGACAACCTGAGTGTGGTGGCCACATATGCCTATAGGCACTTGCCCGCGCTCACACACGTGTGACAAATGTTTCTGCTGTAGAGTTTTCTGAATCCTTATCTCATCAGAAATAGGATAGGCTAAGGAAATTCAAGGCTCCTGACAAGCTGCTTTTACTGTCCCTGCATCTGAGTGTAGCTGAAAATAGAACTGGTCCTGGTTCAGCTTAAACAGAGAAGATGGATAACTAAGAAGGAGACTGACTGTCGTAGTGGGAGACAAACCAGTGTGCAGTAACAGTGTAAGGATGCCAAAATACTAGGTAGAATAGACAACCTTTGTTCATTATTAACCCTATGCTACTACACTTTGAAACAGAAGTTATGAAAAAAACAGTATCTTGCTGGATATATGTACTACAAATTGTATCTTGGCAATGCAGCTCACCTCACTATGCTCATTTCAGAAATTTCACTCAGAACCAAATACCTTTCCATCCTCCTTTAGATAACACCTCTGTGTTTCACTGAAAACATTAAAGCATACCAACAAACCAAGGAATAATGTCCTGACAGTGTCCTATTAACTTTACAGAAACAGACTGGTTATCTGTGAAAATGAGTAAAATTTTCCCTTCTGAACAGAAAGAACCTTCCCATTTATTTGTTCAATAGTAATTGCATGTTAAAATTCCTCACAAAAATGTAGGCAAAAAGTTAATCTCTTCTCAAAAGCATTCATTGCATGTTCCTCCCCCTCACTGTCCACTGCTTATGGTAGCCAGTAGTGCTGACATCTCTGCACACAAGCTTTTTACCAAATCCCAATGTCCCAGCAGATTAGACCAAGAACTCAAATTCTTTCTTTGTGTTTAAATGTTAAAAATAAAGCATCAGATTTTCAGCTGACATAAATCAGCCTGTTTACGCTGAAGTCCAAAGAAAGCAAGGAATAACCTAGCATACCAAATCCAGCTTACAAAAGCATATGAAAGTTACTTGCGCACTTGCTTCAGAGGGGTATGCCCATGTAGACACATATCAATACTGAGACAATGGAAAAAACCATACTTGCTTTCCATCAGCAATGCTTGAATTTACCTGCTCTCAATTCTAACTTAGACTTGTTAAATTTTGATTAAGCTAAAGGCATACTATAGGAACACTGTAACAAAGCTAATTACCTTAAGACCCTGTCCACCCACTTATGTTATTTACAAAGGCAAGACCCTCGGCATGCCTCAGATATTGCTCCCATGACTCTTACTCTGAGTGACAGCAGATTTACATACTCAGGATGAAATGCACAGTTCATACCTCTGCGCTGGTGTTTCAGGTTTTATGCAGACCCAGTGAAGTATCAACAAAGTAATTTGGAACGCTTATGCTTTTTGTTAAGGATGTGACATGCATAAACATTTTATGCTTTAATGAGATTATGAAATCTTGAAACCCCAGATCTTATGCTAAGTGGAGGCCTGCACTACTTGAGCCTTAAAGCCTTTGTGTTCAAGAGTGCCTGGTGCCAAAACCATTGGCTAGGGGCAGAGCAGGCTCCCAGGAGTTATGCAGCCCCCTCCTCAGCCCTCAGAGAGGGTCACAGTAGATAACTAACCTGTCCTGAGATGCATTCAGCAACTGAGTGTTCTTAAGCCAACTGTTGCAGTGTTTCACTTCCCTTCCTGATGGAAAGATTATCTAATGTTTAACTTAAACGTTTCTTACTGAAAATTAAGTCCATTACTTCTTGTCATATCTGTCATGAAGATAGGGAACAGATAATTCTTTTCCTCTGTTCATTAGATATTAGCATATGTAAAGATTAATCTCATGCTTCTCATCAGACTTCTTTAAACTAAACAGTTTCACCCTGAAAAGCAAGTAATCCAGACTTCTTAATTTTCCTTGTTCTGTTCCAGACTCTCTTCAACCAATCTTGAAGAGCAGTGCCCAAGATGGAACACAATAATCCAGTTGTGGTGCCTCCTGTTCTGTAAGATGCATATATCTTATAAACCATACCTGCTGATACACTGGTATATTTTTTCCTTGATTTGCATCAGGGTAATAATATTTACTTCTGGTTTTATCCTCAACAATTTGCAGGTCTGTTTCCACGGACAAGCTACCTGGCTGTTGCCCTGCCTGCCTTTGCATGGCCAATTATTCCTACCTAAACTTTTCGCCTTACAATTGTTCCTCCTGAAGTTCATCCTATGTCATTTCTCCAGTCAAAATCATTTTGATCTCCATGCCTGTCTTCCACCACTTTGGCAGTCCCTCCCTACCTGAAGCTGGACAGGCAACTGCAGAAATATTCTTGAAACAGCCTTCCATCTTGATAGTGAACTATGAACTATCACACTATGTCTTCCCAAGTAGTTTGTTTTCACCTTTTGATTCTTTCATTTAGACTCCACTTCCCTAGTTTGTTGTGAGGACATCACATGTAATACTACCAAAATCTTTTTTAAAGTCAGGATACATAGCACCAACTATTACTCTTTCTGTTACAGAAAGTAGGAAAAATTCTTCAGAATGAAAAACTCTATATTGTTCTTTGGTTTTTGCTGTCTTCTAGGTGCCTGCAAATATTCATTTTAACCATTGTTAGGTAAAATAGTTTTTCCAATGTTTTTATCCTCTTCCATGGCAATTAAGCTTAGGAAGAAACTTTACCTACTGTTGTGGGTACAGTCAAAGATGAGACACAACAGTGGGGTCTTCCAAATACTTCTTTTATTAAAAACAATACAAGCTCCTTAATTTCTAAAGATATTAAGGTTAGTTCTTGTCACACATGGTTTAAAAAGCTGAAACTGTATCAGCCAAGCAGGAGGGAGAGAAATGAGAGTCAAACTTATCCATGTTATTTAAAGTCATCTTACAGCAGGGAAGAGGTTGTGTAGCACTTATTATTACATTTCAGAACTACAGTACTAAGGGACAGAAACTATCCTCGGACTTGTGGGTTGTCTTCCACTCCTACTTCTGCTTTTTTTGTGTGCCTTCTAGGAAGTCATTTAACCTTTTTCTGCTGCAGATCTTCTGCCTATATGATGGACACAATGATGCTCACTCTCCTTTTTGATGTGCTTTACCAGCATCAAAGATGAAAGGTGTTATTTAAGTGCTAAGGTGTTATTTATAAGTTACTTTCCCTGGGCAGGGGAAAGTGAAGGTTTAGAAAATGGAGAGGTTAAAAAAAAAAAAAAGTAACATCCTATATAAGAAAGATAATGTGCATGAAAACCTAAAGAGTTTCAGAGTTCATTGTTCAGCTGATAGAGGAAAACCAATATGTAAGGTATGCCTTTAACTCCTCTTTCATTTCACCAGCTGTCCCATGCAACCTTTAATTGCTCAGAAGAAATAAGGATATAAGGAAAAGTGCATTACTGTTTGAAAGAAACATGCCATCAAGTTCTGCTGTACCATATTCCTTTCCTCCAGAAACATTAATTTAAAATCAAGATTTATGCAGTTTGTTGTCATGTTTCTTAAGAATATTTTTTGCCATAAACTTGAGTTAAGTGTTGATTTTGTCTAGATCTTGATGACAGAAGATAGGCTGGCATCTTAGGAAACAGCAAGTAGTATGCACAGCTACAGTCATACTATGGAAGAGAGAACAGTCTAAGCAATTTAACCCTTAACAATTAAACTTTTCCCAAGAAAACACATGAATAATAAATAAAGAGTTTCTACAATAATCAGTTACACATATTTTATAACTCCTTGTGAAAGAACACAAAAAGAACATAAAGAGGAAAGAGAAGAAGCAAGAAAACAGCTACTGATGAGCCTTGAAAAGACCTGTTTTTCAAAAATTGCTTACCCAAGATATTTGGTTATATTTCATTTACATCTGTTGCATGCCCTTGACTTGAACACCATCAGAGCATGGTGTCCCACCATATCCATTCATACTCATCAAAAATGTGAAGTAGTTGCTGAAACAGGAAAGAAAAGCTTGAAATTTGAAGTAGAGGCTTTCCTAGTGAACTTCAGAAGTACCCAACACACGCTGGGAGGTAGTCTTCCTCTAAGGAATTTCTCAAAGCTATACAATTAAGTTGTAAAATTTGTAAATCCAATTTGCTAGAGTGTCACAAAGTTCAATTCAGTAAGGAAAGTGTTCTTTAGGCACCTAACAGATGACGTAGACAGACCCGTTTCCACATGCTTGCATTTCTATTGTACTTCAAAAAGGAAAGTCTTCTGCTAGCATATGGCCTGTATAAGACATTTGGTATTCTGGAGTGTTAACCTGTGGGATGTGAAGTAACTCTATATGGGGGAGGTAGTTTCCATCTGGAAATGCGAAAAGCTATCATTGTGTTTGTGTATCCTCACTAGAGTCTTAGTATTTATTCTTTCTTAGTTTTTGTTATTGGCACGTACTGTGAATTACGCATTTCAGTACTGCTCTTAGTTTTGCTATAATAGTCAGCAAGTGGGAGTCCATTTCTAATGTTTTGTTCTTTCACATTTTCCTCTTCTTTTATTCTATTGAACTCTCCATTATTCCCCTCCAGTATGACCACCTGATTATAACTCTGTTTAAACATGCTCACTTCTGCTCTCCCTTTCACTCACCAAGCACACACACTCATTACCAATTATTTTCATCAATTTATCCACCAATTTTGAAGAGACACCACTGTGATGGGTGGTTATACCTTTCTCCATTTCCTATTTAACTCAAGAATTTGTCTCAAGGTTTGTCTCCTGATTCTGTTTTTTTGCTGACAATGCAGTATATTGGCAGTAAGCTTTGCGTCCCAGACCATTCTCTTGATATTTCTCACTATTATGTTGTAGTCTCTCAACTACTTCAGCCAAACCACTTTTGAAACCCATTGCCAGCTGAATAGGTCCAGTTGAAATGTTGTTTCTCACTTCAGTTTGGATGCCAAAAAATTTCAAACATGTCTTTCTTGCCTCCCACTGAGTCACAAATGTTACTTTAAGAAGAATCTTTCATTTGAATATGGATAGTCTTCATAACGGTCCATGCTTTTCTAATGGGGAAGGATCCTCAAACACTGATGGCATACAACACAGGGTCAAGAAAATAGTCTCATGAATGGGGTACTCTCACAAATGAGACTATATACCTCAACAGGAGAGGTTGAAGAACATGTTCCATATAGTTTTAGTTGTGCTCTAATGCTTTGCAGAATCTGGACAAAGAGTAAATCTTCACTACATGATCAGACAGCTCTATCTGTATATACAGCAATTGCTCAGCAGACCATTTGTGTCTCTGGATTACAGTGTGGTAAACTTGGAAACAAAATACATACCCCTCATCCATAGCACATCAGAGCACAACTTTCCGTTACACTTGCAATGCCACACTGAGGGTTTTGGTAGTGAAGAACTACTACTGTCTAAGTTTGAGATATCGTCTAGGCTTCATCAGTACCATCCCTCATAGCTTAAGACATTTTCATCAGGACAAAATACTGGAAAATATTTGAATTTACAATATTATGCATCCAGATCTATAGTTGAGCATGTGTTATGATAATTTAAAGTGTCAGGATAATAAAATCATTTGGGGTAGATTATTTCTGCCAGGTGTTTGATATAAGTGTTTGATATTTCTCAGGGCATAATCTCCACATTTCAAGTTGGTGGGTAGCTTCACTCAGATTTCCACAACAAGGCCAATCATAGCTTAAGAAGTATATATAAATCAACCACACTAACAATCTTCTCACAATCAAGTAATCAAACAACTCATCTTCTTGTCTGTTATGAAGAAAGATTACAGAGCTCTTGCAAAAACTCTAAGCTTCCTGTTCCAAGACAGACTTCCAGTTCAATGCTGTTCCCCTCTTTGAGAAAGATCTTTGGCCAGAAGAAAAAAAATTAAGCCAAAAAGCTGTCCCAAGTCTAGCCAACTCTATCATGGTATTTACTATTGTAAACAAACTTTTGGAATCACAGATCAAAACTCGATATCTATATTGTTCTTTCTCTCCCCAAATTAACCTTGTTCTTATCCTTCAAACTCATTCTATAATTCATCCTCAAAGATAACTGTATAGTTTCCATTATATGTATACACATCATCATTGTATTGATAGTATAAATAAACTGTAAGCACACATTCTGTCTAGGCTTATACCAATGTGCATTTGCTTGTAGCATTTTGTCAGAGACACTGCTAACACACAGTGCCTACTAATTAAAATACCACTCACCTACATGTTGGGATGATGTCTGGCATGCCCAAGGAAAATGAAGAATCGTTGTCACAGTTGCTCTTCCTTTTGGACTCGCATCTCTTTCAAAAGTAAACCTAATATGAGACCTGGGTTTAGATGAATCCATCTTTTAACATGCATTTCTCACACAAAGAATTTCCCTATATTTTATTCATTATTATTTTTATATATTTATATAAAAAGTTATATATTTATTCTTCTATAATTGTATTTTCCAGAAATACTGGTTCAGTTCCCCTTCTTGCTAAAACATCCTGCTTCCTTTTGAGATAGCCATAAAAATCCCAACAACCTCTTATTTTCCTGCACTGTGTTCTTTTTCTTCCTCACCAGCTGGAAGAAGAATCATTAGTAGCACCAAAGGTGATGACTTTACAGGTAACCACAGACTGTATTTGTACTTTCTCTGTTAGGCCAGAAGTTGTTCAGCACCTCAAGTTTTTCAGTCCAGCAAAACCTTTATCAAAACTCTCCAGCTCAGCCTCTGCAGCCATAGACTGAATTAATGTTCAGAAGTATATGTAGGTGCTCTTCCTGATACAGATTTTGACAAACCTCCTCTTTGTCATTTTCTTTTCCCAGTTTATTCATCCAGGCGGCATTGGTTCTTTCAGCTATTGCTTCTGTAGGGGGGGGTTTCCATCTCTTCTGGCATCACAGGCTGTGACAGTCTAGAAGATCCATTATTAAGAGCTCTTTCCTAAACCTTGTCTATATTATTTACACCTGCAAAATGCATTAGACTCCTTAGTAAGGGCCAACAAGTCCATAACTACACTAGATTCTATTTAAATTTGGCAAGGGAGAGTTTAACTTATCCTAAGATAAGAGCAATTCTCTGAGTTATTAAGATGTCTCCCTTCTTCATTTGTATTACCTTTTTGAACTCTTCTGTTTTACATTTTCAGATTCTATCAGATGTCTCATAAACAAAAAGATTTTTTTTACTAGTTTTCTAAAATACCACAAAGTCTATATTTAATGGAAAAAATAAGACTCCAACAAAAAAAGCTATTTAAAATAGTGTGCCACTACAAATTTCCTGTGCTGTCCTGAGCTTACCCTAAAAGAAAGGGGAAGAAAAACTAAATAAAATAAAAGATTCAAAGGTTAGTATACAAGAGCAGTAGAACACAAAGCACTTCTACAGACCTTAACAAAAACATCTACAGAGAAAACAGCAGTTTTCTGCAGACAACTTCTTAGAGGCCTAAGTATTCTGCAGCTGAGACCTCTGAAGAGCTGTCAGCAAAAATCCCTTTATTAAAGAACCCCCACATGCAGCTGTACCCACCACCCTCTGTGGAAGGTAATGCTTCCCTTAGCAACCTTTTGATGGACTAAAACTTAGCATCAAAAGTTCTCCAGACCACAAATCACCCATAATAAGGGCATGAGCTCATACATAACTGGCAGGTTCACAGATTGGGGTGTGGATGAGGGCCCCAGGTGGGGCTGGTCAGGACCATTAAAGCCTACTCAGGGCCCTGATACAGAGCAAATAATACAAAAAATAGAGACTTCAGCCAGAGTCAGAAATAATAACGATAAAACAAAAGACATTACTAGCTTTGCATGAATTTCAAGACAAATATTTGAAAAAGATCCTCGAGTAAGATACTGTGCTTTGGGAACTATTAACTGAAGTCCTGAAGACTGTCCTTTAATGATTTGAATATGTAAAGCTTGGTGGAAAAGAAAAGCGCTCAGAAAAATGCATTCATTTCAAAAAACACAAAGGGTATATCTCCACCTGTTTTGGTACACTATTCTCTAAACTATTCAACCAGTAGCCACAGACACATCTTCATGTGGCTTAGGAAATATGCTTACACAAAAGCTTCCAGAAAACCAAAGTCTTTTTCCACCACATCAAGAAGCCATGCAAAAATGTATACTGAAATAAAAGAGGAACTCCTAGTGCTTGCACAGACCTATTTACTGGTTCATTGCATATTTGTTCATCTTAGTTTTTAACAAGAAACAGAACACAGGTCACTGGATATTTTTTTGACTAGGATCCAAATAATATGACTTCATCTATTTTTTTCCCACATTATGACCATATTACACAAAAGTTTTCATAGAAGAAAATACTCCAGAGTATTTAGAATAGAGTTGGTAACCAACTACCAAATTAAGAAGAAAAACTGATGATAAGGACAATCTGACCTCATCCTGGCAGCAATGTTAGTTGATCAAAGCAAGTTAGAGATGAAGAACTAACCCATGAGACTTGCCAGTAACTTCAACTCCACCTTCATCAGTGGCGAGTGAGTCAACTTCCAGCAAATACATTACCATACTGGCAGGACTGAAATAACCTTCATGTGACTGGTAGACTGACTCTGAAAGGACAGCTGAGTTTGATCCCTTGAGTACTGTAAAGGACTGTGTTCCCCCAGTACCTTAAAGAACATAAAGTTATAAACAAATACGTGGTCAGATCACAACATCCTATATGCTAGTCTGCTTTATTTCAGTACATTCAGGCTACTCAGTAAAAAAGCATTTGGACTGTAATAGTTTAGGGGTAGGAAGGGGAAAAAAAGTCACCAATAATAACAATCACCAGGGCCATTAATCTCAAAGCTACCTGCCAGATCTTGGCAGTAGAAGCAACAGACTTGTTTTTTTGGAAACGACACAAATACAGTACTGTTGCTGATTACTTCTCCAGATATATTGGTTTGGCTCTACTTATATAGACCTCACTGGCACACATTGTCCAGAAAGTAAAGTAAATACTTGAGAAACATGAATTCCTCATGTCACATAATGGGCCTTTAAAACAATCAACGTATTTACATCGAGCTTTTACATTAGACAGAGTTGTCATAGTTTATTTTTCCCCCAGAGCAATGGAAAAAAGGTAGAGATGAGAACTGCATGAAATAGCACAGATTAAAATAAAAACAAGGCCCACAAACCTTCTGCAAAAGTAATGGGTTGATATAAAACTCTTCTAGCCAGTCAACAACCATTGCACCTGGATCTGCTCCTGAAGAATTTGTGATGGTAAGAAGATTAAAGATGATTCTATCCATGGCACCCAGACAAACTTAAACTAAATGTTCCAGCTCAAAGGAATGTTGAACATGAGAAGGTGAAATAAAAATCCATCAACAACAAATGTCAATGCTTGGCACAGAGCAAAACCACTGCCTGACCTGAGATCAGGGACTGGAGGTCTCAGACATGTGGAGATATTTCAGAATTTAGCAGATATTCCTAGCCTCCTTCCCATGAAGATTCACAAGGATTTCTTTGGAGGACTTGGACTCATCTGCACTATTTTCCAGTTCAACAAGGAAAGAACCAAGGACCTGTTTGAATTCCTTAAAGAAATATAAACTACTTAGGAGACTTCCCACAAGACCACATCAGAAGCCAGAACTATCCTCCTAAAGAACTGATCTTAAAACATGCTCTATATGCATGTGCATGTGTGTTTGTGTTTTTGAAATGTTGATTTGTCGTTTTAGGTTTTAATGTGATTGCCAGGCAGAACCAGGATATGTTTTAAGGTTAGGATAATAAACAAGGCAATTTCAGGAAAGGGTTTTTCCTAACAGCAGCACAAGCCACGTTCTTATTTAAAACATCAGATTACACGAAATATTTCATTTTGTATGAGATCACCCATATCAAAACATTAATATTTTCTAAAAAAAAAAATAATAAAAAAATACTGCTTTTCGTATTGGGAAAGGTTTATCTTAAGCTCTATCAACCTGGGCTTATGCAGTGCCTTGTGTTGCAAGGATCTTGTTCTTCCCTCTGGTGACAGAGGCCTTTCTTGTTTTGAACTGTCAAACACAAGTACTTCTTGAATTGAATATACAGTCCAATCCCACAGTACAGCTACCCATATCTGTCATTTTATAAAACAAATTAATCTGACTTTAAACCTAGACACTTCAAAACCCTAGAAGACAGGAACACCCTAATACATCTTACATGTAGATATAGAGGCCAAAGACCTGCATGTTTTATCTTCTTCCATCAGGTTTTCTTATTATTAAAAATTTTCTCACTGTGAAACAAATTATTTCAGCAAATTACTAAAACTACAAAAATTAAACAACAAAAACTAAACCACAAAAATTAAACTCCAGTATGAGGTGACATAGAAGCAGATGCCATTTGTACATGGATTGCCACTGGCTGCAGTTTTACTAGGAGTTTTCTGTCATGTTGTCTGAAGCCCCATACCCTTCCAGAGCATTTGCGTGGGACCATTTGAGCATTATACACAGACACGATGAGCCTGATGTTTCCCCAGCACCCCACCTTCTGCCTGTGTTTTGCAGAAGTCTCCTTACTTAGGTGTGCTGTGCATATCAGAACAGGGTTTGCAAGGGCTACAGATACAAGAACACCCACTTTGTAACTCCCAAAGTTGGCCAAGTTGGCTACCTGTTCAACACAGCCAAGACATGTTCAGAAGCAGAGCTGTAGTCATGTAATTAACTTTAGTGACGAAAATGCAGGTGCATATAAACTTCCAGCACTTTGAGGTTAGATATCAATTTAGTGGATGATTTGAATATCTGAATTTTAACTCTAGATGTTTCCAGGAGCAGTTAGAAGAGCTAGATAACCTGAATCCTGTGGTGGATTTAGTCCAAAGAGCCTATACTTCCTCTAATTTTGAAAATCTGCCCCTGCACTTGAAGGATAAAAGAAAGATTTTCCTTTACTGTAAAAAAAAAAAAAAAAAAAAGTACTACTTCAGAAGGACTCAATAAAGCAGCTCCACTTTGTTCTGTTTGTTGGATTTTCATTCACTTGAAAATAAAACATGTAGTTACTCGGGGTCTGCATGATACATGTGTACCTATTTAATTTGCTACTCAGTATTTCCAGTTCAGGAGATCTGCTGAGATTTTAGGCCCTGATGGGTGTCCCTGAAAGGAGTGCATCTTCAGTAAAAGTCTAAGTCTTGCTAAAAATCATAGTTTCATAGGCTCATAAAATACTGAGGCTGAATGTGATCACCCTAGACTCCCTTTCAAGGTCTCCCAAAGGAACAGGGAGTTGGTGTGGGGGCGAGAAGAAAAGCCTCCAAAGCTTCTTTCCAACTGTAGGTGGGCTGATGGGTCCCCTGGACATGCCACTTCCCTCTTGCACAGCCACATGCAAGGCACATAAGGCTCTCTTTGCTCCCCACTTTGGTGCCTGTGTAGGCATGGGAAGGGCCCAAACCAGTCTCTCTTTCATGATGGGGGAGTGCACGCACATCCTTTCTCTGTCCAGAGGCACAGGAAAATTCCAAAGGAGGTTGCAGGAGGACCAGTCTCATCAAAATATGTTTGTGTATCCTTTCTCTGAGACTCTATTATGTCTTGCTACTTCAGCTATTCCATAACATTATTTAACCAGTTTTCATCATTTAAACACTGTAAATTTGCGTACTAGGAGGAACCAAAATTCAAGAACTTACCAGGTCCACATTCAGAACTGAAGTACAGATTGTTTCTCACCACAGGGAGGGACACACAGCTATTTCTGTGTCAGCCAAATCAAAGCTCAGACATCTGAAATAGAAGCCTGAGAGTTGATTTCTATCAGTCAGTAATCCAACAGAGGGTTAACATGGGCTGCTTATAATCATACTTTTATGTGTATAGTTTATACATATATATATATAAAACCTACATTACACTATATATATATATGATTACACTATATATATATATATATGATACATGCATCTCTTAAAGCAAAGTCAAACCTGTCATCAGCTGAATGCTTAACATAGATAGATTACTTTTAAACACTCTTGCCTAGAAGAGAATCTGCACTAGGGAGTACTGGTATACAAGCACAGTGTATTTTGTATTTCTGTACAAGATTACCTCACCTCTCTCCATTTCCTCTAAAGTCTTGGTAGAAGAGGAAATTAAGGGAGACAAACTGAACTGTGATGCTTATGGAGTCCCTTGATTCTGCTTGTCACAGTTTTAAGCCTGCTCGGGGCGTCAGGGGAGTCTGGCTGTTCTTACTCCTCCTCTGCCAACCAGACAGTAACGGCCCACTGCTTTTATTCATTACTCTGAATGTAATGCACTAAATTTAACAAGTAACACACTCAGTGGGAATTTATTGGCCTTTTGCAGCATGATTGCAAGGTAGGATATGGATATGGATTCCAATTACTGCTGACACCCAGATAAGAGCAACAAAGCCTATGTATGATTGTTATTAATCAAAGGTGATATCTGGTATTACAAAGAAAAGAAAAATAAATCAAGAATAATTTAAAAATACCTAACTAAGTATTTTTTTCTATCAGAATGTCAGTTGTTCCAAATAAAATTATGCTGGTATTTTCCAGCTAGGAATAATAAAAAGGGTAGCATATTATACAAAAATGGCCAGAAAGAAAATGTAAATAACAACAGTTTTAAAAAAAAGCCTAAAATAAAAATATGCATACATTCACAGCTATAGAAGTATTAATGATCACTAAACAGAATAAAAATTCTATGTAATATATTACAGAGAGCTGAGATTCATATTCATCTGACAGTATTAAAAGATGGGATAGGAAGAAATTAATATTTCTTGTTCACATCTGGAGTTTAAATAGGTACAATATGAATGGGCAAAGAACAAGCCAAAGACCACTGCATCAAAATTCCAGAAACCAGCAGATGTGAAACACATGTATATCTCTCCCAAACCTCTCCCAGGTGAGCGCAGAAACTAACCACTTAGCTATATGTGATTGCACTCATTTCATAACACTGCAACCCACAGCATATTATATACTATGGTCATTCAGAGCAGTAAGAGGCAAAGAATTCTGATTTGTAGTGTTTAGAATTGCCATTCAGCTTGGACCTAGAAGATGAAAGTCCTTTCCAAGCTATCTAAACCATTAAGGTCAGCAGAGTGGGACCAGAGAGCTTGTGAAGTTTCTCATTACTATCTATTCCCGATATTCAGGCTGAGCACATCAGACAAAGAATATTTTCTGGTAACAACTCAATTCCCTTTCGGAACCATAAACAGGATGGATTAGTTTTCAAAACCGGTGAGTTAAAAAAGATGAAAATTTCTGAAAACACACATCAGTACAATTTCCTTGAAATTCACAAATGGGCTACCTCATATGCCTAGAGATATGGCTTATCCATTAGTTCAAAAGTTAATCAGAAAAGGGGAAAATGTTGTTGTAAATACCACACTGGCCCTTCCTGGCCCAACCCTACAACTCTTTCCTGCTTCCCGAGAACCTATTCCCTGCATGCTATTTATTTCCCAGTCCCTTCAGTATTGGTAGAGAGGAATGTATTTGGCCTCTGGGAGCAGAACAGACACCAGCAGTTGTCTCGAACAGACCATGATGAACATTTCGGGGAGGCTCCCAGAAACAAATCTGATGCAGTAACTCAGAGATCAAACTTAAAATAACTTTGACAATTCTCCTTTTCCTAAACTAAAACTTTATTCTACAAGACATTATTACCATGCTACCTGCATAACACACAGCGTATGTATAAAACTTACTGCACAAAAAACCTGTATTAGCTTGCCTTTGCTGGGATGCACTCTCTCACCTGTGAAAAGCAAGAGAAGTGTTTGCTGATGTTGAGGATTATATTTTTCATCTCTCTTGTGAGGAAAAATGCCATAAGCAGATAAGCAATCATGTCTTACATATATAAGATAGATAAAATAGGAGTTATAAAGATTTACACATCTCATCAAATAAGGAGGGGAGAAAAATCTTAATTTTAATTAATTCAATTACTTAGTGAAACAGAAAAGCAATCATGTTTTCTCACCTCATTTTTGCTATTTCACCTGGAATATGAAAGTGTTTTGAGACTGGGCGCATCAGGAGAGAAAAGAGAATCAATAGAGAGGGGTAACATTTTTAGGAAAAATTATTTTTTAAACAGACTCTATATACATCATATATTGTATATTACCTATCACATTGTATTTGCTATGTGTATATGAGTGATGGATTGTATGAGAGCATAAAATCATTTTTGCTGCATTTGATGCTGTAAGGTATAACTGATAAATATTTGATTACATATATATATGATTTCAAACTGAGAAAAAGTTGGGTCAGTGATGCAGCCTTGGGTAGCAAAGAGACCTTTTATTTTTATTAATAGCTGTAGCATTTTGCAGTTTTCAATATATGAAGTTTGTCACTGAGGCAGAAATGGAAGCAGTTAAAATTTTCATACATCAGAGCATGCAGATATGTATATAACTTTAAGCTTCAGAGTAGTGCTCACCAGTACTTTGTAAATAAGGACTTTACTAAGTGATGACTTAGTAAAATACACCATTTTCCCAATATTGGCTTTAGAGAGTTTTTGGACCCCAAAAGAAGGATTACACCTCTAGTCCTCTAGCTAAAATGCATGCTGACCTTTTACAGTCCTTGCTCACAATAAAATAAATGCACAGAAGCTATGTTTCTGTTACTGTATACACATTATTTTGTAGAAAACACAGAACAAATTTAGTTTCCTCATATCGCAACTAGATGCTTATATGGGGAAAAAAACCCCAAGGGTGGCTATTGTAGCTTGTCAGTATTGCAACAAATGTTAAAACTCCAGTCTTTTGTTCTCAAATGTTAATGGCAAAAACCCACAACATCTTCTGAATAAGATTACAATTTAAAATGGTAATGATACTTTTGTCCCGAGAGAATTTGTATTCTGTCTGCAAATCAATTAAGATATGGTGAAACGATTTAGAGAGAAATCACAGCTGAATGCATAAAATCCTGGGAACAAAGAATGGTACCTGCATACAGGAGACAGCTGGCAATACCCATCAATGGACAGAGAAATGCATTTCTCCTTCGCCTTGTAAACACAAAACCTCATCAATTCTGGTAGTTTCTGCAATATATGACATAATTTTTGTTTACAGCACACTAGAAAGATACCGTGCCCTCCATATTTTTGCTAGCATGTACCATGGATACATATTAGATACAGACTCTCATGACTGGAATAAAAATCAGTGAAATATGGATCAGGTCGATAACTTTAATGCAAAATATTGTCTTCTCTTTTTTTTTTTCCCCTGAATTTCTCACAATGCTTTTAACACACTAATCCTTAAAAATCATTTAAGCAATAAGAGTAGGAGAAGGCATCACATTGGAAGGGAATAATTTCATGCCTCAGATGTGTTGTGAAGCATGAGGACGAAGAATAAGTCACTTCAGTCACCTGAGAAGTGCAATGATTCCCGGAAACACACTGCCTAAAGTATCTTATTGCTATTACTGCATGGAAATTATTTTAGAAAAGGTCACACCCATGGAGCTAGTAAGAATGATTAGATATGAGTGATTAAGGTGGCAACCATACAGCCTATAATTCACTATTTAATAAATAAGTGAGTTCTTCCATCACACTTTTAAAAATATAGTGCACATTTTAAAGATTAAAAAGAACCTTCATGCTCAGGTGAAGTACTACCCTGGCCAAGTGTGACTGTGAAAGCTCTGCTACAGCAGTAGAGAAAACTCATTGTTTGAGCTTCTGTACCTACCCCAGAAGGCTTCCACAGTGACATTTGTCCAAACCCAAACCATGCATTCAGGAGATGCAAAGATGTTTGTGCTGACCAGTAAGGTGATCACAAAGGTGGGAGTTGCTATACCTTACCAACTCTGGAATGTTGATACTGGCCTGAACTCAGTGTGCACGATGCCCCCATCGGGAAGGACCCATTTCGCCTTCCTCTGGGTGATGCCTCTGGCCAGATCCATCCCCAAGAACAACCACGGTCTTCCTGGGCTTGGGAGTGCCAAAGTAAAGCTACATGCCCCACCAGTATGCAGGCTGAAGACAGTAGTGCTCTCTGGGTCAAAGACCAGTTTAGGCTGGGAGAAAATACTTCAAATTTCATTCTTATTATTTTTGTTGGAGCTTTTATGGCCATTTAGTTTCTTTTACAATGAAAGATCATTTCCATTCTGCAGAGCTGAAACAAAATGATGTCTTATTTATGCAGATCTTGTATTCAATAAAAAAGAGATTTCGGAAAACCTGCAAAAATGAAACTTAAAAAACCCATCCTTCACTACACAGATACCAGGCTGCAGTTTGGTTTGCTGATGCATCATCTCATGGATTCTACTATGGCATATAATCAGTTATTGAATGGAAACAAAACTTTGATTTTGGAAAAAAGAATAATTTTTTCTTTAAAAAAGTTTGAACAGTAGCTAATTTTTTTAAGTTATATCATGAAGCTCAAGTTTCATCTTTGAAGATCACACTCATACTCTCATTCTTAGTATATGTTGTAATTTAATCCTATCAGATACTATAACAATACTTTTTTTTTTCCATTTTCCTGATAATCAAAGCAAAAAAAAAAAAAAAAAAAAGGTAGTTTAAAATTTAAAGAACCAAAGAAAAAAGAAAAAGTTTCTGTTTTTAAACCAGCATATTTTGTACTACCGCTAGTTTGTTATGGATACAAGGAACTGATCTAAGCATCTGAAGCACTTTTGACTTTGCTGTCACAATGAAATATTTAAATTGAAGGACTTATTTTTGCTCCCCTTGAAGCACTATTCAAAGCACCTCATAAGGACAAAAAGTGATAAGAAATCAAAAGGATGAGGCATACTTGAGGAAGTATTCTCACAGCCCACTCAAGGTACAAAATTCAGGCATGATTCCATGTAACTAAGTTTAGCAGCCAACATCCAACACAGAGGCAATATGTAGAGGCAGGTTCTGTCAAAGAGTAGTAAAGAACATTTAATTAGGATGTGTAAATATAGAAGGTGCAAAGACTCCCACCATTTCCAGCCACATTGTGCTGAAATCTTTTATCAGCAAAACCAAACATTTCCAGGAATGTCACAAGATAGAATTCAGGGTGGGTGGGTTTTATTTTTGTTTGTTTCCATTTATTTTTTCTTTCATAGACACGCTGTAAAGTGTATGGGGGGAAGGGGAAGTTTTAAACAGCAAAGAAAGTCTCACATTCAAGATAAATTTACAAGGCATTGACTGATTGCCAGAATGCAAGAAATGCTGTAATTTAGTCCTTCTAGCTTAAACTTCTTCTGTTGCTTGATTTTTAGTAATTGTTCTGGGAATAAAAAGAAGCAAGTGTGTTGGTCTCAGCACCTGAGAGTAGGTGAGATCCTGCAAGTCTTTGTCTTTCACATTAGAGAGCATCAGCTACGGAAGGAGTGTGGGGACTTGGAAGGACTTGCCAGCTTTGCATCCTCTGGAAGAGTCTAATTGCTGCCAGTTGTTGTAAACAGTATATATTGTGGTGGCTAGTGGGCTTAATTACCTACAATAAGTGTTCTTGGTTTAAGAACTCAAGCTGCTCAAACTGGAAATCATGAAGTGGCAAGAATGCAATCTTCCTGTTGGTTTTTTTTTTCCTTTTTTCCCTTCTCCTCCTTTCTTCCCCCCACTTTGTGAGCTGGTTTGCATGCCCTCATTTGCAAATGTTGTTTGGACAATGTCAGGTTGCTCTAGGCCAAATATTCAGATTTCTTATCTATATTTTATAAAACTTAATCCCACTGGCAATATTTGCTTGATTTCTCTAATGGTTCCAATGAAAACAGTGTTTCATTTGGCTTTAAACTGTGATCACAGATGAAACATTGCAGGACTATGCCAGGATGTGAGGGCCAGACACCGAAACCAACTCTAAATAAAAACTGAAACTACTTAGTCTGTTTATTGGTTATAAAATCTGCAAATAAAGGAAAATAACCCTAAAAAAATCATAAAAATTGCTTACACAAAGAAACCAATTTTCAGTGATTATATTTATAATGGAAAATATTCCCTTACAATGACTCAGTGGTAAGTTTACTTCTTTTTTTTTTTTTTTTTAAAAGCAATATAACACTTATATGTTGTAACATGCTGCTGATGTGGTATCAGCCAGCTTCCCAGCTCAGAGCTGCGGGGTCTCAGCCGTGGCAATGTTCATTAACACCCAGCAGTTGGATAATTTATCAGCCAACCAGCACACAGAGTTTCACATCTCTCTTCTGTATTTCAAGGGGGACCTTCCCCTCTGGCCCACTCCCACTCCGAGTTTAACCCTTCAGCAAAACTTTTACGCTATCGTTGCAAGGAGCTCTAATCCACTCTAAATATGCTAATCAAGAAATACCTCGAGGGCCTTTTTTGATCATTTTGGTTATACATATATGCTAAATCTGCAGCTTTCGGTGTTATCTTCAGTGAGAAGTCACTGTCTCTGGTCTATGAAATGCCATTTGCTTTGTCCTGTATAATAGGCAGGTTTTAAACATACTATTTTTTATCAACAAATGCAGGCTGGGAGATTAACTCAGAAGCACACGTTCCATACAAGCAAGACAGATGCCCCGTCTGAACACTTTGACCTTCCAATCAAGAGACATCGCCACAAATAATTTGGTGTGGAGGGGGGAGGGAAGCTGAAGAAAAGTGTCTACTCTGCCAGCATCTCTGTCCACATCTCCACAGCATGCACAGAGAACACCCTGGATGTGAGAGCCCTGTGATGGATAATGGTGGAAGTCCATCGATTTTTGTAGCTAGCCTCTTTTTCTTTTTTTTTTTATTGTGAGATTCCCCAAAAAGAAGAGTGTCAATAGGAAACACAGATGGGGCGAGTCCCAGCAGCACTATGTTGTGTAGCCAGCAAGAAGCTGTAGCCCCAAAGAGAAAGAATCCTACACCAACGGTCTTGTGCTTCTTTGGAAAACCCTCAGGATCTGCCGTCTTTGGAAGAGAAACCTCCCTTGCTCTTTTCAGGGTAGGAAAAACCTCCCTCACCCCATGGACAAATTAAGGAAATATCTGCTAGTGAAATCTCATGGAATTGCCCTTTGACAGATAATTTTATTGCAGGTTTTTCCATAGACAGAGGAGGCGTTTATGCCTTGACTTGAAATTGCTAGAACTGTAAGACCACGTTATGCTGCATACAAACACTGGAAAAGACCATGTTTGAGAATGGTGTTGAAGAAAATGGTGGATCTTCCTCCTTCTCAGGCCTTACTATGCGAGCTCGAGGGTCTGCCTGGTGAGGTGCTGCGCTGCCTGCACCCGCCCCAGGGCCTGAGTGTTGGGGTCTGATGGGCTCCATTGGCAGGTGCCTGGCACCCCCTGGGCTGGAGCCCCCCTTCTCCCAGAGGAGAAAAGGACAATCAGGGAGTTGCACGTGGAAATGACATGGAGGTTCCTTGCAGCTTCACTCCCTCGCCCCGGGTACCAGACAAAGATGGGGCCCTGTGCGCTAAAACAGACCTCTCGTAAATATTTCATATTCCCGAGTCAAGCAAAAAATGCCTGCCGCCACCCTTTGCGTTTCTATTATTTAAAGGGTCACTAATCAAGCAGTGAAGTTACCTTTCCGACAAATCTACATACCAGACAATCAATATTCATCTGGTGCTAGCGATACTCTTCCCCCCTCCCGCCCAGCGTGTGAACGCAAGCCGGGCTGTCTCCCTCCTCGCTGGGGATTAACACAGCCTGGGCAATGAGCCCCGAGGACTCGCGAGGGTGTGCTGTGTCCAACACCGCCAAGAAAGTGTTTGCTATCGCCGCCAACCACCGCAGTGGGTACAGTAGTGGCGAGACTAGGAAGGGTTAAAGTTTTGTCTGTGACACTGAAATTGAGGCCAGCTGTAGGTCATATTCACGTCCCAGTCACAGGAAAATGAACCTGTGAGACAGAACCTAATTATCTGCTAAACCAAAAGCCAGTCTCAGTTCAATAACTTACGACAGAGCTGGCAGCCAGATATAGCATTGCCATGGTAACGGCGAAAAAAAATCCACTGCAGTAGAGAACAAGAAGGAAAAGAAGGAGACTGTAACCCTAAATATGCTGTAGCCATTTGATCTTGGACAAGTGGATATGTCTAAAGAGCCAGATTGCTACAACTGTCTATCCACTTTAATATCCTCTATAATTACTGAAATGAAAAATGCAATTACAGTGTGCTCTGAGCTAAAAAACAGGAGTAACTGGCTAACTGGGAATTAATTTTAGAGGGAACAATATCGGCTTGTTTCCCCTCTCAACACACACGGACTGAGAATTATGTGGGGGCTGGAGAGCAGAGGCGCCTGCTTCCCGTGAGTCCAAAATCACTCCATGCCAATCAAACCTTTGGTTTTCCCTATCACCTTCCCCTCCTCCTTCTTCTTCCATCCACAGGCCGTTACACACAAGGGAAAAGTTTAGTAGAGCAAAGCACTAAAGATTTCACTTTGGAGACCATAATGTCTGAACTACGTGAAGTTATGGGTGACATGAGTTTAAAGGTCTCAGCAAAACGTCCTGAGCACTGTCCCTTACACAAGACAGACAACAGATCACAGGGCACAGCAATGGACCCGTGCTCCTGGGACCATGGGACGAGGGATCCCGTCCTCCCAGCACGCTCCTACTGGGAGCTGAGCATGGCACTCTCAAACACTGCTAGTGTTGGGTCGATATGGAGCTTTTCCCAGCTGAAGCCCCCAACAGCAGAACAAAGGACACCACCCTTGGGTGGCTCGCTGAGCGGGCCAGGCAGACATGCACACCCTGGCAGCTCGGCTGTGAACCACCATCACCCTGCTCTGCCAGGCTTCTCGGCACAGCTGCGAAAAAGTTCATGAAAAATCAGACACAAGCACGTACCAAACACAAGATCAAACTCGTGTTTTGAAATACATATTCAAAAAGTCATATATGCTGGAAACACTTATATATGTGTGTGCACATATTGCTTACTGCTGTGAGGACCACAAAACCAATGTCTGATCATTTAGGTCAGATTTGATGTCAAAAAGATCAGCAGTGGTTTCATGAAAGAGCATATATATGTTTATGTGCGTGCATGTTAAAGACAGAGATTTTAAATGAAACACCATGGTTAGAAAAATACCATTAAAGCAAATAAACCACTTATTTCGGTCAGCACTTCCATATAGGTGTTTCCAGCTTGCTGCCAGAGCTATCCATGCTATCAGGAGCAGCTTGCTGAACAGCGAGACTTCACCCCCAGATGCTAGAAACTGCATGGTTTCGGACTCTCACACCAGCGTGCTATTCAGGCTCAAAATGTTCTTGCCATTAGTAATTTTATGAGAGACTTCTAAAAAAATAATAGTATTCCAGGGGGTTAGGACAGCAAAATCATTTCCAACCTGAGAGCATGATTAGGAAATATTATTGTCCTCATATTTTTACCCCGCACAGGCTTTTTTTTTCTTCTGACTGGATAAGCAAAGTCCAGATCTGGCAGTTCTTTTTCAGGAAAAGCTGTCATTCTAGCAATAATGCTGTCTGAATAAGAAATACTCATTTAGGTATGGTACCTTCTGAAGTGGGTTATGTATCAATCGCTACTGCACAGTGCTGTATAAGTAATGAAAAAAAGGAAAATTCATTCAGCAATATGTTACTGATATTCTCGTGGGTTTTTTGGTTTGGGGTTTTTTTTTTTTAAAGATGTATAAACCACCCCAACAAACCAACCCCAAACACACAAAACTCCACAGGCAACATATTATGTAGATCTCCATATCTCCTTGTTGTTTGAGTCTAGCATCCTGATCTTGTAAATACTTACCATTAGTACCTATTCCAGTGAGCAGTTCGATTGAGGGTGTAGAGGTGTCTGGTATATAGAAAGAATTTGAGCATGACCTTTCTATACATCCACGGGTTTTGTTAGCAGTAACATAGATCAAAGGGCGACCACAGTATTATTTTCAATGAGCCAGGATGACACTTGGCATAAGTGAGGTCTGCTAAAGTCAGTGGGCCTGAACCTGACTGTGCCGGTCATGAATCTTGCCTTGTTTTCATCACAGAAAATATAAATGACCTTGTGCTTTTCTTTCACTGAGCTCTGTATTTCCGAAATGTTAGCAACTTGCTTTTCAACCAGTCCGAGAATGTGCTGAGTCTCTTCAAATTGTGTAAAGGATTTTTAGGAAAGTGTCTTCTGTAACCGCTAGAAATTGGCTTTAATGCACTGGTTTTCAGCTTTCACGGCTCTAACTCGGTAAACCGATAACTCATTTTTGAGAGAAAATTTCTAACAATGCCTCTGAATCTTTACTACAAAGGACGCTCTCATGGGAAATTCAGAGGCGTGCAAATAACGCAAAAGAAGAGAAAAACTGTTAGGAAAAGGTAACATTCAGTTCAGCACAGCAAACAGAAATTCTGCTTCCATTTAAAAAAAGCAAAACCAAAAATACCTGGGTCTTCACACGTGGGCTAAGGAACAAAATCTTGACTTTGCTACTCAAACGTACTTGTTTCCCAGGTGAGCATGCAGACACTCCGAGACAGTATTTCCCAAAGCTGTGGACTGCCCTTTCCCTCTCAATTACACGGATCTGCTGAGGAAAGACAGGCTCGCACAGGGGCTGAGGCAAAGGAGAGTCCCCGTGTGGGTTCGTGGTGCCGCTGCGCAACAGAGCAGCCTCTGTTTGCCGCGCCGCCCATATGGCCGCTCTTGCGACTGGGGCTTTTTCGGGAAAGGAAGCAACCGTCCTCACCTGTGATGTTAGCGGCACATTTATCATTAACAAATACCCAGACTGTACACTTTAAACTGCTCGTTGCAGTTAGGAAAAGGGTAAACTAGAGTACTGACATACGATGTGTTTACACAGCTGAGATCCAAACGTGTGCCTCTGTCGGCAGTTTTCTGACGTCTGCAGAAAACAGTAGGAAAAGACCAATTAATGAAAAATCAGAGCACCATTTTGTGCAATGGCAGAAACATTAGAGACAGCTGTTGACCAAAGAGTCTATCTTTTAACATCAACATTAAAAAATAGAGAAGAAATTAAAAAAAGAGAAATCACGATCTGACCATTATAACAGTAACAGTGGTCAAACGCTCGCCTGCGTCTCTGTGTGAAACTCCGGCTTACACAAACACGAGCTACACACAAGCATCCACTGACATATTTCATTATGATGTGCTTTTATCCAACTTCTCTCCAAAAATGAAACTGGTTGTGATAGTCGCACAGAAATATTTTAAGGGAGAAACCTTTCTGAACAAAATAGATAGTTTGTGAGAGTCCAATGGCATGGGACAGGTAACACAGGACTCAGTTTCCTATGTGTAGATGTCTGTTGCCCTTGGTGATGCCTTAGAGTATCTGACACATCTACATGAGGCTGGCAGATATATCACACAGTCCCTATGGACTTGCAGTTTTCTGGGGTGGCACCAGTGGGATGACCTAAGATAAATGGCATGACACATCTATAGCTTCTCTACATTTTCTAAACATTTCTAATGACTTAGGCTCCTCTGAAGTCCCAAGCACTACATTTAGCAGTTGCTATCACTAGGACAAGTAAGTTTTACTGGTTCTAACATGTGACTGTACAAAAACCACAGGTGAGCCCCAGAGGAGGTGTCCTGCGGACAGAGGCAGAGACAGTTGAGCCCCTGCACTCCAAGGATGCTTGCAGGGCTGAGCGGACTGATGCCCCACGCCTCTCCAGAGGGTTTAGTAGCCTAGGCTTGGTGCTGTATTAACCACCCCACAGTGCAGCCAGGTTAGAAATATGCACTGGGCACAGTGGCTACCTAAACCAAAAGCTTATTTGTTTTCTGGGCTGACTTTAATGAGACAGCTTGCGTTTCCAAGGTATTGTGTAGCTATGTATCCCAGTATCAAATAGGGGAAAAGTGCTGCCACCCTTATTTTACACAGTTTAAATGACTAGGCAAAGGGGATAGCAATGTTGTTGCCTACTTTGTCCTAATCATACTGTGTGAATTGGATTTTCTTACATAGGTTGGTCACCACCGTGCTGAACAACTACATTAAATTCAAAGGTTCTTACTATGCAGTCAGGTCTGAAAGAAATACCAAGTACCATGTGAATCCATTTTGATTGGCCTCATCAACCGTGTTGTAGTATGTCCTAATAAACTGGCATTATATAGCAGAGTAGCTTTACTTGATTTAATCCTCCTAAAATCAACACTTAATATTAGATGTTAAATTTGGGTTGTGAAATAAGAACTCAGTGGCTGTCTTAAGAATGAGGACTGTGAATTACTTCAGACAGACTCTTTAGTAAAACCATACAATTTACAAATTGCAATGCCATAGTTATTTTAAAAAGCTCATGTAAAGCCTCCATGAATTGTCCAATAAAGCTGCAATATTAAAAACTAAAATCTCTGTTTAAACCAGACAGTTAATTTTTAAACTCATGTTCCATTAAAAACATGCCAGGATAGTTTTGCATCATGTTAAATGATACACTGTGAGGCCACCTGATTTGTTTCTATTTTTTTTTGTGGTTTTTAGATCCTGAGCAGACTAGCTAAATATTATATTTCTTTGCTAAATCTAAACAGAACCTTTCAGTCTGTTAATGTAGATGATTTAAAATCCTTTTTTGGAGCTAGTATTCTACTTTGATTCAGTCTTCAATGTAAACTTTTCATCTTGTTCTTGAAACCCGTGACTCAGTAGGTATGATGTTCTGACAAGGGCTGCTATGGTGAGAAATGCCTTGAGTGCGCATTACAGTATCCCCCATGTAATCTGGGGATATGTTAAGTACAAAAGGATCAAGCTCATAGTATGGAGCTTTTCGGGAGTGGAAATAGTTTAAGTGTTTTGTAAGGATGGTGGCCACTCTTCAAAATGTTTAAATTTGATGACGACATCTTAGCAGCTGAAGCCATTGACAAAAGCTCCCCTTGACTTTAACAAAGCCAGAGCATTCATTTATGGAAACTACAAGGCTGCAAGATGCCTCTGTATTCCAAGGCACGATTTGCACTGATAAAAACAGCCATGAGAACACCAGAGTGCCAAATGTCACAGTTCTGATCTAATCCAACTTAAAATCCCTCCATTGTACAGATCAGTGTGTGGCTGGAAAAGTTTGCCAATAAGTTATACGTATCAGAAAAAAAACATTGGCCCCAGGTAAAATCTGTCATATAACTGCACATTACAAATTCTACCTGTCAAGAAAACACTTAGAGAAAACAAATTGAGCATAATGATGCAGGTTGTGTAGAGGTGTTGTGCCTTGGAAGTCCATGCAAACCACTTACACAGGGCTCCAACATTTTCTCAGTCCTCCTCAGTCACAAATGGATCTGCAGAACATGGAGATATTAGTAATCAAGAAAAGATACCATTGTTATGATACCAAAGGGCTTCATACAATTAGAGCAGAACGAATTAAACAAATGCACAGAGGAAAGGGAAAAATTCTGCCAAGGGTGCTGAAACAGGTTGGTACCACCTATTAGTCACTGCATTGCAGTCTGCGGGAGACAGGAAAACACAACAGAGAAGTGTCGCTGTACTTGTCCTGATCTTATCCTATTCCCTGGGCATGTGCTAGAGGCTATTGTCAGAGAGAAAAGATTCTGGGCTAGATGCTAGCAATTTGCCAGACTGTTAGCGTTTCTTTCCACACCAGCACCCTGTCTTTTCCTGCTTCTTAAGATGTGCTGTGATAAAGCCAACGGACAGCGTCTAGACGGCACGTAGCTATGGCCTCTGAAAGTCATTGGATGCACCGGGGCTGTGTTATACATGCATGGTTTTAATGAGGTTCTTACAGGTCTTTCAGGAGCATTGTGTGGCAAGCAAGAGAGAGAGAAAGAGAGAAAAATCCTTACCTTTGATTTCACACCTGCCGCTGCAGACACTGCTACATGTTTCACACTATCCTGTTTAAGGGGCTTAAACATGGAATGACCATCAAACATTCTTAATCCCCTGTATGCTAAGGACGTTTTTCCTTCTGCAGCTTCACAAAGAAATGTATCTGTTGGCAAATTTAGGCACAACTTTCTCATTTGGCTTAGATTCTCATATACACATTATATTATGCCACCTTTCCCCCCCTCTTTTTATAACCAAAGTGCCCTCCAGATTGTTTTGGTTTGCCAAGTAAGAAAACTGAAATTTTGCAGTGTGGTAGCTCCTCAAGCAACAATTGGAAAGAACATTTCAGGGTAGCTTTTGGACGTTCAGTCGCCGGAGGTCTGATGCCACCTCAAAGCCTTCAGCTGGGTCAGTGTCTGTGTGCACCACCTCGCCTGCAATACAAAGGAGCCACAGGTAGCCTTCCTCCAAAAAAGCCGTTGTGCTGCATATCAGACAGTTGGAGCAATGCAAGTTTTGGATTGTATTTACTTACACTTGTTAGTGCAGCAGTACCATGGGTGCTACAGTCACTAAGCTCATTCCTCTGCCTCCTTGAATGGGGAATATCTTGCCTTTACAGTATGTTCTTACAGATCAAGCAAAAGAAAAAAAAAAAAAGGAAAAACAAAGAAAAAGCAACTTTAATTCCATCTGCATGGGTTTTCTTTTTCTGTATTCAAATAATAAAAAGTGCAGCAGAGGTCTTTAGAAATTCAGGGCCATTTGGGGTTCAGAAAGGCAGTTACAAGCATGAAAATTTATTGTGCAATGGCAAGTCCTGGTGCACCAGCACTGCCACACCTTTGGAGCACTCCACAGGCATGCACGTCCAGGGGAGCAGGGCTGTGAGATCACACGCGCTGAGCTGTGCCTTTCCTTCCTTCCAGTGCAGGCTAGCTGTTGCCTGTGGAGGTGGTAAAAAGGTAAGGTAGCTAAAGTTGCACTGTCAGCCAAAGGAGCTGTGCCCATCACCTTCAACAGGCTGTCAGAAAAGGGAGTTTCTTTCCCACGCCTGTGTGGAACCAGGTCCCGTGATGCACTGCTTACATACACATATTTCTGTAATTTTAAACTGTGCGTAGGAAACGAAAGCCATTGTGGAACACAACTAATCCTTTATCAAGATCATGGAAATTCTGAATAAGACACAAAAAAGAACAAGAGTAGTATCCCAAGATTTGTGAAATGAAATTGATTTCCATTCAAATCAGGTCTTATACTCTTCTTGAAAATGTCAAGGTGTCAGCCTTGGCCATTACCAGACTGTGATTTATAGTTGAGACAAAGCGATAATACTCAGGTGACTGTCTGGAACTGTACCGCTGTGTCTGGAAAGGCTACAGATGACAGCCATCTCCTTTCTTAACCAACTTGCATTGCTTATCTGAGATCAGTCTTCCCACACCCCTCCTCCCCAAAACCTTGATAGAAAAATGATAAAACATATAGGCTTGAAGATTTACTGAGATCAGACAAATAAGCCTTGTGAAGGGAGTAGGTTACAGAACTTGGGAGAAACACATTAAAAATAATCCTTCAGCTAACTGTATCCTAGCTATTTGGATGAATACCTGCAAAATGTGAGACTGCCTGGTTTCAACACATGGGTATGTTTTAATCCATCTGTAGGATCTATTTCTGTAACTTGAGTATACTAGAAGCACAGAAAATGCTGAAACCAAGTAAGTTTTCAAATAGTAAGAATAATACAGCTGCTGTCATTTCGTTCTGAAATTAGACATGATTTATTCAATAAATAGATTAATGGAGGTTAAAAATTACCTGGCTAATATTTAATCAAACACTGATGAGCTAATTCTGTTTTTTCTCCCATTGACATGAAGTTTTGCTTGAATAAAGGCAACAGAAGTACTTAACAGTTTAGGTGCTAAACTCCTACCAATTTTAGCTGGAATTAGGCACCTTCTAGGGGCTCAGACAAGCCTTTCTCAAATCTGTTTCTCTCATTCCTTCAGCTATACTTCTGGTCTCAGTATAGTGGAGTGAAGGAGAGAATGAACAAGATATATGAGTAAGTCAAACAAAAGAGGAATTACTAGCACAACTAATAATACCGTTCCTGACATCAGATCCTTCGTTCTGGTACTAGCATTTGCAGAGGATATTGACAAAATGGGAAGGGTTCAAACAAGAGCAAGCAACATGATCTGATCTTCCCATAAACCTAACTTACAGTAAGACAGTGAAGACAATCTCATTAGTTTTTCAATGGAAATGCTAAGAGGCGAAAGCAAATGAGCATTTAAGTTGTCAGGAAAAGTTTCAGTAGCTGGAAGCTGATGCTAAACAAATTCCAGTTAGAAATAAAGCCTATGTTTTTAATAGTGATGTAATAGACTACTGGGACGCTCTTCCTGGGGTTATTATGGATTCTCTGCCATCCCAAGTCCTAAATATACATGCTAACCAAACAGAAACTGGTGGTGTTGATGTGGGAGTTGCTTGGTGAATGCTCTGGCATGTTTTATGGAGGAAGTCAGACTAGATGATCGAGTTTGCCTTGGCAGCGGACATGTGATATTTCTGCTATGTGTGGGAGACACAAGGGAGGGGAGCAAGGGAGGAGTTAAGGGGGAGGGAAAAGGAAGGAGGGAAAGAAGGAGGCTTCCTTGCCTAGTACATGCAAGGTGCAAGTCTTGTGTGGTACCATGTTTCCCGGTTCAGTGAACTGCAGATGTACCTAGAAGCAGAGAGAGTATAGGACAGCATTCATCCACAGGTCTTACCACACGACAGGAGAGTCTGCAAGTCCTCTGAGAAGACTACTGCAGATACTAAGTTCTGCTGTCACTTCATAATCTGAGCTGGATGCCAGCTGAAAGATAATTTGGCCATAGTAAATTCATACGGTATTGAAAGACATATAAGACTGCTTTATAGAAAAATGCTGACCTCAGGGACTCTCTTTGGAGCTACTCCTTAAAAACTTTTTTTTTTCTTACTAGCTATTGCGGAAGAACATTAAGACCATTAAATTTACTAACCTGAAAAAAAGGAAGTGTGGATGCTAAAACAGAATTGAAATCTCATTGGAGACTAGGTGAACATTGGGACGTGATTTCCCATAATTTGTTCGGATGTGCTTCTCTGTCTTCACAGACACAGCAGTAAGTTACTGCAAACACCCAAAGAACAAACAGCAGAAGGAGAGCTGTAAAAGAAATGTATAAAATGTCCCCTCACACCGCCACGGTAAATCATGACCTCCTTCCGAGCACTAAATACTTTGCTATTATTTGCACTATACCGTGGCCTTAGAGGTCAATCCCACCGTGCTAGTTACCGTGCTCCCTGTTAGTGAGTGGCAGTCCCCGTGCGAAAGAGCCCACGGCCTGCCTGGCCAACACAGGGCACGTGTCAGGAAAGGAACATAAAGGTTGGCTCACTGAAAGGGAGCTCAAGGGAACTGTCTGCCTTCATGCTGGGTGCCAGGAAGTGACCCTAAATCTTCAGCCATGGATGCAGGGAAGAAGAGCACGTAGGCAGCAGTTTGGAAACATTTGAAGGGTTTTTAAAAGTGTTAGTTATTACATGTAGTAATTTTGATTTCCCACTGCCATTTAGGGAATTATTACCAAATTTCAGAAAGCCAAGCTGCAGCCTTTGGAATTTATTAACTCATAAAAGCCTACCAAAGCTCAATACTCAGATACCAGCAACACCCACAAGAAGTCTGACCCTCTGAGTCAGTCGGGAGAGGTGTCCAACATTGCATTGGTAACCTGTTTCGCTTTTAAACGTCCAGCCATTGTTTTAGAACTGGGTGCCCCAATGACTCCTGAAACACCAATATTTTGACCATACTCATCTATTTCAGAGAGAGGCATAAGATTGAGAATTAATATCCAAAATAATACGCTGACGTAATAAACAGCAGGAAAGCACAGTCTCCTAGGTTTATTTAAAACATAGCAGTACATCTAACTCCCTGGCTACTCCAGTGTGTGTATATAAATACAGGAACAGGAGCTATAAGCACTGTGCATCCTCGGTTTTGTGAGAAATCTTCCCAACAGAGAGATGAACCCTCTGCTTGCAGTGAAAAGCTGTAAACCCCACCACAAAATGGCTGCACCAGCCATTTCACACACCTGGCTTGCTAAAAGCTGATGCTCGCGTGGCTGGGGCCCCATGCGCATACAGAGGGCGAGGTGCTGTCGCCCATCGGTGCTGTGCCCGACTTAGGCTCATGCCGGCTGCCTGCATGAGGGCAGGCACCGTGAGGCTGCTGCGAGGGTCTACAGAGCAGAACTGCCTGCCTGCCTGCCTGCTGTATGCCCGAAACAGAACTAGGCTCCTCAAGGATAAGGACCGATCATCAAAACTTCTGGAAATGTGAATCCAACTAAATGCTGGTAGCAAATATTCCATGCACATCACTAGCAGAAACTACCTCTGCTGAAGAGAGCGGCAGAAAGTTATTCTGTACACCCCTCTTCCCAAATCAGAGTTATTAAATCTGATGTTCCACAAATGATCCTCTCTTCCGACTGTGTGCCAGTCAGGGCTCCCATGCCATTCTTCAGAAGAAAATGAACAAGAAGAAGAGTTTTATCTGGAAAACTGCAACTAGCAACCTAATACTCAACCTCTAACAACTGGTGGTTTCTGAACAGGGCTGAGGGAGGGGATGCAGATTCTTCAAAAAGCTACAGGTAGGGCCAGTTTATATGTCCTTCATGTTCAGATGAAGAACCATCATGGAGACACATGCAAAAAGAGGGAGAGAGGCTAATTCAAACTCTTAGGAGAACGAAGCTGTCAGCTTGTAGGCCCTTATAGTGGGGCTGTGGAAGAGGCTGAAGCAAAGAGATGATTACCACGGTGGAAGAGAAGAGGAGATGAGAGGTGACAGCTGCTCACTAGTAATACTGTGATTCTATTTCACAGAATAATCTTTAGCAGAAAAAACCCAACTAATTCATACAATTCTCTGGCATACCTACACCAACATGTACACATAAATTTTAGAAGTAGAGAGAACTAAAAATCATAGGAAGATACCACAATCAGACTTATTTCTAGACACAAAGTTGTTTCTTTCACATTAAAGGCAGTTTGCAGAGGAGGGAGAGTGCAGAGGGACAGACAGTGAACCATGAAGACTTTTCCACTGCTGTCTCACTTGTATGAAAATCAGTGTATAAATCGGATAAACAGAATCTACTTCTTTATGCATTGAAGATAGTCTCTTCATCTGATTTACCTTCATCTGATGGAGATGCTTTGAGTAAAGGGATGTATTATGAAGAAATGCATTCTGCTAGGAAAGACTTGAGTTTGAAATTAAATCCTGTGCTAAACTTTTCAAGACGTATCTACCTTCACTGAAGTCTTTTCACGGCCCTGCTTATTTCTGCTTTAAACTTCTCAGTTATTGTACTTTAAGCTCCATCAGTGAATGTAAATGGGGTTCACTATACGTTTAGTGCATTCAAGCATTCTTTGTTACAGTTCCCACCCTGCCGCATTATATGAGCCCTGCCACGGAAGTCCAGCAGTCGGTTTGTTTTCTGCTATTAATAAAAGAACCTACTTTTCCCCACTTCTTTGAAGAAGTTGAAAGGGCTACATGTTAGAGGGGGAGGTGGTGGGGAACAGACTGTGGTGTAATCCCCAAACGCAAATGCTGTCTAGATTAGAAACCTCCCTGAAGAAAATTTACAAATGCTAAGACTGTGCTTTTTGTGTGATGAACACTAGAGCAATAACTTAGCCACATACTGGGTTCTGCTTAATGCTTAAGGAGCCTACTAGGTGAAAGGAATTAAATGAAAAAAAAAATCTTCTACTTGGCTCTGTGCCGATGCCATCCAACCCTTTCAGTACCCAGTGACTTACTAGTGCAACTATTTTTATATGTATTTCATCACTGAGGTATCTTAATATAATACTTAGGAATCTGTTAAAATAAAAAAAAATAAAACTGGAATTTACACATTGCCAGTGAGTTTACATAGTCCGGGAAAAGCTTAATTAAAGGGGTGGGATGTGTCTCTGCTAAATAGCTGTTTTTCCTTCATACCTTCCCATGCATGACACGCACACATCCAAGAAAAGAAGTTGGGGGGGGTGGGGGTGGAAGAAAACCACCTAAAACCAAAACCAAAATTGCCAGCCCTAAACTACTCAGAACAACCCTCTTGATTTGCTTAGCCATTCAAATAAATGAATATGCTCCTTGTAGAGAATCACAGCCCTGTTGTAACAGCCAACAAGCAGAAGAAAAGTACAGAATATTATCTGCCTTTTTCCCTATAGGATACTCATATTGTTCAAACTATCGTTACCGTATCTAGTTTATCGTACAATTACGACTAATCCTTAACTCCTAAATAAGCAGGAACAACAGTAAAGATTACAATCCTGAAAGCCTACCAGATAAATTTTACTCTATAATCGACTGGATGATTCTGTGATTAATTTTAAATCCTACTTAATAGGTTAAAGATGTTCATAAAGATGAAATAATTTTATCAGTGTTGATCTTAATAATCTTATGTTCACTTACTCTCTAAGGCTTCCGTAGTCCATCCACTTGTTGCTACTCAGGTGCTGCAAGTAAACCATAGCTTTGCACGCAAATTAATATATCTAGATTCTGGTCAGAATATAACTCACCAGGTAAGAATAACTCTAGTGTTGCCAAGGAATGGAACGATGCAGCATCCAAGAAACTCTGAAAATGCCTATTGTGATCACCAAACAAAGAAAAAATTTAACAAGGTGATGAATGTCTCAGATAATTTTTTTGGACAAAAATACTTTAAATGAACATAAAAATAAATTACTTTTAATTGAGTGATACAGTTTCAGCTGGTATTTTTATAGGACCCCAGATTTTTTTTCTATTACATGTATCCATCTGACTATGTAGCTAGCTATAGACCTCAGGCAGCAGTTGGTCTGTCTTTTTTTTTTTTTTTTTTTTTTTTTTGTAGGCTGCAGCAGGTTCCTAAGAGGAGATGACTGCTTTTCAGTGTGAAATTAAGTACCCAGTCAGGAGTTGAGCATAATCATCATATGGGCAAATCAAAATGATGGCTACATTTACTGCCTACAGAAATTTTTGTTGCACTGCATATTAACACACTGAAAATGTTGTGTTAGCTAATCGTGAATGTGCCGATTTTCATTACCCATGGAAATGCATAACATCTTCTGTTAAACTTCATTGACATTTTTCATCAAATGAATAGAGCAATGCCCTGAAATGTGATAATTGTAGATTCTTGTTATACAACTTAGAGTAAAATATTCTTTCCTCTAATTCCAACAGTAATTAACTTGGATTGGAATTCCCCTGACTCATGTAACAGTCTCCAGCACTGTATTAATGGATCCTAGTGTTTATATGGTTTGAAAAGAAATCCCATCCCATATATGTAATATTACATTAAGGTGCTAAAGACTTTCAGGTTAATGAAAAAGAGATGATCAAATCACCCCAGATTCAGCTATAAGCATTTTGGGGTGGGTGTGTGTTATGTTTACAATGAAATGGTATCTTGTTGAAACTTAAAATGCTTCAGAAATGAAGCTCTGGAAAATTGTTGCATCTCCCATGAAGACTAAAAATTAAAGTAGACAATTATCATAATAATAACCCAATTGTACATGGCAGACAAAAGAGAAGCTAATACTCCCCTCTGCTTTTTGACTGATGTTTTGTTGGGCTGTAGCTAAACAGCACTTTAAGTTGACAGTAAATTAGCAAACAATGTGAGGAAGGAAAAAAGAAAGAAAATCATGCAGGGGTTAAGATGTTTATGTAAAACAGTGATTTTCCTTTTTAAAATTAAAACGTACAAATAAGCTGGTGTCAGAGACTAGGTGATCCTTCATTTCCACCGCATTGAGCAGGCTCACATCAGCAGCAGACAGCCGTTAATATATGCGTCTGGCTCAGTCTGGTCTACCAACTAGGAATTCATCGAATTGTTAATATCATTCCTTTTTTGTATGCACCACACATCATTTTCACTCTCTCTCTCTCTTCCTCCCCCTCTGCAAGAGCTTGTGTTTTGGTTTTTTGTTTTTGTTGTAGCACAAGCTGATTACTCCGAAATCACATATTAAATAGCATTTAAAAGGATTTTGAACTGAAACAACATAAAGTCATATAGAAAAGAGAATATATTGACATTCCACGCATACATCTAAGCACAGCATGCTGAAGATGATGCTTTCTATTTATTTGTGCTAATAGAGACAGCTCTCATATACTGTCAATGCGTAAACAAGACTGCTTTCTGCATGGTGTCTGTAGGCATTGTCACGTCGTCCTAGGACAGGGAAACATCTTGTTGATCTTGGTGGGAATTCTGCCCGAGTGAAGACCGGGATTCTCTCCCACCCCCTACCCCCCATCCACCTCTGCCCCACCAAAGGGAGTTCAATGTGTACCAGCGGTTGGTTTTGCTGTGTTGAAACTGGGGAAGAAGAGGGAGGAGGGAAAAAGGAAGCCAGCATACCAACTTCTTCATCTCTATGGCAAGGGGCAGCAGTGAGTACCATGGGCAAGAGAAGAGCCACTGGAGTTCTCCCAATTCAAGCAGTAATGCAGAGGCAGTACTGCATATTTACAGCTTCTGCTGTAGCACCAAATAAGCCAGGTAGGGGTTTCTAGCGATTCATTTTCTTCTCACTCTCACTGCAGAGCAGAGCATAGTTGAAATCTTCAGACTGACAGAGACAGACGTTTCACACTACAGTTTCACCTTCATTGTATGTACAGCATTAAATGCAAAAAGAACTCAGAGTGCTGAATGCGAAGCATCCACATTCAAGCAAATTTTGCTGATCCAAAAATAAATGCAAGGAAAATCTTTAACATGTACATCGTATATCTGATTAAGTCTACAAGGATTTTTATTTTGGTAAATACTATGCATAATTTAAATTGTATATTGACATGTATATACCTACACACAATACAGTTTTATCTCATTGTATAGCTTGAATGAACAGCATACCTGTTCACCTGATCAGTGTCTTAAATAGACTGCTTTCAGTACTGAAAACTACTGTACATAATACATATCAGTTGCTACCAAAGTGCTTTGTGAGTGTAGCACCTAGCTGGGTACATTCATCTTTTCTTTACATCTTCAGATCTACTTTTCTAATATTGCCTAAATAGAAGTCAATATTGTGTAGCACATTTGTGTTAAAAAATTACCTCTGTGTTTGAACATTTGCAAGTAGCTCTTCTGAGTGTTCCTAGCATGTGGGATGGACAGTTAGGAAGAAAAGAATTGCATATTTGCAGGAATTGTATCATCACTATAATTGCTAAGACAATATTTTTATGACTGTTTAAAGACTAATTATATCTTGAGCAACTTGAAAACTATGTACAGTGCACAGTTTCCGTCTCTTAAGAAAACAAGACAACAAGAAAAAGTATTATACTAACAGATAAGAACAATTTATTTTAACAATAGTGTTGATGTTTACAATAAAACACAATTCCTCCCACACAAGTGGAAAAATATACTGCAGCCAAAATACCACTTCTGAAATGAATAAATAGTTTAGATGCCTGATCTGTGTGAAGCCTTTGTCTCAGAGAAGTCTGATGTATCAACAAGGTCCTGCAGCATCTTGGGTTAGACAGAGGAAGCAGAGAAAAATGACTCAGAACTAACCCACCTATAAAATATTAAGAAATGTAAATCGAATTATGTGTTGCAGATCAGAAGTTCAAGACTAATGAACAGTGCAGAATAGCTTGTGTGCTTGTGAATCTTCTTACGCAGAGTCTTAACACATGAGGGAAAACCTAAAGCTCACCCTGTTTTTTGTCAGAGGGGGAAAAAATGCAAAAAGTGATGGAGAGGCTAGAAGTTGAGTCCCGTGTTTAGAGTATTGCCGGCTCAGTTTAAATTGAACAGGTACAAGAAACGTGATTCTGTGTGCAAAGTGATTTTAATGCTGTGGTATGATTTTTACACCACTATTCTCTATCAGATTAAAATGTATATTAAATGAGAGAATATTTTACATGCTATATTGTGTCCTCACTTAGACAAAGAAAAATGATGGCAACTAACTAAAAAATAATCTTTGTCCCACGTTACAGCAAAAGCTAAGCAACAGTTTTCCTGTAGACTGAAATCATTGTTCAAACAATAGAACGAATGTTTTCTAGGCCTCGAACATCAGTGTTTATGCTTTATGTTTTAAAAGTTAATTAATGCTGTAACAATACAGCTGAAAATATACTTTGTGGTAATCATATATCAGAATTGTCTATAATAATATTACGGTTGAAAGCCTTTTTTAGTATCTGTTTTGAGTTGTGGAGGGTTTTTTTTTTTTTGGAGGTGCAAACTGACAGTCAATTTAAATTTTAATTCTAAATGTTACATGGCATCTAGTCCACTTTTCTAAACATACAAATATGTAACATCCTAATGTTGCACAATGGATAACTTTTTTCTTTTAGGAACAGTTCTGCTGCTTAACATTTGAAATAATAGGTATATTTTCTTTTTTTCCCTTCCAGACAAGGAAAGCTCCTTTGGTTCTCTAAATTCTGCAGAGAAACAATCACAGTCCAAAGCTGCTGGTTCCCCTCCGCCTAGGTCCCAAGAGCCTGACTTGTGATTGTTGCTAAAAAACCTCACAAGTTAGGGTCTCAGGGACTAGGAAAAGTCCGATATGTTCCAGTAGAATTCGTCTTCCAATAAACCGAATTGCTTAGTAGTCATAATCGCTGTCAGTAAAACTTTCACTGCTATTGTTAAAAAACCCAAAATGAACCCAAAAAACACCACCACCACCACCCCCTCCCCAAATCAACAACCCCTCCTTCCCCCCGAATAAACAAACCACAGTTTCAAGTAGGGGGCAGAAAAGATCAAATAAGCAGGCAAGACACATACATACATTCAAACAATGTATCAGCTGACTGAACAGACTTTTCTTAGAGTAGAGTCCTTAACTTTTGAAAAGAAAAAACAAAGAACAGAGGAAAAAAATCTTCAGTGCCTCGTCTTGCAAGTGGCCATATTATAATGCATCAGAGGGAAGCGTCTAAAAATGGGTTAAAATCTGCTTCCAGCAGATTTGTACAGTAACAGTTTTATTCTATTTCCCTTAATGCCTGAAAGAAGGATTAAATGCTTGTTAAGGGGTTGCTAATTGAAATATTTCCCCATTATACTTTTAGTCCTACTGTTCAGGTGGGCCCTGGGTTACAGAGTACTTTAAACCCATTCACAATGCAAGGATAACATTTGGGCGTGTATTCACTTTTTTGCCTCTTCCCCACGTTCAACATTTAATCCTTCTACAGACTGCTAGCAAAAGCTTCTTCCTTTCCAATGGCAAAACTAGCTTTCGCTCCATACGCTGTAGAAAACATTGACATGCAGAGATTGTTGTCACTTGAACCAGATTACTCAAAGCACACGTAACTTTCAAATACTGTCGATACAGTAGGAAGAAATGCTCGGATTTCCCGAATAATTTCATTCTGAAGCCGAACACTTTTAATGGCACGACCACAATCCCAAATTACTTTCGCATTCATTCTCCTCCGATCTTTAGCCTTGTTTGCAGAATGAAAAAGAAAATTTCTGCTTTAGGGAGAGGATCCACGGTGGCTTTTTTTTTTTTTTTTTTTTTTTTTTTTTCCTCCATCAGAGCCCAGAGCAAAAGAAACAGCAGCCATAAAGGTCCTAGCCACTGGAGCAGAATCTGGCAT